>CM050211.1:9037500-9075000 GCA_027475355.1 Coilia nasus | reverse complement strand
CGCTCCCTTTCTCCGTCTCTCTCGCTCCCTTTCTCCATCTCTCTCGCTCCCTCTCTCGCAGCCCCGCGACACGGAGTTGAGATGATGCAACAAGACGAAGGAGGTGTTTTTTTTCTTTTTTTTCAAACATGCTTTGGTTTCTCTCTTCTATGTCTTTTTCATGCTCCTTTGTGGTTAAATGACTGAGATGTCCAACATCAGCCCATCTAGTTAATTTACGGTGAGGGAGTTACCCCTTTGCACCTGCCGGAAGGGATGACAGCTCATTTTCTCACGTGCAATTCCGATGACTTCATTTTGAAAATTCAAAAAGAAAAAAAAAATCTATGCAATGCTCTGCAGTGGGGGGACACCTGGACTCAAGTAGCCCGCTGAGACATGCAGGCACACACAGGCACAGGCACACACACACACACACACACACACACACACACACACACACACACACACACACCCTCTCTCCAGTGGATGAACTCTGCAAAAAGCCCTATTCAACCGACAAGTCCAGAGAGAGAGAGAGAGAGAGAGAGAGAGAAAGAAAACACTGAGTGAAACAAGGAGGGGAGAAAGAGAGAGAGAAAGAGTAAGAGAAGACAAAGAGGGAGAGAGAAAGAGAGAGACAGAGAGAGAACACAGTGAAACAAGGAGAGGGAAAAAGAGAAAGAAAGCGAGAGAAAAGACAGAGAGAGAGAGAGAGAGAGAGAGAGAGAGAGAGAGATAGAAAGGAGAGAGCACTGTGACTGAGAGGAGCAAGCTGGTGCGAAGGGGAAAGACCCCCGTAAGCACTGCTGGCACTGGGGCAGGCGTTGGCACCGGTGTGGGCGCTGGCACAGGGGAGGGCCGCCCGTGCCAGGTGTGGAGAGGAGGTTGGTGCCACCGGCGGGTGGTGGGGCAGGTACTGTAGCTCCTGGCAGCAGGGCTCTTAGAGGAAGCAGGCAGTCGCATAAAAACCTGTGCTTAGAAATGCCAGATTTAGAAAGTGTAGAATGTCGGTGGTGGGGGGAGTGGAGTGGAGTTGGGCAGGTGGGGGGTGAGGGGGTTGGGTTCAGGGGGGCGGATCTGACCTTCTATGCAAGGGCTCAGCCAGGGGAGGTGGGGTTGGGTTCAGTTGGGGGGGGGTGGGGGGGGGGGGGGCGGATCTGACCTTCTATGCAAGGGCTCGGCCACTGGCTCAGTCCATTAACCTGGAAATTCATGGTGGGGGCTGAAGCGGCAGGGCTGGGGTGGGGTGGTGTGAGGGAGGGATGCAGGGCGGGAGGAAGGGAGGGAAGAGAAAGGGAGGCTGCCCCTTCCGTGAGAAAGAGGAGCGTTTAGGGGGGAATGCATTACTCCCGACAGGCACCGTATGGGAACGTGCACAGTAATGGTGCCCAGACCACTAATGTGGAGAAGATGCTCCCCATCCACTCCTCTTCAGGACGGCCAGCTCCTAATAACAGATCCCTTCCCCCCTCTGCCCCCCTGAGGACGCTAACGGGAGCGACACAGGCGGCTAGCCGAGCAGAAGAAAAGCTAATTCGTCACCAACAGCAGCCACGCACAGACAATGTCATAAAATGTGCCCGCGTGCCCCGACGGGTGCCAAGTGCACTAAACTAATGAAATCACGCTTCAGAAATCAGATGCGCCACAGACCTCATCATACAGCGCAGAAATCGATAGCTCCGAGTGGAGCACCATCGCACCCCAAACAAAGAGCCAGGGGATGGGGAGAAGATGTGTGCACTACAGTAGAGAGGGGTGGCGAGGAGCTCAACCACCCAACTCCCAGGCTTAGACAAATGGCTGCAAAAAGAGCCAAATGAGTCCCTATTAGCCTGTAATCAGCACAGCCCCGAAAAACATTCATTTGGTAAATAATTAATAACAGTCCGAACGGCTGGGATGGATATAGAAGCTGAGGGAGTGCTTCTACAAAATCAGTAAATCAGGGATTTTCTTTAGGGTGTTTACAGTGCAATACTGTAGGATGTTCATTTTGGCATAATATCACCATGCACATTCACAAATTCCTACCTCAACTACATCGATCTGTAGCACAGGCAAATAGGATTGTTATTTTGCAGGACTGTAGCACTGCTGCAATCTGCAGTGAAGTCTATTTGAGGAGGTTTTTTTTCCCCTACCGCAAGAACACAAAGGCATATATTATAAGCTCATAAATTATAAGCAAGCGCACACAGTGACACATATAACACACTCATGCACACACACCAGCACAATTCCTCACACCACACCACACACACACACAAGCAGAGAGAGAGAGAGAGAGGGGAGAGAGAGGGGGGGGGGGAGAGAAAGAAAGAGAAAGAGAGAAAGGAGAGAGAGAGAGAGAGAGAGAGAGAGAGAGAGAGAGAGAGAGAGAGAGAGAGAGAGAGAGAGAGATGCAAAACTGATGCTTAGGGAATGGGGTGTCAGCTTTCATTGCACAGCATCCATAAATAGCCCCCCACCAATCAGTATGATGACTTCTGTAGGCACAGTAAAGCCTGAGATAATCTTTCAATTTCTGACAAGGACAACACTAAGACAGAGCAGCAAGGAAGGGTCACGGTCAATGTTACAGCAGGGCAGAACTGGGAACAGTGGGCCAGTCCAAACATCAGTTCCAGCATTTATAAAACCAGGACAGAAACACAAATGCTACTGAAACCCAACACATGAAAATACTGTAGCTATTATTTAACCTCCGTTTGTAATCACCAGGAGAGAGGGATTACACAACTCGGAGTCCCTGAGAGGAACATGTCAAATTTGGAGCAAGACCTCCAACATCTAAGACAAAGCTGAAAGAACATTAATAACGTACAGTAAATCTTTTGTCTGTGTGTGTGTGTGTGTGTGTGTATTGTGTGTTTTGAATAGGGGTTGGGAAGACAGAGGAACCCATATTGGCAAATTAAAGACCTAAAAGAAAAAGGTATTTATCTGCAGTGTTTTTGTCATTTATTTCAGCAGCCTACATTTTCACAGAGCCTCCATTCATCTTCTTTAAGTCCTTGGTTATTGGAGACATGCACCAGTGATCACTTTATCCCTGTGTGTACAGCTTGCTACTGCAGTACAGAAGTGCAGCCTACCTGTCTTTCACTCTTTCACCGTTCCTCCCATAGTTCTTTTCATTAAGGACCTGCCATCCACTTGTGATGACTCACTGTTTTAAACAGAAAAATGGGTCTTCATACAAGGTGGAGAACATTATCATTAATGTTTGTAGGTTTCTTGAATGTGTGTGTGTGTGTGTGAGTGAGTAAGAGAGACAGACAGACAGACAGAGAGAAAGACAGAGACAGAAAGAGAGAAAAGGACAAACAGAGAGAGAGAGAGAGAGAGAGAGAGAGAGAGAGAGAGAGAGAGAGAGAGAGAGAGAGAGAGAGAGAGAGAGAGAGAGAGAGAGAGCGAAAAAGAGATGGAGAAAATGCAGTTACCAATTCAACTGAACATTTTAAAGGCGAAACCTCTGACTAAAATATGAACTAATCTACCAGAGGGATTTTCTCTGGTTGCCAAGACTACGCCCCCCCACCCCAACCTTCATGACTGTTATTAAAAAATACAAGTCAGCTAATACCATGAAAATTCCACAAGAAATGCCATTGGGCTGCTGAGAGCTAAGCTGTTCAGGCATAGAACAAGAGGGCCTGGACCACAATCCTCATAACCCTGAGTGCACAAACAAGTCCTGCACAGCCACAGTGAAAACCAACGACAACAAAACGTCCACCACCCCTGAATATCCAGCCATGAATATGCAGCATGATCAAAGCTTCCCACATGATTGAAAATGACCTACTCTACAAGCAAACCTGGGGAAACACTGCAAAAAAATGCCTTTGAGTGCAGCCCCTCTGCTACCTCTGTTACACACAGACCTACGTCATTCAGCAGGGCCCCAGCTTTGCTGAAAGAAACTATGAACATATTGATTATATTGACTGAAGTGACATAGGGGCATAAACAGCACAGGGCAGTGCCTGGGGCCAGGCCATAAAGGCACTTCATCACTTCACCAAAGCTTTGGCTCTGACTCCTGCACTACAGTAAGCACCCCCCGAGATTTGAGTCCTCTGACTGATGAGCCTCGCTCAAGAAGCAGCCGAGGACTCCCTGGCCTTCACACACTCAGAGAAAGAAAGTGTAAACAAAACAAGCACAGCACCTCAGATGTGTGTGTGTGTGCAACCCAGTACTGCCCAGCCCGTGGTCCTGGTTCATCATGCGTAGAGTAGACACAAAGGGCACAGATTGGATGAGGTTGTTACCAACAACAACTTCAAAACAGCATGCTCTTACGACCTGAGCAAAAACATCAAATGATGGTAACCACAGCCAAATATCATCTTCAGGAAGACAAAGGTTGTTAAAGCACTGACCAAAAAAATATTCTTCCATTTTGACGTCGTTTTAATTGGATTATGTGTCTGTGTGATGACAGTATTGCTCCCCAAGCCGGAGTTAGCTTGACCTAGATTTGATAATGAAGTTTGGTCCTATGTAACCTTGGGAAAGCGCCACACTAGTCACACAAATAAATTTAGACGGTGGGGAAGGGTGAGCTGTCCAGCCGTGTCCCGAGACGTTGTGGCCAATGTTTTCTTGTCACACGTGGCTTGAGCAGTCACATGAGCCAGAATTTCTCCACTGCAGACCGGCGCGCGAAGATAACTTCTACCTGTACATCTCCATTAGCGCGTGCACCACCAAATGCCAGAACCAGAACACAGGTAAGGCGTAGAAACAATGAAGTTCAGTTGTCCGAGAGCTATTATTAGACATATCAGCATACGTAGGATACAGAATCTCACCAAAACGACAAAGTTTGTGATATATAAACCGGAGACATTACACAGAGCCAATATTCCCACCACACTGCAGATTTGTTAGGACACAATATCTGTGTATAGGCTATAGCCTGCTAAAGCAGAAACAAAATGGTGTGCATGTATCCAGTTTGTATGCAAAAACGGCCTCTGGTGATGGCAGTGATAATAAACATGAGTTGCTGTGAGTCTGTCCCCAAATTACAAATATTGTTAAGACAGATCATTCAGGTTCTGCTTAAGTATCCATTAGTCAGCACAGAGGAATCGCTTAACAGAATGTCACATAACTGCTCGAGCAATTGGCTTTCCAAGATTTCGAGGAGCTGACCGGTAGTCACACTGTCCACGCCAGCGGAGAAGCCAAGGAATATCACAGGTCACGCTTTATAGTAAATTAGACTGTGCACTGATGCGTACTGCGCCCTGTCGCCCCCCTTCTCCTAAAGTCTACGATAACGTAGGGCAAGCCCTTTTCCCCGCATTCAACTAGGCGTAGCAGTGGCACATATCTGAAGGGCAGAAACTCCCCTCGCCTGCCACTTTCCTGCCTCACCTGGTAATTCGTCTTCAAAATCCATGTCGTCTTGCCCTTCGTCTTCATTGCTTAGGGAGCCAGGCATCTTTACTGCATAACAAAATCACATTCAAGCCAAGAATGAAGTACTGAAACTTAACCCTCAGAATACCACTGTGTGCTCTAAATGTTTCCCGAAAAAAATGACACGTCCGGTTAGGGAGAGGTTATTTTTTAATGTACAAAAAGATGGCTGTCCTAATTTTAAAAGAGCGACAAAAATCCTTTCCTTTCTCCCTCTTCTCTCTCCAAATCCTCCAGTCTGAAAATAAGAAAGAGACAAAAATGGAACACACATGCCCAGATTGTGACGTCTGGTCTGTTGCCATGGCAATCCATCCCATAATTTTCCACACAACTAGTTAGTCATGCTCCCCTAGTTACCACTTTTACTAGTAGTGTGCAGTGCTGCAAGTGGCTATGGCAGTGCATGCCTCAATCTCGCTTGGACCATTTTCCCCGTAAAGTCCGTATATCTGAGGTTACACCAGGTTGGACAGGAACTTCCCTCAAATCTTAGCTAACATTTCCTTCGGGAAACTGACACTCGCAAAAACTGTCCCTCTCCTTTTTTCTGCATGGGATGACTTCGTATGCTAAAGCAGAGGTGTAGCAGCGTCTGTTCCTGAGCACGGTGAACTACAGTTGGCCATCCGAGCCATAGGAATAAACAATATTTGCAAAGCGAAATTTGGGTAACTGTTGCCCCGCTACTTGAGGCTAGCCAACATCTGAACCGGGACAACCCGAGGAGAACTACCCGCTCCTACTTAAGTCTTACAAACAGGTGTCTGGTCTGGTGGCTTGCGTCGCGTTCTGGGATGGAAGGCGAAACGTTTGGAAGCCGTGTTTGGAACAGCCGGTAATGATGCAACAATGACGAAAATCCAACATGCTACACCGTCGCTTCAACAATGTTGCGGGACCCGGAGCAAAAGACCATAGCCTTCGTCTAATGTTGCTCACAAAAGATTTCTTACTGTTAGGACGGTACTTAATGGTTTTAGAGGACAGGCGACGTCACTTCAGTAGTCGTCAAGGTTACCGCTACAAGACGCTGGTGTGGGCGAACACAGGAAACAAAGAGTACGTTTTACTGGGTGCCTGTATGGGACAATTCACCAGTTACGTTTTGGGTTAACGGTACCTGGTCCACTTATGGAAGGTTGGCGAGAATATCGCATACAAAGCCCCCTGGGTTCATAGTCCGTAATAACGTGGAAAGCAACATCAGTGCCATAACCATTATGTGAAGCTGAACGGGACTCAATACTAAAAGCTAAGGTTGAATATTATTTTTCAGCTGTTTGTTGCGGCACTGCCACATTTTACCACAAGCATGGCATAACTATGGTAATTATTTTATATTAAATGTTAATATTCGATGGAATGGAAAATTACAACAGTATTAGTACTGTTTATACATGAAACAATGACAACCAAGGACACTGGTTCTTTTGAAAATTTATTGTTTTACAAAAGAGCGGCATGGACTTAATCTTCATCCTCTTCTTCCTCCTCATCCTGGTTGATCTGGAAGTAGCGCAGCTCGTAACTCTCCTTGGTGTTAGCTACCACGCGCAGCCAGTCTCGCAGGTTGTTTTTCTTCAGGTACTTCTTCGTCAGATATTTCAGATACCTGGGGAAAAGGCCAGAGTTTGTTTTAACACCACAGTTGCCAAACAATACGTTGTGTTTTAGACAACCAGCATCAGTAGTCGTCATCTTAAACAAAATATATTTTGTTTGATATCCATACACATACTGGAAAACAAATACATTTGTTAGTCTACACTGGAGTTCCAAGGGACCCACTGGATATTTAATCATGTAGCACTCGTGACAAATATGAAGTATAATGAGATGGCAGGAGTAGTCTACAAACATCTCAATTCAGTCAATAAAGTCTAAAAGTACATTTTTGGCATTTTGCTGACCCCTTGTAATACTGGTGACAATTTCCACATGACTGACATCTTATGTGTATGTATTTGTGTCTGGAATGACTTAAGGCACATCTATGCCCGTGTTCCCTCTTCCACGTTTCCATCATAATTTTACACATTATCACCCGCATACTACTGCACAGACTCTTAATCCCTGAGTACTTGAATCCCTGCTGCCAGGGTCTATAATGGACCCGGTGCAGTGTGGCTATTGTGCAATTACATTGGACTCTGTCCTATATGGCCATCTTGCACACACCTATAGCTGAGTGAAACTCCAAAACAGTCTTGAATTCCATGCGATATAATTGATGCTAGGTTATTTAAAAATCCCAGTCCCAGAACGATATGCTCGTAGGGGGCAGCTTATAAACGTGTTACAGTGCTCCCAATGTTAGTCAGAATGTTATGGTCAAGATCCACTGAACGGGTACATGCACTCAGGCAAATCACATCAGATGCATTTCCCAATTTAACATTATAACCCATTTGTCACATCCTGTAAACGCACAGTCCTGCACCTATGGAGCAGGGGAAGAGTGGATATTACAAGCAGGAGCACAAAAATGCCTCTTTTAATGATAATCTATGTTTTTATTCAAACAATGCCAAACTTGACACTGCACTTAGAGAGACTTGTACAAAGACACCTGCCAAGCGTAAAGTCGATTCGGCAGTTTGAGACATATCTGAAACACTCTGACAAGCCTTCCTTGCATTTGTAGATAGAATAGTGCCACATGTCTCAAGGCACAGGTAAACTCAATCTGCTTTTAAGAGAATAGTAGTGTGAAGTTTATAAGATAACCAAGGCCTCATATCTACAAGCACTGGGAAACATCCACTACATGATATGACGTACAGTCATGTACAGCCTATCAGCTATACTTAATCTCTCTGCAATGGACAGCGGGGTAGTGCATCTCTCTACAGCATATCAAAGGAGTAGTCCGTTTTTCTGTGTGAAGGGCTAGACATTGACAAATGTAGTGCACGTGTGAATATGAATATGCCTCTTAAAATTGCTACTTTAACCTGGGAAAGCAGCTCGTTGCCTGTGGACTATGCCCATTTCAAGTCAATCCAGGGGACTCATCCCAACCAATATCTGAGGACTGAACTGAGGAGGACGGCACAAGATGTTCAAGCCAAATCTGTCTGCGCCAACAGCCTCTTAACTGATGTGGTAACATTATTTCAATGTTTAAAAATGCAAACATGAATTTTATTTCATGGAAGAACTAGGTTTCAGGATATAGGAAATGTCTTAAATGAAGCTACTAAAAGCAGGTGTTTATGGTCGCTAAGCAACTGGGTTTGCATTGAATTTTTTTTTTTTATTTAACCCTTGTTTAACCAGGAAAGGTCCCATTGAGCCACAATGGCTCTTCTGCCAGGGAGACCTGGCCAAGGGTAGCAGGCAAATGTTGATACAAAGACAAGGACAAAAACAAGAACACTAAATGAAACCATGGGACGTACACCAAATACACAACTAACAATACAGCCAAGAATAATTAAAAACAAAAGACAAGAGAGAACAAGACTCACATAGAAGGTAAAACACAACCTGAACAGCAATAAAATGATAAGAAGTGAAAAACATGGGCACCCTATTTAAAAGCAATGGCAGTGCTCTGTAAAAGTTGATTGTAAAAGATTTTTAAAAACACTGACAGAGGGAAGTGTCTCTAGGTGAAGTGTACTCTGTAATTCATTCCACATATATGGTGCATAGTATGAAAATGATGTCTTGCCAAGTTCAGTTCTTATTGAGGGTGTAATCAATAGTAACTTATTTGTTGACCTTGTACTGTATACACTTGTGTGAAGAGAAAGCAGAGTCGAAATATATTGAGGTAGGTTACCCAGTAACGCTTTTAAAATAAAAATAAGAAAGTGAAAGTGAAAAGTCCTTGAACTTCGGGAGGTGGAAATTTTTTTTTTACTGCAGTGTTGAAATATTTATGTTGTTTGTATTAAGACCTATATGTCGTGCCAGAAACATCCACAACGTTATTATCCACCAATATTAATTGCTGGAAACGTGCTCATTTATACAGCCTGTCACTGTAGCATTTTCATTTAAAGGTGACGTAAAGCAGAGAATGAGACCATTCTGTATCGATCAAAGGTTTCAATAACACTGTGACTCATTCCTTGACACTCACAAAAGATCACCTTGCTTTCATTTCTTTTTCCGCAATAAGCTTAGCTTCCTTCAGAACTTGTACAAAATGATAAAATATTCTGACTTCTGAGTTACTGAGAAAGCAAGTGTCCTATAAAGTGTATGTACACAGATGAAACAGGTGTCAAGGGCAAGTAAAGGGTTACTGCCCACCAGAGTGGTAAGCTACGGAAGCCGAGAGAGGCCATGGTCTCAATCATTTTTTTCCACCTTGTTATCCCGAGATAACTGTATAATTAATTAGAAATCTCGAGTAGTAAGCAGACAACATGGCGCTAGTTTAACATGTTAGCCACTCTAGCATCCAAGCTTCCAAGACTGTGCTGTTCCACAGCAGAACTAAAAGCACACAACAATGAAATTAAAGACTGCATAATTACCTTCCTTAATCTGTGCATCATTACCTTCCTTAACCTGTTTATGCAGATAGGAATTCAGCAAAATTTGGAAACGTTTGGTAGACATAGGCTTCAGCATTCATTATATCATGTTACACATGTGGCACATAGCTAAATGGGGGCTTAAATTAAAGAAGACAGAAGGACCAAGACATATATTGATGTGATGTCTAGCTGTTTATTTTATTCATAAAATATCCATTTCAAAACATCATATATGAAATAAAATGTAAAAAAAGTAAAAAAAAAAAAACGCCTAATTTTTTTGTAGTTTTCAGTGAGTCCAAGGCTGATGAGTAAGAATTGCAGGTCATACTATACATGCCCTGATGTCTAGATGGTTTTGGAAAGTAAAATCCAAAATTTGAAGTAGATACATAAAATTACATAGGTGCAACACAACCATTTGCATAGTGTACAAATAGGCGCCTCCAAGCTCTCCAAAAAAGAAATGCACCATGCAAAAGGGGGTGATTGTAATATTTTTTGCTTGTTTGTTTTGGCATTGTACAAATATATTTTACTGCATTTCCGACTAAAATTCACAAGAACTTCAATACCTATATAGCACGATTGAAAATGTCGTGTTTTGGAGTGATTGTGATATAAGGGAAAACAGTTCATACCAGAGCCACGTTTGCCAGCACAGTTAAGCTAGTCCTCTACGTGATCATTAGTCGGTGTACTATTCATTGAGAGAGGTGTCAATCACTTCAGGTGAGCCTGACCATACAACAAGGAAGAGAGCTGGACCATGCTTTTATGTTTACAACTGTCAACCACGGCGCACACGTGGAAAAACAGCATCCGTTGTGGAAATTAGTTGTCGGATTGCAAATAAATACCGTTTGAATTTTGTAGAGGACATCTTCACGTTTCTATCCATGTATAACATTACGTGTAAATTTGCATTTGATGGTCAGGACGAGTTACAGAAGACCGCAGTGATTTTATATGGGGAAAATACTACTATTTTTCACGATGACATTACTAAGGATATAAAGCATTGTTTTTACCATTCCCTTGCAATAAAGACCAGTTTCCAGATAACTGAAAGGTAAATAATGGCATTATGACTTTATTTGAGCTTACCTAATATGTTCAACATATTCACCTTATTCTGACAAGCCCATTTTCAAAATTGCTCGTCTTCCGTAATTGTAACATTACTTCCGGTCGGTTTGCTACAGCAAGTCAGCTACGTTGGAAAACCTTGCAAATAAAGATGATAACTTACTCAGAAAGACACCTAAAAAGATCGGATGGAGAGATTGTGCTTCATCACTCGAGGTTAATGCACTCCACTGGGTGGCTGGATGGCATGCAGCGGTGGACTGAGGCAGGGGGCGATTTGTCAAAAAATAAAGAAAGAAACATGTCTGTACAGAAAGGGAAATGTGTTTTATTCACGGAAATGGCCATTGTATTTTTAACTTCCCTAACTATGCAGACGTTGTTAGGTACTATTTTTCCAGCAGCATCTTAAGTTTAGCTTCTGCAAGCCACCAATGCAATAATTTCACCTTAGGCAATGCTGATTAAGATGCTAGACAACAGACACGCACTGAACCGCCTGCGCTGACAGCAAGCCACTGACGACGCAGCTCTCTCCTACCGCTTCGCGAGCCAAGTTCCTACACGAAAATGTTACAATGTTTAATGTTATGTTTCGTGACGTTCAGAAACATTAAATGTAGAAGCGCGGAGCAGTAGGGTGGGGGCGATGTGTGGAGAAAAAAACGAACAGAAAGGGGTGTTTCTTTATTAATGGAATGGCCATTGCATTTTTAACTTCCCTAACTATGCAGACCACGTTGCTTAAGCTACTGTTTTCCTAGCAACATCTCACGTTTAGCTTCTGCAAGCCACCAATACAATCATTTCACTTTAGGTAATGCTTAATGAGCAGCCTGTCGCGCTGTTTCATAGATAGCTACACCTGCACTTGACTGACCCGTCTGCGCCGACAGCAAGTCACTGACGACCCAGCTCTCTCCATCTGGCAAAGCGCATGGATTCACTGCACTCTCCCAACACAATTTCATGTGCCATCATTCTCACGTGTTAATCTAGTTGTTTTGTGTACGGATTCTGTGGAATACAACGTTATTCTTCTCTGAATGCGTTGTATATTTAGTTCGGCCGCGGTTTGCCTATCCTCTGGCTGAGGATATTACAATGTTTTATGTGGTGTTTGGTGACGTCCAGAAATATTACATATAGAAGCACGGAGCAGTAGCCTAATTGCATAGCTTACTCCGATACTAGATGTATGGACCGGTGTTTTAGAGCGTTAGATTTCAAGTAACATCAGTTGAGTTGCATTCATAGACAGTAGAAGGTTGCATTAGGGCGCATAGTAACCGGAAATACCGTTACACAACGGAAGAGCGTCACGCTAGGGCTGAACGATCTATCGTTTTGGACCGAAAATCGCGATCTCAGACAACACGATTTTGGGATCGTCAAAGCCACGGTTTTTTAGTGCTCCTAACTGACCCAGGTTTTGTTTCGTCAACTATTGCATATCATGTATGCCGCCTCCTTGTCTGTCATGCTGCCAACGCGTCGTGCTGCGCGTGGACAGGTCACGTGTTCTCTACTCCAATCAGAGTAGCTGGGCATGCATTTCAGAAATGGCTTCAGCGGGAGAAGTCCGGGGTTTTGGTCCCTAAGAGGAACAGCACGTCTGTCATTTGGCAGTAATTTGGGTTTTCTGCTGCAGACGAACACCGAACACGGGTACTGTGCAAAACATGTCGTGCGAAAGCAAAGCATTTGTGCGAGTGTGTTTGTTTATTAACCAATTCATACAAATTTAATATGATGATGAATGGGTATTGTCTAAAGTAGGCTATTAGCAAGTCCTTCTATGTAGAAAGTCTCTGGTCTCTGCCTATAGTCAGTAGTACTCTGCCCTCACTAAACCATAAAGGAAGTCAGCAATCAGAAGTAGTTTGCCTTAGGTAGGTCTTTACTTTATTTCGTGAAACTGAAACACGGTTAAAAAAAACGACAAATAAGTTAGCTGTCGAACTGTTAGGTGACAAACTGTTAGCATAAGGCTAGTTTAACATTACAAACGCCTTAGAAAGGCTAACGCGATTAGCATCGCTATATTTAACATTTCAGTTGCATTCATTTTACATACGTTAGTTAGAAAATGCAACAATACAAAGATTTACAATATAAAAAGATGTAACTCGTCGACGAGGATCATCTGCATGTTAAGACAGGTTGTGATTAGACCGAAAAACATAAGGAGTAAATTTCATCCTGTTATGGTTATACTCTCTAGTTAAACTTTGTGGTCTCCAAAGCAAGGGCTTAGCTACGGTAAACCTAGAGGGACATAACACAATAACACATCAGCATAGTTTTTCTAGTAATGTTTTTCTTTGAAGCCCTTGCAAATACAAGATAACAGATTGTCATCAGTCGTAGATTATTAATACTGTGTGTGTTATGAGATGTGTTTATATCTTTATGGTTTTCTGTTTTTGCTATAATTATTTATTTATAATGCATTACTCTGTGAAGTGATGTGGAGATGTCAGGGAAGCAAGTAGTATTGTTCATTTTGTTTGTTCTGCACTTTACCCTAACTTGTAGTGTATTTCTTTTGTTGTTGTTTACAAAAGGCGTTCACTGTTTTTGCTATATTAAGTGCAATATTTTGGTGCAGCTGAGCCACTGATGACTGACCTACCTATTTTAATTTATTACATATTTTGTAATACGTTACGTTGTTGTTTACGTTTTTTTTTTAAAGTTATGTACAGCATATTTTTTTGCTAATAAATATGACTACATTTGAAATCAATTTTTCAAACATTCTTGCATTAGTTATTGAATTTAGTGTTTAAATGATGTAAGTTTCTGTGATGTTTGCAAATCATCATCATGTGCACTGAAACTTGATTTTTTTTTTTTTAAATCGTGGATGAAATCGAAATCGCAATATCTGCCAGAAAAATCGCAATTCAATTTTTTCTTAAAATCGTTCAGCCCTACGTCACGCCGCCCATGGTCTGTTCCAGAATAAGGTGAATACAAAGACCAATGTTTTACAAGGATACAAGGATACAAGGAGACCAATGTTTTAGAGGGACGCCACTTCCTGTGTTAGTCAATGGGAATTGCTATGCTAAGCTAATGTGGCTATTTCTCACTAACGTATTTACAACGGAGGCCAATTTTCTTTTAGCACACAGCTCTGACATGACAAGATAGAGATAAGGGTATTTTGATTATATTTTGAAAATGGGACACATATATGAGCAGCAAACCCCAGAATTTGAATCTGGGCCCACCCGCGCGTCCATTCGAACCCTATCTGCACACACAGGTTAATCTGTGCATCATTACCTTCCTTAATCTTCTGCGATAATCCTCTCTGAATTGCAGAGCTAATAAAACTGTAGCCTCAAGTACACACTAACACTTATCTTCCATGATAAAAGCTACACCTGTTTGAAACCAACCACAAAAATGGTCTTCAATGGAATCTTGTGCATGAAAGTTCAGTATTTGTTCATTAATGCTACTGATAATGTAAATGTATTTAATTTTACCATATTATATTGTTACTCCATGGAAATCTGCTGACTAATGTCAACACCCAAAATAATAATTACTCCAAAATATGACATAATGTGCAATACACATCTGTTTATTATCCAGTAGGTAGAAATATTTAGATTTGCCAACATCACATTTGAGGAGTCCATTGGAAAAAGAGTCACAAAATCACATTTTTCAAGTTACTCCCCCTACCAGTTGCTTTGAAACCCCATTGTTTTCAAAAGTAATCCTGTGAATAAATGAGCATAATCTCGAGCTAGAGGCATTTTAAAATAGCATTTACATATGAGATCAAAGTTAAAATCTAAGTTATACATTGCATTTTCTCAAGTTTCTGCATTTCGTGACTATGGCCGTTCTTCCTGTGGATTCCATTTGTAACTGAGCTAATTATGTAATTCTTAATGTAGTTGGTGGTTTCCTTTATAAGTTGCCACAACTGTTTAGAATATTCTACGCAGTACCTGTGTAACACTCTGCATCTCCCCTGAATCCAAAATTGCCACCAACAGTGGTCCTGTTCGTTTTAACCACAAGGTCTTTAATAACATTCTCTTCATCAGCGATCATCTCACTAACCTCACAGTCGCCACCAGATTGACCAGAGAGTAGCTGATGGC
This sequence comes from Coilia nasus, assembly GCA_027475355.1. NCBI lineage: Eukaryota > Metazoa > Chordata > Actinopteri > Clupeiformes > Engraulidae > Coilia > Coilia nasus. Next base: position 9,059,864 of record CM050211.1, on the reverse strand, counting down.
TTGCTGGACCCATAATCGAACTGGCTAAATGGTGTGATCATATGGCAAATCTGCCCAAAGGCTCCATGAGATGTCAAAAGCTGCTCAAATTTCATATCTAGTAGAGGTTAATCAGAGTGCTACTTTCACCCATCCCACTACAACAGGCACTTTGTCAGGTCTTATGACTAATACGTCACTTTGTGTCCACAGAAACTTATGTCTCATGTCAAGGTTCCTCCTGCTTAGTGTTTAAACTGCAGGGACACGCCACAGAACTGCTCCCAGAGATGTTCTCTGGAACATGTATGGGACCAAATGCTCTGCTGTCTGCTCTTAAAGCACTGCTGGGTGCAGCTCAGTGATGGCTTAAACTTGACACCAAGTCAAGTAGAAATGTATAGTTAAACTTCCTGGGATGACATCTCAAGGCAGAATGGTGTAGCAGATCGATGATGATGCATGATGACGTGGTCTACAGCTCCACCTCTAGTGATCCAGAGAAATATCTCCTGGTTTCCCATCATCAGGCCAGAACTGAAGAAGCCTTCTGAAAGGTTAAAACGAAAGCTCCAAAAAAAAGTCCAGTTGTTTACAACTTAACTCCTTTATCTACCATCACCTGGATGAATGAGAATCTACACAGACAGCTCAATGATGGGTTAACTCCAGACTAAGTTAAGTTATATAGCACATTTACAAAGGTTAACAATAATGGTACTCCACAAGTGTTGACGTGCCTCATTAGCAACCTAAGATACAAACTAATCGTGAACATTAATTTTGTTAATTGCAGCACTATTTAAATAATAGCCTACAACTCGAGTGAGAGGATGGCTACACAACTAATTTGATGGCCATTAGTTTTCATGCAAAAGTTTAACTACCAAAGTCTGTTTGAAAGGGCCGTTAAAGTCCAACAGTCCCACCCTGGTGACTGGAGACAGCGACTCATATTCTGGTTGGAAGATTTTCATTCATTTCCTTCACCAACACCTCGAAAAACCAATTTACAACGAAATGTGCGCCTGGATTTCAATTTATCAGCTACAGGGTAAATGATGATCTTAAATTTATTAGCAAGTGGGGAAAACAGAAAAACAAAAAAGGGCATGTTCAAGTTTTTGTTTTTTTCTTAATTAGTCATTTTTTAACACAAGATGAAATGCTTTACGGTAATGACTTAACATACACTGTAACTGATTAGATGGTGTCCAGGTGTACAATTCTTCAAAATGCATTTTTGAAGATGATAATGAAGAAAAGAAATGGACAATTTACTTCTGAAACTGGTGGCCAACTTACAAAAGGCAGGACTGTTGCACTCCATTTGTGCCTATGAAATGGTTTACTATCCCGCTTATACGTTATAATATACACACACACAAAAAATAAAATAAAATAAAAATTATATATATATGACGATGGCAAAACCATAGACTTTTAAAAGGCAAGCATGACAAAAAATGCCTTACTGGTTGTATCCCTACCACGTGATCATGTCCGAAAGACAACAAAGCAGAGGCCACCACCAAGTGGTTGGTAGTGCTTTTGTTTGTGAATCTCTTGCCAAAACAGGTTTGTAAGTTATGCAAGGGATGATGGGTGACATATCTTTCACGTATCAGAAGTTAATGCATGTTCAAGGTGGTAATGCTGCCACAATGTGAAGCGGGGAACACACCACCAAGGGGAATTTAACCGAGCCGCGGTTTAACAAATGGCAACTCGTGTGGACAATGATCCAGATGAAGACGGCCTAATAAACACCAGTGCTCCGTCAAAGTGAAAGACAAATCAAACCGAGGGGAAACGAGTGAGCAAATGTTACAAGGACTAGAATACAGAAATAAACGAACCTTTGACAATAAGATGGAAATATCACGCCGCAACCCACAGAAACTGAAACTAGGCACTAGAAAAGCTCAAGCCATGCTCCCAGGCAACACGAATGAGACAAGTGTGTAACTGGATGCAAAATGCACACTTTGGAATTGAAGAGTACTGAATCTGTATTTGTAACAAATGTACCGCAGAAGAATGCGAGTTTGAACACTGAATAAATGTCATACTGGATTTGCGAAGGTTATGAAAAATAAATGATTTAAAGAGTCAAGGTTTAGGGCTGCCTGCCTAGTGTATATTAATGGCTACGTGAAGTGCGTTTTTGGGTATCTATTGTGGACAAGGACAAATTAACATGCAAAGGAACGTGTTGAGAAAACTGCCTGAACTTGAAAAATACAGTAATGTGTATGTGGCTGAACTTCCTTTTCTACTAGTCATGGCCGACTAGTGGCAGACACTAACTGTGCCACTTCAGTTTTTGTAAAGATGACTCACTGATTATAGATAAATGCTGTGATGCAAGTGATTCAAGTGTACGTGTATTCATGCAAGTGATCGGATGCATGTAAATGGTGCGAAGAAGTGCTTAAAAACAGGTGTCTGTTAGTAGTAACTATGATGATTTTGGCTACAGACAGTATGCCAAAACCCCTACAGATAAGATTATAGGTTCAAATGTGCCTAGGTTCCCCTTTAATACAGATCTGTCAGACCCATGGAGGTATAATAACTGGAGAATGGGAGGTCCCACCCCTATTTATTTCAATGGGAAATCCTAGACCAGTGAATTCAGCCAAAATGAAACCTTTTTCCAGTTTCAAAATGGAGTTTCATGGGGCTTATTCTCACCAACACTGTACTTAGCCAACTGAGTGCCACGTTACAAACTGATGTGAGGTACAGCAGGAAAATATACCGAGGAAGGGCACTGGATGTCCAAAAATGGATGGTGATGTAGTTCGGGGACACCCTCGTGCATGAGCTGAGTGTGGAGCACCCACCAATTAGCATGGGACTGGATAGGATGAAATTTCTGGAAAATGCAGTGTTTCCCATACATAGACCATTCTCCAACCAACCCAAGCGCAACTCGTAACTCAAGCTATTATTAACCCTATGGGCCTGGTGGACGCAAAATGTGTCCAAATTTACACCTAGTCTTCTCTGTTGAATTACTCAGGGACGGTACATCGTAGAGAGATGGCACTTATACCACACAAAACAGCAGAACCAGGGCCTCATTTTTGTGATCAAGTATAGGCGAGATATTAATATTTAAAAAAACACCAAAATCGCTCATATTAGCGCTTTGCACAGCCATTACTCTCGTTGAAATTCCTCGCGAACCCGTGATCAGATAGATAAGGCACGCACATCAGAAGAAAGAACAGAATTTCAGCTTTCCACTGTTCCATCACGTTAATTTATCACTTTAAAACAAGGGATCAAATATTTGCCAAGTAATGATTTCACAAAATTTTACTTCACCCATTTTAAACTCGCTGTTATCAGTCAATGCATAATGTAAACAATAGCAGAACTTAACCATTCTGCATTCTGTTGGTGCATGGTCTAGCACCACACAATGCTACTTGGTCTGTGGGAAACACTGAAATGGCAACGAGGAAGTACCTTGGTAATTGGCTGAAACTAACCAGCCAAATCCTGACGCTCTGGTGTGACCCCTTGTGAAGTGGACAGTGTCAGTGCAAAATTAAAGGACCAACATACCTTTTGGAGAAGGGGACTTCGGAGGTCACGGAAATCTTGCTTTTGCTCCTGTCAATAGACACAACTCCGCCTCCAAGGTTGCCAGCTTTTCCATTCACTTTGATGCGCTCCGCAAGGAACTGCTCCTAAAATTATATTTGACAAGACAAACATGGGCAACTTTTTACTAATCAAATTCACTTCATGTCAGCACATAAGTGATAAGCTGGTAACATTCAAAACAGTAAATGTAGACAACTATGATTACACCAGTACAAATTACTCACTGACAACTTAGTAATTTACAAAAAAGCCTTACAAAGTTGGCAGCATCCATGATCCCATCCTCAACAGGGTGCGTGCAGTCCAGGGTGAACTTCAGGACCTGTTTTTTCTTCTTGCCACCCTTGGTGGCCTGCTTTTTCTGATAAAGGACAACCAAGAAGCACAAGACATTTTAACGAGTCACAACCTTCTCAACTCGTCATTTAGAGATTACAGAGTATTACATCAACTGACAGCGTTTTTCCAACATATATCAATGTTCAGGTATTTAGTTGGTGCACCATACAGCAATGTTGACCCTTTCACAACACACACAAGCCCAACAATTCCTGGCTCACTAACCATCTAGCTAGGTACATATCCCAATCCAACAACCTCCAACAAAGTGTAAGTTTAAAAAACTGACAACTGTTGTAGTGATACCGCTGACAAATACAGGGATTAGCCAGAAAGGGGACGACATTAAGAATAGTAACAAGAGTTCGCTCAATTTACCTACCGCAAAAACTATGAAACCAAATCAACTACTTAGTCCTAGCCTACTATACTGATTGACTTCATAACTGAAGTATACCCAACATTTTGAGTATCGAAAAGAAGGAATCTCACAACATTTGTACAAGTCGGACTATTAATGTACAACTTATTTAAGATCAAGCCATTTTCCTTTGGCTAAGCACATACCGGAACACTTTTATAGCTTGTTGGGAAGCTAACGCTACCTAGCTAGCTAACCCACTGGCTACAACGTGGTTCACAATTTACAGGCCTCGTTTCAAGACAGAGCTCACAAAACCGTTCAGATTTACTAGCTTCAGTTTCTTGACACACTTGGAAACAGGCAATTACAACCCAATGAATACAGACTACGGGACTACCACAGTCTGCGATTTTGGGAAGCTCAGAGGGTTAAAAACATAAAATTAAACAAACTGCATTCGACTCACAATTGGGGCCATGGTCGTCAGGCAAGGCAGAAAGGGAGAGGCCCTATTGCGCTTGCGCTAAATTGACTGGGGCGCTAAATGGAATGCTGAGACAATCGATGACATCGTATCTGGGATAGATTAACAGGCAGACACGTGCAGTGGGAAAATAATGCAAGTAAATGCACCATACAGTTCGAAAATGACTTCAAAATAAAAAAAAAACAACAACAATTAACACAGTGAAAACGCCATGCAGTTTACATGGACCTCGCCTGTGGCTATTTCGTCGTAGACTAGGCCTTTTAGATTATTATTATTTTCGAAAATAATAGAAAGTATAGATGTATAAGAGGAAAAGTCTAACTCTAGCCTAAGGGGCGAATGTGGCAAGACTGAATCTGGTTTAGTGGGCTACTGACTGGATTAATAATAAAGTTCACTATTCATAACAGGTTCATATATGTAGATCCCAAGGCTTTGAACTGAAGGATTAAAGAGCAGAGTTGTTTTGCCTTGTGCTGATCAAGCACGGGTGTAAGGTTTCCTCTGTCCTGCTGACATCTTTTTGTCATACCTTCACGCCCGCCCGCCCTCTCAGGAACCCATACTTGTCCTACCATCACCACCCCGCCCCTCTGTAGGGCCATGTCAGCTGTCAGGAACCTTAGCCACTGTTGAGGGACTCGGACACTGCTGCCATTTGTGTCACGGACTCAGATCAGCGCCTACTGTCACCAATTAGGCTACACCAGGAACTACGGTAGTCGCCGCGTGGAGAAAAGCGAAGTTGCTGCCAAAGAGCCACTCACTAGGCAACTTAGGGAGTCCACTGGGCTGTTCTGTTTTGGCAGCGGTCACTCTCGGCACTAAAAAGCTGGGCGATACAACTACGTGACTACGTGATTCAAAAACAAGACAGAAGTAAAATCCATGTTCATTTTTTAAGTTTTCATCACCTGGACTAAAACAATCTTACCAGTCAAAAAAGTCCTCAGTAAGTGGATCAAGTGTCTATGGTGAGTGGACATTTCTGTGGCTCAAATACATGTAGTTGATTTTACATGTAGGCTATTTTCTGCCTTGCCAATACACTTGCTCGTTTCGCAAAGTGATGCATTGCATTGTCCATAGTTGTTACGTAATATATTTACACACTGGAATGCAGAGCGCGCCACATGCAGTTGTTTTGTTTGTGTAGTTGTTTGGTGTTTGTGTTGGTTTTTCATTGTGGCAGGAGGACTGACATGATCACAAAGAAACTAATGTATTACTGACATTTAATTAAAAGGGTAAGCAACTTTGTGTAAACGACTGACATCCTCCGTTAAGAAACATAGAAGATAACCAAAATAGAAAATAACAGGCTACAAGTGTTTGATCTGAAATAGAAATATAAAAAGCGCTCTGCCTTCCCTTGTCTCAGATGTCCGGAGGCATATTCCATGCCAGCGAGAGACTGTGGGAGCCAGAGTATGCAAGCTGCCACCCCCTGGTGTGTCTGCTGTGCCATGGGCAGTACCAGCAGCCATGTCTCCTGGACTGCTACCACATCTTCTGCGCCAGCTGTTTGCGTGGCAGAGCCCGCGACAACCGCCTCAGCTGCCCCCTCTGTGGGTAAGGGCCCAGCATGCATTGCAGCCTAAAGAGTTGGCCCCTTTTCTCTACCCATAATCCCAGCTTTCCCCCCCAACTTATCGCTTGTGTCTTTTTCTGTTGTATCTTTTTTCCTTGTAGCTTTTTTCTGTTGTGTTAGTTTCTCCTGTGTCTTTTTCTCTCCAGTTTCAGTCAGGTGTGAGTGACCGTAACATTACTTCGTTTCCAGCCAGCACAAATTCATGATGATTTTTTATCATGCTGATCAGCGATGTGAACATGAGTAGTTTAGTTTGATATGAATGATTCAGTACTGATGTAAGATCGCAATAGACTGTCAGCTTCCAGCATATGTGTTTACTGCAAACTGTCCACAGGGCTGCTGTTTGTCAAACATATGTATTACAGATGTATTACAATAGAAATGTGTAACATAATGTACATAAAATGTAGATACTCTGCTTCGATACACCACAGCTATTGGGGTACCACATGCAAATTTGCCTTTTTGAAAACATACTTTTTTAAAGCTGTCTAAAAATGTTGTAGCAGTGTCTCGCACAGTGGCCAAAAAGTTCCTCTCAGTAGTATGAGGGGGTACATACTGTATGTATGTACATATACCGTGTGTGTGTGTGTGTGTGTGTGTGTGTGTGTGTGTGTGTGTGTGTGCGCGTGAGTGTGTTACCTGTGGTAGCAGGATGGATATCTTGATTGTGTTTATGTGGCTACTACAGTTACTAATGTCTTCCCACTTTAACCCCTATAGTAATGTATCAGCAGAAACACCTTGAAAATCATCACTTTGTTATTCCCTATGGGCTGCTGTGGCAGGCATTGAACAGTGTAATTCCAGATGGTGTATCAAGTTTGCATCATGAAATTCAAGAAATATATCTATTTTTTAAGCCTAAGTATAAATTAAACAATATAGTTGTCAAGTTTTTAGAAGCTGAAAAGGTTTTAGAAGCTGAAAAGGTTTTAGAGTGGTGTGTAGTTGTGTTTCTGCTTCAGTTGTTTATGCACTATTGTTTTCTCACCTCAGGATAAGAAATGAACTCTAACACTTCACAGCATGTCTATGAGAATTAACAACTGAAGCCAGCCAAAGACTGAGAGGCAGAAGTGGAGATAAGCACAAAGAGAGAGAGGGGGAGAGACAGAGAGAAAGAGAGAGGGAGAGGGATATAGAGAGAGAAAGACAAAGAGAAAGAGAGAGGTGTCTATGGTCAGGTGCCAGTGGTTCAGACAGCTGCAGGGTCAATCACGCCCATGGTCCTCTTTTAGCCCCGGAGCGGGACGCCTGGCGTAGCCCGCGCTCCGACGGAGCCACGCCGCTGTCACACAGCACCTGGCCCCCACACTGGCATCTTGGCAGGGGGCTCGCAAGGCCACATTGATCTCCGGCCTCCAGGTAATTAAAAGCGACCCGCCGCTGCCCCTTTCATCCCCTGCTGAGGACTGTGAGTCATGGCGGCTTGTGCTACCTAAGAGCCCCTCTGGACCCCATCAGAGCAGGGACACACAGAGAGAGAGAAAGAGAGAGAGAGAGAGAGAGAGAAGGAGAATGGTTGTATAGAAGGAGACACAGAGATGGAGAAAGAGAGAAATAGAGAGAGAGAGAAGGAGAGAAGGAAATGATTGTAGAGAGGGAGAAACAGATATGGAGGGAGAGAGAGAGAGAAGTAGGGAAGGAGAATAACTGTAGAGAGGGAGGGACGTCAAAGAGAAAGATGAGAGCATAAAGAGTGAACTGGAGAGCAAGGCAGAAATAAAGACGGTAAAGCAAACAGGGAGAGGGAAGGAGAAAGAGAGCGTGAGAGACAGAGAAAGAGAAAGAGCATGAAGAGTGGGGGGGGGGGGTGAAGGGTTTTGAGGTGTACAGAGAGAGAAAGAGAGATAAATAGAGACAGACAGAGAGAGAAGAGAAAGAGAATCATAGTAGGGAAGGAGGCGGGTAAAGAACAGAGAAATTCAGAGAAGCACAGGGGAATGAAGGGTTGTGAGGTGTACAGAGATAGAAATAGAGATAGATAAAGATAGAGAGAGAAGAGAAAGAGAATGATAGGGAGTGGCGGGATAGAGGGAAGACAGAAACTCAGATACAGACAGGAGACTGAAGGGTGGTGAAGCACACAGAGAGAGAGGAAGAGAGATAGACAGAGAGAGAAGAGGGAAGAGAGATATTCAGACACAGATGGGACTGAAGGCTGGTGAAGTGCACAGAGAGAGAGGAAGAGAGATAGACAGAGAGAGAAGAGGGAAGAGAGATATTCAGACACAGATGGGACTGAAGGCTGGTGAAGTGCACCGTGGGACAGTGTGGAGTGAGAGTAGGACATAGTGGATGAAGGTGGGCAGCATTGCTGCCATGATGGAGCAGAACAGAATTTCACCTTAATCTGACCATAACATTGCTTGGTTTCCAGCCAGAGCCTTTTATACACTTGGATGTTGTCAAACAGAGAAGTTGACCCCTCTATCGCAATATTAGAAGCAGTAATCACACAGCAGAGGTTGACCTAAAATCTGTCGGAGCTTTTTATAGTGTAGTGGTAATCTCTGGCTTGTCATAAACAATAGCAGGGATAATACTCTGTTAGAAGGATGACCAAAAATAACTTCAAGGCACTTTTTCAACTAAGCCTTTTAACAAGAGTCTGTCCGTATTGTCACATGAAAAAGTGCATAGGTTCAGATAGGTGCAGATGTGTTTCAGTGTGGCTATGAGTGCATGCAGGTATGTACTGTATATGTGTATGTGTGTATGCCACTGATGTGTGTGTGTTTGTGGGTGTGGACAGGAATGTGTGTGTGACTGTGCCTATTTGTAAAAGGCTATGAGTGCCTCTGCATGTGTGTCTGACAGCAAATTGTGTTTGTGTGTGTGTGTGTGTGTGTGTGTGTGTGCATTTAAGCGATGGAAGATTAGAGGTGGTGTTTTTTGAGACAACACAGGACCATCCATCTGTCTCCCAGCTTGCTGTAACAGTACCCTTGCGGAGGAGCTCTGGGCACCTCCAGCTGCAGTGGCTAAGCTCCGTTGGGCTATATATATCTCATTGCTGTCCTGCGCTAGCCAGCTAGCCAGAGCCTTGGCAATGGATCAGGCTACTCTGTGTTGGGCCACACCACACAGCTGTTAGGGGTTGTATATAGGATGGGCCCTCACGAGGCTGTTGCCAGTCTCCCTTAACTGCAAAACAGGTGTGTGTGTGTGTGTGTGTGTGTGTGTGTGTGTGTGTGTGTGTGTGTGTGTGTGTTGTATGTGTGTGTGTATGTGTGTGGGTGTGCATGTGTGTGTGTGTGTGTTTGTATGTGTGTGTGTGTGTGTGTATGTATGTGTGTGTGTGTGTGTGTGTGTCTGTGTGTGTGTGTATGGATGTGTGTGTGTGTGTGTCTGTGTGTGTATGTATGGATGTGTGTGTGTGTGTGTCTGTGTATGGATGTGTGTGTGTGTGTGTCTGTGTGTGTATGTATGGATGTGTGTATATGTGTGTGTATGTGTGTGAGCACAAGCTCATTGAGTGCATGCGGAGGAGGAGGTAATGGGAAGAGACACTCAGGGACAAGGCCACTGTCACACTGTGTTTCTGTCATATAATCAGTCACATGGTGTCTCTGCCATATAATCAGTCACATTGTGTCTCTGTCATATAATCAGTCACATTGTGTCTCTGTCATATAATCAGTCACACTGTGTCTCTCTCTGCCATATAATCAGTCACACTGTGTCTCTCTCTGCCATATAATCAGTCACATTGTGTCTCTGTCATATAATCAGTCACATTGTGTCTCTGCCATATAATCAGTCACATTGTGTCTCTGTCATATAATCAGTCACATTGTGTCTCTGTCATATAATCAGTCACATTGTGTCTCTGTCATATAATCAGTCACATTGTGTCTCTGCCATATAATCAGTCACACTGTGTCTCTGTCATATAATCAGTCACATTGTGTCTCTGTCATATAATCAGTCACATTGTGTCTCTCTCTGCCATATAATCAGTCACACTGTGTCTCTGTCATATAATCAGTCACATTGTGTCTCTGCCATATAATCAGTCACATTGTGTCTCTGTCATATAATCAGTCACACTGTGTCTCTGTCATATAATCAGTCACATGGTGTCTCTGCCATATAATCAGTCACATTGTGTCTCTGTCATATAATCAGTCACATTGTGTCTCTGCCATATAATCAGTCACATTGTGTCTCTGCCATATAATCAGTCACATTGTGTCTCTGTCATATAATCAGTCACATTGTGTCTCTCTCTGCCATATAATCAGTCACACTGTGTCTCTCTCTGTCATATAATCAGTCACATTGTGTCTCTGTCATATAATCAGTCACACTGTGTCTCTGTCATATAATCAGTCACATTGTGTCTCTCTCTGTCATATAATCAGTCACATTGTGTCTCTGTCATATAATCAGTCACATTGTGTCTCTCTCTGCCATATAATCAGTCACACTGTGTCTCTCTCTGTCATATAATCAGTCACATTGTGTCTCTGTCATATAATCAGTCACACTGTGTCTCTGTCATATAATCAGTCACATTGTGTCTCTGTCATATAATCAGTCACACTGTGTCTCTGTCATATAATCAGTCACACTGTGTCTCTCTCTGTCATATAATCAGTCACATTGTGTCTCTGTCATATAATCAGTCACATTGTGTCTCTCTCTGCCATATAATCAGTCACACTGTGTCTCTCTCTGTCATATAATCAGTCACATTGTGTCTCTGTCATATAATCAGTCACACTGTGTCTCTGTCATATAATCAGTCACATTGTGTCTCTGTCATATAATCAGTCACATTGTGTCTCTGTCATATAATCAGTCACATTGTGTCTCTGTCATATAATCAGTCACATTGTGTCTCTGCCATATAATCACAGCTGCACACGTCTAACTGTAAAGCCCCACCTGAAAGCTAACTCTGTACCTGACGAGTGTGTTCACAGTGACTATAAATATATAATTTTATGATTGAAATGAAAAACAGAACAAACATTAGCAGTCAGTCTGTGACTGGGACTGACTAAGTCCATCATTGTTACAGTTTATCTGACTAGGAAATGGTTGCTTCTCACAAGTGTGTGCAATTTAATGTCAGATTAATAATAGTTGCTATAATAGTTGATCCATCAAACGTACAGAAATGTGCAATGGCAAGTGAATGTATGGTAATGCATGCAGAGACAGCAAATAACATCATGATCAGTGATTAACGGTAACACTAATGGAGGTGTTATCTGTGGTCACTGTTGTAATTGCCCAAAGTAAGTATAAACTTAGACCTGTCCTCTGCGCCCAATCTTCCCATAAATCAGCAGGTGCTATGCCTGCTGTGTCCAACTCATTTTTACTCCGCTAATGAGTTCAGAATGGCACAAATACCAACTGTGCATGCTTTGGCAGGGTTGGCCATTAGATGAGGGACATTTCGATCTTGAGTGGGTCAGAGGCACTAGGGATGCATTATGTAAGCAGTGCACGTCGTCTGTCACTGCGTATTAGGAAATCTTTTGAGTCATGTTTACGACAAACCCTAAGTCAGATTTATGTCAGTGCATTTTACCTGTCAGTGGTGAGCTGTGTAAAGTGAGCATCAAATATTATTATCCAGTTTGGATAGGTTGCAGCCATTGGACAGAATATTAGTGAAACAGGATTTTGAGAGATAGAGACACACTGCTTATTGGCAAAGTAATTAGCCAGTGTTTGTGTAGAATCAGTCTGTGCATAGATCCACAATTGTGTCGCGTTCCAGTTGTTCCAAAAAATTAAAAAACTACCAGATTACATCTTGCCTCAGTGCCTCTGTTTATGCCTGTCTGAGACCTCACTGGATCTTGACTGGTCAGGTCAGGTGGTTAAACTCCATCACCTCGTTGTTAACCCCTTGGATACACCAGTGACCAACGAGGTGGTGGGGTGCTGTCAGATCCCAAAATAAGCTTGTATGCCTTGGGTCTCCTAAACTAAACTCAGGGCCAGAGGTGACCAGGCTGTGTAGGTGGATGGTTCCAGATGTCTGGCACCATCTGAAACTGAGGGCGCTTTCAGACCTATAGTTTGATAGTTTTGGTCCGCACTAGTCAGAAAAATGTTACAATGTAGCAAACAGACATGGGTACGGTTTGCTTTCAAATATGCATAGTTTTAAACTAACCAAAATAGTCCGCAAAGACCATCGCAACCGGAACCATACTAAAACTTGCCACTTTCGATAATAATAATGCACTAAACTCTACTCTTCCGTCCAATTTGGCTTGGTTGCTTTCACACCTAAGGAACCGTACCAAAGTAGGGCAGATAAAGGGGTCCGAGACCACCCCTTTTTAGCGGTCTCAGACCAGTTGATTTGGTGCGCACCACAGTACTGAGATTGCATTCACACCAACGAAAACGAACCGAACTCAGAACTTTTGGTTCGAATAGGACGTTTGCTGTCAGTGTGACAGCAAATGCTGTCAGTCTGAAAGCACCCTCAGGGACATTTCTGTCATTTTTGCCTTGCGGGTGCTCTGTAACTCAGACTTTTGGTTAGAGGCATTACACTAGGTGACGGCGCTCCTCCAGGCTATGCTATTCCAGTAATTGGGTCATCCCCGTAGCTGCCTGAGCAACAGTCAATGAGAAATGCACAGTGCGTACAAAAAACAAACTAAAGTCAAGTGCAGGTGACATGATAGTTGACGTTGTTGGGTCTTTGGGGAGTACATACTGCATGACTTGCAGTGTAGAAAGTTGGTAGTCTCAGAGTCCAATTACATTACACTTAGCTGACGCTCTTACCCAGAGCGACTTACAGATATTTACAGGGTTTCAGTTACAGGCCCTGGAGCGGTGTGGGGTTGGATGCCTTGCTCAAGGGCATCTCAACCATGGGTATGGTGGGATTCGAACCGGCAACCTTCCGATTGCAAGACCAACTCCCTAACCACTAGGCCACAGCTGCCCCCAAATCACAATCAAATCAAATCATTGTTGTTGTCACATCACAGGATGTGTGCCTGACTTTCCTTCCATAATATGGCAATATTTGTGATATGTTTGTGCTTTGATTATATACTGTATTTCTAAGTACATGCTTATGTTTTAGCTGTGTACGTGTATAACTTGGTGTATGCATAAAATAAAGAGAGAGAGAAAAAAGAGAGATGGAGAGACAGAGCTGTCTGTCTGTCCTTTTAAAAGACAGCCGATGACCATTACTTACTGATTATGCACAATATGCACTGTTTCTTTGAGCTGTTCACTTGTTGGCTGTGGATTTAGCCTCTTATTGAGTTCTTGCTATCCCTGTTGACATTGCAAATCCCTCGTAATTATACTCCCATCTGATTGGCCTCAGATGGCATTGCAGTGTGCAAGTTTTATTTCAGCACGGCAGTTTGAGGAAGAAAGTAGATAAGGGGGAAAAACACATTCGACAAATAAATTTGTGGATCTATCTTTTTAGAGTTCCCTTTTTTGCTTTTACTATGTCTTATGTCTTTGTCATTTCTTAATGTGTTTTATTTATTTTAGTGGTATTACGTGTGGGAGTCAAGTAGACAGCAAAGAAAGAATTAGATTTTTCAGGGGAAAATGTTTTCTAACTGCATATGACAATAAAATTGAACTTGAACATGCTGTGGAGACCCACACAAATGCTGTCAGTGGCAAGCAGCCAGCCCTCAGGGGTAACCCTGAGAAGTGTCACCGTGCTCTGCTATTTCCATCCGTGCCAATCACAATCTCAAGAAGTGTGTAATCTAGGAATTTGCCACACTGCTCTTAGCGGAACACGATGGCCCCAGTCACTATAGTTACAAGATAGACCGGGTGACGAGAGGAGGTGCAAGAGGACCACGCTGGCATTCACTGTGAATTTGTTGTGTCTGTTGTGTCTTCCTCTGGAAGTGTGAAAGGTGTTGTGGAGCCAGATCTTGTAGTTTTTTTCAGGCTATACTTCACGTACTGCCACATATCCAGAACCTTATTTTGTAATGTAATGATCAATTTGAGCATTGTTGTTTGAAACTGCCATAAAGATAAGAACAGGCACAGAAAAAGGTTTGTCGTGGCATGTCATGGCTATCTTTTCTTCCATAATCCGTTTGCCATGCCATGATCGCCCTCTCCTGGACTGAGATAGAATTGCATGATACCTCAATAGGGCGGTAAAACCTTTATGTGGGAATATGGTCATGGGCATTGAATTCTTCGGTCACATGATGCATGTGAATATGTAGTAGGGTACTCATTGTGTGTGTGTGTGTGTGTGTGTGTGTGTGTGTGTGTGTGTGTGTGTGTGTGTGTGTCAGGTATCCCACAGTGGTGAAGGGGGTAAACAGTCTCCCTCCAGAGGACCGGCTGCTGAAGTTTCTGGTAGATAATTCCTCTGACAGCCTGGAGACTGTGCAGTGTTCCAACTGTGACATGGAGAGCAGGATGCAGGTGAATATCCTCTAACTCCACCTTCCTCTAACTCCACCTTACTCTAACACAGGGGTTCCCAAACTTTTCAGACTGCGACCCCCAGTTTTAAGCTGCTGACGACCCGCGACCCCCGCAACCATTCTCTGTCACGCGACGCGCGCGCGTTCTCGCTCTCTATCGCTCTGTTTCTCTCCCTCCCTCTCTCATAATGTTTCTGTGTTACACATACAAGGCAATAGAGCAAAACCAAAACTGAACACAATCTCTGAACTAGTGTATTTTATTACCAAAACAGTGAAAACCAATAGGCAACATCCCATAATAATGTATAAAATGCTGAGCATATAGGCCTACGGACATATTACAAATATTACGAACAAAATCCAAATCGTCGCTATTGCTGCTAGTTTCCCCAATCGTTTGGAACATTTTTGTCTGCGCAATTAAATATGCCACCTCATATGAAGCCTTCTGCGCCTTTGCAGAGATAGTTGTTTGCTTAGTGAGGGCTTTCTTCTGCCCCTGTAACAGTCTTTTCTGCGAAAAAAGTCACTGGGTGTATCTGTGAAGCTGGGATATTTGGTCTTCATATGCCTACATAATTTCGCCGATTTAGACTCTCGTGTGCGAGGACTTCAAAGCACACAACGCACGGAGGGTGTTGTACCTGATTTAAAAATACACGTGAAAACCCGAAGCAGGGACACAGATTTAAACAGTAGGTGATCGCCAGAGGAGGGTCTGCTCTGCTGATAGCTATGCTAATCGGGCAGGGCAGGGCAATAGAACGACAACAGGTCACACATTTCATGCCAGCTAATGGGAGGGTGACGGTCCTCTGGTTAGCAAACAGGCAAAAGCATTATTTTTGGAAATCATCTCGCGACCCTTCTCCACTGCCCCCCTACTTTGGGAACCACTGCTCTAACACACATGCACTCCACCTTCCTCTAACTCCACCTTCCTCTAACTCCACATGCTCTAACACACATAACTTCACCTTCCTCTAACTCCACCTTCCTCTAACTCCACATGCTCTAACACACATAACTTCACCTTCCAAGCCAGCACACATGCAAGCGGATACCATCCATGTTTATCCTTCTCAAAGAGGCCATGTAGCTCGTAGCTATGTAGGCTACAGTATGAACACAGACACACACTCACAAACATAGACACACTAATACAGGCAATCCCCCTCTCTTTCTCTGTCTCTGTCTCTGTCTCTGTCTCTCTCTCTCTCTCTCTCTCTCTCTCTCTCTCTCTCTCTCTCAGCCTCTCTCTTAGTTATCAATTGATACATACTTACATGCATGGGCAAACTTGCATACAGACTGAAATGTGTATGTATACATGTAGGGCTTAATACAGTACTCTTTGTTCAGCCACTTCAAGAAGGAAACATGTGAGATGCAAAGAAAAGCGATGTGCCGCTAATCATCAGTGCAAGTGTCCATGTTGATCATTCAGCTGTTTGTGCTCATTGTGTGTGCATGTTTGTTTGTGTCATCCAACCCTACACATACACACACACTCACTCTATCACGGTGTGTGTGTGTGTGTGTGTGTGTCTGCAGGATGCTGGGGCCATGTATTACTGTAACACCTGCAGCCAGCCTCTGTGTGCGGAATGCAGGGAGAATACCCACAGGGCTAAGATGTTCTCCAAGCACGAGATCGTCTCTCTGGCCAAGCGGGCCAAGCAGGGCCACAGGAGGTGCAGTGAGTATCCACCATGACCCTCCTACACACTACCCATCATGCTAGGCATAAATGAAAGCTTCTGTTTCCTCTGTTATGTTTTAAACTTGGTTGTTTTGATCAAATAGAAATAGACACCCAGCCCTGAGTAAATTAGATTTACAGGCGTAGCAGAGATACTTCACTTTATTACATATAACTTATGGACACGCTTTGAAGTTTGGATTTCTTTACATGTGTGGTTAATACTAATCCATTTATAAAATGTGTTGACATTAATAATTCCAATGTCTGGACCTGATAAAGGATGTCCCGATAAAGCCTACTTTAAAGCCTACTGTTTTCCCTCCCCTCACACACAGCCCCCCGCCCCCACAAACAGCACACAGCATATAGCCTTGCTCTCCACCTCATGCCACCCCCCTCCACCCCCCACACACACAGCACAGAGGACACAGCCCTCAGGCCCTCACGGCTCAAGCCCCCCTCCCACACACACACAGCACATAGCTTTGCTCCACGCCTCCTACCGTCCTCAGCCCTCCACACACACACACACACACATACACACACACACACACACACACACACACACACACACACACACACACAGCACATAGCTTTGCTCCCTGCCTCCTGCTGCCCCCAGCCCTCTCCACACACGTTTGTCCAACCCCACCTCAGTGCTGTTAGCTGCACACGCAGTGCCACCCCCCACCCCTACACACAGCCCATCATCTGCCACCACAGCCAGTCCTCCCTCCCAACCATAACTGCACTTTATGCACTTTATCCCACCCCCCATTCTACCTCTGCCCTTCATCTGGTAGTCATCCCCCCAACTGTATTCTACGCACTTTACTCCCCCCTCCCCATGCACAGTCTAGACTCACAATCAGCAGTTTCACTGCATGTCCTACAACCCAGTATGTCTATGCATGTGACAAATAAAACTCCTTGTATCCTTGTCAGGTGGTCACAGAACGAGACAGCTAAGAAGTTCATGTGTTTTATATAAGTTAGACAAATCTTCATTAAAAAGCACAGAAAACACTGATCTGTGGTTATGTATTCTTCTTTACCTACTGCTTTTGGTTCTGTTACGGTGCTATTTGCTTCACAGACATATCTGGGATCTGTATATATTTTAACCTTGAAACTCAGGATTGGATGCATCCCTCACACTGCTGTTGAGGTTTAATATCCAGTGGCAGCAAAGACACTCCTGTCTTGTAAATGATATGATTTACAGCGTAAAAAGCTGCACAAATGTCCATCTGCACTGACACTGATATTTTGCCTGGATCAGTGTGGAGACAGCATGTGTTATTTAAAAGCTTAATGAGCGCTTGTTCAATGGTGCTAAGATTAGCACTGAACCCTGACTGAAGGCTATTGTGCCTGTCTGTTGCTAAGGCTAATGAATCAGATTGGGAAAAATGTCTGGTCTGTAAAATACCTATGCAGCACACAAACGCTTGGGATAATACTCTGTGTTTTTAAATGTGCAGGGGTTAGTGATTGGGAAGATGTGCTGTACTTGATTTAGTCACTGTTGCCTTTGAAAAAATACATAAAATCATAGCACAAATTAAAAGGTAGAGGCAGAGGGTGTCAGCTACGAAGGGGGTTGAGTCTGTCACTGGACAGCTGTAAATAACACACATCTGCTGTTTACTTGTCTGCTGATAATGATAGAAAAGGAATATGTCTTATTGTTTAAGTCCACATGTTGTGGATTTGTAATTAGGAACAGAAGAATTGTTTTCACTTTTTAGAATTTCATTGATTTTTTCCAGAATATTAGTGAAATATCACACATAACAATTACTGTTTTAATTAAGCAAGTATTCAGCACATTATCCACAAACAAATACTGAAACTGTGACATTAAATTGTTTTCTGTATCTTTATCTGTATTGCAGTCCTAATATTAAAGCTTATTTACAAAACACTGCAATACTGTTTGGTGGGCCCGAAATGATGTGCTTTTTGCTTTTTGTTTGTTAGTTAGTTGTTTCTAATTCAATCGTAGCCAGCTGGCTGATTGCTTTGTAGAGTTGGCCTCTAAACCCCTGTAGCTCAGGACACACACATACACACACACACACAAACACACACACACATACACACACAAACACACACACATACACACACACACACATACACACACACACACACACACACACACACCTTTTAAAGGTGAGGGTAATTTGCCCCATGCAACACTCTGTCACCAGCTAGTAGGTCCTCCGCTGCCGCTGCCTATGACACCACCATAGTGCGGAGGATGGGGACATCCCAGTGCTGTGCATAGCCAGTGCTGGATAAAACCCTTTAACCTCATGCAATTTATTGAAAAAGTAACACAAAAGATGTTTGAAAGTATTTTGTGTGTGTCCAAAGAACACTCTGCTGTGTGGTGCTTGCATCTTGACTGATGGCTCTCTCCTCAGGTCTCCATGACGAGCATTACATCATGTTCTCCACGGAAAAGAAGTCCATGCTGTGCATCAACTGCTTCAGAGACATGCAGGTGTAAGTGTCCACCGCATTTATGCCCACATCGACGTGGCAACACAGAGTGGATGAGAGAGGATGAGCAGTGAGAAAAGTGACCAGGCTGAAACTTCTAGTCTTTTTAAGGAATTCTGTTTACTGTTTTTGCAGTTGTGTGTGTAGTGTAGTGTGTGAAACACTCCTCTCTCACAGCATAGAGAGGGGACAGGAAGTCACCTGCCTCTCTGCCTCTCCATTTCTATTTCACTTCCCCTTGAGCCATTTATTACATTTCCACATGTTTATCTGTGATCTGTATTTTGACTTTTGTGTGTTTCTACATGTGTGCAGTGAAGGGCATGAAGTGCCACACTCTATGGTTGTGCAGTCACAGCAAAACACACATATTGCAACTCAATGCCAAGTCAAATACTTCCTCTCACTGTGAGGGTGACACTATTCAAACTGTAAATGACAGTGTTGCACATACAGTAGTCATACAGCGGTGTCATTTACACTTAGAATAGTGTCACTGTCTCTGTAGGTTTAGTATTTAATTTGCCACTGAGCTGCAATATGATTACTCCTGTTTGGCTCAACACAAACTTATACCATTTAACTCAATTTGGTTTATTTTTGGTCCAAAAGGGCAATTTGTGTGCAACAGGAAAACACCACATGGAAAAACATAAAAACAGAGACCAAACAAAAATTCCAAAAACACCAACAGCCTCTCTCAAGGTTAGGAAAGAGCAAATAGTAATGCGGAGTTGTGTTGACATAGATAATGATAGTTAAAACAAACTAGAAATAAGTAAAAAAAACAACAACTTATAATTATATAATAAACACATAAATGAAGAGGTCTCCTTTTGTTGAAGCACACATTTCATGTTTATTTAGTGTTAATAATGTTTTCCGCTACAAATGTCAGTGGGATGCGTGCTCCACGTTGTACGTGTGTTCCTCTATGTTAACGATCTGTCTATGTCTACGTTAACGATCTGTCTATGTCTACGTTAACGATCTGTCTATGTCTATGTTAACGGTCTGTCTATGTCTACGTTAACGGTCTGTCTATGTCTACGTTAACGACCTGTCTATGTCTACGTTAACGGTCTGTCTATGTCTACGTTAACGATCTGTCTGGCCATGAAAGCGTGATCATCCTTCTCTGTGGTGGTTCTAGGGAGAGCCGGACCCACTGCATGGACATCGAGACGGCCTACGCTCAAGGCTGCGAAATACTGGACCAGGCTGTGATGGTGAGCTGAGTGATGTGATGAGGCTAAAATAAGATGACAAGACTGAAATCTCAAAGGCAGCAATAGCTTCTTTGTATGCTTTCTGACATGTTTTCATTATTTCATCATGCTTTGACTCCCAGCATAGTAACTACGCTCTTTGTAAATGAATAATATTGACTTTCGTATTTCATTAGAAAAGGGTTATTGAACTAAATTATTAAATTTATACCTTCATTTTTAACACGACCAGCTGGCTGTTTCAACTATTCCTTCATTTCTGTACATTTACCAGTGGTTTAAATCCTGCTTGCAGAAAGAAAAAATCCTGACCCACATTTAATGCAGCCATTTTGTGAACCACTGTGTGATTCTAATGAGCACTCAGATCATCATCAGACAGGCAGATCAGATAATTAGTGAAGTCACCTGTTTTCTCGTGTGCTGCCTAAGCGCGTGTGTGTGTGTGTGTTTTCTCGTGTGAGGCCTAAGTGCGCGTGTGTGTTTTCCCCGTGTGCTGCCTAAGTGTATGTGTGTGTGTTTTCTCGTGTGCTGCCTAAGCGTATGTGTGTGTGTTTTCTCGTGTGCTGCCTAAGTGCGTGTGTGTGTTTTCCCATGTGCTGCCTAAGCGTGTGTGTGTGTGTGTGCGTGTGTGTTTTCTCATGTGCTGCCTAAGCGCGTGTGTGTGTTTTCCTCGTGTGCTGCAGGCAGTGAAGGAGCTGCAGACGTCGGCGCGGGAGTCCATTGTGCTGCTGAAGGCCATGATAGGGGAGGTGCGCTCCAATGTGGAGGAGGAGGAGAACGCCATCTGCTGCCTCTTCAAGAGCATGCAGGTGAGTGGCCAGCAGGGGGCGCCCTGAGCCTGTGGGTGGACCTACTGAGGTCAAATCCCATGTGTTCACGCATTTACTGTGTAGTATATATGCCCTATGCAGGGAACAAAACAATGTAACTCGCAGCCTATAATGCACTATATAGTAAACGAGTGGAAACTTCGCACACAGCCTAAGAGCACACCTCAAGAAAACAAATAGTGATATCCATTATGCTGATATTTATTACAGAGAAAATGTTATTATGACCAATTTGCATTCTCTCAGTGACGTGGGTATTGACTCTGCTGTGCAACTAAATGCCTCTTATAATTTAGGGTAGAATAAGCCTGCAATTCTGTGTAAAAAGGTGTACCCCATCATGAGCATAACTACACAAGCAGACACAACAGGAAAAAGATTTATGGAGAGTGGGGTTGGGCATATTTACTCTTTCTGACAGCATTTAGGTGCAGTTATCACAAAGCATTACCCATTTACCAGATTTATTGTAGCAGATTTGGTAGATATATAAAATTAAATGGCAAATATGGTAGATTTATTACCAGATAGAGAGGAAAAATGCAAATCAGTTTGCATCTGAATTAAAATAGGCAGCGGCACGTTTGTTTTGCTCCTCGGGGAGTATGCTGTAGTACGATGCAGGTAGCGACCTAATAATGTCAGCACTAGTAGATGAGACGCGTGCTTCCCTCCCTCACAGGAGAGGCTGGCAGAGAGGAAGGAGATCCTACTGAGAGCTGCCCAAAGGTACACACACAACACACACACACACACACACATACATACACATACACATACACGCACACACTCACACACAGAAATACCTCCTCTCTTCTCCTCTCCTCCCTCTCTCTCTCTATCTCCCTCTCTCTCTCTCCCTTTCTCTCTCTCCTCCCTCCCTCTCTCTCTCTTCCTCTCTCTCTCTTCTCCTCTCCTCCCTCTCTCCCTCCCTCCATCCCTCTCTCTCTCTCTCTCTCTCTCTCTCTCTCTCTCTCTCTCTCTCTCTCTCTCCCTTTCTCTCTCTCCTCCCTCCCTCTCTCTCTCTTCCTCTCTCTCTCTCTCTCTCTCTCTCTCTCTCTCTCTCTCTCTCTCTCTCTCTCTCTCTCTCTCTCTCTCTCTCTCTCTCTCTCTCTCTCTCTCTCAGGTGTTTGAGGTAATTAATGAGCCTCTGTTACACTGCTAGCTTTGGGTTTTTGTTATTGCAGTGCAGCCCCCTTGTTGGAGCTCTAATGAGTCGTGACAGTCTTGGCCCCCAGGAAAAAGATTTAGCTCTTGCTAGGTGCTTTAGATTTAG
>CM050211.1:9002500-9032500 GCA_027475355.1 Coilia nasus | reverse complement strand
ACACTCACACACACACACACACACACACACACACACACACACACACACATACACACATGCAAAATGCACACACAAACACATACATAAACACACACACATACACACACAGGACACTTATCTCTCTAACCAGCTCTCCTGCCCCTCTCTGCTCGTTCAGGTGCACCTGGTTGCCTGCTCAGCTTTCCTCAGCTCAGCCAATAAGTTTGACTTCCTGGATATGGGATACGTAAGTGCTGAGAAGTACTTTTATAATTACTTTATTCATTTGATTACTTTTCTTTCCACTTCACCTTCACACAAAACTGCAGACAATTAAATTAAGCATGCGTAAGCACCTGGAATACATTTTGGTGATCAATTCCAATAACTTTAAGAATTGGGAATTTTTGTCATGTTGAGCGCTGTATGATTAAAACAACAACTTTATGATGTTTTTATGAAATGCAATTTCTATTGATTTAAACAGCGCTGGGGGGTTGACTACAGTGAGGTCGATGATGTATTATTGATTGTTTTGGTCAATGATACCATATTGTCTTCAGGGGCCTTGATGGGTAATCTGTATGATCCATAACTGTTCTTTCTAACTGTATTGATCATATCATATTGAGATATGGGGATATTCATAAAACCTATAAAACCGGTGCCTAACAGTGCTCTAGGTTTATGGTCGAAAGGTTCGTTGTAAGAAAATCCACCTCAGACCAGACCATTGATATATTGTAATTCTAAGACCAGGCAATGGTTTGATATATTGTAATTCTAAGACCAGGCCATGGTTTGATATATTGTAATTCTAAGACCAGGCCATGGTTTGATATATTGTAATTCTAAGGCCAGGCAATGGTTTGATATATTGTAATTCTAAGACCAGGCCATGGTTTGATATATTGTAATTCTAAGACCAGGCCATAGTTTGATATATTGTAATTCTAAGGCCAGGCAATGGTTTGATATAATGTAATTCTAAGGCCAGGCAATGGTTTGATACGCTGCCTTTGGTCTCTGCAGCAGCTGATGGAGCGTTTGCGTAGGATAGTGAAGCTGCCTCACAAACTGAGACCAACTCAGAGCAGTAAGGTGAGTCAGGGAGTTCCCCTTCTCCTCATGGAGAGCTCACAAATACACACAATTTAAAATAACACTTTTTTCATTGTACCTCTCTGTGTCTCTTTCCTCTTTTTCTTTCTCTTTGTCTGTCTCTCCCTCGATTTCTCTTTTGTTCTCTCTCTCTCTTTCACACATACACATACACACACACCCCTCCTTTGCAATGTTATTTAAAGGGCCTTTAAAAGATGAATAGTGTCCCTGTCCCTCGCTATCTCCATCTGTCTTCCTCTTTCTCTACATATCTCTGTTCCCCATTTTCTCTCTCTACATATAACTTTCTGTCCCTCTCTTCCTCTCTCTACATATAACTTTCTGTCCCTCTCTTCCTCTCTCTACATATATCTCTCTCCATCCCTCTCTTCCTCTCTCTACATATAACTTTCTGTCCCTCTCTTCCTCTCTCTACATATCTCTCTCTCCATCCCTCTCTTCCTCTCTCTACATATCTCTCTCCATCCCTCTCTTCCTCTCTCTACATATAACTTTCTGTCCCTCTCTTCCTCTCTCTACATATCTCTCTCTCCATCCCTCTCTTCCTCTCTCTCTACATATCTCTCTCCATCCCTCTCTTCCTCTCTCTACATATATCTCTGTCCCTCTGTCTCTACATATCTCTCTCCATCCCTCTCTTCCTCTCTCTCTACATATATCTGTCCCTCTCTCTCTACATATCTCTCTCCATCCCTCTCTTCCTCTCTCTAAATATAACTTTCTGTCCCTCTCTTCCTCTCTCTACATATCTCTCTCTCCGTCCCTCTCTCTCTACATATCTCTCTCCATCCCTCTCTTCCTCTCTCTCTACATATATCTCTCTCCGTCCCTCTCTTCCTCTCTCTACATATATCTCTGTCCCTCTCTCTCTACTATATCTCTCTCCGTCCCTCTCTTCCTCTCTCTACATATATCTCTCTCCGTCCCTCTCTTCCTCTTTCTACATATCTCTCTCTCCGTCCCTCTCTCTACATATCTCTCTCTACATATCTCTCTCCGTCCCTCTCTTTCTCTCTCTACATATCTCTCTCCGTCCCTCTCTTCCTCTCTCTACATATATCTCTCTGTCCCTCTCTGTCCCCCAGATCAACACAGACTACCATGCTGAGTTTGCCCGCTCCCTGGAGTCCCTGCTGCCCCTGGGGCACAGAAGGCCAGCGTCCATCACCGGGGGATCCAGCATCAGCGCCTGGTCAGTCCTGCTCTTCCCTTCATCTTTATCTGTCCTTGTCCATCTGTCTGTCTGTCTGTCTGTCTGTCTGTCTTTCTGTCTGTCTCTCTGCTTCTCACACCTACTGTGTCTTTATGCCCACTCATCCAGTCACTCTCTCTGACATTTAGCAACTTCTACATCTCTCTCTGACATTTAGCAACTTCTACATCTCTCTCTGACATTTAGCAACTTCTACATCTCTCTCTGACATTTAGCAACTTCTTTTTCTTGCTGGTTTGCTCTGTCTCTACCCCCCCCCCCTGTTGTTTTTTCCTGTTGTGTAGCACTGAGTCACTTTCTCTATCATTTCACCTTTGCGTAACCTATTAATACTTTAGGTGCCCCAAGCATTTTTCATTGTAGACTTTACACCTGTGCTTCATCACAATTACTTTTCCAGGAGCTTTTTGAGATGTGGAAATCCCTCAAACGCTACAAATCCCTCAAACGCTACAAATCCCTCAGACGCTTATGTGCACAAGTAGCAGATGCTGACAGGCGCAGGCATGCGAGGAACGCTCAGGCATCCAAGTGGCGGTTGCTGCGGTTGCCGGGTGGGCACGTTTTTATGTAACACCCCCCCGAGCAGGTGGCATCAGGGGGCTTATGCCCAGCATTAGCGCTGTCTGCGACAGGACTGGGCAGACGCCGGCTGGGCCACAGTTCTCGGAAGGTTCCGGTTCCAGGAGCCCCAGTGTTACATGTCAGATTTACACTTCTGAATATCTAGAATTACGGCTAAGGATGGCCTATTCGTAGACACTCTGATTTGTGTCATTCACATTTAGTTGACAAAGGTCTATGACCGAAACGTTGGATTAAATCTTGCTTTTATGATTTAAAATGCAGAAAAAATGTGGCCGAGTTATCACATAACGCAGTGTTATTACATAATATGTTATAACGCATGATTCAAACACGACGGCCTTTATCTTCCTCAGTGTGTGTGTATCCTATGGGTTTACCAGCACACAGGCTTTACGTTCCTCAGTGTGTGTATCCTATGGGTTTACCAGAACACAGCCTTTATCTTCCTCAGTGTGTGTATCCTATGGGTTTACCAGAACACAGCCTTTATCTTCCTCAGTGTGTGTATCCTATGGGTTTACCAGCACACAGCCTTTATCTTCCCCAGTGTGTGTATCCTATGGGTTTACCAGAACACAGGCTTTACGTTCCTCAGTGTGTGTATCCTATGGGTTTACCAGCACACAGCCTTTCTCTTTCTCAGTGTGTGTATCCTATGGGTTTACCAGAACACAGCCTTTCTCTTCCTCAGTGTGTGTATCCTATTACTGTACTGGAATCTGGCACCAGTGGTGGGTCTGACAAGGACTTCCATAGGGGACCTGTGGCAAAGGGTCAGAGTGGATAAGGCTGTGTGTGTGTGTGTGTGTGTGTGTGTGTGTGTGTGTGTGTGTGTGTGTGTGTGTGTGTGTGTGTGTGTGTGTGTGTGTGTGTGTGTGTGTTTGTGCGCACAAGGGTGTTAGCATGTGTGTCAGTGTCCCCACATGTCTCAGTGTGTGCCCACATGTCTCAGTGTGTGCCCACATGTCTCAGTGTGTGTCCACATGTCTTGATGCTTATGGCCATATGTCCACGTCTTGATGCTTATGTCCATATGTCCACGTCTTGATGCTTATGGCCATATGTCCACGTCTTGATGCTTATGGCCATATGTCCACGTCTTGATGCTGTTTGACTGCATGTCAGCACGGCTAACCCAAGAACAGGGCCGATGATTTATATGGAAAGTTGACAGCAATACCTGCGTCACTATGACACACACACACGCACACACACACATATACACACACACACACACAGACACACATACACATACACACATACATACAAACACACACACACACACACATACTCACATTTATTGTCAATACTTTCACTTTCACACGTACATCTGCACACGTATGTGCTCATGTGTAGTTTCATGTAAACCTAACCTAGCCCTCTCTTTGTCACTCTCTTCACTATGGCTGCCTTTCTGTCTCTTGATAAGTGCTCTCTCTCTCTCTCTCTCTCTCTCTCTCTCGTTCTCTCTCTCTCTCTCTCTCTCTGTCTCGTTCTCTCTCTCGTTCTCTCTCTCTCTCTCTCTCTCTCTCTGTCTCTTAATTGCTCTCTCTCTCTCTCTCTCTCTCGTTCTCTCTCTCGTTCTCTCTCTCGTTCTCTCTCTCGTTCTCTCTCTCTCTCTGTCTCTTAATTGCTCTCTCTCTCTCTCTCTCTCTCTTTCTCTCTCTGTCTGTCTGTCATTCACTTTGGAGGCGCAACACTATTTTTATCAGAATTTCATGGAACTCTCCAGGAACTCTCCACTCCATGTGGCTGATGTCACTGTTCCTGCCAGTATCTTAATGGTATTAGTCCAGTGTGACGTTGTCCCATGAACAGAGGGGACAGACGCGTGACAGGGACACTACGGAACAGACGTGTGACAGGGACACTACGGTCTCTTTGGGCGTTTGATTACTCGGCCGCCACCGCCTGCTCTTGTGTCAGCTGGGACGGCAACCATACTATCTTTTACAAAACCTCACTGCCGAAGGTAAAGCTGCTTCCTCCTTTAGTCCTTACAGATGTAGCTTTGGTAACACTTCTGTACTGCATTTGTTAGTACAGTAGCTGTTTGTGTAGTGATAACATTGGCTTGTTGAAGGGGTAGCTGCAAGTGTAATGTAATAGGCTTTAAAGATTATTTTCTGTGTGTTTGGCTCTTCCATATTGGCTCAGAGATATAGGGATTATGTATAGTGCCCCCTTCTCCGTAAGTCAATAGTCTCTGTAATATGTCTCTGATATTAATGTCCTAATATTTTTAGACTGGAGGATAAGCAGTTTTTTGTTGTTTTCAATGGTATGATGTTAACAACAACTATACATTTTGAGGTTCTTTGTCAGTCATGTTTTGTTTTGGCAAGAAAACAATTATAATTACTATATATGCAATACTATTATAACTTTTATGTTTGCGAGGATAGAAGAAGGGGAGAAAAATGATAACTTAACAAAAATATATTGCAGTGTATCGGAACCTAAACTCTCAGTCACTTTTTGAAATTACAATGATCAGCATTTCCGACAGATTATTTTTTTGTTCAAAAGCTCCGTCACACCTCACCAGTAATAGAAATAGAAATCATATGAGACATTAGCCTGCTTGTACAAGGTGCGAAAAAAACACAGGTCAGCAAGTCTTCTTATATAAACATGAATCAAATCCTCTCATGCTTTCATGTCTACCACATACAACAAATGTATAGTTATGTTTATTATCATCAGTAAACAATGACATTATGACTATCTGTCTTTTCATTCAGTTAATGTTGTTTAAGTAACAGAGTTTGTGGTGGCGTTTCTGTAGGATCAGAGGTTCCTTTTTAAGTTTTAAACCATTTGGCTGTACATATTAATGCTCTATGTCGATTTGGTGCTGATAGTAAACAGACTACCCATTTTCTAAATTCACAGCTCCACAACACATATACATACACACACATACACATATAGAGATAGTGTAATAGAGAGATAGTGTAATATAGAGATAGTGTAATAGAGAGATAGTGTAATATAGAGATAGTGTAATATAGAGAGTGTAATATAGAGATAGTGTAATAGAGAGATAGTGTAATATAGAGATAGTGTAATATAGAGATAGTGTAATAGAGAGAGTGTAATATAGAGATAAGGTAATAGAGAGATAGTGTAATATAGAGATGGTGTAATATAGAGATAGTGTAATAGAGATAGTGTAATAGAGAGATAAGGTAATATAGAGATAGTGTAACAGAGACACACACAGGGCAATGTCAACTCTGATTGCATTTCCCAAATGTGACTTTCACTGTTTCAATTCAGATGGGTCTAAGCGGATCATTAATTGCCCAGTAAAGTGACTCATCTTGTCGAGACGCAAGTTATTTTCCGTTATGGATTCCTAGACAGCTGTGTGGCATGGCTGGCTGTAAACATGACTATGGGAACGGCAGTTCCGCGAATGCTCAGCGGTGATTGATGAAGTGCTGCTGTGCTGACGCCTGCTCTGCACTGTTTAGCTGCAATAAAATGCAGACAGACAGCAGATAAGACAAGTGTGTGTGTGTGTGTATTTGTTTGTTCAGTATCCTGGACTCACAAGGGTGTACTATGTTCACCAGAGAACACTGGTACAGTTTTTTTTTCTGTTTTTGCCTTAAACATAACTGAGTAGCCCTTGGTTACTTGGCCATTGCATGTCTTCATTTATTATGTTGCCATTTTATCTGCTAAAATATATTTTTACAGTTATGAATACTTTCTCATTTTGTCAAGTGTCTGAACACTGAGATTAAATATACTGTAACTATAAGCCATCAACAAGGATGCATTTCACACATGCCTACAGCTTCCTCTGTTTAATAGGGCTGTTTCATATAATACTGTAGTACTATACAACAGAGTATAAACTATGTATAGATATCATTCAGACAGTGAGTTGGCTGACAGAACAGCTTAAATCTTTATTTATTAGTAGTCTTAATGATTTTAGGTGTAACATCTATAGTCTGTCTTACCAATGTCAATAAAAGCTAAACTGTTGTTCTTGAAAACTGAAAAAGCTAAACTGTATATTGTACTGGAGTTTGTGACGGCTAAACTCCATTCTTTACCGGTAACAGCTAAATTGTATTTTTAATCATCACTTCTAAAGTCTTTTATGTACTAGGAACAGCTAAACTGCATTCTTTACTGGCCACTGCTAAGCTATTCTTCACTGGTGACAGCTAAACGCTATTCCTTGATGGTGACTGCTGAACTCCTTATTTATTACCGGTAAAAGACGCCTTGCTGTGCTGTCATTATGTCATTCTCTAGGCTGCAGTCCCCCATGTCCACGTCATGCGGCTCGCCGTCCCTTAGTGACATGCCTCTGGGATCCTCTGGGGGGCGCCGGGCGCACTCTCACCGCTACATCAGCACCAAGGTCCTGCTGGCCGAGGGGGGAGACACGCCCTTCACCGAGCACTGCCGCAACTATGAGAACAGTTACAGGGTGAGGGCAGGACTACTGTTGTTGTTGATGGAGATGTTGTTATTTCTGTGATTGGTGTATCTGATAAGAAACCTAATCAGCGGAGCTGGTACTGCACTTCCACTCCACAACTACAGAGCAAAGCACTAAACATCGTGCTTTGAATGTTATTGTGTGCACAGGTTTCTGAGGAGCATAATTATTTAGGTTATATAGGTACGGTATAATTATTTAGGTTTGTTAATTAGCTGAAGCATAGAAACATATTTGCATATAAGCATATGTGTGTTGCTATGGCTGTATTTTCTGCACATTAATAATTGCCAAGATGATGCACTTTAAAGATTGTGTGATTGTGTGTCTTTGTGTGTGTGTGTGTGTGTGTCTGTGTGTTTGTGTTTGTGTCTATCCATGTGTGTGTGCTCGTGCATGTGCGTAAATGAGCTGCCGTGTGTGTGTGTGTGTGTGTGCTTGTGCGTAAATGAGTTGCCGTGTGTGTGTGTGTGTGTGTGTGTGTGTGTGTGTGTGTGTGTGTGTGTGTGTGTGTGTGTGGACGGACACATGTCTGCATGTGGCGTGTGGGTACAGAGCCTGCAGACAGACATCCAGAAGCTAAAAGACCAGGTCCAGGCGATGCACCGTGACCTCACCAAGCACCACTCCCTCATCAACACCGACAGCATCGAGCAGATCCTGGAGAGGTCCCTGCACATAGACGGCCAGATCACCTCCCAGTACTCGTCCGTACAGACAATGAGAGCGCTGTTTGAAGAGGTACCCTTGTACTGTGCTGTCAAGTCCATCACAAATGCGATTACATAGAACTTGAGTAATATCTGTTGGACACCTGGGTGAAAATGTAGATGAAATGCCACTACTTTTGTAAAAAAGAAAAAGTGCTCAACCAGGTTTATACTCCTGGAAGGATAAGTAAGCCCGAAATGTCACAGTAAAAAAATAAAAAATTGTAAGTATAAACCTGGTTGAGCTGACTTTTTTTGTACATATGTCGACTGTTTATTAGTCCTGAATTCTCGACTCCTTCTATTTTTGCCTTTAAAAGTGTGTGAGGCTGCACTATGGAGTTTTGACAGGACTTTTACACAGAAGCCAACTTTTACTAACAAAACTGGTTATTTATCAATGCAATGACAGATTTATTCATTTGGAAAGTGCACTCTTTTAACCTTGGGACAAGCAAACAAAACCCTGGACCATAAAAAATGTTTTTCCTTCCACAGTTAGAAGAAAATATGCTTAGGTGGGAAGCTGAATGAGTGACAGCTTTGGGAGTGTTTGAGAGCAGAGTATGCATTCCTGCGACTTAAATCTGTCGTAACACACTTTTGAATTCTGCGGCGTAAACCTTCCTGACGCCCTGGCATTTCATTGTAGTGGAGCCCCAGGTACTTGAAGTAGGGAAGTGTAGATAAATGCACTTCGAAATGAAAGAGGGAGAATGTCGTAGTGTTATTAGGATTGTCAGGACCAGCGCACCAGTGACATGGATGACTGATGCTGTGCTCTTTGTCTTGTACAGATATGGGAAGAGACCTTTCAGCGAGTCACGAATGAACAGGAGATTTATGAAGGTATAAGACACCTCGGGCCATGACTGTCTCTCTCTCTATCTCTCAAAAAGGGTGACTGTTGACAGCAGTCACACTTTCACATGTGAGCGTGCCACTGTTTCCACATGTCACGGGACCCGTGCTTAGGGTAGTGACTGTGTTTATTTTTGTTCCAGCCCAACTGCACGACCTGATGCAGTTAAAACAGGAGAACTCCTACCTGACCACCATTGCTCGACAGATTGGCCCGTACATTCTGTCCATCGCGAAGGTCAAGGAACGACTGGAGCCCAGGTGCTGTATCGTCAGAAACCCCCACTTTGTCAGGACCAGGTTGTGTTACATTACCACTGGCATCCAAACAAGACATGTATCTAAATCCTCCAGATAAGCTGGAAGAATTAGCTGCGAAATGGTACATAATACACCACTACAACAAACAAACAAACAAGCAAGAGATAAAAGGAATAAAAATATGTCTGTACATGAGATTTCTTTACAAAAGCTCCAGTTTGCAGCTGAGATGCTTGTCAGTAAAATGACACCTGCATGTGTACACACAAAACAAGGAAGATGGTAGTTCTGTCACACAAAAATAATTTGGTGAATGTGGAACAAACACAGATTAACCCGGTTGCAGAGGAAGTTTGACGGCCTTTGCTAGGCACTGATTTTGAGTATTATGGTGCTTCAGGGTGACACTAAACGACCCAAGTTCTCCAGCGCTGATACTGACTGTGCTGCTGTGCTCCACAGGTACCAGGAAGCCAAGGACCTTGAGGATGATCGAACAGAGACGATGCTGAAGATTTATGAGGACGGCAGCACAAGCTCAGAGTCGAGGCACAGGTGTGGTTTCCCCATCATGTTTCTGTCACCGCACAGTACTTGTCACAGCCTTGTACACTCCATCAATAATTCTGTGCTGTAACTACAAAGTGAAACTTCATGACAAACGTTGTTCAAGTGACTTTCAAAATTTCTATTCAACAGCGACAACGAAAACCACCGAAGTGAGTACAAATGGGACCCAAACAGCGAAACGTGCCCTCTATCCTTGGCCGCGGAGAAGCTTAAAATCAGCGATTACAACTGGCCAAGCAAACAGAGAAGTCAGGAGGCCACAAACCACAAGGAGATACAAATTTAGAGCTAAGCGGCGGGATGCAGGGACACACCATATTTACCCCTCTCCAGCACACAGTCACCCAACATCTCCAGATTCACAGTCTGCTGCCAACCTTTGAGGGTGTGCCATTACATCGGTGTAATGGGAATGCTGGGAGAGTAAAAGTTAGAAAGAAGGTTGGAAAGCATAGAATAGAATGTGGAATTTTAGAATCTTACATTGTTGTAGAATGCATTCTTTTTATTGGATACTGAAAAACTCACTTCCATATATGAATATATGGACAGGAATCCATACAGACATCCCTGCAGCCTGGACTGGTTGTTCTATCAGTACATGACCTGGGCTGCCACCACAGTGAAGACTGCACGCTCTGGACTCCACTGACACAGCTCGGGTCAGTGAATGGATCTAAAATGATCTCTGATCAAGGTTGTGTGATAAATGATAGGCATTGATTGTGGCTGTGTTCTCCTTCATTAATAAGTCATGCATGGTTTTGATGAAGCGGTTGCCTTTCTGCATAGAGATCCACTGGCGGTGAAAAAGATGGAGCGTAATGATGAGGTCCTGTCCCACGTGAACCTCTAGGGGGAAACGTTGAACAGGGACCTGACAACATTAGGTCTGACTCTTCTCTCTAACTCTTCTCTCTGACTCTTAAAGACGTGTGATTGTGTTTGGTGTTATGAAGACATGTTTTAATAAATGTCAGTTTATAAAAATCGGAAATATTTTTTGCATATTTCCTACAATTTACACAGCATTACTTGTTGAATGTGAGTGTTTGAAAAGAAATAAAATACATGTTAAACCCTTATCCTTTTGAAAAACTGTTTCATTGTAATTTTTTATGCATATTTCTGAGATAATGTAATATAAAATATATTGTAAGTGACTATTCTTGTTACTGGTGTCATGCGTAAATGCTTCAGGTATTTGCAGGCCAACCCTGCATACGGTTATAGACCCAGAGTTATTTTAGCACAGTAAGCATGGTGCAATACAAACCCAAGGGGTGTATACATGACAATACCAAAGAAGCAAATTAGTTGTTTTGATTAATCTCCCAAAACTGTGACATAATTGTGTATTTAGTACATTTAGTCTAGTCCATTAATATTCCTGGTGGCGATAATGATGGAAGAGAAATACCTTTCATACTGTGAGCTATATTGCATTTTTTGTAGTCAACATTATTGACTCTGTAATTGCTAAATAGGCATTTGAATAATGAATGACCTCAAAGGCAGTTACATACATCAGCGCTAATGAGAAAAAGTCTTGATGGTCTGCCAATGAGCTTGCTGTATGCTGCAACGGGGTCAATAACTGATCAGGTCATAAATCATGCCTATAGAGAGAGGGTGTATATATATATGTATGTGTGTGTGGAAGGAGTCATCCCCCACCCCTGGATGGCGTTCCCCAGACGGGCTCAGACCAGGCAATGTATTCCTCCCTGTCTCCCGGCCACCACCGCCACATTAGTTTATGTCAGCATTGCTCCAGAGATCTCCGCAGGGAGCTATCAGTAGGTCTCTCCCTTTCTCCTTCAGTCCCTCTCCTCTACGCCTCGCTCCCTTCTTCCCTCCCTCCCTCCTGCCCTCACTCACTCGCTACCGGTTACCCTCATAGTTCCCCGCTCTTTGCCACTACCGTTTCCCACGTTCCAGTTAAAGCATACACAAACAAACAATCTTGTTATGTCTGTGCATTAGTGCTCACTGTCGGTGGAGCAGGGACGTGCTCATCAGTCCTTGAGTAAACAACAGACCCTCAAACCCACTCCAGAACGAGCAGCTAATTTGTCTCGCCCCAAGTACACCAATTACTTCCCCGGGGCCTGCCGTCGTAGCGGACAGTAGCACATCAAGAGTGCAAATGGGAGCAGAGGGCTGACCCACCTCTGCACAGAGTTACAGCCTGCAGCTCTGCTGCATCCTTGCTGTGGACGAAAGCACTAGCCAGCAGCCAGCCAGGCCTCTTCAGCACAAGGCTGGGGAAAATAATGGGGTCATCTTGACCCTCAAGAGCAGGGCCTCTCCTGTGAAGAACGGCATGCTGGGAAGGGGAGTGGGGGGTGCAGTGGTGGTGCAGCTCATTAAAGATACATGTGTGGCAGGCATGGGGGGGGGGGGGGGGGGTGTGCACAGAAAAATGAATGTGTTCTCCTACTTTCTCCCTCTCTGTTTCACTCTCTTTTTTTGCTCTCTTTTTTTGGTCATACATCATCCCACTTCACAGACCCACTGGGTCCCCTTGTTGCCCCCCCCCCCCCCTTTTTTTCCTCTCTCTCCTTTCTCTCTCTTCCTCTCTATCCTTCCTCTTTCTTCTTCTCTCCACCCCTTACCTTCCTCTCACCTCTCTGCCTCCCTCAGCAAGCACAACTCCATAAAACAATGCAGAAGGCACATTTTCGCCTGTACTGCTGGTGCTCTGATTACTGGCCCTCCGTGGCTGTCTCTTCATAGTTACAGTCTCCTGTGTGCATGACTGGAATAAAAGTCAGATCTACCAGCATATTTGTTCAACAAACCACCGTGTCATCATGTGAACTTAACTATTTCACCTATTCAAAGACAGATGAACTGGGAACTTAACCATTTTGCCTACCCAAAGACAGATGAACTGGGTGAGCATTACATGAGGTCATTAGTCATGGCCTAAAGATGTCTGCCACTGACAGCTCGCTGGGGTAGGTGGTTGACAGTAATTGGAACATGAATCACACTGATTCTATTTGGCAAGAGCCCCGGTGGTCACATTAAAAAGGTCAAAAGGTGAACACACTCCCTCAGGAAGCCACATCCAGCATATCAAAGGCAGGTACATTCTTAAAAAAAAGGTTCCTCGTAGGTTCTTTAAAGGGATACGCAACCCCCAGATGAAATTGAGTTTGTCCCCGCAGTCCCTAGCGTTGGATAAATGGACAGAAGCGTTTTCAAGCAGACCCAGCCATTGTCTGAATCTGGCAGCACTGACCTTAGCTTAGCTTAGCATAGTCACTATAATCTAGTGTTGCCAACTAGCACACTGTGGCAAAAGTGAATCAATTCACTCAAATTTTTTGTAATTACTTTTCGCGACCTGTGCATTCAGATCAAGCACAAATGACAATGCAAATTAACATGAAGAGATTGACCAAGCAGCATTTAGATGAGGGACTATATTCTGCGGAAGCACAGGCGAAGCACAGGCGAAGCACCGCTGAGAGGCGCAAAACCACCACGTAGCACCTGGAAACCCCATACCCCAACTTGTGTGTCAACGGTGCTTCGCCTGTGCTTCCGCACAATATAGTCCCCCATCTAAATGCCGCTTGGTCAGTCTCTTCGTGTGGGACTGTGGGGACAGACTCAATTTCATCTGGGAGTGGCGCATTCCTTAAAAACTAATTAAATAATCTACAGTAAATGTTTTCAAAGTTTCAAATGTCATGTTCTAATACCACAGATAAATGGAGACTGGCCCAGGCAAACGATTCTTCGTCATCTTCAAGAAGACCAGTAACAATGAAAGTTTAAAGCATCCCCAAGAAGTGAAGGATCAGTAGTCCAGTCCTCCGTGAACATGTACGAGACTGCACTGAGCCTGACACAGATGTGCAGCTATAGTATCTGCTCACACGGAATGGGAATAACAGTCTGGCTGTGACCTTGCAGGAGACTCACAGTCTGAAATCCAATCCCACAGCTAGAACTAGCTAGAACACAGTGGACACAGAAATGTTTGTGTAGGGACTTATTTGCAGTTACAGGGGACAAAACACACAAAATAAGTTATCTGTCATTTCTAAGTTATGTAACATAACAATAAATTAAACTCACAAATTGGTGCACATAAGTCTGCATATGCAAGGACGATTAAATGCATTCACTCTGATATTTTAAACTCATTCGATGCAAAGAAGCCCCTGTGGGCACGGGTAGATGGATGGATGGATGGATGGATGGATGGATGGATGGATGTATAGATGCATGGATGAATCTTTGCAGAATAGGGCTAAGTTAAGTCTTATTAAAAATAATTACAAACATTTGTCAGGGTTCAACACTGCACAAGGGGCATCGCAAATCTGTGCCTTACTTGTACCTGCACATTTTACACCCACACACACAGACAGACACACACAGAGTCTGAGAGAGACCTTTCAGACGTACACATGCAAATGAATTCAGTAAGAAACATAAATGTGCAAAGGCAGATGAGGTGGGGGTTGCGAGTGCAAGCGGGCAAAGACAGCATGCCACTATACACATGCTGCACTAGTTCAGTGTTCAACTCCTTATATAGTGTTATATCAGGATAGAGCTTCATCACATCACCACACACACTACACAGATGAGAATCTCAAGACCACACTGGATGAGACTGTGTATTAGCACCAATTTGGATGCAATTTCTGCTTCTAGTGTCTGATGCACTGTACAGTAATGACTTCACCCTGCTAATGTGCTTGCTTTTAGCAGAACTCTGGGGGTGTCGGGGGAAAGATCACTGAGGTTTATTTTCCTCCAAGGATTGACTCTAGAAGCAGTGATGTCATTCATTTCACCTGTCATCAATTGAGACATGACAAATGTTAAAAAGTGTCAACTGAAAGCAGAAACTAACAAATAGCGCTACTTATGACTGTCTTATAGACTGACTTATAGCTGCAGATGTCTTCATAGGCTTCATAGACTTCTTCACACAATGATCACTTAATTCATAGTGATCATTCACATGAATATTCATTTATCTACATAAAGTATGACCTTTAAAGATTATTATGACCATACAAAAGGCAGTTTCACAGTCTAATGGTTACAGGGATTATGTCTTTATTACGGGGATCTCGATGAATCAGCCAGTTAATTGTGGAGTCATGAATCACAATGGCCTGGGTCAAGCATAAGTAATATGCCTGAGTCTGATGGCCTGAGTCTGAGAGAAAAGCTCAAAGCGGTTTGTAATATTGTTGAATAATTGTATAATGACAGAAATAATTATTGCTTAGCAGTGACATCCTGGACTAGACTATCTCACTCTGTTGTGGGACCTGATGGAACTAGAAGATGTTGATAGTTATGCCAGAATCAGTATGCGAGCAAGAGAGCAAGAATCATCTCAGCCAAATTGTAATCAGATCTAAGACAAATCAAACAGCAACATAATATTGACAAATGAACATGTGTGAACATGGTAACTTCTATAAAATCCAGCAAATTCCACTGTTGTAATGTAATGAGACTTCATGACAGGATATTTATTTTAGTCATGCATCTGTGGTTGGCCACAAAACGAAAAATAATTGTCAGAAGCGACTTAGAGAATTCTGTCCTACATGGGCCCTAGAGGACATTGATTTGATGAATCTAGAGGCCTGACAAATTGAGTTGCTGTTTCTACGCGGGAAAACAAAGACAGCGCTGATGTCCTTGACACGGCAGAAAGTCACAGGTGCGCTCCTCAAAATCTGTCAGCCTGGTGTGACGGAGAGGGAGCCCCGCAGCCACGAATTAATTAACAGCTCGCTCTGTTGCCAGCCTCCTCGCCTCCCCCTCACAGACGTCATCGTGGTGCGCTCAATAAGGGCGCGGCAGGTACGGGTCATTACCAGATTGGTTACTTGTTAATTAAGATATCTCCTCGGTGATCTCCCACTGGGACGACTGGGAAAGGAGGAGTGAAAGAGAATGGAAAGGCTAGTAGGCAACAACAGTAGCAGTTTGCAGTGTCTGCGCACCTTTCTGGGTGCCAATAAATCAGAATATTCAGCAATTAGTTTATAAGGTGTAGCAGTGCCTCTGAGCTCAGATGAAAATAATAAACATCACATTTTGTCAGGCTAAGACAGTTTATTTGGTCGTGAATAAATGTTAACCACCATTTGTCCCTTGAGAAGGTGTTTGTTATGGATTTAGTCATGAAAAGGAGTTAGCTCCAGATACAGAGACCAAAAAAATCAACATAGAAAAAACAATTGTAATACATCATGGTAAATCAAATAAGAATACAATTAAAATAATTTAATAATGCAACATAACTTTCGAAAATGAAGAAAACCACCTACAATGGCCTTTTTCTTGGCTGAGTGCATTTAAGGCAAACCCAGCGAGGTTGGGACGATGCACTCTCCATCCATTTAGCTCACTACAACAGACCTGTTGTCCTGAGTCTTCTTCTTAGCCGTGTGTACCACAGTAGGGCCACAGTCCAAGGCCTCAGGAGAAAATCACATTGCTGGTGTGTTTACATTGGGAAAATAGGCTTCGACTGTCAAGTCATTTCGAAGGACTGAGTGGTCAAAGAAATCAAAGAAGTGACACACACACACACACATGGGGCAGAGATGGCATGTCATCAGTCTGTTTATTGAGAACTGCTGGCGACGTGGATGGAGGCTGAGAGATAAAAGCAATCAAGCCTTCCAATTTGGCAGAGCAGTGGCCTCTTGGTGCTTTTAAATCACTCAATTTACCAGTAAAAAACAAGCTAGGATTGAGATGACGTACAAAATTAAGAAAAAGAAAACTACATCCACAATAAATCTTGAAGTGCTTCTCTCTGACCTACAGGGTTTACGTAGAAGGCTGCAGTCCCGTTGCTACAGTGGCCAGATCATCCACACACAAAAACATCATAACTAAGATGACACATTGAACACCGTCAATTCAGGAATGTCTAAAAGGAAAAACAAGTATTTAAATCTAAACAAAAGAAATCAGCATGAAAGACATAATACATCGTTTGGCATGTGTTTGTATGTGTCTTGCTTACATGAACAACCCACCGCACCAGAAACAGTGATGTAAGAACTCGATCGTTGGTAGTGGCACTGACATTTGGCTTGATGTTTATCATGTTGTGGTGGTGTTGTGTGATGTGGTGTTGCTTGGTGTTTATCATGTTCTTATTTGCACCTGATTTGTCACTGTTGTTGCTGAGAAGTGTAAACACCTCTTACTGAGTGATGACAGCCCATCTCACCGTGCTGACAGGGAAGGCAACAGAGAAATCAAACACTGACTTCAAATACAGACGCATTTCCTCTGGAATGCACATGAAGCGTCTCCACTTTGGGCTTGAAAAACAGAAACCAGACCCTTCTCTCTGAAGGAACACATTAAAACTGTCTGAGAACTATCGAGGGGAAAAAGCAATTTGGGCTAGGCTTGGTGGGGCTGGAAATGTTAGCACGCATACCTCGCTGAAGAAAGCACAAATATCCATCTACTTATGCTCTTAGTAGCATGGTTCCTATGGAAACTTGTTAAGAATGAAATACACACACAACAGCAGGGAGATCTAAATTTAAAACAAGGATGTGTCTGAAGCAAGGACAAGCATGCATCAGTAGCCCCGAATGCTAATGAGGCTTAACTATGAAATAGCAGGACGTCAGGCACAGCAGCAGAGACACAGGAGGGCAGTCCATTACCAGAAACTGGTGAAGAGGAGTGCAAAACTGCAGGTATGAATGCGCTGCTGGTATGATTTAGCCGAACGAACGCGGTACCTGGTCGAACCGAGCCTTGCTTCCCAGGCCCACATCTGATTCAGTTAAACATGTGACCTCAGGTATATGAGTGGATATATGAGTGT
Source organism: Coilia nasus (assembly GCA_027475355.1). Lineage (NCBI taxonomy): Eukaryota > Metazoa > Chordata > Actinopteri > Clupeiformes > Engraulidae > Coilia > Coilia nasus. Next base: position 9,014,870 of record CM050211.1, on the reverse strand, counting down.
TTAATATCATCCTCCTTGCGTGTTATCTTCTAACAAAAGGCCAAGATATTTCTAGGGTGTTGATACAGGTGTGCTGACACGGCCAAGAGGAGTTACATAAGGGTTGAGGAAGAAAAATAAACTTCAAAATAAAAAATCAGATTTCACTCTGAATCGCCACCTTCATGACAGACCTTTTCTGGATTTAGACCAGGGAAGACATTTTTAGGGAGAAGTCTAGGGGGATTAGAAATACTGAACAGACAAACCCATCTAATGAGAAACATTAGAGTTAGAGCTCATGACACTCCCAGTCATGAACATTACAAATTAATGACCATCATAAAAGGAATTGTATCTCTCGATGAAAACGGGGGAAATAATGAAAAACAAAATGCTAGTTTGATCGAGGAATGGAAAAGTTAAACCAAGCACTTTTCATAAATGTGAATCATTGTATTATTGGCTCTATTAAACCCACCTCAGCAAACTGCACAGCACCACGTACCAGAGGTATTACCATTACTTGCTGCTATACATTTAAAAAGAAATGACTGCAAAAATGACCTAGTGTCATAATACAAAACCTTACTATTGCTATGCTCAGCTACAGCACTGGAACTACAGAAAAGCTAGAGGTGCTAGAGGTGCGCTTTCCTGTGTGAACAACAAATAGTTATCGGACCATCATTGAGGAGAATCGAATATACAGCATTTGACCTACATGCAGACAGTGAGAAACACATTTCCTCAGTGTAACAACATACTTAATGGAACACACTAATGCTATGCGTGCTGTTTAGCAGTGTAACTAAACTCCTGATTTAAGTGTTGACAGTAACAGATCCTATCACATGTAACACCACCAACCTTCACAAGTAAAAAAAACAGCGCAGTCACGGATGTGGGTTGAGCTCAGGGGATTTGTTAGGGTGTCAGTAGGATCGCGCAGGCTTGCCCTCTCCCTGGTTGAAGGGGTTGGCTGCAGCACTGGGCGACTGGTCCTGCTGGTCGATGGACTGGTAGGCATCTCGATTGCGTGTCACTGTCGGGAACCCTGGGGGAAATTAAAACCAATCATTAATTACCTCACCATTGCCAACTCAAGGTATACCCCTTAAGATGCCATCAAGAAGAGGGTTGGGGTAGGGGGGGAATCACAGTATTTATGTCTAAATCAATACTTTCTGAAGACATTCTGAAAAAAACGGTTGTAAATGTTTACAGAGAGAGATTCTCTAAAACCATGAACATGTTCGCTTGTGGGTTGTGATGTTTGCTTCTCTTTTTTTTAAAATGAGGCAGTTGTCTCCACGATATGGGCTCTCATCAAAAAGCCTGGATGCCCTAACTTGATAGACACACAAAGTGGAGTTTTAAGGACGGCAGCATATAAAGCTGTTTTGATTGCTAGGGCAATTACTCATTTCATGTGCGCAGGGCTGAGAGCAGTCCAGGGCCTCATGTGGGTGTGTCTAATCAAGCAGGGGTGCACTGAGATTATTTTAAGGCATGGTGGTTTTCAACGACTGGCAGGCACACGTCATTTAATCGCAATTTAGTTTAGAACTTGATCAATCATCATTACATTCAATGAACACAGATTTGTGTTGTAGTTTTACAACGTATTGTATTTTCCCAGATTAGAACACAGATGTTCACTTTAAGCTACTACTTAGCAATCTTAAATACCATGACACCTTTTAGTACAGTGATGGCAGGCCTTTGTAATTAACGGTCATTGTAATTGATTGAAGTTAAGGTGTTTTGCAAGATGTGCCATCACCACATACTGCTGTTGGTCTGTTTGCAAAGAACACAAAGTACTTGTGCATGTAGGAAGAGCACCTGGGGGAGAAACTATAGCTATTACACCTACCGCTACACTATCTATAATCAAGTAAATAGTTCAGGCTGTTAGTCCCGACTCCCAGGTGTAACACGCATAACTGGCCGCTGACTACAGCTATTCACGCAACCTCATGTGAGCTGTACAGGACAGAGCAGCTGAGGGGATGGCCAACTGGAGCCGTACAGACAGATGCTCAACAACGGTTAACCTGAACCAGCCGACTACCGTTACAGTGACTGGGGCTGCTGGGGCCGTTTACATGATCCACTCAGCAGCACCTACCTATCGCTTTCCCCAATGGCTTTCACCATGCCAACAACATGCATCTCATCCAGGACCACTGGCAAGCCTTTGCAGTTTCCTCCAACATTTCCTTAACAATTAAAATAAATAAATAAATAAATAAAAATACAAGACACTTGCACATGTGGGGAGAGCATCCATTGTACCACGCTTCAGGCTTTCCTGACTACAGCCATTACAATTATCCATACACTATGTGGGACACATCCTCAGCAGTGTACCTCAGGATCAACGGGTGTTTCGGGCCTTTACTCACTGTACACCCTCCCCTGAGGCGGCCCCACTAAAGGTGATCAATCCTTTAGTGTGTGTCCACAGTTTAGCTACCTGCTACCCAAATTTCCAAAATGTACTTCCACAATTCACTTACAACCACAGTTTACTTCCAAAATTTACTACCTACTGTTCATTACCAACTGTTTGCACGACTTCCAAAGTTTTACTTACAAAATTAACTACAACCACAATTTACTTCCAAAATGACCTGCTTACTTACTAATTAGGACTTGTTATCGAATATTTGCACTTTACCACCATTTTACCACAAATACTATCACTTTGCAGTCACTAACGCATATGCCATTACACAAACGACCCTGCCAATGCTAGTTCTAAAGACGATTCTACCCACTGACTTAACATTAAATGTATACACCTCTTGAATCTAATGGTGAGTAATGCTCAGTTATAGTAATACAGTAATAATCACTATTGATCCTTTTATGGGTGATATAATAATAATAAACTGGCTGTTGCCATTAACCAGTAGGACAGAACCTCAGAGAACTGACCCGTATCTCTGGCTTAAAGTGGCGAGAGCTCACGATTCTACCCACTGACTTAACATTAAATGTATACACCTCTTGAATCTAATGGTGTCTAATGCTCAGTTATCCCGTGTTCCATACACCGCAAAACCCCGGGAAACTTGGCCACTCTGTATCCCAATACACCACACGATCCCAGAGAGCCTGATTCTAAGCTGCCCATGTGTGTAATGGCTGCCATTTATAAGCCTCTTCTTCTGTGTTTCTATTGACCCACTAAACGCACTACTGCCATCTGCTGGTCTGGGGTGCCCATCCTTATTTGCACAAACAGCCCTAGGTTGCACTAATCTCCACCACCTTACTAATGTCCTGTGCTGAACAAGTACCCACGCTAACCACTCCCAGCCTCCACTGCTACATTAATAAAATAAAATAATAATAATAATAATAATAATGACGTAATGACGCAATGCCCCGTCATGCGGGCTCTTGCGTGATGCAATAATGTAGTCTCACAGTGATGCAATGCCCCATTTATGCGGGTTCTTGCGTGGCGTAAAAATGTACTGTCACAGCAACTGACTGCCCCAATGCCCCTCGGTAGCACACTGGCTAAGGCACTCGACCCACACCTAGAGGGCCCGGGTTCGAATCCCTCCACTGCCCCACTCAAACATGGCAACCCTACTGCTTACCCCAGGCAGAGACCGCCCTTCTCATCCAGATCCAATTATTAGTCCTAGCTGCTTCCTCTGACATCTCCCTAACAGTTTTACGTAGATTCTTACCACCAACCCCAAGCTCCCCTAGCAATGAAATGACTGACCTCCCTACAAACCCTCTACAACCCACTTCTACTGGAAATACTCTTGCCCTCCATCCTTTCTGCTCTGCTTCCAATCTCAACTCTTCATACTTAAGCTTTTTCCTTTCATATGCTTCCTCTAGGGAGCTTTCCCATGGGACAGTGAGTTCAATAAAATACACTACCTGTTGGCTGGTCGACCAATAGACTATGTCTGGCCTCAAGTTAGTGGTAACTATTTCTTGCGGGACCACCAACTTTCCACCCACATCTACAAGCATCTGCCAATCCTTTGCTTTACTCCTTGACTTTGCGGCTCTCTTACTTTTCTCACCCTCCCGCACAAACTGGATACCTTTTTTATGACTACCTTCTGCATTTACCTGCTGCCTCCTACTCTCAATTCCTGCTGCTAAGCATTTTAATACTTGGTTGTGACGCCACGTATAGCGACCCTGTGCCAAGCTAACTTTACAGCCAGATAGTATATGTCTCAATGTGGCTACACCTGAACAGAGTGTGCATGACGGATCCCCATCTGTCCATATTCTCAGGTTATCTGGCAATGGGAGCACGTCGTACGTCGTTCCCAATTAAAACTTTAGCCTGTTAGACTCCATACTCCACAAATCCCTCCAAGTAACCTGTTTTCTCTGTACTCCCTCCCAATTCAACCACTGGCCCTGCTTTGCTAGTGACACAGCTTTTACCTGTCTACTAGCTTCTTCTTGCCTGCGTATCTGCTCTACAACCAATCTCCTTTTCTCCTTCTGATCTGCCTTTCTCCACATTGGCTTCCCTGATGTACGCCCCAAGCCTCCCCGCCCAATCTGGACATTCCCCACTATCTCTCCATGCCTAAGGGCTGCCTCTGCCTCCTGCACTGCTACCTTTGGTTTCCACTTTCTCCCTTTGCTCGGGTTAGGAGCCAGACCACTGACTATCCTGTCCTTGCTCCCTGTTAACAACAGCTCTGTCCTAACCTTAGCACACTTAAATTCCTCTACCAGACTATTTATTGGCAGCTGCAGTATGCCCTTCCCATACAGAGCTACACTGCTTAGGCACCGTGGAAACCCTAACCACTTTTTAACGTATGAATTAACCACCCTTTCTAGCTTCTCTACTTTTGATAATGGTACTTCATACACTGACATGGGCCACATTACTCTAGGGAACAGTCCAAATTGCATGCACCACAATTTCAGCTTTCCTGGTAGCCCTGACCTGTCAATTTTTTCCAATCCCTCCACCACGTCTTTTCTAAGCTGCTGTACCTGCTCTTGATCACTCAGGTCTGCATTATACCACCTCCCCAGGCTTTTCACTGGTCTCACCCTGATGGATGGGATTTCCTCACCTTCCACCGTGAACTTCTGCTCTACCACTTTTCCCTTGGTGACTGAGATACTCCTTGACTTAATAGGCTTTATCTTCATCCTCGCCCACCTGAGATTTGTATTTATCCTTTCCAACAACCTTTTTGTACATGGCACCGTTGTTGTTAACAGAGTCATGTCATCCATGAAAGCTCTAATTGGCGGGAGACGCAGTCCCTCCCGACGCCTTTCCCCTCCCACCACCCACTTAGAAGCTCTTATTACCATTTCCATTGCCATTGTAAAAGCAAGTGGTGAGATCGTACACCCCGCCATAATGCCTACTTCTAGCTTCTGCCAGTCTGATAAAAACTCCCCTGTACCTATACACAATCTAATATCTTTAAAGTATTCCTTCATTATATTCACAATCTCAACTGGCACTCTAAAGTATTCACAAGCACTCCAAATCAGACTATGCGGCACCGAGCCAAAGGCATTAGCTAGGTCCAAAAAAACTACATGAAGCTCCCTACCCTCTTGCTTTGCTGTCTGAATTTGGTGCCAAATTACACTACTGTGCTCAATGCATCCAGCAAAACCTGGGATTCCTGCCTTCTGCACTGTTGTGTCAATTAACCCATTCTTTTCCAAATACTGCACAAGTCTCTTAGCCACTATACTGAAGAAGATGTTCCCCTCCACATTAAGCAAAGAGATCATTCTAAACTGGTCTATTCTAACAGACTCTTTTTCTTTTGGAATCAACACACCCCCTGCCCTGCACCATACTGTTGGAATGCTCTGCTTATGCCACACAACCTTAAACAACTTCCACAGAAACCTAAGAACCCCTGGGGCATTCTTATATACCTGTTATGGCACCCCATTAGGCCCTGGAGCTGATGAAGCCTTAGCTTTTCTCACCACAGCCTCTACCTCGTTCCACCTAGGTGGCACAACATCCATCTGACTTTCTATCTCCCCCAAAGGTGGCATGTCAGGCGGAAAACCTAATCCTCCCTCCCTCCCTGGATCTGAATGAGTTTTCCTCAAGTACTCCTCTACTTCCTCTTTTGAGGTTCTCAATATCCCTCCCTTTTCCTGGTTAAACAACCCTTTCACAAATTTAAAGGGGTCCTTATAAAACAGTGTTCTTACCCGCTCCTTCTCTTTTCTCTTCCTTCTAAGATTCTCAGCTCTCCTAAGAGTTGCTAACCTACATCGTAACTCTTCCTGCAGGGCATCTATACCTTCTTTCTCCTCAATTGTGGCGCTTTTCCAATGTTTTCTTAGCTGCCTCCTTCTTAACACCAATTCACGAATGTCTTTCTGTCGTCTCGACTGACAATGTTGTGCTGGCTCCCTTTTCCTTCTATCACTACTTCCAAACCTAACTAAGCCATAACTATAGATCACTTCCCCCATCCTTTCCAACTTTGCCGTGGCTGTCCCTTTTAATCCTTCCAACACCATTGCCAAGTCTCTGTCTACAGACTCCCAAGTCATCTTATCTTTCGCCTGTGGCCAACTAACCCTAGCTTTCTGCTCCCAGGCTTTCTCCCTTTTTGACTGGCTAGGCTCTCCTCTTCCCTCAGTCCCTCTGACCTCCTCCCTCTCTTCCAAGACTGGGTCCTGCGAACTGTGGTTTTCTACCTGCCACTGGACTTCAGCCGACTTACTCCGCAGACTTCTTAGAAAGTACTGCTCAATGCGGTTCCCCTGTCCCACTTTTCCTCCACACCCCTTCTTCCCCTGATGGATTTTAAGGCCTATCACTGTTGTAATCTTCTGCCAGCCACAGGAACAAACCTGTACTTTCTTTTCTAATTGTTCTCTCTTTACTCTTTCACTACTTTCTTCTTCCCTTTCAATTCTACCAGATAACCCCACCTCCCCATCCTCCCCTTAAGTCGCTCGACCTTCTCATAGTTATTTCCGTTCCAGTGTCTAAAGCCGTGAATCCTGCCTGTGAGTCATCTTCCACCCCTGCTCTCGCTGACTCTAGGGGTATATCTCTTGTATTAGACGTAGCAGAATGTGGACATGGCTCAGTTCAATGAACTTGCCACTGCTTATCTGGGGAGCTAACCCATATAAGCTCCAGTGGGGTCTATTCCCTCCTGCCAGCTGTCTTTCCAGTCTGTCACAAAGTCTTTCCCTTGTTGTCAGCTGCCCTGTTCACAGCAGTCACTAGCTATGCTAGACCAAAGTTTGCAAAGAACACAAAGTTCTACAATAATTATTACCTAACGTGGAGGCCAGAAACAAAGAAAGCTGCATCAGATGCCGTGCCTACATTTCCTTGAAGTCATCTTGTAATGGAAACTGATGCCACTGCCCAGAATACTAATAGGTCCATTAGAATGCAACCTAATTATCAGAGCGAGAGATAAACCTCTGTCGCTGATAGACATCTCTCCTTTTAGTCACTCTGCATCATTACACTTGTCCTCTCTCTGGCCTCTGGTTGGTGACCTTGGTTGCACTGAACCTGACAGCACACAAAGAAAATTATTCATCTGCATATCTGCACGAGAGCCTGTTTCCACTACCTGAAAATCATTTGAGAATACATTTGAGTTTCTATCGGACTAGCTCTTGATTATGACTGGGCATTTTCATAATTTAGACATAACGTCTCATTATAGTGAGATATGCACAACACTACAGCACTTTTCTTCTTTGGTCGCCCTACGGATTGGAAGTGGAATCGTCTTTCTTATGTCTTATTCGAACTACAGATCGGAGCGACCCCGCTTTTGCAAACTTGCATAGAGCGGTTATAGCCCATGAATGGCCGCAAAGCGAATTCAGAAGTGCCATTCATCCTGTTGAGAGTTCATGAACCACTGAAACGATTTTGGAAACATTATTTTTTGAGGTTGGAAAAACTACTAGTGTTGCTTTAAGAAAGTAAAAGTCCTGCCATATATGTCATCCAAAAATGTCTGAACTAGCTGATGCTAATCTGTGCAACTCACCAGACAAGTAGATCAGCACATTACTGTATTCACCTGTCTTAATTGCATAGGCAACGGAGTACACAGCAGTGGTTTTGCTTTCTGAACCTGCGTTGTCCACTTCTGTAAATATATGCCAGCGATGGTATGGTATTTTTGCACACACAGGTAGGCACAGATTGACTCAAATGGGAATAGGCCCAGGGCACAGGCTAAGGAACACAGAGGCAGATCAGGAGCTAAGTAGTGTGAAGCTGTGACTGCTGACAGAGGCTCTCACAGCGCACCACAGAGCACTTCCCCTGTGCTGCGACTGCTGACAGAGGCTCTCACAGAGTACCACATAACACTTCCCCTGTGCTGCGACTGCTGACAGAGGCTCTCACAGAGTACCACAGAGCACTTCCCCTGTGCTGCGACTGCTGACAGAGGCTCTCACAGAGTACCACAGAGCACTTCCCCTCTGCCAGGTAGCTGGCTTATGTGGGTCACTCACATGGTGCAGAGAGGAACTGTGTGAAACAGGAAGTAGCCTCCAGGGAGATACTGTCATTTCTAGTCATCTATTTCAAACAGTCATAAACCAAAGTGATATTAACACCTCTGACACAGGAAACTTGATTTTTAATGTCAGCCCTTTCGAAATAAAAAACATCATACACAGCACTATGTGTGTGTGTGTATGTTAAAGGAGAACTTCGGTGTAAAATGAAAATTGGCATGTTAAAACATCATACCCAGTTGGTATGTGTACTGAGGAGCAAATTTGATTTAGCCTGTTGCATTCAGAGTTTACCTATTTTTTATCGTTTGTCCCAGAAGGCTAACAATGGAAGTGGTAGGTGCCCTCAGACAAAGCATGACGATTACGCTATTTGTAAACCATTAAAACGGCTCGAAGAAACTCCACACTCCATCGGTAGTACAACACAGGTCCTGACGTTAAAAACGAGGCACTGAGAACTTTGTAAGTGTACACAACATTTATTAATAAAATAGTTTTGACAGGCAGTACCTTGCCGTAGTTTCTCATCGCCGCCATGACGAAAGTCCAAACATGTCGATTGTACTGCCTGTTTTCCTATTCTTCCTGCTGGTTCGTGTTCGTCAATCGACTTGTGCGGACTTTCATCATGGTGCCGACGAGAAACTACAGCAAGGTACTGCCTGTCAAAACTATTTTATTAATAAATGTTGTGTACACTTACAAAGTTCCCAGTGCCTCGTTTTTAATGTCAGGGCCTTTGTTGTACTACCGATGGAGTGTGGAGTTTCTTCGAGCCGTTTTAATGGTTTAAAAATAGCGTAGTCGTCATGCTTTGTCTGAGGGCACCTACCACTTCCATTGTTAGCCTTCTGGGACAAACGATAAAAAATAGGTAAACTCTGAATGCAACAGGCTAAATCAAATTTGCTCCTCAGTACACATACCAACTGGGTATGATGTTTTAACATGCCAATTTTCATTTTACACCGAAGTTCTCCTTTAACTATAAATTCAATGTAACCTTGTAAGTCATCTATGATCTACAGCATTGTGAACATGAGACACTACTGTAGGCTTCCCCACCCCACCCCACCCCCATCCTTTCTCCCCCTGTCTGCCTGCTAATGACATGTTGTCATGGCCAGCGCTCACCCACAGGTTTTCAAAATCAATAAGAGGACAATAAAAACAGTCCCCGGGCCCCCAGGCCGGCTGCTGCAGCCTCCACACAGTAATCATCTGCCCGCTGTGCCTACGCTGCTTTCTACCTCGTCGGCGGGCCCCCCCCCCACATCCTCACACAAGCCCCAGGGGGACAGGAGAGCAGTGGCACAATGGCGTCACTATTTCTGAAAGCCCTCAGTCACACGAGGTCAGATCTGCACACTTCAGTGCATACATATTACCAGTGCTTTCTCTTTACATCGGATCTTTACACCACTTACAGTGATTGTTTCACTTGTATACCACAGACACTGAGATGTGTGACATTAAAGGTTTCATGCATTTTATTACACTGAAAGTACACCATTTAGGATATAACAGCCTGTTTATAGCTGGCATTGTGACTAATAATGTCATTGTGGTATTTTTTAAACCATGTCACATAGTGTACTACAATCCCCATTTTAAATCCCTTCGTGTGCATTTTGCATACATGATGTACCACCTAGGAAGAATTAGCCCTCAGCTCTCAAAGCGGCAACTCAGCACCAAAGTTGGAGAGCATAGAGAATTGATAAACCTGCTCTGTGGCATTAATTCCCAACCTCAGTACTGCATATTTTGGGTACTGCAATAGTGGGGTGTAGACCTACTCTAAATAAACTATGCAAACTATATGTAGTGGTATAGTGGCCAAGTTGACTGCTCACAATATTCTCCCCTTGCATGCATTTTGTGAATGAGTTATGTTGACCCCCAAGGGCAACATCTGACACATCTGCCTCCAAACCGGATTTACAATTTACACTCCTCTCCCCTCTGCAATATTCAGCTCTAATCTTATTTAGGCAGCCTGGAGATGTGTTTCTAAGACCAGGCTTATTGGACACACACCCTCTCAGGAGCAATGACAGAATACAAATCAGTCACCCGGACAGGTGATGTTTCTCTTTGTCTTTGAAAAAGATGTGAGCTGAACAGACTACATGTTTTTTAAGTGTTCTGACCTTCAGCTATATATGCTATTAAATCATTCAGAACAGTGGGATTTATTCTTAATGTGAGACAGAAAATGTAGTCATGACAAAAAGGAAAGGAATTTTTTTGGTCACAATTTATTTAAAAATATTATTTATAAAATCTACTCGTGAATAAATGACTACTGGGTGAACACAGACAGAGTGGTCATACCCTTTCCAGAGTATGTCACAATGAGCACCGGCACTCTCCCCACAACATAATCAGAATGCTGTTTGCAACACCAAACACCCTCTGCTGCATATCCTTTACACCTGTGTTAAAAATATATCGCTTCTTGTGTGTGTGTGTGTGTGTGTCTGCCTGTGTGTGTTGTGCTGTGAGATGACTACACAAATGTTTCATTCAAACAAGCTCTGCCTGTTACCTCTTGGCCTATCAGCATAACTTTATAAACCTTCAACCCAGACCCCGCCCCCCTCCCGGTCTTCATTTAGGTTATTAAGTTTAGACTTAGTCGGAATGCAACGGCAACAGAATAAGCCAATTAGAATCAATCTAACTGATAACGCAGCAAGTTGAATTTTAAATCCTCATACTGCTAGACAACTGACAAAACATTGTCCCTGATATTTTGGATACTTTATCTGATGAATTCAGTCAAATATAACTAGCTAAAAAAAGAAACATCACATCCACATGAAACACAAAATGGCAGACATGCTGAATCAACAGCCTACACTGTAAAAAGGGCTCCTTAAAACCAACATCATCATCATCAACCAACATCAACATGCTGCATGGATCTTTTAAGGTTGGTTGAATTGGCAATATTTTTCTTACACATTTTTTCCAAGTATCGTTAACTTAGTTATTTAAGTAGTGCAAGTTAAGCCAATGCAAAAAGATCCATAAAGCATGTTGCCTTAAAAATGCTTTAAACAACTAAATAAATAAAATATTAAGTCGTAGCACTCTTTACAGTGCAGTACACATTCAAAAATGTCTGAGTTCAAATCAGACAGTCACTAGATGATGGTTATATTTATGGACAGATGACACATCCACTAAGACAGTGGCACAGGCAGGGAAACAGCACACAGAAGACACTTCCAGACAAGCAGAGGAGGACACGAGGGGCCCGCAGCAGCTATAAGCACTTCCTCGTGTCACCGCATCTCCAGATAACAGCGTGAAGGACAGATAAAAAGGTGCAAAGGGGAGAGGGGAGAGGTGGGAAGGAGTGAACAGAAGGCTGTAATGAGAAAAAGGGGGAGGGAGAATGGGAGAAGGGGAGAAGGACAGCGAATGACATCTAATAGCGACGAAAACTGCTGTCTGCACTGTCCGTGGTGCAGCGACTGTCCACAGAGGTCTCGAGATCTGAGGAAACACAGGACATGGATGAAGAGGGGCAGAAGCAGAGGAGAGGGTGATCATGAGGAGACCAGAGGAGGACAGGAACAGAGGAAAACACAACAGGTACAAGTAAGGAGAGCAAGGCCACAATGACACAAAGGCAGGGAGGATGGGAGCATATTAGTGGACATGGAGGGTAGATGCTAATGCCCAAACACACACAACCACAAATATTTGCACCCACATGGGCACACACACTAGCCCACATAAATCCCAAGTCAATTATCCTTTTCTTTTACAAGACTAGTTGAAATGATTGAAAAAAAAAACATACACTTGTTACCTCCACTGACTTTTTCATGTATCCATACATTTAGCCTATATGGGGGCT
>CM050211.1:8980000-8997500 GCA_027475355.1 Coilia nasus | reverse complement strand
ACATATTCATTTTCATGTCGCAAAGTGAATTCTTCTCAATAAAACATTTACAGCATTGACAAGGACAGCTGTTGGTTGGAGTATGGATTTGGACAAGATTTGGTTTGAGTCCACTGCATGAGTCATTACCCAAGTCATAGCTGTGGTGCCTGTGTTTAAATGAAGCTGAACGAGTGCCTACAGCTAAGACCCCCCATTTTCTCCCTTTGTGTGGACAGTGGTGCTCTGCTGTGGCCTGCTGTTTAGGCGTGGCAGATAATCAGACACTGATTGGGTTTGATTGAGTGAGTGGGTGTAATTGAACAGACCCAACACGTGCTTGTCGCAAAGGGGGGGCATCTTTTACACCCCTGGTGTGCGGTGGGAATCTTTTGTTGGGCAACACGCGACGGGCAGATGGTCCTTTGGTGTTCAGTGCAGCGCCCAGGGAGCAGGTGCGATCTCTGACCTTTTGCATCATCTAGCCCGAACGCCATGCCCTTTGATTGACAAGGCTCACAAGATTGGATTATACGGGGCTGGTAATATTATATATGATCACAACCAGGAAATTGCTTGGTGATGGATTTAATGCAGGTACGCCGCCATTTTGGAAGGGGACATAGGACACCTCTAAGGGCTCAGCATTAATAGGGTGTCCTTTGCACAATATTATTATTATTATTATTATTATTATTATTATTATTATTATTATTATTATTATTATTATTAACAACAACAACAACAACAACAACAATAATAATAATAATAATAATAATAATATGAATAATATGAATAATAACAATACTACAAATAATAATAATAATAAAAATTAGGCAGCCCAAAATGTCCAAGAGTGCCCCTGGATACATGTGCAAGTCAGGGCAAATAGGATATGTTGGTATATTGTCTGATTGAAAGTATGGAGATTAAATTGTATACACAGTACAGTGGCCCAATCCCATCTTGACAATATTCCAACTTTCAAACCATATTCAAGGGAGGACATGATCCAAATGAGGCCCTACCAACAACCGAATCTAATGACCTCTTCAGTCTTCCGAATCAGCATACGGCACCTGTTTTGGCATACGCAGCGATAACGAGCGTGCTCCGACAATGTTAATGTGGCCGGAAACACTTTTATCTCTCGCTTACTTCGAAATTCACTCGCTATAAAGACGGATGATGCTGGCAGCCGGCCCCCGATGCTGTGGAGGAAGTTTTATGGTTGGGGCGAGTCCTGGAGAGCCTTGGCCGTGTTGTGCATGGATCCAGCTGAGATGAGCGGTCCCATCTATCATGCACTTGGCCTCCTTCCAGGGCAGTGGCAGTAGGGGGTTGTGTGTGTGCGTGTGTGAGTGTGTGTGTGAGTGAGTGTGTGTGTGAGTGTGTGTGTGTGTGAGTGTGTGCGTGTGTGTGAGTGCGTGTGTGTGTGGAGGGGGGGTGCATGCTGAGAAGTTATTATTAAAAATGCATCAAAAGTGCTTTTTAACAATTTCCAAGTGAGAAATGGCATTATGTATTTGCCATTATGTACCACAGTTAGAAAAACATGCATTTTCTGCCAAGGCTGCACAAATATGAATGCAACAAGCGAATGTTGAAGCCAATGTTTGTTTTTATTTATTCATTTTGGGTTTTTTTTTTTTGGGGGGGGGGGGGGGACATTTAGTGGTATTGATTTAAAGTCTCTTTGTGCTCAGCCAAGCATTGCATGTTTCCACACTCCGCTTGTTAAGAGGAGGAGATAAAAAGGAAGTTGAAGGGGAATGAGGACACTTTGAATTTCTTTGCATTTTAACAAAGATGAAGAAGCTTAGTCACAGTTGTGTGTGGTGAAAGGCTACAGCTACATGTACACTACACTTGTACAAGAGTGGTTGCATGTGTGTCTTAATCAATGTAATGGCTAATTGATTACTTCACCATCAATTACTGCCTGTAACAGATGCATGTGTGTAGAATTGATAGCGGCGGATGTATGTGTGTAGTTCTGACAGCTACAAATTGGTGCAAGTCTAAAGGCAGTGTGTGATAATGAAGATTTCCTCTCAGAGAGGTTGCACCATGCGTGAGGTGCAAGGACAGTGAGAAACTAGATGGTATGACCACCGCAGTGTATTGAAATGTGGGAACTGTTGGTATGATGAGTGTGTGGTAGAGCAGTGTTGTGAGGTGAGAATTCCTGGAAGTGGGCATGAATGTGGGTTTTGAATGAATTACATTGTGTGTGTTTGAATAGTGTGTAGGAGTGATTTGTGAAAGGAATAGGCAAAATGAGATTTTGTACAATTACAGCGGCCCGCATAGGGCCAATTTTATGGCACGTGTTGTGCTTTTAGAGGTCTTTGTGTTGATCGTGCATGAGATAGGGCCAATTCTATGGCATGTGCTGTGCTTTTAGAGGTCTTTGTGTTGATCGTGTATGAGATATTTTATGCAGTTCCTACCTTCTTAGTCCAAAATATTGGCAATTCAAAATACCAATTTTTGCATTTACCCTTATCACTAGGTGGCGCTATGCTTCAAGTGAGTGTTTATGGGCTGGGCCGATATGCCTCTGTAACACCGACATACTAACACAAAATCGTTGTCTTGAGCAAAATTATTGACAAATTATTTAACAAAAACAGTTTTTTGACACCTAGCTTCGCCAATAAACATCGCCCCCTATGACGAAATGTCACAAAATTTAGTACACATGAAAAGAAAGCTGTTTAGAGATGGCATGTCAACTTTGACCAAATTTGAGCAATTAAAAGCCAAGATATTGACTTTTGAAGAATTTTAAGCTACGTGTAAAATGTTCATTGACATGTAACTTCGAAACGGTTTATCTCAAGATAAATCCTTTGATAACTTCTTGTAAGCATTGTCTGTAGATGACATATACCAAATTTGGTGAGATTCACATGAACGGCCTATGACGAGTTTGTTCAAATTCGTTTTCGCGATGATAAAATTTCACGGAAATTGTTTTCGTTGGAGGTGGGCGTTGACCAGTGCTTTCAATGTGTGACGGTCAATAGATTTCATGATAAAAAAAAAGTTGTTGTAAACATTAGAATTCTCTAGATAATAGGCAAAATGACATTTTCTACAATTACAGCGCCCCCTATGGACCAATTTGTATGGCATGTGCTGTGATGTTAGAGGTCTTTGTGGTGATCATGTATGACGTATTTTGTGCAGTTCCCACCTTCTCGGTCCAAGATATTAGCAACTCAAAATACCAATTTTTGCATTTACCCTTATCACTAGGTGGCGCTATGCTTCTAGTGAGTGTTTATGGGCTGGGCCGATACGCCTCTGTAACATCGACATACTAACACAAAATCGTTGTCTTGGGCAAAAGTGTTGACGAATTATTTAACAAACACTGTTTTTTGACACCTAGCTTCGCCAATAAACATCGCCCCCTATGACGAAATGTCACAAAATTTAGTACACATAAAAAGAAAGCTGTTTAGAGATGGCATGTCAACTTTGACCAAATTTGACCAATTAAAAGCCAAGATATGGATTTTTGAAGAATTTTAAGCTACGTGTTAATTGTTCATTGACATGTAACTTCGAAACGGTTTATCTCAAGATAAATCCTTTGATAACTTTTTGTCAGCATTGTCTGTAGATGACATATACCAAATTTGGTGAGATTCACATGAACGGCCTATGACGAGTTCGTTCAAATCCGTTTTCGCAATGTTAAAATTTCACGGAAATTGTTTTCGTTGGAAGTGGGCGTTGACCAGTGCTTTCAATGCGTGAGAGTCAATAGATTTCATGATTAAAAAAAACGTTGTTGTAAACATTAGCATTCTCTAGATAATATGCAAAATGACATTTTTGACAATTACAGCGCCCCCTATGGACCAAATTTTATGGCATGTTCTGTGGTGTTAGAGGTCTTTGTGGTGATCGTGCACGATGTATTTTGCGCAGTTCCCACCTTCTCGGTCCAAGATATTGGCTCAAAAAAACTCAAAATCCCAATTTTTGCATTTACCCATATCACTAGGTGGCGCTATGCTTCAAGTGAGAGTTTATGGGCTGGGTCGATACGTCTCTGTAACACCGACATACTAAAACAAAATTGTTGTCTTGGGCAAAATTGTTGACGAGTTATTTAACAAAAACTGTTTTTTGACACCTAGCTTCGCCAATAAACATCGCCCCCTATGATGAAATGTCACAAAATTTAGTACACATAAAAAGAAAGCTGTTTAGAGATGGCATGTCAACTTTGACCAAATTTGAGCAATTAAAAGCCAAGATACGTCCATTTGAAGAATTTTAAGCTACGTGTTAAATGTTCATTGATGTGTAACTTCGGAACGGTTTATCTCAAGATAAATCCTTTGATAATACAAAGGATAATGAAATCACTAGGTGGCACTATGCTTCAAGTGAGAGTTTATGGGCTGGGTCGATACGTCTCTGTAACACCGACATATCACAAAAAATTCATGTTGTTGGGTGAAACGTTCATTGAGTTATTCAGCAAAAACTTTTGCCGGTCTCCCCCTCTTTAACAGACACTGGCACAGCGGGGGGGTGTCCCTGGGGGACCAAAAGGCGTTATTCACTCACAAACTTCTTGGGCTACATGCCTACAAATATTCATGTCTCCCCGAGTTTCAGTGTCCCGGGAATCGTTGACGAAAAATCGGTGGAAAAAAAAATTAAAAAAAAAAAAATTAAAAAAGGGAAAAATTTTGCAGCAACTCCAATATGACCGCTTTCGCTAGCTTCGCTAGCGGCGGTCATAATCAAAGCAGACCCATTTCCATTGTCTGCACTTGCTGCCTGCATTAATGTGCGTGTCAGACAGAGTGTGAGATGGTAATGGATAGGTAAGAGTTAAACAAAAGTATAGTAAGTTAGTTAAAAGTAAGTTAAAATGATTGAAGTGAAAGCGTAAGTGAGAAAGGAACCGACTGGAAGGCGTCCTTTTCTGAAACAAACAGGCCAAATCTAAAATGTTTACGTCCCTATTTAGAATAGAATAGAATAGAATAGAAAGCCTTTATTGTCATTATACACAGTACTATGAGATTTAAATAGTTTGAGGATTAAATATGGTGCACTGTGTACAGAAAACACTATGTAACTCCTACCCTATATACTGCATTATATAGTAAATGAGTGAACATGTTGGACACATTCTTTGGTGAAATGGAAACAAATGCTACTAAAAATGTATTTAATGAAAAAGGCAAGCAAAACTATAACTAAGAACGCCCCATTGGCCAAAAGACAGACACATCAAAGACCGCAAAGGGTAAACTTCCAAACAGAGAGCAAACAGACAGCATGGTAAAAGCAAGATCTCACAAGGAGTGTATGAGAGTACAGGTTTAGATACAGGTGGGAATGGAACATCATGCGACCAAAGTCACCATGAATGAGAGTCATAGTGTGGCAAAGTCATTAGTACTCTGGTGGGGGTGAACACTGATTGACTGATTGGTTAGAAGCAGGTGAGGCTGGGTGTTGATTGGCTGATTGGTTGAGGGCAGGTGAGGCTGGGCGTTGATTGGTTGGACAAGGGCAGAGGCAAGGCAAGGCAAGTTTATTTCATACACAACGGCAATTCAATGTGCTTCACAAGAATAAAAGCAAAGGACAATATATAAAGGCATAAAAGATAAAGTAATTGTAGAAGCATAAAAGGTAAAACAAGTGTAATAGCATATAACTAAAATCAATATGTGGTAGAAGCATAAAAGGTAAAACAAGTGTAAAAGCATACAAGTAAAATCAATATGTAGTAGGAGAAGTCACCCCACCGGGACTCGAACCCAGGTCTCCGGGGTACTAAACGGGGCTCTGACCGCAACGCCGACATACACTCAGGTGTCTGTCACGCATCTCCCACCATACTTCTCACACAGTGGGTGGACCTCCGATGACCTCTTAGCAAGCCATCCCAATTTTGACACCAGTTGTAGCGAACGGGAGGAGAAGTCACCCCACCGGGCACCCCACCGGGACTCGAACCCGGGTCTCTGGGTTACTAAACGGGGGCCCTGACCGCAACGCCAAAGAGCCAGGCTCGTTGGGGTGGCAGTCAGAGCACACCCACAACTCTAGTGATGGTCACTCCATCACATTGACTTCCCCTTCGGGTCAGAGCACACCCACAACTCTAGTGATGGTCACTCCATCACATTGCCTTCCCCTTCGGGAAGCGCAGCCATGCGCTTCACACACTCAGGTGTTCCTCACGCATCTCACAGGTAGATAAAACATATAAAAGCATAAGAAACACACAAAATAAAAATTAAATTAGTAGAAATCATTAACAGAAAGCATCTGAAAACAGTTTGGTCTTAAGTCTAGATTTGAAACTGCCAACAGTAGGAGCATTTTTAATGTCTTCTGGAAGTTGGTTCCAGAGCTTTACAGCATAGCAGCTGAAAGCTGCTTCCCCACATTTTGTTCTAACAACAGGTTCTACCAACAAATTTTTCTGAAGTGATCTCAGAGACCTAGTTGGTGCGTATAACTGAAACATATCAAATAGGTAATTGGGTCCCATCCCATTTAATGATTTAAACACAAGAAGCAATGCCTTAAAGTCAATTCTATAACTTACTGGGAGCCAGTGCAGGGACCTTAAAACTGGTGTAATGTGGTCAGATCTTTTTGTTCTTGTAAGAACCCTTGCTGCTGCATTTTGGATCAGTTGAAGCTGTTTGATGGTCTTTTTAGGAAGGCCAGTAAAAAGGCCATTACAGTAATCAACCCTACTGGAAATAAAGGCATGTACAAGTTTTTCTAGATCTTGTTTTGACATAAGGCCTCTAAGTTTAGCAATGTTTTTTAGGTGATAGAATGCAGGTTTAGTGATTGCTTTCATGTGACTGTTGAATGTTAGTTCACTGTCAATAAAGACACCGAGACAGTATCTTTTGCTTTAAGTCCCTTAGTCTCAAGAGCAGTAATGATCCTACGTCTGTCTTCCTTTTTCCCAAATACAATTACTTCAGTTTTATCTGCGTTCAGCTGAAGAAAATTGTGTGACATCCAGTTGTTGATTTGTTCGATACACCCACAGAGAGACTCAAGGGGGGTATAGTCATTGGGTGACAGAGCTAAGTAAACTTGGGTGTCGTCAGCATAACTATGGTAATTGACTGAGTTGTTTTTTATGATTTGCCCAAGCGGAAGCATATAGAGGTTGAATAGTAATGGTCCAAGGATTGACCCCTGTGGGACACCACAGGTCAAGGACGTAGATGCTGAGGTACAGTTTCCAATAGCAACAAAAAAGCTCCTTTGTTGTAAGTATGATTTTAACCAATTGATAACCGTACCAGTGAATCCAACCCAATGTTCCAGTCGATGTAGTAGTATGCAGTGATCAACAGTGTCAAAAGCTGCACTAAGGTCCAGTAACAACAAGACTGATGTTTTGCCAACATCAGAATTAAGACGTAGACGTATATCATTTATGACCTTAATAAGAGCTGTTTCAGTGCTGTGATTGGCACGGAAACCTGACTGAAACTTATCAAAACAGCTATTTGATGTAAGAAAGGCAGTTAATTGATTAAAAATAATTTTTTCGATTATTTTTCCAATAAATGGTAAATTGGATATGGGCCTGTAGTTATTAAGCACTGAACCATCAAGGTTATTCTTTTTCAGTAAGGGTTTTACAACTGCATTTTTTAAAGAGGAAGGAAAAATGCCAGTCTGTAGTGATGTATTTATAATCTGAAGTACATCGGCTGATATAAGATGAAGAACAGATTTGAAAAAAATTGTGGGCAAAATATCCAGTTCAGATGTGGAAGAGGTGTTACACATAGTCAAAGGGCCAAGGTCAGAGTAGGCCACTGCAGCCAAAATGTTTGCTGGTACCGGACGCCGTGCAGGGGCCCACTGAGATGGCAGCTGGCATCTCCACGGACGCCCCGGGGTCCTCGCCGCCTAATGACACGTACATCTGGTGGTAGTTCAGACCAGCAATTCTCAAGGACCCTTTCGGCATAATTAATGCAGTGTTGTTTTTTGTACAAAGCCTTTTAAAAAGGTTGTCACTGTGTTGACTTTGTGTGAGATATGGTGTGCATTGTTTTAGCCATTTCTCAGATTTCTGTAGACTGACTATTTGAAAGCTGTTTAGGAAAGCTACAGAATATCTCCTACCAAACAAATGTAGTCTATGTTGTAATATGTATGTATATATTTTAAATATATATTCACAGTCATCATACAAATATTTTTATTGTTATTTCTGTTTCAACAGTGTGCATTGTACCTTGCAAAAAATAAAGATTGATTGACTGATGCTGTCCTAAACACAATTAAGACATTATTATAACATAATGGTGTCCTGATTTGAAACAAACAAAGGGGTTAGCGGAACTTCATTAAACCTTTGATCAATATTAACAGGATCCCATGAATATTTAATACAGCCCTCTTTTATTTTCATAACATTTGTTTTTAAAAAGCATGAAGGACATTATTTTTAGCTAATACAGTGTGATACCCCCCCACCGTGTATATTATGTCTGTCTTACCTACCTCATTATGCATTTTTTGTGACTTATGATTTTCTTTGCAGAACCATCAAACGAAATACTGTTGACCAAGAAGGCAGCCTCCATTTTCAGCCGGCCAATCACAGGCGTTCCAGCCCCTCACTGGGCAGGAAGTGGCAGGTGGATCAGTGGCTGCGGTGGCCGCTCCAGTGTTTTATAGAGTGGCCCGGTAAGACGTGACGTCGACTGTGGGATCCTACGGACCAGCACTGTGGAAAATACTCTGTGGTCCTGCTGTCTACTGGCAAGGCTTTCATCTCATCAGCTTGTATGCGAGGTGTTTTCATGTGCTGGTTTGATAGTTGATGAGTGTGTGTGTGATTGTTATAATGTAAGAGTGAGCAAGTGTCTCTTTCTCTCTGCCTGTCTATTGATCTATCTTTCTGTGTGTGTGTGTGTGTGTGTGTGTGTGTGTGTGTGTGTGTGTGTGTGTGTGTGTGTGTATATGTGGACTGGACTTAAACTTCAGGGAAAGCTAGCTTGTATTTCATCAGCAGATCATTCTGTTTCCCATATTGTGCTTCAAAACGTTTCAATTGATGAGGATATCCAGATTTTTACAGTTAAGAGTAGACTCCAAGTATTACCAACTCGGTTTAATTTGTCAGCGTGGTATTCTAACTCATTCACACCCTTTTGTATTCACCATGGGCAAGACCAGGTTGTTGAATCTATGTCACATGTACTGAACGGCTGTAGTTCGGAGCTGTATATATCCAGGCATGATAGAATTGTGAACATCTTATTAGAACAACTACAATCTGTTTGTCTTCCCTTAGTTACAATTCATGCAAGTTGTGTTGTTAAACCTCAGATGTTTGCTCTGCATCAGACCATGACTGTATTTTCTGATATAAATGCCACTAAACCAGATATTACCATCATTGAAGAGACTAATAGAAATGTCTTTATTCTGGAAGTAGGCTGCTGTTTTGATCCTTATCTGGAAGAGACTTGTTAAGTATCAACCGCTTGTGCAAAAAATCAGTGATCTTGGTTACAACTGCCAGTATTTCGTGTTTATATTTGGCAGCCTTGGCCATGTGCACAGGCTGGTCACCAGGGGGCTTAGGATGGTTGGCTTTTCAAAAGCAAATGCAAAACATCTAGCCAAATAGTGCCAAATAGTGTCATCACATCCTTCAGTGTCATCAATAATCGGAAGTCGCCATATTTGGCGTAGAAGGTGCTGTGTGTATCCATAAGATCCCATGAACTCTGTTATGGACTGCTACTTTTATCAGTGTCGTGGTCACTAAACTGAATCACGCCTGAGCAACTTTCGCAACTGCCAAATTTGTGTCTTTGTGTATTTTATTATGAATTGTGGACACAAATAAAGAAGCAAAATGTGTGTTTGTGTACACTAACATTGAAGAAAATCTCTTTTCAACATATTACCTATTGGATGTATATTATTCCGTGTAGTTCTGCTGTATGGACCAAGACATACTCTTCAGTATCAAAACCCTGTCTTGCTAAAGAGCATACACCTCCAAGGCAGTACTGGATATTATAACAGGGACAACCCTCATTTTATGACATAAATGGATGTGCAAACACTACATTTGATGTCCCTTTAAAGCTAATTGACAGACCAGCGGTAACTACACATTGAATGTTTCACTATTTTTTACACAATGTTTAGCAGGGTAAACTTCTAACTGTCAAGTACCCTACTGTCGATGTAGCATATAGCTTTCTATACCCAAATATTTTTGGAATTATCCTCCTCATTGCAAACAAGCCATCAGTAGCTGTTTTTTATAAGTATGTTCTGAAGTCTTTACTCAAGCCCCAGATTATGAATTCATCCCTTGAAAACCCCTTTCTAACTAGTCTAGCTGTGCCATAACAACACTCCGTATAAGCAGCCCCTGTTTATATTGAGGAAACATACTGCACTGCAATATTTTTATTTTTATTTTTTTTAAAGAGGTTGGCACACAATAGCACAATTCCAGGTATTTAATGATGACATGGAGAAAAACATTAACAAAAACATACAGTGTGTAAGATGTACAGACAGACAGAATGTAAATAGATTCTTCATTCAAAGTTAAGAAAGAGCTCAGACAAAGGAGGACACAATCTTCACCAGTGACAATGGCACCAGCCAGCTCCTAAAGGGCACTCCTCTCACAGACACTCCAAGAAAGCCTTTATACCCGTCAGACAACCAGACAATGCATCCATCTCCCCCGCTTCGCTATCCGTCTCTGCCATTATCTACACACATCCATAACTACGTCTCTCTCATTCACTCTCCCTCTGTCTCTCTCGCTCTCCTCTCTAAACAGACAGATCTGACACCCCACTCTCTTTAGTCACCTCAAAAAATAGAGAAAGAAAAAAAAGGAAGGCTAGTTCTCTTATGAGTGCAGTGCTGTCATAAATAATGCTGATGCTAAAAGGAAACAAACAAGAGAACAGAGACCTCTGCTGTCATTATGTTGTGTAGTTAACAAGCACCACTGGAGAAGAATGATGACGGGATGCTATTTGCACAAGAAGAGGATAGTAAAAAGAAAAGACAATGTCACGCAACTTTGCTGTCAGACAGAGACTAATATACAGAGCAGACTAGGAGAGCATTGGAGCTGCACAGTCATCTTTGACACACAGTCCAGGCACCCACAGTGGGATGGGGGCAGGGGTGGAGGCTGGGGTGGATAGGAGGGATGACCAGGGCAAGCCTGGCACTGTTGGCATTTGGCATGATTCACCCACTCTCCCTTCCCCATCCCCAGCCGGAAGGCTTGGACTGTGTTACTGACAA
Organism: Coilia nasus; assembly: GCA_027475355.1. Taxonomy (NCBI): domain Eukaryota; kingdom Metazoa; phylum Chordata; class Actinopteri; order Clupeiformes; family Engraulidae; genus Coilia; species Coilia nasus. Next base: position 8,986,184 of record CM050211.1, on the reverse strand, counting down.
ACAGGTGGATACGCAGGCCGTTTCACATCTTCATGCTGTCTATCTCTCTTTCTCTCCATCCATCTTTTTACCACTCTTTCACACACTATCATTCTCTTTCTCTCCACCACTCTCTTTCTTTCTACTTCCTTTCACTCTCTCTCTCTCTCTCTCTCTCTCTCTCTCTCTCTCTCTCTCTCTCTCTCTCTCTCTCTCTCTCTCTCTCTCTCTCTCAGATGGTAATGAAGGCTCCCTGGTCGCTGTTGGCGGAATCTGGCTCTACGCAGCGACCTTTTCGCCGAGTCACACGCCGCTTCCGGTGAAACTTAGCGTAGCATCGGAGCCCTGCAGCAACGCAAGGGGATATGCATTAGAAAAGTTACTAACAAGTTCCTGGCAGAGCTGTACACCAGCATACAGTTTCCCGTGTTGTGTTATGTCAGCATTCAGTCTTAATGTTCCTGAGATTGTTTTCTGCTGGAAGAAACTTGATTGTATTGAAAAGGGGTCCAATCATTTGTCTGTCATATCCCATTTCTCAGCAGTAATCTCCAGTCTTTGGGTAGTCTGCCATTATTGGCCTACGGCTTCACCACTCTTCATCATGCTGCCTGTCAGTTCAAGCATTTACTCCATAAATTGTCTGCAGATAGTACAAATGCTCAATTGATCGCATTTATGGTTTCAGAAAGTACAAAGTTGTCTTTTTCTGTCACAAAAAAATGGCTTCTGTCTGAGATTGAATCCATTGGCCAATTCCACACCCTGCCAGCACTTCAGCATTACTTCACTCCAAGCCAATAAAATGACGCTGCTGCCAGCGAGCTTTTTGTATTTGTGTATTCTGTCTAGTGAGCATTTGTCTGATGTATTCAATGCATTTTTTTATATGTGGTTCGATATATGCTAATGAAGCTTCAGCAATCTTTGTGGCTGTATTGCAGTTTTGTCCACTTCCACAGCCTATTGAACTATATTTATGTATATGCGTATGAATGTATGTGTGTGTATGCGTGTGTGTGTGTGTGTGTATGTGTGTGTGTGTATGTGTGTGTATGTGTGTGCATTCAGCCCCCTAATACTGACCTTCCTCACACATGCAGTCATCATAACACTTATTGTTCAGCCCTCGGTTGTGTGGCTTGCATTCATGCTGTCTCAGATCACAGCAGGAACCTATAAGGGTTGGGGTAGAGTAGATAACCAAACATAACTGGTCAGTTTAGGCTGTCAATCATATTATTCTCTATTATGATTGGTTAAAGGAGGAGTGCGCCACTGCTGACCGGGCAGGCAGTCCAGGTGGTGATCACATGGCTCCACAGTGTCTGCGTCCACAGTCGTGTTCATGTTGCTCAGGTTCTTACTGCGTCGCTTATCTGTATCGCACACACACAGATATACCATCACATATTTTATGCAAAAAAAACCAACCCCCCCCCCCCCCACACACACAGATATACCATCACATATTTTATGCAAAAAAAACCAACCCCCCCCCCACACACACAGATATACCATCACATATTTTATGCAAAAAAAACCAACCCTCCCACACACACAAACACACCCCCCCCCCAACACCCACAGACACACACACACACACACACACACACACACATGATGAGTCCTACTTGAAATTGCACACAGAAATTATGCTATTTAAAACCTGGGGTGGAAAATGAGAAAATCTATGAGCAGGACATTTGCATTTTTTTGATTAATCTCTTTTCTCTCACCAGTCAGACATCATAACACAGCTGATCCGTGCACAGCACAGCACAACGCCTACCATACTCGTGTAGCGCCCACCACACTCGTGCACAGCACAGCGCCTACCACACTCGTGTACAGCACAGCGCCTACCACACTCGTGTACAGCACAGCGCCTACCACACTCGTGTACAGCACAGCGCCTACCACACTCGTGTAGCGCCTACTACACTTATGCACAGCACAGCGCCTACCACACTCGTGCACAGCACAGCGCCTACCACACTCGTGTAGCGCCCACCACACTCATGCACAGCACCTACCACACTCGTGCACAGCACAGCGCCTACCACACTCGTGTAGCGCCCACCACACTCGTGCACAGCACAGCGCCTACCACACTCGTGCACAGCACAGCGCCTACCACACTCATGCACAGCGCCTACCACACTCATGCACAGCGCCTACCACACTCGTGCACAGCACCTACCACACTCGTGTACAGCACAGCGCCTACCACACTCGTGCACAGCGCCTACCACACTCGTGTAGCGCCCACCACACTCGTGCACAGCACAGCGCCTACCACACTCGTGTAGCGCCCACCACACTCGTGCACAGCACAGCGCCTACCACACTCGTGCACAGCACAGCGCCTACCACACTCATGCACAGCACAGCGCCTACCACACTCATGCACAGCACAGCGCCTACCACACTCGTGTACAGCACAGCGCCTACCACACTCGTGTACAGCACAGCGCCTACCACACTCGTGTACAGCGCCTACCACACTCATGCACAGCGCCTACCACACTCGTGCACAGCACCTACCACACTCGTGCACAGCACCTACCACACTCGTGTACAGCACAGCGCCTACCACACTCGTGCACAGCGCCTACCACACTCGTGCACAACGCAGCACCTACCACACTCATGCACAGCGCAGCACCTACCACACTCATGCACAGCACAGCGCCTACCACACTCATGCACAGCACAGCACCTTCCACACTCATGTAGCACCTACCACACACGTGCACAGCGCCTATCACACTCGTGTAGGGAGCAAAGTTGGCAGTCTCCCTGTGATCGGAACATAGCCAGAGACTGACCTTTCTTCTTGGAGGTAGGCCAGGAGTCAACAGGCTTCATGTCCTCATAGTCCGTCCAGTCAAACAGGTTCATGTCCAGAGTGGGCATCACCTCGCCCTGACCTCTCCCTCGGCCGGCTTTCTGCAGACACATCACACATCACACATTACACACCACACAGCACACAGCACACACCACACATCACACAGCACACACTACACACCACACACTACACACCACACATCACACACTACACACCACACATCACACACCACACATCACACACTACACATTACACACCACACATTACACACCACATATTACACACTACACACCACACATCACACACTACACACCACACATCACACATTACACACCACACAGCACACATTACACACCACATATTACACACTACACATTACACACCACACACTACACACCACACATCACACACTACACATTACACAGCACACATTACACACCACATATTACACACTACACACCACACAGCACACATTACACAGCACACATCACACAGCACACAGCACACATCACACATCGCACATCATACAGCACACATTACACACCACACACTACACACCACACACTACACACCACACACTACACACCACACATTATACACCACACAGCACACATCACACAGCACACAGCACACATCACACATCACACAGCACACACCACACATTACACACCACACACTAAACATCACATTACACACCCCACACTACACATTACACACCACACACTACACACCCCACACTACACATTACACACCACACACTACACACCACACACTACACATTACACATCACACACTACACATCACACATTACACACCACACAGTACACACCACACACTACACACCACGCACTACACACCCCACACTACACACCACACACTACACACTACACAATACACACCACACACTGCACACCCCGCACTACACATCACACACTACACACTACACAATACACACCACACACTGCACACCACACAGTACACATCACACATCACACAGCACTGCTCAGTTCTCTTTAAGCCCCTTTTCACCAGACATGCACCATCAGCACAAGAGACGGGGCAGGTATTTATGTGGTGTTGGGCAGTTATGTATGGCATGTGGAAAGGTGTATGGGCTTTATTCTGTGTTTCCTTAGCTTGCTGTATCCTCCTTGTTGTCGCTTTGGATAAAAGCGTCTGCTAAGTGTAATGTAATGTAATGTAAAGGTCAGTATGTCTGTGGGTAGGCTCTTTCTGTTATTTAACATGCAGTGTGCACACAAATACATATTTACATGCATGCAGGTACACACACACACACACACACACACACACACACACACACACACACACACTCAGAGGAAAGAGAGGCGTGCATGTAGATACACACATGTAGAAAGAAAATAAACACACAGCAACCATGAAGGCATACCATCCTGTACATTACTGTAAACACACAGCAACCATGAAGGCATAGGATGTTAACCACTTGCTGTGAGATAACAAAATGAAGGAAGTGGCTGAACCAGCTTTTTGGATTACCTCACAGGTTACTTACTCACACACACAAACAAACACACACACACACACACACACACTTACTCACACACACACACACACTTACTCACACACACACACACACTTATTCACCCACACATAGACTCACACCATAAACATTGTAAACATTTTGGTGAATAAAATCCATTTGAATGCTGCAACACTGACAAGCAAAAGCATTTTCCTCCATGTGCTGCTACCTTTATGAACGATGCTTAAACACCGTCGGGCCCAACGTTGGGACATTTACAGGCATTCAGTGCACAGAGACCCCTCACCAACCTACCCTCAGCAAAACCAATTTAAAGAGTATTGATGTTTCAGCCTCAACAGAGGAATTGTTTAGCCTGTGCCCCCCCTCCCCATCCTCACCACCACCACTGCCACCACACACACCCACACACACACACGCACACACACACAAATGCTAGCGCACACACTAACACACACAGCCTTACACATACACACCCTTACACACACACACACACCCCTACACAGCCTTTAAAATCCCCTGTGCTGCCACCTGCTCTGCGAGAGGTCGTAAAGCTGACAGTGGCGAGGTGTGCACACTCTAGCCTGATTTAGCGGCACGGCCAGAGCTGCACACAACATAATTGCCTCTGCCCCGGTGCCGGCACAGCCCCTGCTCATAAGTGCCTCTGCCCCGGTGCCGGCACAGCCCCTGCTCATAAGTGCCTCTGCCCCGGTGCCGGCACAGCCCCTGCTCATAAGTGCCTCTGCCCCGGTGCCGGCACAGCCCCTGCTCAGAGACATTGGGCAGGAGAGGGAGACGGAGAGAAAGAGTGAGGAGATAGGGGGGGCTGCAGAAGAACAAGGGGGGAAGGCTAAAGAAAAGAAAAGAGAAGAGAAGAGAAGAAAGGAGGAGAAGAGGAAGAGAGAATGCATTAGGTGGTGACAAAAAAGAGAGGGAGGGGAGAAAAGGACAATATTTAGGTGAAAGGGTGAGGAGAAGGAAGGAGGACACAAACGAGGAGAAGATGATGTAAGCACAACACAACAAGGTGTGCAGGACACTAATCAGGTAGCCAATCATATGAGACAGCTGAATTTCTGTGTGTGTGTGTGCGTGGGTGCGTGTGTGTGTGTGTGTGTGTGTGTGTGTGTGTGTGTGTGTGCACGCATGAGCGCTTGCATGTGTGTGTGTGTCGGTGAGTCTTTATGTGTGCCAGTACGTAGATACCATGTGAGCATGTATCATGAGAACTATGAGAGGGAATTCATTATTGGACATCAAAATAATCACGAGAGGTCATTTACATTCACATTCCGCGTCATATTCAAACGTGTCATATTGCTTTTAGTGTTTGGTAATGGTTATGATGTTATAATTGACGATAGAGCAATATCAAATCATGGAAACTAATCAAGTTACTGAACAGATGATATGAACTGATTGAATTAGCCATTATTATGCCGTGATGAACTGATGAATAAACCAATAAGGTTGTATGGAGTTGGATAATACAATTGATACGCACCAAACACTGCAACACGTCAGTAGACTGTGGCCACCCATCAATATGTATATCTCAGCAACCTTTTTCCCTTAAAGGCAGTTGCATTTCAACCTTTGTGTTAAACATCCCAGCAACACGCACTACTGGCCAAGCAGTGCCGAGTGACGGAAACCCAGCTCAATGCATCTGGCCCTCCAAAGAAAACGGCATTAATTAGTCACACTGCAAAGGAGCGCAGGCTTGGAGGTTAAATGGAGACACATGGATCGAAGCTTAATTAACAGCGCTCACAGGCAGCGTCTGCACATGCCCCACCACGGAGCAGAGCCCAGACGGC
>CM050211.1:8672500-8975000 GCA_027475355.1 Coilia nasus | reverse complement strand
CTCCTCCCCCCGCCCCCATCTCAGGGTCCAGGAGCAGGGTGTTGTCGCCGCCCCCACGCGCCGCCTGAGCTGACGCCTTCTTCGCGGGCGGTGCGGAGCCAAGGTCTGCAGACAGGACAGAGCAGGCCAGAGAGGCCAGGAGCAGAGCCCAGGGCAACGTGCGGTGGGGAGCGGACATCTTGTACCAAAGCAAAAAAAACAGGGCTGTCTGTTGGAGAAACCACAACAAGAGCACAGGTGTTAAAATGTTATCTGTAAGGGCCAACAAAAAACAAATAAACTATTTCTGAGAGCAAACAGCCTTGAAGCAAACATCAGTAAATCAAATTACCAGAGCAAACATAGCAGAGATGCATCTGCACACAAGGGATCAGACAGCAAAAGTTGTCAGCTTTGAACACAAGGTCTTTGGTAAGAAACATCACAAACAGCCCAAAAAGTAGCTAAAAGCAGCCATAATCTCAAAGGCAAACATGTCGAGAGAGACATTAAGCAAAAGATATCGAGTGGCCATGATGCTGGAGAAGCTTTGGGGTAAATAAAGGGCAGATATATTTTTTCTCTGGAAAACAAACAAAGAGAAAGATGAGAACAAGCAGTCTACTTGTGGAAATCAGCGACACGCATGTTGTCCAAGTACCAGTCACCCCACCTCGTCCAAGCATCGCTGTCTAATGGCCCACCTCGTCCTTCTCTATTGTAGGAAAAACCTGAAGGTCGCGCTTGCTTCCAAATCAGCCTCCTTCATTTTTTTTCCTTTTTATCCTTTGTTCCCTTAACTCTGAGCCCTCGCTCTCGCCACACACATGCATGCAGACTTGAGACCTCCCTCTGTCTTTCTCTCTCACACACACACGCGCACGCACGCACACACACTCTCACACACACATAAACACCAATCAGGGGAGCCACTCGTCCGTCTCTGAAAGGAGTTGTGCACAAGGACACCAGAGGCTAGGACAGACAGAGAGAGGGAGACAGAAAGAGAGAGAGAGAGAGAGAGAGAGAGAGAGAGAGAGAGAGAGAGAGAGAAAGAGAGAGAGAGAGAGAGAGAGAGAGAGAAAGCGAGAATGAGAAATTGAGTGCGGGGAGTGAGATGGGGAGACGTGTGAGGAAGAAATGAAAGAGGAGGAGGAGAAGAGCTGGGACACAGTCGAAGATGGTCCCCATGGTAATCATCACAGAGCTCTTACTGCAGCTCAGCTCGCAGTGGTCTCTGTCGAGGGGGTCGCCACGTCCAGCATCAGCCACTGCTTGTTCCACACATGGCCATGTTCGCACAGGGGCATGTTCGCACAGGGGCATGTTCGCACAGGGGCATGTTCGCACAGGGGCATGTTCGCACAAGAGCATGTTCACACCGGGGCATGTTCAGACCGGGGCATGTTTGCACAGGGGTATGTCCACACAAGAGTATGTTCACATGGGGGCATGTTCACATGGGGGCATGTTCACACAGGGGCATGTTCACACAGGGGCATGTTCACACCGGGGCATGTTCACACAGGGGCATGTTTACACAGGGGCATGTTTACACAGGGGCATATTCGCACCGGGGCATGTTTACACAGGGGCATGTCCACACAAGAGCATGTTCACACCGGGGCATGTTCAGACCGGGGCATGTTCAGACCGGGGCATGTTCGCACAGGGGTATGTCCACACAAGAGTATGTTCACATGGGGGCATGTTCACATGGGGGCATGTTCACATAGGGGCATGTTCACACCGGGGCATGTTCACACCGGGGCATGTTCACACAGGGGCATGTTTACACAGGGGCATGTTCGCACCGGGGCACGTTTACACAGGGGCATGTCCACACAAGAGCATGTTCACACCGGGGCATGTTCGCACAAGAGCATGTTCACACCGGGGCATGTTCACATGGGGGCATGTTCACACAGGGGCATGTTCACACCGGGGCATGTTCACACCGGGGCATGTTCACACAGGGGCATGTTTACACAAGAGCATGTTCACACAAGAGCATGTTCACACCGGGGCATGTTCGCACAAGAGCATGTTCACACCGGGGCATGTTCGCACAAGAGCATGTTCACACCGGGGCATGTTCAGACCGGGGCATGTTCGCACCAGGGCATGTTCGCACCCCGCTACCTCAGCCATCAAAACCGCTAAGCAGCCTTCTCCCCACACAGCCTCAGGTTCGATTCCAGCTTGGGTTACTAATCCTCCATTTGCTGATTTGTCATTGAAACAGCACGGAGCAGTGAGCGGGATGGAGCCCTGCTGCAGACTAATGATAGCCGTCACTGCACAGGCCAGGCCCTGATGTGGCTACTGGAGACATTAATGCAGGGTGGGGTAATGATATTGTGTGTGTGTGGGTTTCTGTGTGGGGGTTTCGGTGTGTGTGTGTGTGTGAGTGTGTGTGTGTGTGTGTGTTTCTGTGTTTCTGTGTGTGTGTGTGTGCGTTTCTGTGTGTGTGTGTGTGTGTGTGTGTGTGCATATGTTTCTGTGTGTGTATACATAGTGATGTTATGGTGGGGGCTTGGAAGGTGGTGGAGAAGATGTTTGTGTGTGTGTGGGTGGTGGGGAAGATTTCCCTATTGCAAGGATTGTGTGTGTGTGTGTGGGTGGGTGGGTGTGTGTGTGTGTGTGTGGGTGGGTGTGTGTGTGTGCGTGGGTGGGTGTGTGTGTGTGTGTGTGCTTGTGTGTGCGTGTGTGTGCGTGTGTGTGTGTGGTGGGGGAAGATTTCCCTATTGGAAGGCTTGTGTGTGTGTGTGTGCGTGCGTGTGTGTGTGTGTGTGTGGTGGGGGAAGATTTCCCTATTGGAAGGCTTGTGTGGCAGTTCATCATGGTGGCCACCTGCGTGGCTGGAGGTGGGAGGCCAGTCTTCTGTAGCGTGGAGACAGCCACTCGTACAGGAAATCAATACGAATGGTGTATTGATCTGCTACAAGGACTGTGTGTGTGTGAGTGCGGGTCAATGCACGAGTCTAACCTCTCCAACAGAGGCACACACACACACACACTTGTTCATATACACATACTCCCTACTCATCATATTCAGCGATACACATATACACACGTCAATGCACAATCAGACACACAACTGCTTCAAACATATTTTCAAGCATTCACTTACACACGAACACACAAGCTAATTTAGTATTGACATAGCAATAACCCTGACCCTTACACAAGCGCACACACAGAAACACACACACACACACACATTTCAGAGCAGAACCACATGGGAACGTCTTGAAAAAGGCTAAGTGTGAGAAAGTGCATTGTGGGAGGGGAGGAAATTGCATTGTGGGAGGGGAGGGAAGTGCATTGTGGGAGGGGAGGAAAGTGCATTGTGGGAGGGGAATGCCAGGGGAGATCTGCTTGGCATGGGGGAGCCCTCAGCTGGGCTTCGGGAATACCTGCTGTGCCACTGCGGCTTGCCCACCAACACCAGCCGGCCCCCACCAACCAGGCACTTTAGCAGCCCAAGAGAAGAGAGAGAGATAGGGAGGAGGGAGGAAGAGAGAAAGAGAGAGGGAGAGAGAGAGAGGGGGGAGACAGAGAGAGAGAGTGAGAGACAGAGAGAGAGAGTGAGAGACAGAGAGAGAGAGAGACAGAGAGAGAGATAGAGAGGGAGGGAGAGAGAGAGGGAGAGAGAGAGAGAGGGAGAGAGAGAGAGAGAGGGAAAGAGAGGGAGAGACAGAGAGAGAGAGGGAGAGAGAGATACGGAGGGAGAGAGAGAGGGGGAGAGAGAGAGAGCAAGAGAGAGGGAGAGAAGGAGAGGGAGGGAGAGAAGGAGGGAGGGAGAGGTAGAGAGGGAGACAGAGAGAGAGAGGGAGAGAGAGACAGAGAGAAAGGGAGAGAGAGAGGGAGAGAGAGTGAGAGGGATAGAGGGAGAGAGGGAGGGGAGAGAGGGAGGGAGGGAGAGAGAGAGAGAGGGAAGAGAGGGAGAGAGGGAGGGGGGAGAGAGGGAGGGAGAGGGAGGGAGAGAGGGGGAGAGAGGGGGGGAGAGAGGGAGGGAGAGAGAGAGAGGGAAAGAGAGGGAGGGAGAGAGAGAGAGGGATAGAGGGAGAGAGGGAGGGAAAGGGAGAGAGAGAGATAGAAAGGGAGAGAGGGAGAGAGAGAGAGGTATGGGACAAAAGCCTGGCTGAGATATTTCATTTGGAATTCTGTAAAGGCATTTTAGGGGTACACAGAAGTTCCCCAAACTTAACTTGCAGGGCAGAGCTTGGAAGATACCCTCTTCTTATCAATATCCAAAAAAGAGCAACGAAATTCTGGCACCACCTGCAGATAAGCAAACCTGAGAGGTACCATCACACTGCTGCCCAGCTAAGAAGTAGTCACCCTGAGAAGGACCCCCTAAATCACCTCATCCAAAAATATAATCTAAACATAACTGATCTAAGTATTGTGTCAAAATTAAAATATTTGGAAAAAGCACTAAAGAACAATATGTGAATGATTGGAAGGAAAAAATTAAACTAATAAGCAAACTAAATTACTACAAAGTAATACGAAAAGATTATAATTTGGCGCCATATTTAATTCAAATTAAAAACTATCATCAAAGAAAACTATTAACCAAGTACAGGTTAAGTGATCATAACCTTGCCACCGAAAAAGGGAGACAGACAAACCTGGGTGTGTCGAGAGCATAGAATATGCAAACACTGTAATACCGGTGAGATAGAGGATGAAGGACATTTCCTTACAAAATGTACCAAATACCATCACATTAGAGAAACATACTACAGAAAAATAGAAGACATTTGCCCTGAATTCATTAATTTAGACAATGAGCAAAAAATACAATTCCTCTTGGGAGAAATCGATACCCTTGCAAAATTAGCTGCTGAATACTTAGAGTCCTGCCACATTTTAAGAGAAGAATGCTCCTGACTATCAGCTAGTGATCCATGTACAGGTGATGTTTTTTCTTTGTTTGTTTATTTTTCCTTATTTTTTTTATTTTTCCTTTTTTTCTCTCATTATTATTATTACTAGTATTACTTTTCATGATATGACCTTCTTTTACTTGAGGAATTGTAATATATATTTTATATTATATTATTATTATACTATTATATTATTATATACTATTATACTATTACACTGGTAAGTGGTATAAGGTTTCTTTTCATTTATTTCTTTACTCTTCAGTATTAATTATTAACTATTAAGAGAGGGAGAGAGGGAGGGGGGGAGAGAGAGGGAGAGAGAGAGAGAAGGATAGAGGGAGAGAGGGAGGGGAGAGAGGGAGGGAGAGAGAGAGAGAGAGAGAGAGGGATAGAGGGAGAGAGGGAGGGAGAGGGAGAGAGAGAGATAGAGAGGGAAAGAGAGGGAGAGAGGGAGGGAGAGAGGGAGAGAGGGAGGGAGAGAGGGAGAGAGAGGTAGAGAGGGAAAGAAAGAGGGAGAGAGAGGTAGAGAGGGAGAGAGAGAGGGAGAGAGAGGGAGAGAGAGAGAGGGGGAGGGAGAAAGAGTATGTGAGAGGGGGGGTTAAAAAGGGGACAGAGAGAGAGGCAGACAGAAATAGAAATAGAAACACAAATGTAGAGAGAGAGATAAAGGAGGGATAGAAGAAGCATAAAAGAGAGAGAAAGAGAGAGAGAGAGAGAGAGAGAGAGACTAAAAGAGAGAAAGAGAGAGATACATGGGGAGAGAGAGAATAGGAGGGAGAAACAGACAGAGAGAGTAAAAGAGAGAGTTGCTGAATTGCTGCATCTGTCAGTGTGTATGTACAACCTCATTTGGAAGAGGGAACCCGAAAGCCGTGGTACAAGAGCACTGAAAAAGAAGACGAGAAGAGAAGAGACGACTGATAGCACAGATCAGGGCAAATGAGGGGCAGTAATAGATGAGGGCAAAATCCTGCACTTGCTCTCATTTCTTGCTTGATACAAAGACCAGGCTTCGTGTGCTGGTAAAAGCTTAAATCCCCCAAATGTTTGACATGAAGCCGCTTCCTTAGTGGGACTCTACAGCAGAGCCAGGCTTGCCACTGTGGCAAAGCAGCCAAGGCCAGATGACATGACATAAAATAAAACAGCCCTCACGTCTGTGGATGGGCCACTGCTCACGGCCTCTCTTCACAACAACAAACAGTACAACAATCCGGTCGAAGAAACCACAACAACAGGGTAAAAACATGAAAGTGATTCAGAGGTGACTGCGGCAGGGCACCTCTACACAAAGCTGACCAGTGTGTCATGCTTCTTTCCCTATACTGTCTCACCTTTCCACCACCTTACTCTTTCTCTCTCTCTCTCTATCTCTCTCTCTCTACCCTCCTCGCTCTCTCTCCTCTATCTCTCTCTCTCTTAGAAGAGAGCTGTTCTTCTCCCCTCTTTCTCTTTTTGTAGTCCTTTGCCACCCTATCTGTGTCTTTCCTTTTAGTCCTCTCTCTCTCTTCCTCTCTACCCATCTCTCTCTCTCTCTCTCTCTCTACCTCTCTCTCTCTCTCTCTCTCTAAAAGAGTGCGAAAAAGCATGCCCCAGCACCCCCAAGCATACCCTGAACCATTCAAAAAGACCCTCCAACCTACTACAGTGTAAAAACAAATGGGTCACTGACTCCTCCTCCCCGCAAAAAGGACAGCCACTCCCCGTTGCTGGATTCAGGTGCGCCACATGTCTGTTTGTAGCTATAGCCCCGTGAACAAGCCTCCATTGTAAATAGGCCGTACGTTTCTCAATAGGAGGTTTATATAGGGACCTCCAACACCCTCTAGGTGAAAATTCTGGCCCAAACACTTCTGACCACCTCCATGCCCTGACCCGTCTCAGCACTTTCTGATGGCCCACCTTTACACACACAGGGTAGAAGTCCTTTTTGCTGAGACCTGAGAAGTCCCATCGCCCCAGTGTGTCCAAGGTCACAAAGCCCTCCTCGCCTCCCTGTGGAGACTCCTCCAGAGCAGCAGACACCTCCACCCTGCGGAAAACGTATGAGGTGTTCCATTCCGGGTCCGACCGACACATCTGGAGAGCTCCCCTCCAGGCCCTAGGTAGTGCTTGTCGGACCTCATCCAGGATCCCCCCGAGGACCCTCAAGGAGTGTAGCCCAGTCACACCCTGAAACTGGCTTGCTGTCTTCCACTCAGTCCCATCTCTCAGATGCGCCAATACCGTACATCCACAAGAAGACAAACGGTTACGAATACTGGCTGACGAAAGAAGTCTGCATCTTAGCAAGGGGTTAAAAAACAAAGGCTCCCCCAAAATCCACTCTTCCACCACACTATCAGTCCGCTGTACTTTGAAGGTTGCATTCCAAGCTTTCAGCATAGAACGATAGACAGGAGGAAGCCTACTGTAATCTGCTTCATGCCCACTCAGTAGGAACAGCTGCCGATCATACCTCAGCGGTGTAGAGTCCCGTAAAAGAGAAAAGGCAACTGGCACTACACTACATCCCCATCATAAAGGAGCTTTTGGGCTGCATGCAGTCAAAAGGCAAACTCCTGATTTTGAATGTCTACCAAGTGTTAGGTAAGCATAGGTGCATAGTAGTTTAGACACTACACTGGCATTTACACATCCCATCCTCTAGAGGGGGCATTGGCTGTCTTGGGCGCCACTCATTGGCAGTGGGTTTTTAAGCAGCACGGGTGAGGAATGGAGGGAGCGACTTCCTCGGTCACGGAGTTGAGAGCAACGGCTCTTTGAATGGTGAGTTGTTGGGTTGGACCCGGTATTGGATTACTCTTCGCCTAGGACCCTCTGCCATTTTTAGGACGTCGGACCGTTCGTCGTGTTACCCCTTTGTTGTGAACTCTATAATCGTCGTTGCATGGGCTGGTCGGCCGTGAAGGCCCTAGCGTGGGTTGGCCGAGCACAGGTAAGCCAGCGTTCCCTCTAGTTCACGCCTCATCATCATAGCCTCTCACACTCTGACTACCACGCTTATACTACGCATAGGTTAGGGGCGCCCGGAGGACAGGTAAGCGAATTAGTTATACCTAGACCGTACTTGTGTACACTGTGCTGCCAAGCGCTTCCTAATACAAGCCTTGCCCTCCTTCACATACTGGCAGGAATAAAACCGGTGCTGGGGTCCAATGCTGTCCCGACCAGAAGAAGTTGTTAATCTTCCGCTGGAGCTCCCTAACCAGCGGCTCCGGTGGATCCAAAACAGTGAACCTGTGCCATAGCACGGAGGCGGCCAGGTTATTCGTAACCAGAACTCTACCCCTATAGGATAGCTCAGGTAATAGCCAATGCCATTTAGACAACCTGGCAGACACCTTCTCCAGCACTCCCTCCCAATTCTTACCTTGGTAGCCATGAGCCCCAAGAAAAACCCCCAGCACCTTAAAACCCTCTCGGCCCCACTCTAGGCCTCCAGGGAGCAAAGGGGGCCCCTCATCTACCCAATCTCCCAATAGAAACCCCTCACACTCTTATTTTATTAGTGGCCCAAGGTACAAGGCAAAGTAAAAGCAGGAGGTCTGTCTTTTAAACTTTTTACTGGGGACAGCGACGTTGGCCATATGGCTGACCCACAAGAACAAAATGCTGGGCTCAGGCTCAGTGGATCCTCTAGAGGGGTTCAGGGGCATGGTAAAGGCTCGTATCAAGGTGGAATTTGCCTATTATACTTTGGTTAATGATGTTACAACTTTTGCAAGTATTTGGGGTGTGAAGGGATTGCTGGTTGAGGTTGGTGATGACAGGGAGCTCATTTTCAGAATATAAGAAGGTGGGTGGGGCTGGGTTTGGGGTTATTACTGTTGGTTTGTTTTTAGAAATGGGTGGTCTATGTTTTGCTGTTTGTATGGTTGTTCCATTGATGTATGACTCACTACGGGCACATGGTAGGATCGGATTGGATTGGGATTGGATTGGGAGTTGCTACCCAACGGGTGGTCTGTCCCAAATCCCTGTGCACATGAGAGTTCGTGTTAGCGGATAATGGTCAGAGATCTGGCCGTTTCCGCTAAGCTAGATGGCGCTATATTCCTTTCAACAAGTGGTGTTAGAACTACTTCAGGTTGATGGCTGCTAAAAAGTAAATAAACAAACTATCTGGCGGCATACAAAACAAAGATAGCGCTCAAGGAGGTTGACAGAGCAGCATTTGCATGCATGTTGTGCATTCTCCTTTGTTTGGAAGTCCGTATGAAAGAACAAACAGCGTTTTTGGTTTCCTTGATACAACATGAACTGCGCCGTCGGTGTTTGATATTACAAGCAATTGAGGACAACGAGACTTGTTGAGAGCAGGCGATAGAAAGCCTCAACGTTCAGTATGGATGAAAATCAGGGACAGAAGCTTCTGGGATCGAGTGGTTTTACATGCGCAGTACGCGAATCCAAACTAATACCGTGCACAAGGCGGCACCAAGTGGATTAACATCAGCTTAAGCCAGGGGTTGCAATCGGATTCGCAAAACCAATCCCTATACGATCTTTAGCCTGTGCACATGAATTCGATACGATCCCAAACCACTTCCAATCGGATTCAACTCGTCCATGTGCACGCAGTGACTACTGGTAGATGGTGTTTGAATAAAGCAGTTTTAAATCTCTCTCTCTCTACCCCTCTCTCTCTCTCTCTCTCTACCCACCCTCTCTCCTGCTGAGTCTCAGCAGGGCTCCTGTGTGCTGCTGTCCCCTGGTGTGTGTGTGGTG
The DNA here is from genome assembly GCA_027475355.1 of Coilia nasus. NCBI lineage: Eukaryota > Metazoa > Chordata > Actinopteri > Clupeiformes > Engraulidae > Coilia > Coilia nasus. The sequence continues at coordinate 8,965,389 of CM050211.1, read as the reverse complement.
TGTGTGTGATATGTGTGGTGTGTGTGTGATGTGTGTGTGTGTGGTGTATGTGTATGTGTGTGTGTGTGTGTGTGTGTGGTGTGTGTGGTGTGTGTGTGTATGTGTGGTGTGTGTGTGTGTGTGTGTGTGTGTGTGTGGTGTGTGTGTGGTTGGTGTGTGGTGGGTGTGTGTGTGTGAGTGTGGTGTGTGTGTGTGGTGTGTGTTTGGTGTGTGTGTGTGTGGTGTGTGTGTGTGGTGTGTGTGTGGTGAGTGTGTGGTGAGTGTGTGCTGTGTGTGTGTGTGGTGTGTGTATGCTGCTGTCCCCTGGTGTGTGTGTGTGTGTTGTGTGTGTGTGTGTGTGGTGTGTGTGTGTGATGAGTGTGTGGTGTGTGTGTGTGTGTGGTGTGTGTGGTGTGTGTGTGGTGCGTGTGTGTGTGGTGTGTGTGTGTGTGGTGTGTGTATGCTGCTGTCCCCTGGTGTGTGTGTGGTGTGTGTGTGATATGTGTGGTGTGTGTGTGATGTGTGTGTGTGTGGTGTATGTGTATGTGTGTGTGTGTGTGTGTGTGTGTGTGTGTGGTGTGTGTGGTGTGTGTGTGTATGTGGTGTGTGTGTGTATGTGTGGTGTGTGTGTGTGTGTGTGTGTGTGTGGTGTGTGTGTGGTTGGTGTGTGGTGGGTGTGTGTGTGTGAGTGTGGTGTGTGTGTGTGGTGTGTGTTTGGTGTGTGTGTGTGTGGTGTGTGTGTGTGGTGTGTGTGTGGTGAGTGTGTGGTGAGTGTGTGCTGTGTGTGTGTGTGGTGTGTGTATGCTGCTGTCCCCTGGTGTGTGTGTGTGGTGTGTGTGTGTGTGTGGTGTGTGTGTGTGATGAGTGTGTGGTGTGTGTGTGTGTGTGGTGTGTGTGGTGTGTGTGTGGTGCGTGTGTGTGTGGTGTGTGTGTGTGTGGTGTGTGTATGCTGCTGTCCCCTGGTGTGTGTGTGGTGTGTGTGGTGTGGTGTGTGTGTGGTGTGGTGTGGTGTGTGTGTGGTGTGTGTGTGGTGTGTGTGTGGTGTGTGTGTGGTGTGTGTGTGTGTGGTGTCTGTGTGCTGCTGTCCCCTGGTTGTGTGTGGTGTGTGTGTGTGTTTGGATGGTGTGTGTGGTGTGTGTGTGTGGTACTGTCCCCTAGTGTGTGTGGTGTCTGTGTGCTGCTGTCCCCTGGTGTGTGTGTGATGTGTGTGGTGTGGTGTGGTGTGTGTGGTGTGTGTGTGGTACTGTCCCCTAGTGTGTGTGGTGAGTGTGGTGTGTGTGTGACGTGTGTGGTGTGTGTGTGGTGTGTGTGGTACTGTCCCCTAGTGTGTGTGGTGAGTGTGGTGTGTGTGTGATGTGTGTGGTGTGTGTGTGGTGTGTGTGGTACTGTCCCCTAGTGTGTGTGGTGTGTGTGGTGTGGTGTGTGTGTGGTGTGTGTGGTGTGTGTGTGGTGTGTGTGGTACTGTCCCCTATGTGTGGTGTGTGTGGTGTGGTGTGTGTGGTGTGTGTGGTGTGTGTGTGGTGTGTGTGGTACTGTCCCCTAGTGTGTGTGGTGTGTGTGGTGTGGTGTGTGTGGTGTGTGTGTGGTGTGTGTGGTGTGTGTGGTGTGTGTGGTGTGTGTCTACCAGGTGGGGCTTTGAGGGGCCGTCTGATGATGGCCCTAATCAAAGCCTCCAGTGTGGAGATGCTGCCGGCACCTGCCTCTAAGCACCATGGGTAAGCACGCACGCACACACACACACACACGCACACACACGCACGCACGCACGCACGCACGCACGCACGCGCATGATGAGCGGTACTCACGCTGAGCACCAAGGGTACACAGGGTACACACACACATACGCGTGCGACACGCAGACGCACACACAGACACATACGCATGCGACACGCAGACGCACACACACACATACGCATGCGACACGCAGACGCACACACAGACACATACGCATGCGACACGCAGACGCACAAACACATACGCGTGGAGGAGGAGAGGGGAGAGGAGAGGAGGAGAGGGGCAGAGCAGGAGAGGAGAGGAGGAGAGGGGAGAGGAGGAGGAGAGGAGGAGGAGAGGAGGAGGAGAGGAGGAAAGGGGCAGAGCAGGAGAGGAGAGGAGGAGAGGGATGAGGAGGAGGAGAGGAGGAGGAGAGGAGGAAAGGGGCAGAGCAGGAGAGGAGAGGAAGAGAGGGATGAGGAGGAGAGGGGAGAGTACAGGAGGTGGTCCTCACTCCTTAGATGGTTAAAGTGGCAGGGAGATGAGAGTGGGTTAAAGTGGCAGGGAGATGAGAGTGGGTGATCCTCACTCCTTACATGGTTAAAGTGGCAGGGAGATGAGAGTGGCAGGGAGATGAGAGTGGCAGGGAGATGAGAGTGGTTAAAGTGGCAGGGAGATGAGAGTGGGTGGTCCTCACTCCTTAGATGGTTAAGTGGCAGGGAGATGAGAGTGGCAGGGAGATGAGAGTGGGGGATCAAAAGCAGGAAAGGAGAGAGCACAGAGAAAACTGGACTGTGGAAATAAAGAGATTTTAGAGAGACCAGTTTCAGAGATTCTACATGGGGTATTCTGTGGCGAGCTCAAGAGTTTGAAAAGGAGACTATTTCAGAAGTTATTAAAAGTCACTTCCCTTCACCTAGCCAGGCAAGTAGCAATGTATCAGTGCATACAGTATGAAGGATGGCATTGGTTACACCTTTACATGCTAGGTTAAGGTATTCATGGCTTCAGACACTCCTTGTTCTGTTTGGACACAGACATTTTGGAGATGATTTTTCTCACAAAAACAAAAGTGAGACAGCTTAAACTTTGCGTTTCTCTAGCTAATGTGCGCTGGGACACCCGGGGCCATAGACAGATAACAGAAGTTTAAAAAGCCAAGTGGATAGACTCGACCATAGTTGTGTTTAGGAGAACCATGCAAGGCATGGTAGAAGTGGAGGGCTATGCTATGCTATGCTGGGCTGGGCTGGGCTGGGCTGGGCTGGGCTATGCTGGGCTATGCTGGGCTGGGCTGGCAGCTTTAATGCGCTTTGCTTACGGTGCTTCCCCACCCGCTGATATGCGAACCTCCAGGAACCATCTGGCGCTCTCCCCTCCACCCGAAGCGGCATGTGAGCCAGGCTGCGAACAAAAGGGCCCCTTCCAGTGCTGGGAATTAAGACAGAGCCGTCCTGCACAATGAGGCGGCCTGCTAGGGAGCGAACAACAACATGGCGGGAGGTTCTCCTCGGGTTCCGTAAACAGATCATGGGCCTGCTACTGACGAGGATCCGATTGCTGAGGCCAAAAAAATGCTCTGGCTCCATCTCTGGCCGCGCTTCCCTGCCTGGCTAGGAGCCTGCATGGTGGAGCTTGTTTCTCTGTGGCATAGCATGTTGGCCTTGGACAAGCAAACAGGAAACAGCTTGTCCATTCAGCTGGAGTCAGGTGGACTTTGCCCTCAGCCCCCTTCCCCCCTCTCTGTCTTCTGTAAATGTGTTTACATGAGTATCTGCGCCCCCTCTCTGTAAATGTGTTTACTTGAGTATCTGCGCCCCCTCTCTGTAGATGTGTTTACATGAGTATCTGCGCCCCCTCTCTGTCTTCTGTAAATGTGTTTACATGAGTATCTGCGCCCCCTCTCTGTAAATGTGTTTACATGTGTACCTGCGCCCCCTCTCTGTCTTCTGTAGATGTGTTTACATGAGTATCTGCGCCCCCTCTCTGTAAATGTGTTTACATGTGTACCTGCGCCCCCTCTCTGTCTTCTGTAGATGTGTTTACATGAGTATCTGCGCCCCCTCTCTGTAGATGTGTCTAATGTGTATCTGTGCCCACTCTCTGTCTTCTGTAGATGTGTTTACATGTGTATGTTATGCCACTAGCCCTCATAAGCCACTTCCCACTTAGCTTGTTTTCGTCTCCCGTCTCTATTGGCACACATTAGGTATTATTCCTCCTCTTTCCTTTTTTTCTTCAATTCTGTGTTTTTTTGCCAGGACACCCCTCCTGCTGTGTTCTTCTCTAACTCAATTCATCTCTCTTTTTTTACATCCATCTCTTAATTTTTCCCCTTCTCATCCCCTCCACAAGCACAAGCAAGTGCTAAGCAAGGGCCAGCGTAGCATCTGTAAGAGCTCGCTCCAGAGGGATGACAGCCAGCGTAGCGTCTGTAAGAGCCCGCTCCAGAGGGAGGACAGGCGTCACTAATGCACTCGCTCAGGGCCTGCAGAGGTGGGACTTAAATCCCAGCGTGAAAGCAAGCACAGGGCCAGGTCATGAAGCCAAAAACACAGGGCCGGCTTGTGAGCGGAGCGATCGATAGGAAAGAGGTTAGTCTGTGTGGAGTGAGACGCACGATCACAAGAAGAAACGCATTCTCTACGTTTAAATACACATTGATAATGAAGTTGTACAGGGCAAGCGATAAAAAACAGGCAATAAAGACATATGCATGGGAATGAAATTGAAAGCTTCTGCTAAACGAATGAGGAAATCAGGAATAGAATAGAATAGAATAAAATAGAACAGAACAGAATACAATAGAATGTAATAGAATAGAATCAAATAGAATAGAATAAAATAAAATAGAACAGAATACAATAGAATGTAATAGAATAGAATGTAATAGAATAGAATGTAATAGAATAGAATAGAACAGAATAGAATAGAATACAACAGAATACAATAGAATGTAATAGAATAGAATAAAATAGAACAGAACAGAATACAATAGAATGTAATAGAATAGAATGCAATAAAATAGAATGTAATAGAATAAAATAGAATAGAATTCAGAGCCAAACTGTTTGTTCAGAGGAGCCCAGCATTACTCCACATGAAGCGTGTCAGGCAATAACAATGCTGTCATTTCGGCACCAGGCTATTTTGGCACTTCCCTACTGTGAGCTGTCAGAGTTTTGCCGACTCAAAAATGTGCCACAGACACAAAGCGCCACCCACACCCCCACACCACCCCACCCCTTCAGCCCTCGCCCCTCAGAATAGCCCAGGTGCTAAATCTGCCATGAGGAAGGTCCATCTGTTGCAAGCAGAGACACAGGGAGGAAGAGAGGAGGAGGGGCAAGAAGGCAGAGGAGGGAGGAGCAGAAAAGGGAGACATTGAGAATCAACACAAAATAGACGACTGATGGAAGTGGTGAAGGCAACACAGGGAACAGCAGAGGAAAGGAAGAGAAGGATGGAGTGAGTGAGAAAGAACAAGTGAGAGAGGAGGATGAGAGAAGAGTAAGAGGGGGAAAATGTGGATCTGATTGAGTGGCTGCCTGATTGCTGCAGGTGCAACAGATGTGGCAGGCAGCTGACAACATCGGCGCGATATCTCACGGGTACACCAGTGGGCCCCACCACGCTGCCTCTATCGAGTGTGTGTTGGCCCCCGTTTGTCGCTCTTGCAGCAGGGGGCCCCCGCGCCCACGGCCACTACCAACAGCACTTCCAGCTGTGCTGCTCACACACACACACACACACACACACAAAATTACTCCCACACAGACATCCACATACACAAACACTCTCACACACACAAACAAAATATCTCTCACACATACATCTACATAGACAAACACTCTCACACACACACAAACAAAACATCTCTCACACATACATCTACATAGACAAACACTCTCATACACACACAAACAAAATATCTCTCTCACACACACATATATACACACACTCTGCACAGATAACCAGATGCACACATACATTCTTTGCATTACATATGCGCAGGTACAGACGGGCTGATCAGCATAACAGAATAACACATTTTATTAGTACGATGTATAAAAATCTTTATCCAAAGACATTCCCAAACTTCTTAGAGCTACAGTCAAGTGCGTCATTTATGACGCTGATTTTGTTCTGTGGTTGAACCTGCCAGTGCACATAAGCAATCCCAAGAGCCCACCAGTGACACCTGCTTCAGTAGAAGAGTGTGAGTGAGAGCATAGGTTCTCTGCTTCAGTAGAAGAGTGTGAGTGAGAGCATAGGTTCTCTGCTTCAGTAGAAGGAGTGTGCGTGAGAGCATAGGTTCTTTGCTTCAGTAGAAGGACTGTGAGTGAGAGCATAGGTTCTCTGCTTCAGTAGAAGAGTGTAGTCTCACTGACTAAGTCCCTTAGGGCCTGCGCGTGTGTCTGCCGGTATTGAGCTGTGCTTATTTAAAGGAGTTAGGAGGAACAGCCGTGCCGTGCCGTGTGGCCCAATCTGGGCCGCAAAAAAAGGCCACCAGCTGCCACCTGCATCCATCAAACACACCCAGAGCACCACGCCTGACGGCTGCCATTACAAATCATACAAAAGGCCTGTATTGATCCACACCACAGCCCCTTCTTCCTCCACAGGGGCCCTTTACGTGACCTCCAGGCCGCCTGGCTTGTCTAGCAGTCACTACTTGCCGTCCCCTTACTGCTGGTGGTCCATTGAACAAGGTTCAGCATTCAAAGACAAAAGAAGAAGGTTTATGATTGTGATTACCACCATGATTGTCCCCAAGTGAAGGGGTGGTGGCGTCACTGTCAGCAGCAAACTCTGTGCTGTGTCTGGTGGGTGGGCCGCAACAGCAGGAGGGCAAAGAGGAGGAGGAGCAGGAGGAGGAGGAGGAGGCGGGTCAGGATGAAGAAGAGGAGGAGGAAGAGGAGGAGAAGCGGAGCTGGGAAAGAGGAGGAGGAGGAGGACCAGAGCTGGGAAAGGCCGAGATCGAGGGAGGCGAGCAGCCTACTGGAGAGGGACGAGAATGCCACAACCCAGCAGGTGTGAACAACGTCACTCCCAGTTGGACAGCAATCTGTGCGTGTGACAATGCTCTCTGCATGCTGCCATTGCCAAGCAGTGCCACTGAGCAGCACACAGGGACAACACAGGACTGGTGGCAAGGATGAATAATACTGCTGAGCCATTAACGCAGACTGCATAATTTCCACAGCAGAGGCAATGATCTGAGGGGGCTGGGCTGACTTTGAGGTGGCGGAGGTGTGAAACATTGTCTAGTGCACAGCGTTATAATAATGTTACTAAGCCATATGGTGGATAACACATTTTTCTAAGCTGTCATAAAGTCTACGTATTTTTTGTCTTAAATCTTGAACATCGACTTTTATCCTAATGCTGTTTCTGAACCAAGGTTGATTAAACGCTGATCATCCAGGTTTTCTCTTTTTCCTTTTTTAAATTAACCCACGAGGTTGGTTTGCTTTGTGCTGGTGGAACAAATATGGCTGGTGTCTGCTCTATACCCACTTTTAATTGCACGGCTTCACGAAGAAGACCCGTTCACCTCACTAACCTCCACACTAGCCACACTGCATTGATGGGAATTTACACCATGCCTGTGTGTTGAACATGCTAATATTGCTCTTTGAAAGGCTTTGGTCAGCAAGTTGAATAAATACGTGCTATCTATGGGAATAAATTAACCAGAATATAAAACACCAGTACACATGGAAATGCATGTACCCTTCGATACTTATGTTCAAAGTAGTAAGCTTATAATGTAAATCAACTGTTTATGTTGCTTGTATTTGTTTTGCAAGAAAAAAAATCTCAGATTTCAGATTAAGATCACTTCCTCTGACAGCAATGGAACATTTTATGTCTAGTGAATGATTTATAGTCACAAAAGAAAAACAATCACCAGACCTGGCACTCACAGACTTTTTATAACATCATGGTCCTCTTGGAGGTAAAGAAAGCACTTACTTTAAATGTGGTGTAGAAAAATTATTTCGTTTTTTAGGAGAAGACCAGTTGACAAGGAGTAGTGCTTACTACTGAAATTCAAAACCCAGACACTACTATAAGAGGCTACTATAAGAGTGTTAAATAGCATGATCAAATACACGTCTTACAAAGTAGCATAAAAAATCGTAAACAGCACTACTTCAAAGAACTGCACTTACCGGGGAGAATAAATGCGTTGAGATAGTGAGAAGCGCTAGGGCAGACGGATCATAAGAGATGCGAGGATCGGGTGATGTACAGCCCGCAGACTCAGGAGTGTAGAGTGTGGATGGCTGGATACAGACTGGGGTAAGAGAGGATCCGAGCTCCAGGCGCGTCACCCAATGCGCGTCCTCGTTAGAGCTGATGTCAGCGGTGGTCCTGCTGGAACAGGAGGGGAAGGCGATCTTACCTGAGGGTACAGGATGGGGTGGGGTTACTAGGACACAATTTAATGTAGGCTACACTGAGATGACAGTTATAAGTCATACAACGCTAATATGCTACATAGTGTAAATGTAGGATGGCTACTTCAGAACTTAAAGTGATAGCTTACCTCGCTTTCCACCTGATTCCTCGGCATTTGTCATTAAGCCTTTATAAGGCTCATAATCCACTAGTTCTACATTGTTCCTATGCAGTCTGTCATCACAGGCTACTTTTTTCTTTCATCAAAAGAAAGCTCATCTTAAAAAACTAGGTTATACCACGATTAATTGAGATGTCTGGACTATTGGCCTATCCATGGCTTATGTTTTACAATGCTTACATTTTCAAAAAATAGAGCCATGAAAATCTGCATCAGTAAATATGTTCCCCAAACCATTAGCCTATTACCAAAACCAAATTCACAAAGTCAGCATAGGGAAATACTAAAAACACCAGCACCATACACTATGTCAGCTTTTAAAGCTTTGGGATTCTGTCCAACACAGACCACATTTCACCACCACACCGACCATCTACATAAGTCTAAAACACTACTTTTAGTTTTCAAACAGAACTTTACTTTTAAAAGTTTTTCCCTACAGTACACACTGTCAGTGAAACCGTTAACTTCTGCTGGTGTGAAGCTATTGTCCCACTGCTCTCTGCGGCAGCACACACTGTACACTGTTTTTGGGAGCTACACGTGAATGCACTCAGGTTTCACAGCATAGAACGTACCGATAAGGGCTCATTTCCACCGCCTTGTTCAGCGCGTAGCCGTGTTCAGCGCGTGGGCGTATACAATAGGTTAGGGACAGAATACGCTCAGAATACGGTGGCGGTGGGAATGGTCTCATCCGCTAACGTGCATTCTAAATGAATACGGACAGAATACGGCCACGCTCTGAATACGCAGAGAGTGCGGTGGAAATGGGCCCTAAGGTCTGCGTTTAGCAGTTAAAACACTGCACACCTCGCCGTATTATCCATGATTTTTATTACACAATCTTTCAGTTTATTCAAGAAAGTGAGAATAAAAAAAACATAACAGCCAACACTGGTGAACACTTTTGAAAATATATTTAAGAATGTAATTACATATGATTGTCAAGATAAGAGTTTTGCTAAAATACTGTGCACCTCAACACAAGGCCAAGATATGCAGATGGGATTGCTTATATTTACACACTTACAGGGTATTTACATATGATCGTACAAATATTATGTCACAAGAGTCATTCGTACATATACAAACACACACACCAAACAAAGCTTTGGACAGAACGGAGGACATAATACCAGCAGCTTTGGTCTGACAGTTTTCAGACTTACAACAATCAGAGTGGGAAAACAGTCAGGAAAAAAAAAAACAATTCAACATGGCTGCTTGAGCTCATGTTGTTTCTTACATACTTTTCATCAGTGAGAAGTGCACCTTTAGGGGCTTGGCAGAAGGTACTTACATCACCACTGGGTTGCCTGTGCAGAAGAACAAGGCCAGACACAATCTTCATAAAAGGTGTACTGACAATTAGCTTACTCTTGATCAGTTACACAAATGTACTAACACACAGACTCTTGCACACACTCTCCCTCTAACAAACTCATACTCTAACAAACTCACAGGAGGTCAAACGAGCTCCCGCCATAGCCCTGAAGATGGTGCGGATCAGCTACATCCAAACACACACACAATTCACAGACAGAGAGATAGAGATGGAGAGAGCGAGAACGAGAGACACAGAGAGGGAGGGAGAGAAGCAAAATAGGAAGACAGACAAAGATTACAGTCTAATCAACAGACACAAAGTCACACAAGTTGGTGACAACCACAAATACCTGCAGCAGAACGTCTGACAACACAAACTGAAGATGCACGTGTGCACCAACACACACACACACATGCACAGAAACACTAGAAACCGATACATTCCATCCCACAGAGGACCATGTTACACTGTGTGTGAAGTGCAGTATTAGGACTGGCTGCATAATCCTGAAGTCAATGAATGGGGATGAAAAGCCTGAGGTTACACATCTACATCACACAGTAACATCTCAGGTGTGTTGTGGCCGAGTTATGACAGCACCATCCATCGTATCAGACTACAGACACCCCCACCGGAAAAACTGCTTACAAGTTTCATGTTGTGTGTGTGTGGGGGTCATCTACGACGAGCACAGATTGACCCCTAGTGGTGGCTTTCAGCAACAACAACACATATGACCAATGCTCTTTATACACAGGCTGCTTTCACTTGATTTTACGTGGACAGTGGGTTGCCCAAAGTAAGTTTGTAATTTCTTCACAACTCACTGAAAAAAAAACCTTTTCTATTTCTGTTTTTTTCAAAGTAAGGAAAAACCAACTTCTGTTTTTTTCCATGTTGAATCTTGTAGGATCGGAACGAAATCTATAGGCACAAGTTTTAGCACAATCCAAAGAAAGCCAGGTGTGATTCGCACACCAGAGAGCTTCCAAACAAACGTTTATATATAGACAGGAGCTCTTTAATTTGCAGATGATACCTGACTTTTTCAGATTTACATACTTTTGTTCCGATCCACCTAAAAATTGGGTTTGATGTGCATGGTTTTACACTGTATTGTACAGGCTACAGGCTGTAGCACAAATACACACACACATACATACACACACGCTAACCAGTTTGCCACTAGAAATCATAATTAATGTGCTGACACAAAGGCTTTTTTCTTCTTTTTTTAAACCCAGAACGCTACCCTTGTTCCCATAGTGATAACGAGGTCACGGAAACAGGTGCTCGGTGAACAGATGCTATACAGCAAAGCAGGCAGCTGTGCCACAATGAAACTCAGGTGAGTAAATTGCCCTATATCGGCTTGTAGAGTTGTCTGCGGAGGTTTTGTCCATCTGTCTGTCTAGACTACACTCAGTTGCCAATTTACACAGTGAAAATGAAAATGAAATTCCTGCAATTATCCCCACCTTTCATGATTGTTAGAAACTATAATTTATGTGAAAACTTTCTGGAAGTGGTAATTCATCTCTGTTATCATCTTGGAGGATGTTCTGAACTGAACACAGAACGTTTTCTCACTTTACTCTCATTGAATAAAACGGGGAACAGGGTTGTTTAAATCATAGAAATGCTAGTAGTGTCATTTTACAGCAACACAAACAGCATCCTCCAATATGAACCTACATGAATCACCTCTCTGAACTACTTTAAAATACTGAACACAGTAAACGCCATGAAGCTAGGAATTATTGCAGGGCTGTGGCTATTAGACCACATAAGTATGAGTTTAGCGCTGCGATATAGTGACAACTCAGTGTAAATGTACAGTTTTTCCAAAGCTAAAATCGCCAAATAATAACTTTTTTTAAAACCATGAAAAAAAAGTGAAAAAAAAAAAAAATCATCATCAAAATATTTTTTTGCACAGATTTGAGATCACAATTCCTCCGCTCTGTGGAATACTGTTGAAATCCAGCACTGGGTGCTGTGGGATGATTGGTTGCCTGTGGATGCAGAAGGTACAAAGCAACACTCACTCCTCTACAGACCACAGGAGCCACCCAGCCCAGCTACACAATAACTCGCGTCATCTTTCTGATTACTTGTGCCACAGTAATACGCTTATTGGCTACTGATTTCAATTTTCCATTTCGGTTTCCTTTTTGTTTCACCAACACATTCAATTTCGAGGAGGTTCGGGGTTAGCTTGTCGCTAAGCAACGCTCTATTAAGGGGCGGGTTCATTTCTTTGACTGACAGGTCAAGTGGGGCTCCTCCCTCCTTCCTTTGGCTTTCTTCTTCCACCCAGTCAAAACACAGACACACTTCCTGGCTTCAGTATCCCTCCACCTATCCTGAACACCGGACTCCTCGAACCTCCACCCCCACCCCTGTAGTGCCGGGGTTGTTTTGGCGCCCCCTGGTGCAGCCCTGGGGCTAGTGCTAGTGCCGGTGCTGGTCCAGCCCCTTGGGCGGCACCTCGTACTTGAAGACCACGCTGAAGATCTTGCCGCCGAGGCGCTCGGCCAGCCAGGAGTTCTTGATGACGGCCAGCTTGAGGCTCTCACAGCTCAGCGCGGCGTAGTAGTTGGTGTGGATGGCCCGGCCCATGCCCTCGATCACCACCAGGTCCGTCCGCCGCTCACGCACCACCGTGGCCAGCACCTTGTCCAGACGGCTGCAGGAGCAGAGAGGGATCACACAGAAAGGGACAGCAAATATGGGTGGGAGAGAGAGAGAGAGAGACAGAGGGAGGGAGAGAGAGAGAGAGAGAGAGACAGAGACAGAGAGAGAGAGAGAGAGAGGGAGGGAGGGAGGGAGGGAGGGAGGGAGAGAGAGAGACAGACAGAGAGGGAGAGAGGGAGGGAGAGAGAGAGAGACAGAGAGGGAGAGAGAGGGGAGGGGGAGAGACAGAGAGGGAGGGAGAGAGAGAGAGACAGAGAGAAAGAGAGAGAGAGGGAGAGAGAGAGACAGAAGACAGAGAGACAGAGGCAGAGAGAGAGACAGAGAGACAGAAAGAGAGACAGAGAGAAAGACAGAGAGTGAGACAGAGAGAGGAAGACAGAGAGAGAAAGAAAGACATGTTAAATGTTGACCTACACAGGGGCCTGAGGGCAATGCTTAGTAAGAGAGAGAGAGAGCTTACACAGAAAACTGACTTGTACCTTCATTGCAGCTCTAATGAAAAACAGGCCAAAACTGCACAAATAAACATTATGTTACGGCTGCGAAAATCAGACACAAGCCTATTTTCTATGCAGTCTGTGGAGTCTTGATTGCCAAAGGTGTGCTTTTCATACTAGCTAATTGCTGTAGCAGGACACAGAACGGTTTTTACCTCAAGTCTAGGCAAGGCGAGCTGGAGCCACTCTGAACCAACGTCAGTCTGTCTTCTCTAACAGCAGACCTGCCGAACAAAGGAAACCTCCATGAGAACCACTGGTCACTGCACAATCCAAAATAAACCCACATAGGCTTTAATCTCAGTCGCTGTGAGGAGATGCATTCTTCTTTCATGACCAATCAGCCCTAATGTCAGTTAATACAGAATGCACCTAAAACAAACAGGTACTACTATTAAAGATCAGACCAGACCTTTTTTCCCCTTCTGAACAACAAACAAGTTTTATTACCTGGGCTGCATATATCGTAGGACTACGTAGAGTCAGTACAGTTATAAAATAGTTATATAAAGGAAGCGATGTGGACACGAACCGCACACGAAAACACCACAAACCTTACGCATATATAACAACAGAGACTAATCTGAGGTAGGATAATGTCTCCATGATAATGTTTTAGTCAGTTATGTTGAGCTAACTTCTAAGGTGGTGAAGTTACATGATGTAAGAGTTTTACAGTTGAACCAGCCAGGACATTACTGATAATGAGTGAAAGTGAATATCAATGTAACATCAAATGGGAACATATCTCTCAACAAAAGGGCATTGATGAGACTAGATGGCTTTATTCAAAGCCTAGCCAATTTGCCAGGCTAACCTTTGCTTAAAGCTACCTGCTAAGTTAGGCATAGGTCTTTAGAGTAAGGTTTTGGTGTGCCAGTCATCATCCAGTCAATAGTTTTTATCAGGTGCTCTCTACTGTGTAGGTGACCAGCTTGCTAGCTGTCCCCAGACAAGACAAAGGTGTCTCACTCCATTTCACAGGGCGCGCTACGCCCTGACACTGGGGTCAGGGACTGGCGTTAGCTCAGATCAATATCCTAGAGCTCACAACTGAATTAAAACAAAAAAAGCTGACAAATTTAATGCTGTGGCCCGAGTCCCCTGCTGGGCCACGCTCAGCACCCACTGTATGACGGGGTCCATGCCGGCGATCCGCTCCGTCAGGATCTGCAGCTCGCTGTTCGTCACGTCATTCAGAGCCGGACCCGAGTTACTGGCGAGCACAACCTAGCGGACATCACAGATAAGACAGCAGCACAGGGACTCAGGACAGGAGGACAATCGCTTGTACATTTCACAGTGTGCCGCTGTAAAGGACACCTGCCTGCCACAGAAACAGGGCTGTAAGTCCCGGCTTTAGAAAATAATAACCCCATCACATATTTCATTCATTGTCTAAACTAGCTGATCCTAGATGAGCCCACAAAGCATCAGACAGTTGGATCATTTAGTCAGTGAAATCAGCTGTATTAAGTGCACAGGCAGAGGGAATACACAACGGGGGCTTCTTCTCTGAAGCCAGGACTGACACTTCTGCACAGAATAAAACAGGAGCCACGCTATGAAGAAACTTCCAGAAGAGGAACGCTCCCGCAAAAAGAAGATTCCAGAAACTTACCTGTGTGCTGCGGATGAGGAGTTCTCTAACAAATGGGAAAACTCCCAATATGATGTCTATGCCACTATTATCTACGAAAAACAAGGCACATTTATGAGGCTCTCCCTGCAAAACAAAGCCAGCATGCATGGAACTCAATCACAGGTTTCAGGAGAACAAGTCACAGTGTAAATAGCACAGAGTGCATTACATTACATTATATTACATTACATTATTACATTACATTATTACATTACATTATATTACATTACATTATTACATTACATTATTACATTACGTTCACACTTTATATGTTTATGACCAATATCCATCTACTAGTGCATCTACCACCATCTGCACTTTGGGCACTATCAGTATAACAATACATAAACACATTCAGAAAACAAAATAAATTCTCTGTCTGTTTGTGTCTTCCATGTCCTCAATGCATTAAGCACACTTGCAGTTTAATACTTTCGTTATTAGATAGTAGTTATTTATTTCTGTTATGAATTAATTGATGTACACTCTTGCTACTCTCTTCTCCGCTGCATATCTGTAGCTTGATTTGTGTTCCCTATCACAAGTGTAAGGTAATGTTATATAATAAACTAACACCTAGAAGTAGGGTATCTTTAAAGTGTGGCTTTTTAAGTACCTTCAACCTCTCGATCCACTGATTGTAGGCATCCACAAGCCATGGTCTTTCTGTAAAGATGAAATCATTACTATTTTGGTAATGGTACATATGATAATTACAATTTGAATAACACAGGAGCAAAACACAGGTTAGTATAGCTGGTGGCATTACCTTGTAGCTGTTGCTTTGCCTGTTCAAAACCAAACCCAGGATCTGACTCCAGAACACTGTGGAAATTCAAAATGTCTATCAATTAGGAAAGGGCCAGCCACTGGCAAATAGGTCAGTAGTCCTGTGCTGCCCTAGCCTGCTAAACCAGCCCCTTGTACTTCTTTTCATTTTCTACAGAGGGTCTGGCAGTACTTTCATTGACACTGCTGTATTAGGTAGAATCGTTGGCTAGCCAATCAGCGAACAGAGGGAGTGTTCATGAGAGATGATGTTGACTTTGTGTGCTACATTTGAATTGTATTGTGTAGGTAGGTTAACTGCATACATGCCAACCAGGCGTTAGTGATTGGGTAAAGGCAGAGTGATTTGTTTTAAACTTCAGCAGTCCACGCGTCCAGGAAGAAATCGTTTCTCAATACAGCACTGCCAGACCCTCTGTACAATATAAAATAAAGTAGGAGGGGCTGGTTTAGCAGGCTAATGCTGCCCTGCCATTTTTTCCCACTCCATACTTTCTTTCCACTCTCTCTCTCCTTCTTCCTTCGCCTCATGCCTTCACTTCAACATTTTAACAGTTCAGATGCAAAACCCTTTATGTCTATTTTCAGAAATCTGAAAAAAATTAAGTTGTTTTAATAATAATTTCCAAGTAATCTCTATCAAACTGCAATTAATTTATTATTTAATTATTATTATCAAGTAAAACAAATCAAGCCAAAACAATCCAATTGAAGGTGGACTGATAATACGGTTTATCAAAATGATATAAATATATTTCTGTAAATTCATCGCATATAGACTCAGAGGGTTTTGCATCTGAGCTCTTCATTTAGACTCTTCCCCCCCCCCCCCCCACTCACTCAGAGACGGCCTTGGCCCCCCAGTCGAACACGTTGCCCGCCAGCAGCCCCCTGACCAGGGCGAACTGCCTCTGCTCCCAGCTCAGCTCCTCCAGGCCCCTCACCACCCGCTGGTAGTACTTCAGCGCCATGTCGTTCTCCCGCTGCTTAATCTGGGGGCACACGGAGCAAGGAGGTTCTGTATCTGCAGTCATTTCCCGCTTTTCATTAACATTTGTACATGGCTTGTTTTGGAGACGGCAAAGACAGCGACCGACACCAGGGTGACAGTGGGCTGACAGTGGGCCTGAGCTGGCCCAAATCTGGTGGAGCGATGCTGCAGTAAGCCCACCTATGAGCCTGTGGCATCTGTAGCCTTTGGAACTAGAAAACGCTATTGCATGCAATCCTGTACTATGACTAGGTAACACCTGCAGATGCAGACAGATAGACTGCAACTAGGAAACACTATGGCATGCAATCCTGTACCATGACTAGGTAACACCTGCAGATGCAGATAATACTCCCTCAGAGACAGTACAGATGGTTTGGTGAAGTTGACTTTTGTTTTGTGTGTTTACTGACTGAATAACTTCAATCAAACCCAACACCAAACCCTAACTATAACACGACACAGGGTTTAGATGGTTTATTAATTGTCTCAGCATGTACAGACAGTCTCTCGGACCATCCAAATAAAGTGGCACCCACGACTGTGGTAATTACTGTGCAGTAATACTAAAACCATACAGCAACTAAGCAGAACTACTCAGAGTATCTTCTCCTGCGTTTACATAAACAGCCTGAGGTAATGTGTTATAATAACAAATAATGAGTAGAATACATGCTGCACATGGGACTGAAAGTCTCATCATTCATCCCACCTTTGCCTTGCATTCTATATGAAGCTACTGCTAACTGTAGGCACTATAGTGGACACCATATGAAGCTACTGCTAACTGTAGGCACTATAGCTAACTGTAGGCACTATAGTGGACACCATATGAAGCTACTGCTAACTGTAGGCACTATAGCTAACTGTAGGCACTATAGTGGAAACAATATGAAGCTACTGCTAACTGTAGGCACTATAGCTAACTGTAGGCACTATAGTAGACACCATATGAAGCTACTGCTAACTGTACGGCACTATGGTTGACACATTTTTATATAAAACCATCGGCAAAATCAGCACACATTTGTGTAACAAACTCAAAAAAAAGATCCCTGGTGTTTATGTGCATATGCTGATACTCGTTGGGTTTGACCGGGACAAAATGGAGACTCAAATAAGTTACAGTTTAGAAACAATGATGAGAGAGAGAGAGAGAGAGAGAGAGAGAGAGAGAGAGAGAGAGAGAGAGAGAGAGAGAGAGAGAGAGATAGAATTCCAACCTTTGAGTAAGGGTCAGGAAAGTTGAACTCATTTAGGCAGTGTTCTCTGGTGTCCAGTAGACTTCGGACGGTGAGTGATCCATAAGCACTAGCGATAACAACAGAGGAATGTCACAACAATACACACTCAACAACCAGAAATGGACACACAAAACCAGGCTTCCTATACTAGACACAAAAATCAGCTAAAAAAAAAAACTCAAACTGGACTGTGCAAAACACATGCACACATTCCATACGTACAAACACACACACGCACACACATAAATATATAGACATATTACATACATACATCCCATGCATTTAACATGTACAATTTAATCAAAGGGTTTTAGTAGACTATGTGTTATGCTAGTATGCATACAGATATGAAATGAAGCCATGAGCTCTAACACATTCTTCCCTTTTCAAAGCCTACAGTGGGTACAGCAAGGCCACATCGCCTGTGTGGGGTGTGTGTGTGTGTGTGTGTGTGTGTGTGTGTGTGTATGGTCCTGATGTGGCGTTACATACAAGGGCTGCTGGCGAAGCGTCTGCAGCTTGTGTCGGTACTTCTGCCGGAACTTCTCTGCTCGGTCCACCGCCTCGGGCATGTCTGGCTGGCTCGCCACGGCCCGCTTCACCACCTGTGCCACAGACACACAGACACACACACACACAGAGAAAGAGAGAGACAGAGAGACAGACAGAGAGAGAGACAGAGACAGACAGAGAGAGAGACAGAGACAGACAGAGAGAGAGAGAGAGAATGAGCACAGAGCAACATGGGTGTGTGAGAGTATTTTTACTGCATCTGTCACAGACAGACAGAGGACAGTCAGATGAGGTGGTGATATACATGGATACAAGGATACAAGGAGTTTTATTTGTCACGTACATAGACATACTGGGTAGTAGGACATGCAGTGAAACTGATGATTGTGTGATGATACAGTGCAGCCAACAACTACTTAACTCCCTGACAAATTGTCTAAGGTAGAAATTGTGGATATTAAAGAAAGAATTGTTTAACAGTAACAAATATGTGCTTGGGGATCGCAATAGCATCCATCTAGGTCACGACTACGCAAAGACACTGCAAATCGAGTAAAAGGCTTCTGCATAAAGAGAGTTTATCAGAGGGTAAAAAAACATTTGGCTACACTGTATGACAAATGAAAAGATAAATAGCTGACAAACGACAGAAGGGAGAAAAGAAGGAGAGGAAAAAGGGGATGAGAAAGCAAAAAAGTGTGAGAGAGAGAGAAAGCAAGAGAAAGAGAGAGAGAGAAAGCAAGAGAGAAAGAGAGAAAGCAAGAGAAAGGGAGAGAGAGAGAAAGAGAGAAAGCAAGAGAGAGAGAGAGAGAGAGAGGGAAAGAAAGAAAGAGAGAGAAAAAGAAATGGAGAGAGGGAGGGAGAGAGAGACAAAGAGAAAAAGAGAAAGAAAGAAATACAGTACCCCATCGAGTGCATCTTCAAAGCAATAGAGCCAGTACTCCCTGGCGTGGGAGTCTTCGGTGAGGTCCACAGTGTCAGGCACGTAGGAGGAGGGGTCCTGCAGCAGCGGCAGGTTGACCAGCTGCCTCTCCAGCCTGTCCATCTCCAGCATGTCAAACTGTGGAGAACGGGGCCCAGAGACCTGTTACTGTACCATCTCCAGGGAGACAGGGGCCCAGAGACCTGTTACTGTACCATCTCCAGGGAGACAGGGGCCCAGAGACCTGTTACTGTACCATCTCCAGGGAGACAGGAGCCCAGAGACCTGTTACTGTACCATCTCCAGCATGTCAAAATAACAGACACTCTACTCAAACACTCTCTCCCGCATGTCAGACCAGAGTTAACAACAGCTCTTCTCACACAGTGACCCACTACTCAGACCAAGAGGAGGAAGGCAGCAATATTTCTAAATAAAAGAAATGATTTTCTTCATTAAAGCTGTCATAAATCATTAAATAAATCATTAAAGCATTTTCAAGAAGTGTTGTAAAACCCTGATGTTCATTTAATATGTCACCCTTATCTATTTAGGAAGTGTGCCAGTTAACATATGTAGATATTTTGACACGTCTCTGCTGCCACAAAGTGTCCACAGAGCCGATATACAGCACGTGTCCGTTTTCTGTCCGTACAATAGGTTTGTATAGTGACAGAATACGCTGAGATCCTGCGTGCGGTGTGGATAGTCTAATTTGTTAACATGCATTCTAAACGAATACAGACAGAAAATGGGCATGCACTGAATACGAAGAGTGTTTGGTGTGAATGAGCCCTAAGCCAGCAAACTACAAGTGTGCACACTACAGGTGAGACTAAGCCAGCAAACTACAAGTGTGCACACTACAGGTGAGACTAAGCCATCAAACTACAAGTGTGCACACTACAGGTGAGACTAAGCCATCAAACTACAAGTGTGCACACTATAGGTGAGACTAAGCCATCAAACTACAAGTGTGCACACTATAGGTGAGACTAAGCCATCAAACTACAAGTGTGCACACTATAGGTGAGACTAAGCCATCAAACTACAAGTGTACACACTATAGGTGAGACTAAATCATCAAACTACACATGTACACACTATAGGTGAGACTAAGCCCTTCAAGGCTACTGAGCTAATGAGGCTCCAGGCACAGTTAATGCGAAGGCAAGTTAGCAAGCAAAATGCAGACAAAAAACAAACAAACACAGCCTTCCACTCTGCACAGCAAAAAGACACAACAGTGGGCATGTACTTACTGGGAACTGATTGGGGAGAATGGAAGGGGGAGGAAAGAAAAGAACAGAGGAAGACCGCATGGAGTATAAAAATGAAGTGAAAATGAGAATGTTAACAGGAAGGAGGAACTCTGGAGGATGAAAGACAGAACGTTAGCAAAGGCATGGACATCATGTTCACAATGACCACGCAGGCCACTACTACACCACTGGGTCCAGCTTCAAGTACATGGTTTAGTGACAATCCTTGGCAACTTCTCACAGAAAGTCAGAGGAAGTCGCAATCTGCATGATGCAGGAGCTATGTGGCTACTCTATGGCTTTTTCACTCTGAGCTAATTCAGAGATAATGCACGATGGGCAAGTCCGCACCACAGAGTAAACCCTGAGCGAGTGATGTGGAAGTCTGACATGAAGCAGAGGCTAAGTGCTACTATTTACATCTTACAAAAGGACTTTTAAGATTTAAAACCTTTTTCTTTATCTGCCAAACTCTGGTAAATGTGATGGTTCCAAATGCTGTTTCATAGCACCATCCTCTTTTCTTTGCACCCCCCTTTACCAAAGGTCTATTACACATAGCAATCGTCTGGTATTCAAAAGGGTCAGACCTCCAAACTTTGGGATAGCCTATTCAGTTTAATGGAACATTCTACAACACTTTAACAAAGCTGTGTAATAGAATAGAATAGAATAGAAAACCAGAACTCCTCTATGCAGGTGTGCTCCTTACTTTGCATTGCTTTATCAAGGACTGCCACTGAACTATGTGTTATAAACACATCTGTGGACACACAGTGAAGTAACTGACTGATGCCAAAGAGCCAATCACACCAGCCTACTCAAGTGAAGACATACGTTTGACAGCACAAATGTATGCTGCCATTTTAGCCTGTCATGCTGCGAGTCTGCTGACCCTGAAGGCCCTACAGGCTGAAGGATGGGTGCAGTGTGTGTGTAAGCAGGTGGGTGGGGTGTGCAGTGTGTGTGTGTAACGGGCAGTGTGTGTGTGTAACGTGCAGTGTGTGTGTGTAACGTGCAGTGTGTGTGTAAGCAGGTGGGTGGGGCGTGCAGTGTGTGTGTGTAACGTGCAGTGTGTGTGACCAGGTGGGTGGGGCGTGCAGTGTGTGTGACCAGGTGGGTGGGGCGTGCAGTGTGTGTGTGTAACGTGCAGTGTGTGTGTAAGCAGGTGGGTGGGGCGTGCAGTGTGTGTGACCAGGTGGGTGGGGCGTGCAGTGTGTGTGTGTAACATGCAGTGTGTGTGTAAGCAGGTGGGTGGGGTGTGCAGTGTGTGTGTGTAACGTGCAGTGTGTGTGTGTAACGGGCAGTGTGTGTGTAAGCAGGTGGGTGGGGCGTGCAGTGTGTGTGACCAGGTGGGTGGGGCGTGCAGTGTGTGTGTAAGCAGGTGGGTGGGGCGTGCAGTGTGTGTGTAACATGCAGTGTGTGTGTAAGCAGGTGGGTGGGGCGTGCAGTGTGTGTGTGTAACATGCAGTGTGTGTGTAAGCAGGTGGGTGGGGTGTGCAGTGTGTGTGTAACATGCAGTGTGTGTGTAAGCAGGTGGGTGGGGCGTGCAGTGTGTGTGTAAGCAGGTGGGTGGGGCGTGCAGTGTGTGTGTAAGCAGGTGTTGAGGGACATACAGTTCCGCTCCGTGCTCTCTGCATGGGGTTGATGTCCGGAGACACACTCATCAGGCCAGAGCTCCCCGCGTAGTTTTCTCCCCAGCTGTACTGGTTAGGGTCTGAGTGTACACAAACACACACACACACACACACACACACACACGCACACGCACACAGACACAGACACACACGCACACACATACACCAGTCAATTCACTGAATTCACCAGAGGTGTTCTATACAGTTCACACTGTGGACAGTTACCTTGTTGACATCGGCATCACAGTAGCTCTGACATTTACTGCACAAATACTGACACCATGGTCAGCATGGAAACCCAATGCACTTAGTGTGAGGGCTCAGGCAGTGCTCTCTGAAGGTGGACGGTCAGTCCATTTCCTGTACTTGTGTTTGATGAGTGTGTGATGTGTGTTGATGTGTGTTTGATGTGTGTTTAATGTGTGTTTGATGTGTGTTTGATGTGTGTTTAATGTGAAGGGGAGGACTGGGCGGTCAGTCCAATTGCTGTGCTTGTGTTTGATGAGTGTGTGATGTGTGTTTGATGAGTGTGTGATGTGTGTTGATGTATGTTTGATGTGTGTTTGATGTGAAGGGGAGGGGTGGGCGGTCAGTCCAATTGCTGTGCTTGTGTTTGATGAGTGTGTGATGTGTGTTTGATGAGTGTGTGATGTGTGTTGATGAGTGTGTGATGTGTGTTGATGTGTGTTTGATGTGAAGGGGAGGGGTGGGCGGTCAGTCCATTTCCTGTGCTTGTGTTTGATGAGTGTGTGATAAGTGTGTGATGTGTGTTTGATGTGAAGTGGAGGAGTGGGCAGTCAGTCCAATTGCTGTGCTGGTGTTTCTGAGGTGATTATGGCCCTGATCTCGAAGCTCATTCCATGTTCTTCCAATTCAGATGATGCACAGCACAACATTACATTCATATTTAATGGCAAAACACAGAAAGCACTTTGGTAGGCCAAGGCTTGCCTTTAATGCTGGCTGAAAAGGCAGGTCTTAAAAAGTGTTTTTTTTTTTTTTTTTGCTGAGTTCCCCACTTCAATTACGCATGAACACAGGGTGATATTCAGAAGAAAAAATGGGCCAAGAGGGACTCATTCCTAAAGCCAGTGTACATTTCATACCACACCCTTCACATTACTGTCATCACACACTTCTGCATTCACCAGCTCCATTATTTATGGGCCTGTGTTGAGGGAGGAATTACACAGTGCTGCCAGTTTGTTTTCACAAGCATGTTTGGAGTGCCTGATTGAGCAGACATGACTGTTCATGGACTGGTTTCTTATTCAGCCCAGCCAGATCAAACAAACAAATGCTAAGGAACAACTCACTCCCGGGAAGAATGGGGAAACCCATATACAATTTCATAGCTCCAATGTCAGACCGGCAGATACATTGCATTATATTCGTCTATTCTGACGTGCAAGTTGCTTTGCATAAAGCTGCTTGCTAAATAAACATGTGCAGAAAAGCTCTGAGAAATAATGCAAGTTAAGGAAAAAGACATGTCTGCAAGGAACACTCACTGTCCTCCTCTGCTCCTTTGAGGAAAGCCCCTATAGCGCCCAGGTATCCTTCGTGTCTCAGAAAGAGTGCCTGCACCTCCCCCTGCAAAACCAGGACGAACACACACATTAATACTTTACATATCACCACAAAATCCTAAATCCACACTGCAGCAGAGTCTCAGAATATTAAACACACTGTGAAGGGCACATCGCATCATATATGAGGACCCAAGGACACTGTATTAATAATGGGGTAACAAACTATAGCTGGGACCAAGCAGTTGTTTCATTCTTAGGCCAAACACACAAACTCACATATACAAAAATAGTCCTGGACCAGGAAGAAGAGTCTGGGGGTGCCCATACCGGGCCATGGCACCTGGCCACCTTGGTGAAGAAGTTGATGCTGTAGGTGTGCATGGTAACGGGGTGGCCACCTGGAGCTCACCTTGGTGAAGAAGTTGATGCTGTAGGTGTGCATGGTGACGGGGTGGCCACCTGGAGCTCACCTTGGTGAAGAAGTTGATGCTGTAGGTGTGCATGGTGATGGGGTGGCCACCTGGAGCTCACCTTGGTGAAGAAGTTGATGCTGTAGGTAATGGTGTGCATGGTGACGGGGTGGCCGCGGATGAAGAATCCTCCAAAGTAGACCCTGCTGAGGTTGTGCAGCCGCGCGTACAAGCAGGCCAGCTGGCCGATGTCATTGCTGATCATGTGCAGCAGGCTCTTGGCCATGTCTTCTTTGGAGAACTCTGCCAAAGGAAACAACACGAGAGATGAGAGCGGCACGGTATTAAAACAATGAGCAGTATGTGATAGGAGTGCTGAATTTTGTATCGATTGGGGCAGCTGTTAAGGTATCAGACTCGTGGCTGCTGGATCGCAGGTTCGAATCCACCAACTGCCAACAGTGCCACTGAGGTACCAGGAGCATGGCACTGTCCCCACACACTGCTCCCCGGGCACCGTTGTCATGGCTGCCCCCTGCTCACGTGTGTGATGGGTTAAATGCAGAGGCAATTTCGTTGTGTACACTGTGTGCTGTGCTGTGGTGTGCCATGTAATCAAAATGACACTGGTGCTGGTGATATGACTTGCTAGATATCAACAAATACTTAAATACACAGTTTTATTGTCGTTTAGCTTAGATATTATCTCTAGAGATTAGATATTAGGAAAATGTGCAATATGCAATAACATTGATGGATTTTGCAATGACCACAGGACTTGCAATGAGTAAGCAAATAGTAAAATAAACAACATCTTTCGGCTTTTTCTTCACTGCTAGATCCTAAGCAGTGAGCAGCCTATGCTGGGGGGGGGGGGGGGGGGAATCAAGGGCAGAGTGTGACAGCACAGCCTATTTCAATGCACCACTTACTGCAGTTAAGCTATGTTTTGTGATATGCACTGTGTATCACAATGTTGTGATATTTTTGATATATTGTACGGCCCTGAGAGTTATGGCCTCTGAGGCACACAAAGCAGCTCATAGACATATCGCATGATGATCAGCCCATTACAATTACAATAGGGTCATTCCGTGTCAAATCGAACAATGGCCGACAGTCACCCTCTCCAAAAAATCTGAAAAAAATCACAGCTGTTTGTACATCCAACCTATGTATAAATCTTAAATATTAAGTCTGTATCACTAATAGCTCCAAAACTACAGCCCTTTGAAATTTCAGGTCATTTTGGGAATTCTGGTGAACAAGCCTTTTGCTCAACTTCCGACATTGCTGGCTCTTTTAGTATTCCACACACATTAGTGCAACTATGTGAAAAGAAATGCATTTTCCTGTAGAATTCAAAATCAGATCAGATGGACCTTGTGCAATTCTTCCTCTCCAAAGCTGTGAAAATGGCTATAGATTCAATATGTGAAATGACACCACCACTTTTGAGGGCTTCTCGTTCAAAAAGTATGGCACACAAATTTATCAGATTATTTTTCCCAGTCATATACGGATTATAATGTCATGCCTATGCATTAACCTTTGTTGATATTGTTTTCATATGGTCAGTGTATTTTCTTGAAGTTGCATGCTTGATTTTCAAAAAGGCTGTTTTCATCTTGTCATTTCACCATGTGGACAGTTCACAGGATTTTTTAAACATTTTTCCATAATCATCCTGTATGTGAGGATCATTTGTCCAAAATTTGGATTTGTTGCTGAGTCTCTTTATTGAGATATGATGTTTGGGAAAAAATGTCAGTAATTCCATGGAGTTGGATTGATCGGCAGTACCTCTTTCCACCACATGTTGTGCTCTTTTAATACAATGGAAGTCAATGATAGGGTAGCATGTCATATACAGGAAAAGCTGCCAAACAAACTTTGTGTTACAATTAAACCAATTGCACTGTCAAGGTCATTTTTGAGCAGGGTTTTATTGTACACCACACAAAAAGCAAGGCAAAACTGAAAAAATGGCATTATAACAGAAAACAAAAAAGGACCATAAACAGACAGGAATGCTATCAATTTAAAGATCATAAACAGTAACAATATGCTATGCAAACATCAAGAATGTGAAAACTAAGATTTCATATTTTTAAAGTAATGAAATGCAAGACACAGACATTCACACTCATGATCACAAAATATTATGCATATCTTAAATTTAAACATTTATAATGATAATGACATAATAAATATGAGATCTTAGTTTTCACATTCTTGATGTTTGCATAGCATATTGTTACTGTTTATGATCTTTAAATTGATAGCATTCCTGTTTATGGTCCTTTTGTGTTTGTATTATAATGCCATATTTTCAGTTTTGCCTTGCTTTTTGTGTGCTGTACAATAAAACCCTGCTCAAAAATGACCTTGACAGTGCAATTGGTTTAATTGTAACACAAAGTTTGTTTGGCAGCTTTTCTTGTATATGACATGCTACCCTATCATTGACTTCCATTGTATTAAAAGAGCACAGCATGTGGTGGAAAGAGGTACTGCCGATCAATCCAACTACATGGAATTACTGACATTTTTTCCCAAGCATCATATCTCAATAAAGAGACTCAGCAACAAATCCAAATTTTGGACAAATGATCCTCACATACAGGATGATTATGGAAAAATGTTTAAAAAATCCTGTGAACTGTCCACATGGTGAAATGACAAGATGAAAACAGCCTTTTTGAAAATCAAGTCTAACTTCAAGAAAATACACTGACCATATGAAAACAATATCAACAAAGGTTAATGCATAGGTATGACATTATAATCCGTATATGACTGGGAAAAATAATCTGATAAATTTGTGTGCCATACTTTTTGAACGAGAAGCCCTCAAAAGTGGTGGTGTCATTTCACATATTGAATCTATAGCCATTTTCACAGCTTTGGAGAGGAAGAATTACACAAGGTACATCTGATCTGATTTGATTTTTTAATTCTACAGGAAAATGCATTTCTTTTCACATAGTTACACTAATGTGTGTGGAATACTAAAAGAGCCAGCAATGTCGGAAGTTGAGCAAAAGGCTTGTTCACCAGAATTGCCAAAATGACCTGAAATTTCAAAGGGCTGTAGTTTTGGAGCTATTAGTGAATCAGAATTAATATTTAAGATTTATACATAGGTTGGATGTACAAACAGCTATGATTTTTTTCAGATTTTTTGGAGAGGGTGACTGTTGGCCATTGTTCGATTTGACACGGAATGACCCAATATTATTACAGCAACACAAGTGTTTGGCTACAGTTTGCCTTGGCAAGCCTTTCACAACATTTCTCAACATTATCAGCACAACAGAGGACAAGACCAGGGAATTGGCTGAAAGGCCACTCTATGCATTTAAGAGAGCCATATTGCCTGTACAGTTGTCCCCGCTCATGATTTTACAGGTGAAGGAGTGTTGGTGGACGTTTTATGACCTGTAAGAGGGCCAACAGGTGTGAGCTAGGCTGGGGATCAGCAACCTGCAGGGGCCATCACCGAGTGTCTCGCTATCGCTTAGGAGTCGCTCACTCTGAAGTGTTGCGCTACAGGTAGGTTTTACACTAAAGGCACACAACTTGTTCTTGTACATTGAAAAAAGGTAATAAATAACTTCAGGTGACTAACAACCAGTTTGGCAACTGTTCCGCTCTGTCGCTTGAGTGCTGTTACCCAGCATAAGAGTCTGGTGAGACCAGGGCTCACGTTTGTCTGTGGTGGCGGATTTGCCGAAGCTGCTTGCGATGAGGTCGCCCGTAAGCCCCAAGGACTCGTACGCCCCCCCGTAGATGTCCTTCACCAGCATGTCCACATTAGAGTGCTGCCCTCTGGAGGCCAGCTGCAGCAACTCATCAAACCTCTATGACAGAGAGACCAGAAAAAAAGAGGCGATACAAAGAAATAAAAAGAGACAGCAAAAGAGAGAGCAAGGAAGTGAGAGAGATGGAGAGAGAGGGAGGGCGAGCAAGAGAGAGAGAGGGGCAGTGAAAAGGAAACAGCGAGAGAGGGAGAGAAATACACAACAGACATGGTTAGATGTTGACCTCTCCAGACTTGACAGCCGTCACGGTTCAGCAAGCATGGAGGCCAGAGGAAGGGCATGCGTAAGACAGCCAAAATAACACTAAAGTCAGAGAGAGGAAGGGAGGGACACAGGATGTTACTCAACTGAGCCACAAAATTCTGACATAAATGGCACCCATCACATTAGAACTAGTCAAGGTCAGAGAAGGAGATAATACAACACTGGCACTGACATATCAGGATTTGGAAACATTATCACCCTCTATTGCACAGTGGCTTTTGATGTGTGTGTGGCTCACTTAGAATTAAGATTGAGATAAACTATATGTCCAATGTCCTGAATGAGACAGACTTTATCAACTATTACTCAAATGCAAATGGCAGCATGTTCATAAAACAGTCTGTTACCTTTGTGTTGGTAAGCAGGGCCCCAAGACCCCAGAACGTTCCCCCACCAATGGAGCTTCCTCCGATACGCTCAAACTTGTCTTCTGATTCCACCTACCACCAGTCACATACAAACATGAGACACATGGTGGTTAATCAGACACTTCCTCAAGTATGTCTATGTATTATTTCATATAAGTAGGCGTCAAAGGTGTCAATCCCAGCTCCAGACACTAAAAACCCTGCCATGTATTCCTTCTGATCTTACGTGTCTTATGATTTGTGTGCACATGTGCACACACAATTTGTTCAGAGCATGAATTAAATATGTGCCAGGGTTTTTTCTTTCTGAGGTCTGGATTGACATCTCTGTGTACAATAGAAGGGGTGCTTGCTACCTTGACAATGGACACCCCTGAGCCGATGTTGATGAGCAGGTAGGGGAAGATGTCTGGGTGTGTGTTCTGGAAGCGGAACTCCGGGTCGGCATGTTTGGCGTAAACGAAAGCCTCGTGGGGGATGTTCTTCAGCACAAAGTTGCAACCCTTGATCAAGCATGTCATTTCATCCTCTTTGTCCACTCTGGTACAAACAGAGCCAAAGATGTACTTCCGTATAAAAAGGACTCAGTTTAAACAATGTATGAGGAAGATATTTCTATATTTGGCCACATCACCACTTATCAAGATACTCAGAGAAAATGTAAGAGATTTTCTGCATTTATCAACTGTAGTTTAATAAGTGTGACTTTAGTAATGAATCTTGCTAATTCCAGCGACCATTGTTTTTGCATCTTATTAGGCCTTGTGGATGCCAAGCCTTACAACTAGGCATGAACTGCAGACAGCTCGGAGCGCAACTTTAACTTGTCTGACTGGAAAATGTCTCATGTAGTCCAAGCAAAACAGAGAGAAACAAGACTGCACAGCCTGGCCGATGTGGTGAAGTGTAAGGAAGCACTCACTTGAGTTTCAGCTTCTTCTCAATCAAGTCCTTGAACTTGTATGCTCCTCCACCTGTGGCTTTGATGACTTTGGTTTCAGTGTTGACCAGGTGGTCCTTAATAAAGTCCAGGCAGGTGCCAATGTACGCATTCTCAAACTTGATGAAGTGGAGTCTGGCAGTGATCTCCTCTTGCACGGAAATCTCATAAAGAGGATCCCCCTCCGCCTCCTGTGCATGCAGATGTAACAGTGATTAAATGGCCTATGCCAAAGGGCCACGGGCGTTGCAGCCAGGGCCCCAGGATATTGTGACAGTGCCCTCCCATATCTTCAGTTTACAGCAGCAGGGCCCTCAATGCTGCCACTATGACTTAATTTGCCAACTGGCCAGCACTGTTCTCTATGAAGCCATTTTTTTTTGCTGCATATTGGACCAGTGTCCAGACAATGGCTGACTGTTGCAGCTGTCTGAATGGGCTCATTCCTCCAAAACGAAAACATACATCTCCACTGTGAAATAATCTGGCAGAGCTCAGCCCTGCCAAAACAAGGCATAGAGGAGCAATTGGGCAGATAATGCCTTTATTTTCACAACACCGCTGTCTCATTCCGTGCAGCTGAATGTAGTGAGGCAGAAAAATAAGCTGGATTGCTCAACTTATCACGGGTCATCCAGACGCCATGGCCGAGATGCCACACACTCCCCAGTGAATGCTCAGCTGTATACTACAGCCTTTTTTTATTTGTTTGTTTTAAAAAAGGTAATCATCACAATTCCCTGTAGAAGCCTTACTTTGCATTCTGTTGTGAGCCAAACTGAATATCTGTGAAGACCAGTGCAATGCATGAAAACACAAAAGGTCATCAAACAGATGCCACAGATGAAAAGAACGCTTACCTTGACAGAATGGTCAAATGACCTCACTTTGGCCACTTTGTGCTGTACCGTTGAGTAATAAGCGAGCTTTGTTAATGAACCACCTGGCAAGGGGGCAGAAAAACAACACCCATTTGCAATGGATAGCACTTTGCTCACAACTCATTCTGTGGCTCTGGATTTCCATACGTGATATCGCTAGAGTGAAATAATAAGTGATCTTTTACAGATGTGGCAAGATGTTTTGTTAAAGTTTAAACAGGTGTAGATCATGCTAAACAGGAGCGTTATGACTTAATCCACATCAACTCTTTAGAAACGCCATCAGTCGTAGATAAGATTAGTGTCGCAAATGAGATTGATAGCCTGACTACCATAACGTCAAACGATACGACTCGACTCATAAACACATGAATGATCAGCGAAGTCAATGCATTCCAGATCAAAATACCCACTAGAAGAAGCAAAGTGTATTTCCAACATTTCATAACCCCGGGGCAAACATAACCTTCTAACGTTGCATTCACTGTCAGCTAACGTTAGGGACATAAGTTCTCACAAGCTATATTGCTAACTAGCAAAGGGGTTCCACAGGTTATGCACATTTTTAATGAAAGCTCCAAAGGTCACTTAAAACGTTCCACGGTGGCAAGTCAAATCCAGTTAGTGTGAGCCAATCACAGAACAGTTGTCAAATTAAATAACAATATACAATGGGCAAGGTTAGCCGAACTTTTTACTCTTTTCTAAGCGTTAACATAAACGTTACACCTTGCAGCCAGTAACGTTACAGTCATATGTGCCTCACATGTGCTTGCAATTTCTGTCTTCCTCTGCCACAAATTTTTGCTGTGGTGCCTTACCTATATCAATGGCGAATCTCTTTGCATTTTCTAAATTCCGAAAGATTTCGTCTGGTGGGAGGGTAATGCTTTTATCCATGCTATTACTTCCCCCTTTGGTCCCACCAGCGTGACCCGCCATGTTGGAAAACTTGTTTGCCAACAGCACGCAGCATGCGTAACGAACTACGTCTTGACGCACATGAAGAGGGGTGTGTCATTGACATCAGCCTGAATGAATAACTGATTGGACTCAGCATTAAGCACAGCTTGATCCTTTCAGTTGAACAGAAACATTATAGTAGTGACCAGTGCGTCCTGCGTGTTTCTAGGTTGCCATACATTAAGAAACATCATATTTACACAGGCTACTAGAATTGATACACTGAGGTGGAGCAGTGACTTTGCCGTTGGAAAATTCCACGCAGACCAGTACGCACAATACAAAAACACATGCTGCAAGGCACTCAGGAAAAAAATAGCACAAAATGAAACATTAACATTGTCACTGACGGATTCGCACAGTAATTTTATAGTTGTTCAGTGGTCAGTGGTCGTAAAAAAGGTGCGTTGCAGCCACAGTCCCGCAACATATGCCTGCCCACCTGACACAGCTGCAGTATCACTTAGGTTTTTGGCCATACAGGCCATGCTGGACCAGCCTCTTTGGCCTTGTAGATGAGTTGTCTGAAGCGTTAAAATGTCTCAGACAAATGTCAGTGTCTTTCAACTTTCAACTCCCTACTCCCTACTCCCTACCTAAAACTGACAGTACAATGAGAACTCTGCAGCCAGACTCCTGCGAACATACCAAATGGTTTGATCACATCACGCCCATTCTCTTTCAGCTACACTGGTTACCAGTTACTGGTCCTTTCCAGAATTAAATATAACATCTTGCTGCTCACTTACAAAGCACTTCATAACCTAAAGGCCATACCCAGATGAAAGGCATACTATGTGTTTGTTGGCTGTTGTGAAAGGTGGGTATCCCCATGCGAGCATACAGGCCAGCAGCATAGGAGCCCTGGCTATGTCTTATTCCAGCGGACGGTGGCCAACTTGTCATGGGCGCTGTCACAGAACAACTTTTAGCCCTCTGATACAGTGGTGTGAAAAAGTGTTTGCCTCCTTCCTGATTTCTTCAAACATGTTTTTGCATGTTTGTCACACTTAAATGTTTCAGATCATCAAATACATGTAATTATTATTAAGTAAAGATTATTATTATTATTATTATTGTTGTTGTTGTTATTATTATTATTAATAATAATAATAATAATAATAATAATAATAATAATAATAATAATAATAATCTTTACTTGTGTAGCACAATTCATACATACAAAATGCAGTTCAAAATGCTTTACAGTTTGGTAAGAACACCACAGGACAACATTTCTTGCAGTCCAGTGGTGCCGGTGCAAACGAACACAATAACTAAATGACGTAATGATGCAATGTTAGTCAAGGACAACACAAGTAAACACAAAATGCAGATGCAGTTTGTAAATGAAGGTTTTTATCATTAAGGGAGAAAAACATCTAAACCTACATGTAAAAATATGAGAAATCGGTAAGGGGGCAAGCACTTGTTCACACCACTGTAGCTGGCAAGCTCTCTTTGTCAGCTTCAGAGCCACCAGTGACTAAAACATCTTTTCAGCGTAAGGCCAATGCACCCCTCAGGCTGGTAATACTGGCAGCATCCGCTGCTCTTTCCTTCCAGACCCCACACTGGGACGCCGCCATGGTCATCCTCATTAAACCTGATGACATTCGCAGGTTGGCAATCCTGTTCCTGCAGATTATCACTGAAGTCCTTTAGAATGGTCGTCTCCATCTCACCTCTGACACCAGTGTAGCAAAAGTGCACTGTGAAGTTTTACGTTGACGTGCTAACCATAAAATGTTTTACATTCTTGCACTTCTCGTACCTGTAGAATGACTCGTTGCAAAACAATCACCCACGAGAAAGCTACATAACACATCAAAGACACTACATAACACATCAAAGACACTGGAAAACCAGGGGAGCCAGGGGAGATCATAATGCTGTACCTCAGCATAACATCCAGCAGAGGGAGACATGTTCTGGATCGCATGCTATGGCATTGCTGTGTTCACTGCACTGCTGCACTGTTTTACGGAAGCCGAGAGAGGCCATGGTCTCAATCATTTTTTTCCACCTTGTTATCCCGAGATAACTGGATAATTAATTAGAGATCTCGAGAAAACAGGCACCAAGACGTGAATGCTGACTTCGGGCTATTTCTCATTCTTTGTAAACGCAACTTTAGTCAAGAATGTCTGGAATGATCGATCACCTAATAAGGCAATATTTTGATCAGGGTTTGACAGAGGCAGAGATTGCATTAAGTCTTTTAATAAGGGATAATGTCAAAATCAGTCCGCGCCACCTCCGCAGAAGACTGGCCCAGCTTCGTCTCTAACGACGGAGATACAGTGATCCAGCTGAGGTTGTAGGTTTTATCTCTAAACTTATGAACGGGCCAGGAGAATCCGACTAAAGTTGGGTTTACAAAGAATGAGAAATAGCCCGAAGTCAGCATTCATGTCTTGGTGCCGCTAGAATGACCCATAATCAATCTCTACATCATGAAATAATAGTTTTGTTTTCTCGAGATCATGAAATAATTGTTTTGTTTTCTCAAGATCACTGAATAGTTGTTTTGTTTTCTCGAGATCATTAATTAATTGTGTTGTTTTCTCGAGATCTCTAATTAATTATCCAGTTATCTCGGGATAACAAGGTGGAAAAAAAAATGATTGAGACCATGGCCTCTCTCGGCTTCCGTACTGTTTCCATATGGCAATATTGTTTTATTTTGTAATAGGTGTAAGTACCACTAATCTGTGAAGTATTACTTTTACTGAATTACTGAGTAATGTTTTAAAAGGATGATGTTTATTATTGTTATTGAAAACAAATGTCACATCGAACGACCAGGAAATCGCTCTGACTTCCCTTCTCAGCATTTCTGCGGCCCCCTTCAGATTGTGTGTCCAGTCTCCTTTCACTGTCCACTTTACCGCAACTTTGTAGGAAAACATCATGAAGCCAATGAAACATAATGATGATGAATTTATAAGGGCTTAGGAAAAGATAACAGTGAACTTTACTGCTACATATTTCTGGGTCATTTTATTAGGGTAGAAACTTTCTTAAAGGAGTACTTCCATGAGAAACCGTTCAGTACTGGTTCTTTTGAAATACGATAGGTCACCGCGAGTTTCATATATATGCTGCATATGAACATGTTCTTCTACCCCGATTGTCTCCATTAGTCAATGAAAGAAAGTAGGCGGAAAAACGAGTGAATAAGAAAAAGGTCAACAAAGTGACCTAAGTTTGTAAAATTGAAAAAGCAATGCCACAGTTTTGTTGCAGCACACATTCACTTAGCGAAGTATAGATAAGTATGTGTGTTTGTTTTGAATGTTTAAATCTTCTATTTGGTGTGCTATGACCGAATGGGCTTTGAATGATTGTAGCCTGTGGCTAGGATAGCCAAGAACCAGTCATTGTTCTGTTCCATCTCTGCTACCAAACTAGAACAGCCTGAAACAGAAGCACTAAAGCATTTTTTTCACCAAAACCGGCTCACAGGGCATTCATTAATACTAGAGACCACCGCAAAATTAATGAAAACATGATGCAAGTACACCTTTAACAATAAAGATTAATGAACCAACAAACAAATAAACAAACAAATAAATAAATAAAACTCTGAATGCAAAAACAGGCTGTGACACTGTGAAGGTCCTTACCCAAGGACTGTCAAAATTAAGATACATTAAGCAGACTTTTTTTTGCCTTTTTGGGTGCTCTTGGGAGGTTGAGTAGGAAGGTTAATTATGACAACTATAAATGTGCTGCCTATTATTATTATATTATTTCCAAACTTTATATTAACAGCATTTACAGCTGTCAATAAAATCAATTTAGTTATTAGATGTACAAGAGAAATGTAAACCTTTGAGGGAATTTTGAGTGCTGTATGCTTGCCGGAAGCTTGTATGTTCTAAGTCCAGTGTGGAGCACAATATGAAGGTCATACTACCTACTTGGCTGGGCTGTCTCTATATGTCCCCACATCTCCATACGAATGTGTGTGTCCCAGCTAGACTGGAGGTTCACACACTTTATGGCCCACGGCTAAACCCCAGGGGATGCGGGGGCAATATGGAGCTGCCACATGCTACACTGCAGGGTCATTGGCCATGCGCTAGGGGACACGGCGCTAGGCTAGGGCACACGGCGCTAGAGGACACGGCGCTAGGGGACACGGCACTAGGCTAGGGGACACGGCGCTAGGCTAGGGGACACGGCGCTAGGGGACACGGCACTAGGCTAGGGGACACGGCGCTAGGCTAGGGGTGATAAAGAGAGAGAGACCCATGGCGCTAGGCTAGGGGTGATAAAGAGAGAGAGACCCACGGCGCTAGGCTAGGGGTGATAAAGAGAGAGAGACCCACGGCGCTAGGCTAGGGGTGGTAAAGAGAGAGAGACCCACGGCGCTAGGCTAGGGGTGGTAAAGAGAGAGAGGCACCCACAAACCCACTGGGAGGATGTGGGAAACGCATGACCCTGTGGAGGCAACCACTCCACTGCCCTGTTTAGCACAGCGTCCAAAACTAACACCACTGCCCTGTTTTTAGCCCAGTGTCCGAAGCTGACCATATTGATTGATGTACAAAAATCAATGGATTTAAAGAAGAATGTTGGGAGAATTAGATTTTTCAAAAACATGAATACATTTTATGTTCCTATTTGGTTGAGTTGTGGGATGTAATATTTGGGACACTACCTTACCTCTCTCCAGGCAGAAGATAATTTCTCCTCCTTCTCAAATTAGCCCCTGTGCCCCTCAACCCCCCCTGCTCCCCTTCTCCTCCCTAGAGCTGGGAAACACAGAGGCACACGGCTTCCCACACGTCTGCACCCACCCTATTCACAGCCCCAGACAAAAGAAGTGTGTCACATCTTTTAAGTCCATCTCCGGCGCAGACTGACACCAGGGAATCAAGAGGCTCAGGTGGAGCCTCGGCGTGAGAACACATCAGTCCTCAGTGCTTACTGTGTGAATAAAAAATGAAAATGCATAGAAGATATGCACTGTGTTTATTTTTTATCTTCTGTTAAATTTTGTTTACCATTTCTTAGGTTTATATTTACATTAAGTAGAAACTGATTATATTAAATCCACATGACATAACGAGCAATAGTTCTTTTCATCAAGCTGACAGCGTTAATTGGGTGAAATACTGAATTAACCAAAGTCCAAGCAGCAAATAGATACAGTCACAGAGAGCTATATTTACAATAAAAAAATCTATGTCCAGCCCTAATATGAGGGGAAAAAAATATATTTGGCAAAATATGGAAGTTGCAAAAAAATTTAAGTGAGCAAATTATATTAATACAGGCTTCTTCAGATTATTTTTAGTTTGAAAATTTCACCAGAAATATAAATTGTTGTTTATTTTTTTACAAATCCATGATTAATTTCAACAGCGACTTTAAAGCAAAAATGTGCTCTCAACCGGATTGTCCTTATTATGTAAATCATTTAAGGTGATTTAGCGCTGTACATAATTAATGCAGGGGTCGTGGGTAGCTTGTCTGCAGGCTTTTTCCCACAGAAAACATCACTGTTCCCCTCTGACAGATGGCACCGAGAGCACATCCCCTCCCATGCAGCATGGAGCAAACCTTTCATGCTCCAACCGACAGCACAAAATCATGGGCTGTCTTTTGTCCCGCCATCCGGCAGCTCTGATTGGCTGTCAGATTTTCTAGGCATCAAGAGGGAGTATAAATAGATCCCTATCAGCCTTCGGAAAATCAACCTCGCTGAGGAGCATCCAGCAACCAACCACCTCAACCTGCTCAACTGAGACCAAGACACCAGCAAACATGCCGGAATACACAAACATCCTGTTCCAGGACAGCGCCAAGGGCCAGACTCCAAGGTAAGATATGAGAAAAAATAATAGACATATGTAAATATTTTAACTAAAGAAGATGTAGAATATATAATAATTGTATATTATATAGTTATATATAATATGTGCAATATAGTTGTAACCTGTAAAAATGTTAAAGCAATGTGGGGGACTAATCAATATTTTACCACCATTTCTGATTGCAGGTGTAAACTGCAGAGACTGGAGAGCAAGTGTCTGAGGACAGTGGAGAAACTGAAGGCTGCCCTGGAGGAGCACCTGCAGAACGGTGCCCCCACAGCGGAGGTGCTGGAGAAGACGGTGTCCCTGCTGACCCTCAAGAAGGCCGTGCTGTTCCCCCACGGCTACTCACGCTGCTCCCGAGACATCCTACGGCTCTTCCCTTCTCCCGACGACGACGTCACGCCCCTGCTCTGCCAGAACTGAGCGTCCACCGCCAGGCGCGTGGGCCGAAGTGATACAAAAACATCCTATGGATTTTCAGACCCTATCAGAGAATTTCTTACTCTGTTGTTGCACTGCTGTGATGTACAGTGTGGTGGGAAACCCCTCACCACCTGTGAATACAATGTTGAATATCATGCTGCTTCTTAAAAGAACTTTAAAAAGTTACTCAAAGGCAAAGTAACTCTATTATGGTTGCTTTGAAATGTGATGGTAGCATTTATTTCTTTGCAGTACTACTGCTTTATTCTCTCACAGAGAAAAATGTTTTTATGTAGATATTTTCCTTTTAAAAACAGTGTTCTTTTTCTTTAAAGCCATGGTGCTATGGTTTAATTTTATGCCTTTATTAAAGGTACTTTGGATTGCTTTCATTGAACTGGGAGACATAATCTAATTTTGTAATGAAAACAATGTCTTGTCAAAATGTGATTATCATTAAACCAAATTTGTATAATTGAAAAAAAATGTTGCTATGCCTGTCTTGTCATTGGTATTTTACCTCAGCAGAGTGCAGATTGTTTCATGTATGTGACATGTCAGAAATCAAATACCACTTCAGAGTCAAACTGTAGGAATCAGTAAGGAAATGTACCAGTCCATCTGATGCAGTCTACAGGAATTCTACTGTTCAATCATTGGTATACAACCAATTGTTTAGGAAATGAAGTCATATATTTGAACTTGAATTTAAAGCTAATATTATCCATAAATGAGGTTTTTAATAACAAGATTTTCTTAACCTCTTATGACACTTGATAGCGTTAGGCAAATGGTTTTGAAGATTTGCTGAATTTAAGATTGAAAAAGGGGTAGAGATTTCCAAAAACATCACAGGAATACCACAGAATGGTTTACAGTTTCAGGTGTAAGTCCTACCTGCCTGTTTTAAATGAAAAAGGTTTGCATGTTTTTAATTCTAATTTATATTTTTGTGAACAAAAATATATGCAGCTTCATTTTTCAAGCCCATAGGATAAATGTATGTATGCATAGTATTGTTAAACTGTGTAATCTGTAAAGTGTGCAAGCAGAAGTTAACTATTAAGTCTATTAACTATTAAGTCGTCCTGATGGTTGGGAACACTCTTTCTTGAGCTGAATTGCCATTAACAAGGCAGAGTGTGGGAAAGCCCTGAAGAGGAGTATCCCAGTGCCTGGTCATTAGCATACACACCATCAATGCCACATGGGTGGAAGGCTGCACATCACAGATTAGAAGTGTTAGATCAGAAGTGTTACATAAACAAGGACTGTTTGTTTGTTTGCTAAGCAACATCTCTTGACTGACACATAACACAGTAGAATATTACAATAAGGATTCAGTTGTCAGTCTGATGACTGTGCATTCAACCCCATTTACTTTTAATGCTTCTAATTTGTTGGTGTCTGCATTTACATGATAGTATATGCATTCTACTTAGAGCATAGCATAATGTAATTGTCAATGTTGTATGATTATTTCAGGATTTAAAAACGGTGAAAAACTACTAATACAATGCAATACAATTACATTATAGTTCACTTTCATTCAAAATTGAGCTGGTGCTTATTGAACAAATGGCCACCCATTAAAAAGATTCTTGAAGAATTTCCATACAATAAATCAATATTACAATGTAAAAGAATAAATAAAGTAGTTTGTGGCGTTTAGTTGTGATTGTATTAGCACCATGTATTACCTGCATGTAATTCCCATGCCAAAGGGGCCCTTTTACCCAGGCAGTGCAAAGCCATATCACGTAATCAGGACCATACTGTGAGGCGAGGTCATACATTTATACCACTCCCTCCAGATGGAGGGTGCCGGAAGGTTCTGGCCATAAAGTAACCCGCAGCCATTAGCTGTCCCCTAATGCTCCATTCAGCGCGCTTAAAAGCCTTTGTGCACATGCTGTTCTCTGCCGAGGGCTCAGCTTGGGAAACTTGTATGGAAGCAATACTCACAGCACGGGCAACATCTGGTCACTCGTAAGACCTCCTCTCTCTAACCAGACCTCTGGCTCATAAGACCCCTTCTCTCTGTCCAGACCTCTGACAGTGCACATGTCTGGGCAGGCCATAATGTGTACCACAAGCATCCGCTGAAGTTAATTTATTAAAAAATACAATTACATCAATAATAATAATAATAATAACAATAATAATAATAATAATAATAATAATAACACTGAATTTTCTAGATTTCATGTTTTTAAATTTAAGAGCCAATACATAATACATAAATTTTGTCACATTCATTTACAGATACTGAATTTATGAAAGGAAGTTGTAGTACTCACTGTAAATACTGACACAGGATCACCTTATACTAGATAAAATATGCACCTTTCCACGAGGACCTGCATGTTATTTGCCTTCAAATTGAAGGCAATTGAAGGGAAGAACTTATGCAAATGGTTTAGAAAGTAAAAGTGCACAGGCTTTGAAATGCATGAGAAAACTTAGAATCACACGTGTGTATGGCGATGAGTAACGTGTGCCGTGTCAACAAGACTGACCTCAGCATCAGGCAGCAGATTAAGTCTCCTCTCAGGGTCAGTCCTTTCCCACATCCACACGGTGGGTCTGTGGGTCTCTCTCCATCAACCCCAACCCAGCACCTGCTCCCCTGAGGTTTGACCATTGTCCCCCAGCAATGGGAGAATCCAGCATGTGGCAGCTCCACACTCCTCATTGTCCTCTACAGCTCAGCCATTGGCTACTGACTGTGAGAAACTCCAACCAGCCCCAGACCCACACATTCACATGGAGATTTGGGAGTATAAATAGGGGAGATGAAGCCAGTGCTGATCAGATTCACTCTACAGAGAGATCTACAGCTACAGCTATGGCGCCTACAATCTCCTCTACAGCACATTGCCCAAAGGAATATCTAAGTCTTACCCACAAGGTAAATTACATTTCCAACATCTCTGCATCTACTTTGAAGTATATGACGTGCTATATATTTTCATTACAATTGCAAAACCAAATGTATTCATATGTTCTTTCTAGATAAGAAAACCAATTGTGGAAAAACTGCGCAGAGATCGCATCAACAACAGCATCGAGGAACTCAAGGCTCTCCTGGGTCCTCAGCTCCTTAACCAGCAGCCTGACTCCAAGCTGGAGAAAGCCGACATCCTGGAGATGACCGTCTGCCTCCTGAGACAACAGCTCCAGCTCCAGACTCTGCACTCCCCTGACACTGTTAAGCAGGGATTTTCCAGATGTACCCAAGAAGATGTTTGCTTTGAGTCAAACAGTCATGAAGCAGTGACAAGCCACTTCTGGACCATGAAAACGTCAAATGGGGACATGGAGGAGTCAGTCCTGTCTCAGACAGTTGTGCTGCATCAGCACACACTGAGCAAAGACACCATTCCAGCCAACAGCGCCCTCTGGAGGCCCTGGTAGAATACTATAAAGTAGTTCAAAGTGAGCTAAGACTGTCATACCTATAACCTGCCAATGTGGGTGTACATATACCTCTTTTCTTTAGAAATGAATATGCACATTCCAGGAGGAAATGAGCAATAATGTCTTCAGTGAAGACTACTTCTAACCATGACAAATATTATAGTTTGTTACTCTTTTAAACAGCTATATATATATATGCATAGATGTATAAAAGGAACTGAATGCAATGTAACTGAAATCTATTAACTCCTTTTATTTTGAAGGGGAACCTTGTTTCCTAGGAAATGCAACTGATCTTTAGCAGCGTTCCCTCTATGAGG
Organism: Coilia nasus; assembly: GCA_027475355.1. Classification (NCBI taxonomy): domain Eukaryota; kingdom Metazoa; phylum Chordata; class Actinopteri; order Clupeiformes; family Engraulidae; genus Coilia; species Coilia nasus. The sequence goes on along the minus strand of CM050211.1, from coordinate 8,924,408 downwards.
GGTTTTTCTTGATATCTCAACAGTGGGAGTAATATGAAACCATCTTAAAATTTAAGAAACGTGAATGTATTTTTCATTCTTAACATATTGTGTTTTCGATGAAATGCATTCCGCATGTACTGAAATAACCACAAATGGCTTTTATGTGAAGCTTCTATTGTCTTTTATAAAGACCTCTAATACTTGTCTCAGAGAGACAAACGTATTGAAATAATGTCATAAAAATGTTTTTGTTCTACATTGCTAGAACTTTTTCATTGATTTTAAATGGCTTAATTATCTCAAGCCAGAAAGGTTAATAAATCAATATTTGCCTAAATCTGTCTCTTTTATCATTCTCTATTTTATATTCTATTATTTATCTGTCCAAATGTAGATTGTATGTCTATAACATTTTAAGTTGAGGATAGTCATTACATCACCTACAAACAGTCAATTAGACAGATGTCAGGTAGCCTTGAATATGAATTATGAAATGCCTTACATTACCTTAGTCCAAACTTTACCAAGAACAAGCCCTTTACGCCAACTGTGAGGCTGCTTTGCCAGCATGGGATTTATCAGCAGAATTCTGTCCTTTAAATAGAGGGAGAGGTTTAAAAAATAAATATCATAAAATATTTCCTCTGTGCTGAGATGACTTAAGGGAGGTTAGGATTATTTTACCAAAACCAGTAACATTTCATGGCTTGTTAAAACTATTTGTCCTTTGAAGGTTGGAACATATAAACATCAAATCTCAGTCCAATAATTTTAATGTGAGAGCTTACCACATAACCAGACACATTTTTGAAGATTAGATAAATAGACACAACACAGCAATATACAATATAAAATGCAATACAATGTATAAAGAAGTATAAATAAGCAGTTTTGATGGTAGTGCAATATAGAAAAAGGTGCAGTGAAAATGGATAGGGCACAGTGCACAGATAAGGTGCAGTTGACAATGTACTTAATACCACATAAGTTAGTTGAGACTTGATGCTTGCAAGACATGTATAACTTACCTGTCAGCTGAGTCACAGTCAGTGGCATGTGGTGGCACCCCGTGATTTGTTGTATATTATGGCTATAAAAGCAATCACATGTGATGTGTAGGTGCAGGTTGTCTTTCAAGGGTTTAAATGTGACAGTTCATGTCTTACAACTAACACTAGAGGGCATACCTGAAAGATATAGAAGCACACATTCACCAATAAAAAGTATATAATGGCTGTTTTGGTCTGCGTGTTGAACACAAGTAGGTTTTTAACTATTTACAGAAATGAAGTTTCAGTTGCTTATACAAAACAGGAGTGTTCATTTATTTTTGATTCCAAAAACATGCATTTTATTTCTTTGTTTGTATTATTTTCATGGCTGCTTGAATATAATATTGAATAAAAAAGTTGTTGAAGTAGTATTTATTCTTGACAGCTTGGACTGTTGACTGTTTTTGAGCCTTTCCTGTTTATGTGTAACCCACCTGTCAGTTGACTCCTGCTTTATAGTTTTGCCTTTTCCACTTTCTAAATGGAGTTCAAAGCAACCCGTCAGGCTGATTACCCACCACTCAGTTTATTTCTAGGTCATTTAAATCATCTTTACCTCTAACCATATCACCATCAACCATCTACTACATCACATGCCACTGCTTACACAAGAATCCACCTTCAACCCTATTCTTTTCCTTTACACCAGTAACTCTGACCTGACATTTCAAACACAGTCTCTGCTACACCTCCCATCACCATGGCCAGCAACCAAGCCAAACATGATGATTATTTTCTCTATCTCTAACTCAGGCATCATGGAAAACTAGTGAACTGGCATTTAAGTCTGGATTGCTTAATGATTAACACTTAGCACTTGTTTTAGTCGTTTTAGCTGGGTTGTTTAAGAACTATTTCATTCCTTACTACATATCTGCGTTCCCTTTGGTTCCTACACCATGCTGTGAGAGACGTAGAAGAGAGAGGCATAGTATCAACTAGAAAGGCATCAACGAGTTCTGTTATCCTCAAACTTCCTCATGGAATACTGTGAATACAGTTAAGTTTATTACACTAAAGTTTCAGATTGAAACTATCAAGAGATGCTCTCATCTAACATACTGTCCCACATTTTATACAAACCCAACTGTAATTTTTCAAATGTTTTTTGTAATAAAAGATAATTTAGAAATGTTACGTCTAATGTCCAGCTGCTGGCCTGAAATTGAGCCCAACCCCACTGCACAGCTGGGCACCAGGGGTTGGTGCTCCCTGACTAACGTGAGGGGTAATGAGACACACTCCTATTGTTGCTCCATTAAGAGAAGTGAATGGGGAGAGTGTGGGAAAGCGTGCTGGACTCTCTCACAGACCTCCTGGGGACAATGGGCACAGACACACAAACCATCAGGGCAAGAAAAATCAAACATTCTTGGCTCATACTAGGGTGTTATTTTACCATAAGAATGTTTAGGTGTGGTGGCCTATTTATTGGCAAACTGTAGTGTTATACATAGAACTGACATCTAAAGAACTCAAGATATGTTTTTATTTTTTGTCATCAGTTAATCGCGTGTCTTCTTCTGTATCAACACTCGAATGAAAGGACCTGAATGCCTGCTTTAGACGCGTTAGCCACAGAGTGTGTTCACCTTATACATGTAGTTGTGATGAACAGGTGAAACAGCTTGCATAGCATTAAAGAGGCACACTTCTATAGTCCACAGGGGCATCTATTCATGGGCAGAGTGTGGGAAAGCCCAGGAGAGGACAGTCCCAGTTCCTGGGTCATTAGCATCCACAGTCCCTCTGGGGATTCCACAGATACAGACAAGGGAATAGGCACACTTTTACACTTGAAAACTGGCCATACCACTATCCCTACTTATAAGACTACTACGACATCGACTAAAACAGAACGATGAAAAAGTTAAAGCATTGTAAGCCACTGTAATAATTTGGTCATAGACACATTGTTGCAGCACCTGTTTATATTTCTAAATATCTAAAGTATTAGGCAGTAGTTCACCTGACAGACCAACCAGTCCAGAACCAGTCTAGACCAAAATGAAAATCTGTATGTTAAAAACAATAAAATATTGTCTTCAGCATCATCCTATCATAACAGTACCATTTACTGTGTACCTCTGTGTGTTTCCATTAAGAGGTATTAGCCAATAAGAACATTTCCCTCCAGATTGCGGTGATGTCATTCTCTGTTTACAATAGAGATTAAGCTCAAAGCTGTCACTCCTGGTTGTTGGTGTTTAAAGGACCTTTTGAAATGCAAAGAGGATTCAGTGTGAGAATCTCTACTAAGCGCTCCATCAGCAGCAAGACAAGGGCCACATCTGGCACACGTGTGCCTCATCACTGTGTCCCCTGCTGTCCCCAAGACCTGGCTAGAGGGGTTTCCCTCCATTTTTGATAAGCATCACAGAGAATTCATAGACATTATAATCAAATGCCTTTTGAAACATATTGTGCACCTTCATGTGTAAGTTAAGGTTATAATAATGAAGAATGAAAGGCTATTTTTATAAGTTAGCTAAGATAAATTGAATAGATCAGTAATTTAAATTGTTTTCTATTTATGTTACATTACATGAAACACAAACTGAGATAATGTTTTAAAGAATTTTCAGCTGAATTTTCAAAATATCTCACACACGTGCGTGGTATCATTGAGCCTGTGTCCTGTCACTTGCACTAACGAAAACATGAGGCAGCAGAATAGGTCTCCTCTCGAGGTCAGTCCTTTCCCACATCCACACAGTGGGTCTGTGGGTATCTCTCCATCACCCCCAACCCAGCACCTGTTCCCCTGAGGTTTGACCATTGTCCCCCAGCAATGGGAGAATCCAGCATGTGGCAGCTCCACACTCCTCATTGTCCTCTGCAGCTCAGCCATTGGCTACTGACTGTGAGAAACTCCAACCAGCCCCAGACCCACACATTCACATGGAGATTTGGGAGTATAAATAGGGGAGATGAAGCCAGTGCTGATCAGATTCACTCTACAGAGAGATCTACAGCTACAGCTATGGCGCCTACAATCTCCTCTACAGCACATTGCCCAAAGGAATATCTGAGTCTTACCCACAAGGTAAATAGCAGAACTTTACCTCTGTTAATCTTGATGTCAGCTTTCTTTGTCAGTCTGACACATAAATAGTTAAAGAACAAATGTATTAACTATGTCTTCTTCACCTTTACAGCTGAGAAAACCAATTGTGGAAAAGCTGCGCAGAGATCGCATCAACAACAGCATCGAGGAACTCAAGGCTCTCCTGGGTCCTCAGCTCCTTAACCAGCAGCCCAACTCCAAGCTGGAGAAAGCCGACATCCTGGAGATGACCGTCTGCCTCCTGAGACAACAGCTCCAGTCAAAGCCTCTGCCCTTGTTTAATGCTGTTGGCCAGGGATTTTGCTCCCAGGAGGTTGCCAATTTCCTTTCTAAAGATGGAGCTCAGACACAATCCAATGGAGCTGTGCTGAAGCCCTTCCACAACAGGAAAACATCCTCAAAAGAAGACATGGATGAGTCAGTCCTGTCTCAGACTGCTGTCTTTGACCTGCAGACACTGAGCAAAGAGAACTTCTCAGCCAAGAGTGCCCCCTGGAGGCCCTGGTAGAACACTGTAATGTAGTTCAAAGTGAACACAGGAAGACTTTTCTTCTTCAAAAGATGAGCATTGTATTGCCTGCATATGCAGGTGCTGTAAACTTTTCAGTAAAAAGAAATGTAATATCATGTTTGTGGAAGGAAACCCGTGAAGCAGAGCTGGTTAATCTGAATCAGCCATAATGACAATATAGTTGATTTGTATTCTGTTGCCATGCAATGTCATCATGCTTTAAATTTTGTTCTTTATTACCTCAGTTGTGATTACAGACCAAACCTGAACTCCTTCAGTGAAGGAAATGTTTCTTTCTCTAGTACAATGAAAGAAATACTGATTTATCTTCATGGTTTTACACGAAATCTGCTTTGTAATTCATACTATTGCAGTGAATGATGCAATATCATCTTTATGTTTCTATGCTTCAGTTGTGAAGAAATGTGTTGTTTCGTTGGAGAAATAATTGACAATTTGTATGAGATTTCTCCACAATGGAAGAAATATGACTTTCTTAATATTTAAGAAAACTGGTTGTAATGTCTTTTAAAGACTGTGCTTACTATGAATACTATGGACTATGTTTTGAAATGATATTGAACAACTACAATTAACTTTATTTATATAAAGCTACCACTGTCTTTTATAAAGACTAGTAAAACGAAGTAATGTTTTCTCTGATTATAACGTATGTTCTGATTTTGCAGAGAATCTTTGCAATTTGCCAAATGCTTATAATGATCATTAGCAAAAACAATATTGCATTAAAAACATTCTCTGTATATTGTTTTGACTTTGTTGCTTCATTCAAAAGATTGCTGAGTATTGTATTAATAGAGACAGACAGTAGAATAGAGACAGACTTTGCAGTAACTCATGAAATCATGTACGACCAATTGAAATATCAAAAATAAGACCACCCAAAATTCAGGTGGCTAAACCATTTTAATACAATTTCAGGGGGCACTACGGGAATATATTTGGGAAGGTCTGGTTTGGAACTGTATGTTTGTATAAATGGTGTGCTCACACTGGAACATTTGAACCCCTAAGCTAAAAACATACACATAGTCGGCCTCCTGCTCCCTCATCCATGGCTGAAGTGCCCTTGAGCAAGGCACAAACCCCACATTGCTCCAGAGACTGTAACTGAAACTCTGTACCTAAATAACTGTAAGTCGCTCTAGATAAGAATGTCAGCTGAGTGTAATGTAATGTAATGATGTAACATATTTGTACTTTAGAAGCTCCTGGCCTAGTCCCCTTTGCTCCCTGCCCTTCTGAGCTTGGGCCCAGTTGGCCCGTTCGCTAAATGTAAGCCTGCGAAAGTTCTGCCAGGAAGACTCCAATGTCTGGGACAGGCGCTGTCTCCGGCCAATCAGCTGCCGCCACCTGCTTTATAATGACTTGACTAACTTACCTTTTTCGCTGCTTAAGGTGCCGACATTTCGACGCATCCTCCTCCCTCCCCACCACCACCAGTTTGGTTCCTGTCTATCTGCCTGGGGGTAACTCTGGTTCCTGCTAAACGGCAACGGCTGGATCACCTGGATCCAATGATGCAAGACCCAGGCTGATGACCAGACCTACGCCAAAGAAGATATACTTTCTACTTTATGTTCAGTTGTTAATTCTGACTGTATAAATTGTATAAATTGATTAAATTCTGGCCGAACTGGTGTTTTTGGGTGGTTAATCTCTAACCGAATTCCTGGTATCCCAACACACTTGGTCCATAAAAAAACTACTAATCCCAGAACATGATGTATGGCTTGGAAAGTTGGTTGGGAGGACAGTTTCTTCTATTTGTGCATTCTTTCCTCTCAAGAAATCTACACAGGACAGCAGTAGTTGTCTAGCATTCTTAATCATTTTTGAAAATATTTCTGTATTGTGTTTAACCCCTATGGCTGCTAGTAAATATTTAGCCTGCACCAAAGCAGCTACTACACAACTACTGGCTTGACTCATCATATCAGTGAAAAGGATCACAATGTACTTAAACATTTAAAGGATCACAATGACTTTTTAAAGTGCCTTATTTTGATAGACACTTAAGATAACAATGTGGGAACTTCTTTAGTTGATGCATTTTTAATGCATTGCTTCAGATGTCCAGCTGTTGGCCTGAAACTGAGCCCTACCCCACTGCACTGACAGTCAGCTGGACAGCAGGGGGTGGAGCTCCCTGACTAACGTAAGGGGTAATGAGACACACTCCTATTGTTGCTCCATTAAGAGAAGTGAATGGGGAGAGTGTGGGAAAGTGTGCTGGACTCTCTCACAGGACTCCTGGGGACAATGGACACAGACACGTAGACACTTCAACATCAGGGCAAGATGACTACTTTACTTCACACATCACAACACAAATGTTTACAGCTGGCATTTCAAAGGCAAACTAGGCACACACATAAAGATATCAAATCTAAAATGCATCACAAAGCTATTCCTCAATTTTTGTTGCAGATTGATCAACAGTGATCTACTGTACAGTGATCTGTCAGTTCAGAGTGCACCTGTGTAGCTTGTTTTCTGAGAGCCAAATGAGAAGATCTAAATGTGGTGTTGTTTAAAACATTTCACAGATCATGCTTACCTGATAAACAATGTGGGGGTACAGTGAATGTGGTTACATACACATTTATTAGCATTAAGGAGAGAAAGCTCAGTAGTCCACAGGGATATCTATTAATTGTCAGAATGTGGGAAAGCCCAGGAGAGGAGAGTCTCAGTTCCTGGGTCCCAGTCCCATCAGGGATTACACACATACACACAGGGAATAGGCACACGTCTTTCATTTACTGTCATTACAATACAGTTCAGACATACTCACAAACATAAATCCTGAACATTACAATAAAACCAATAAATTATTAAAAATATCAATATCATCCTCATTTTATTGCTTCTCTAAGCTTCTCTAAAACCTATGCTTCAGAATCTGTCAGTCCTCACATTCACTAAAATGAATAAAATATAATTCCTAAGTTTAGTATGACCTTACCATAAGGGTAAAATTAAAACACATCCTATATTTTTTCCAGCGAATAAGGGTTTTCATCTTTCCACATTGCAGTGATGTCATTCTGCGTTTACAACACAGAGACACAGCTAAAATCTGTCACTCCTGGTTATTGATGTTTAAAGGGTCTTTTGTAATGCAAAGACGACTCATTGTGGGAACCTCTACTAAGCACTCTACCAGCAACAAGACAAGGGCCACGTTTGCTCCATGAGCATCCATGCACTGCCAGTGCTAAGACTACTGGCCTGGGTCTGGTCTGCATGGTTTCCCTCCATTTTTGAAAAGCATCATTTTCAAAAAATGCATTTTATAATGCAATTTTAATTAAGATTATATGTAGAATTGTACATAACATTTCCTCATTTAAGATAAAAGAGGTGAATGGCAAGCATGTGAGAAAGTGTTGTGGACTCTTGTTGTGACAGACCTCTTATAGCACAAGCATAGATGTAGACCTCTAACAACAGGAAAACAAGTCTCAATATTCACACCAAATAATTCACTAGAATTTCCTTAAAGAAAAATACTTCCTGTTTTTTATCTGCAGTCTTGTCCTGTCAGCTTCAATTGGGCACCTTGACACATTCTATGTACAAAGCTCTGTACCTTCTGATTGTAACTTTTCTTATTAGGCCCAGTGTCACAATGAATAGGGCACACTTGCTTTATTCACAGGGGACTGTATAGTCAGAGTGTAGGAAAGCCCTGAAGATGACCTTCCCATGCCCTTTGTGATTAGCATAGTCCCACTGCAGACTCCTGGGACACACAAAGGAATAGGCACGTGTCTGATTAAATCACACATGAACATGCCGAATCATGTTTATGTGAAATAGAGCCAGATAAAAATGCATTCAGAAACAGGTAGTGCTGTCTATACATAATATTTGTGAAATATCTTGCAGAGCTGGGAGATAAAGAAGATACAAAAGTAATACATATAGTATGTTAAAAAATAATACATCTACATATTATGTAGTAATTTAATAACCAAATGTCTTGTTGCACACCAGTTCAAACTTCCGTCTTTATTATTTTCTCTGGGAAATGTCTGGCCGATCAAAAAAGTATTACTTGAAAATCTTCAAGCAGCTTTTCTTCATCTTCATTTTTTAATAGCAGTGATGAGCCAAAATGATGTTTTCACTCCAGATGGTTTGTGACGTCATTCTCTGTTTACAGCACAACACAGAGCTGTCTGTCAGCCATCACTCCTCCACATGGTGACCAGAGATGCCTTTGTGATGCATAGAGGACTGAGTGACCAGAGAGGCTTCTGTGATGCATGGAGGACTGAGTGTGGAAAACTCAAATGAGCACTCTAACAGCAACACCACACAGGATGACATCTGCTACATCTGGAGACCTGTAGCGTAGGAGTGGACATCTACAGAAGAGCTTCCCTCCATTTGGACTACATCTGGAGACTTGTACTGGGGGCACACTCTTAAGAACAGCTTCCCGCCATTTTTGAGTCTTCGCAGTTTCCCTCCATTTTGATCAAAGACATTCCATAGTAGAGTTCCATAGTCATTTCTGGTAAAGGCCAATAGGAAAGCCAAGATAAAACATGAAGGATTATGGGACAGTTAAAAAAAAAAAAATTAATATGTTTTAGATGTTTAGCATATAGGCTATGTGTTATGGTTGTAAAACCTAATCTATCCAATAATGGCTATGCTAAATAAATGTCTGTTGTACTTGAAAATTTTAGATATATATTTCCAATGTTTTGTAGGTACACCAAAGTTTACTCTGCCTTTGGCATTGATCTCAACATCAGGCAGCAGATAAAGTATCCATCCAAGGCCAGTCATTTTCCAGATCCACATAGTGGGTCTGTGGGTCTCTCTCCATCACCCCCAACCCAGCACCTGTTCCCCTGAGGTTTGACCATTGTCCCCCAGCAATGGGAGAATCCAGCATGTGGCAGCTCCACACTCCTCAGTCACTACGGGCACATGGTAGGATCGGATTGGATTGGGATTGGATTGGGTGTTGCTACCCAACGGGTGGTCTGTCCCAAAGCCCTGTGCACATGAGAGGATAATGGTAAGAGATCTGGCCGTTTCCGCTACGCTAGATGAAGCGTAACAGCGTAACAACAGTATTGAAGAAGTCAAGATTCTCCTGGGTCCACAACATCTCTAGCAGCCTCCAGGCTGGAGGAAGCAGGCATTCTGGAAATGACTGTTTACCTGCTTAAATAGCATCTTCTGTATATTAAATCTTCATCCTCTACTGTGGCTGCCAGCCATGGTTCCTTCAGGTGTGCTGAATAAGTCGCTCACTTCCTGTCCAAAGAGAAAACACAGTTCCACGGCAAGCTGCTGATCCAGTTACAGACCCTGCGACTGCCCAGTGATGACAGCAGGATGGAGAGTGGCCAGTGACAGCCACACTCTACTAAACACAACAGACAAGCATTCCATCAGTAGTGCCCCCTGGGGGCCCCTGCAGAAAACTACACAGAGGAGACCTCAGTTACACATTAGTTAAGCCTGCAAACATGGGCTGAACCTTTATTGCATTATTGAATGCTCAAAATTCTTTTTCAATAAAAGATATTTTTCAACTTGTCTTCAACAAAGACATACACTTCATAATAATATATTTTTGACATTGTGACGTTTTTGGCTTCAAATTGAAACATATCAAATATATTTCCATTGTTAAACAAGATCAGATGTTCTGAATTTAATGGGTTTTTTTTGGAAATGTTCTTTTTTTTCAGTGATTCTTGTTAAAGAACTGAAAGTCTGCAAGCTATTGTCACTTTAATGTCTTCTAGGAAGACATTATAAACAAGGTTTATATAATTGTCTGTATTCTACATTATATTTTTTATTATGTTAATCTGTTATCAGTATTTCCATGACATATGTTTTTTTGTTTTATTATTTCAAAATGTTTGAGTTTGTTATTAAATGTCCTTTAGTGAAGGATAGGTCAAAAGATCTCAAGTACAAAGATCTCCACACTAAAATGGAGATATGCTGAACTTTCTTAACATTTAAGAACAGTAAACATTACTTTTTATTGAAAGACATATTTCATATGACTTTTTGAAACATAAACATAACAAATGTTTCTGATAGTATGCTACAAATATCTTCTACGAAGACTAAACTTTTTGTACATTTGATTAAAAGCTGACTAAGCTGTTGTTAACACTGGTCTTTGTTCAAATTGTTTTGAACACATACATTAATTATGCCATTTTCAGCATGTTATGCTGAAACTCACAATAAAATATCTAACATCAAAAACATTCCCGGTATCTTTGTGCCATTATCCAGAATACTTTACCACACTTTTCATTTTCCGGAATAGTCTTCCATACCCAATGCCAGAACTGTAGGATAAGATCAATGACAAGGAAGCTCATATTTCATTGCCTTCATAATCAGCATTATGTATGGCTAGACTAGACTACACTGGTCCAGTGAAAGCATTGATGGAACAGCCACAGCTCTGAAACACACACTTATTCAGACCTACAGTATTAACTTGCTTGCTTACTTTCAAATTCCTAATTGTGTACTCGTCACATGGTGTCCTTTCCCTCCAAATGGTGTGTGATGTCATTCCTTATTCACAGCAGGTGAGCTGGCCTGTCACTGCAGGACATGAGCAGGCTTTTGTACCTAGACTGCCAACAAAAGAGATTACACAGCAGCTGAAGGGATTTTTTCTTTTTTTCAGTTAAATAAAATGGTATTTCATCTACATGGATTAATGCTTCTTAAAGGTCTGGGAGGCAATGTATTGTAGAAACGTTTTTTTGTTTAATTTCCCAAAATTGACCCTGATAGGTATGAATATATGTGACTGTCTAACAAAAACAACAAAAAGTGCATCATGTGGCAGCCACCTATAGCTTTTGTAAGGGCCTGTCCAATCAGGCTGCAGCAAGCATAAAACCACTACATGGGCTATTTACCCTCCAGCATTTAGATTTTCATTGTGTGTATTAAGCTCAAACAGAGTCAGGATTTTTCTTCCAACAAACATGTATACCATCTTCTACCCTACCTTTAAAGCAGGCGAATGGACAATGTCATACTAAGGAGCACACTTTTAGAGTTTGCACATCATTGAAGAGAACATGTTTGGTCAGAGACATTTAACCTAACACGAGGCAGCAAGGGTCAACCCTTTCCCACATCCAACCCTTTCCCACATCCAACCCTTTCCCACATCCAACCCAGGCTCTGTGTGTCTCTCCAACAGCCCCAGGCCAACTTGTCCCAGGTGTATTTGTGCAGGTGGGTTACCTGACTTCACAGGGGCACCACAGCACCACAATATATCACTGCCCCACGCTCTAAAATACTTTCAATATTCCTGTTATTATCACTAAATGAAGCACCAATGTCAAAAGCGACCCTGGACAAGGTTACCTTGGCTATTTTACTGCACATAATTTGCAAGATATACCTTATCTTTCTATTTGCCAATTCTATTTGCCTATATGCCTATTCTTTCTGTAATTTCCCAGCTTGTGATCAATAAACTACATCTATCTATCTATCTATCTATCTATCTATCTATCTATCTATCTATCTATCTATCTATCTATCTATCTATCTATCTATCTATCTATCTATCTATCTATCATAACACATACCTCAATTTTGTAATAATGTAATAATGTTTCCCGGTTTGTCTTTATTCAATGATTATCCTTCTTGAGAAATCCTTTTGTAAAGACAAACACTCTGGAACTATTACATTTTGGAGGGAATGTTGTCTTTCAAAAAAAAAAAAAAAAAAAAAAAGCAAAATAAACTTCTTCCCAAAAGTCTAGCCTTTTTGCATCATCATTGTAAAGCAGCAGGATAAAATCCCTTGACTAATGTGAAGTGTTAATGAGACACACTTCTATTGTTGCTCCATTAAGAGAAGTGAATGGAGAGAGTGTGGGAAAGCGTGCTGGACTCTCTCACAGACCTCCTGGGGGATAATGGGATTCATCTTCCATTTAGGGTAGGTTGTGCTGCCTAGTTAAAAAGTTAAAGTTTTATTTGGGTAGTCATGGTGTCTTACGAGATGGCTCTTTAGAATAGAAGGTACACATGTAGGTTGTTAAATGCCAGCTTCCTTCATTTCCTTCGTAATAAATAAAGTACCTCTACTGCTACTCTACTGCCCCAGATGCCATATGCATAATCGGACTTTAAATCCACAAACTAATTTGACAAATGCATCATGGCAAAGTTTAAAAAAAAGAGGGTCATCTGAATTTTCTTAATTCTTGATAAAACTTGGTTTTAGAAACATGTCCGTACATGACCATCTTAGCCTGAGGGCCTAACTCCCTTACAACACCCCCACAGATGGTCTGGCTTTAATAAGACACACTTGTATTGTTCACCGGAGGTCTTATCAATGGGCAGAGTGTGGGAAAGCCGAGGAGAGGACAGTCCCAGTCCCTGGGTCATTAGCATCCACAGTCCCTCTGGGGATTGCACAGATACACACAGGGGAGTAGGCACGAGTAGCATTACATAATGCGGTAGTCTATTGACACAGTAGCTCGTAACAGTATTTGCTAATGGTCATGCTGTCAGAATCTAAACATTGTCTTGCATGGTGAAGTATGTTAACTCTAAATGTGCCCCAACTGAGTGAATTCATATCGAAGTAGCTGAAACAAAAAGGGGGATTAGTAGGATTTTTGAAAATGCTCAATTAATTAGATTCAACATATACAACCTGACAAAATATTCATGTATTAGTGGTGAGGTGATTAAAAAAAAGCTAATGAAAACTGCATATTTTGTTAATTTCAACAATCTATACCATGGTCATACCATGGCAGTGATTAAACGTCTTCTCGGTTCACATTAATGTCATTCCTTTACAATCCCACAATCAGATTCTTTCTCTCCAGATGGCTCAAGATGTCATCCTCTGTTTGCAGCAAAACAGCACACCTAGCTGCCACTCTTTAGAAACAGTGATTAGAGGGGTAAGAAAGGCTTGCAAAGACCTTTTGTGATGCATGGAGGCCTAAGTGTGTGAAAGGGGGCATGAGCGCTCTACCAGCAAGACAGAGGATGACAGATGTTACATCTGGTGACCCACACATTCTAGAGAAGGGTTTCCCTCCATTTTTCCCTCCATTTTCTATGAGCCAATTAGCCAAATCAAACGATTTAGATGAATATGATATAATATGATAGATGAAAATATGTCAAAGTTGTAATATCACAAATGATTTTCTTTTCATACATATGTTCACTGATTTGCATCTCTTATGTTTCATATAATTCCATATAAACTGTATCATAATACGGCTCACTTTTACCTGAATGCTTTTTGTCATAATTGCTTTTTGTTAAAAATCAGAATCCGCCTTATGTGACCGGGCGTGCTCACACACACAAGGAATTTGCTTCCGGACTGACTCTGTAGTTAAACTTAAATACATCAACAACGAGAGTATAACAGACATAAGGTATTAATTGTAGATATTATAACTGACTCTGGTGTTTGACTAGTACACAGTGAGAAGTAGCGTGTGCCATAGAGTGTGCCAACATGACTGACCCCAGCATCAGGCAGCAGATTAGACTCCTCTCAGGGTCAGTCCTTTCCCACATCCACACGGTGGGTCTGTGGGTCTCTCTCCATCAACCCCAACCCAGCACCTGCTCCCCTGAGGTTTGACCATTGTCCCCCAGCAATGGGAGAATCCAGCATGTGGCAGCTCCACACTCCTCATTGTTCTCTGCAGCTCAGCCATTGGCTACTGACTGTGAGAATCTCCAACCAGCCCAAGACCCACACATTCACATGGAGATTTGGGAGTATAAATAGGGGAGATGAAGCCAGTGCTGATCAGATTCACTCTACAGAGAGATCTACAGCTACAGCTATGGCGCCTACAGATCACCCAAAGGAGCCCCTAAATCTGACCCACAAGGTAAATAGCAGAACTTTACCTCTTCCAATCTTGATGTTAACTTCCTTTGTAAACATGACACTTTGCAATTAAAGAACATATGTACTAACCATACCTTCATTTTACAGTTGCAAAAAACAATTGTGGAGAAAATGCAGAGAGATCGCATCAACAGCAGTATAGAAGAAGTCAAGATTCTCCTGGGTCCACAACATCTCTAGCAGCCCAACTCTAAGCTGGAGGAAGCAGGCATTCTGGAAATGACTGTTTGCCTGCTTAACAGCATGTTCTGGAAAGGACTGTTTGCCTGCTTGAACAGCATGTTCTGTATATTAAATCTAGGGTTAGGGTTAGGGTTAGAACAGCATGTTCTGTCTGTGAAATCTTCATCCTTCTCTGTGGCTGCCAGCCAGGGTTTCCTCAGGTGTGCTGAATAAGTCGCTCACTTCCTGTCCAAAGACGCAGAGAAAACACAGTTCCATAGCAAGCTGCTGATCCAGTTACAGACCCTGTAACTGCCCAGTGATGACAGAAGGAGGGAGAGTGTGTATAGGATGTCTATGGTGACAGCCACACTCTATTAAACACAACGAAGACAAGCATTCCATCAACAGTGCCCCCTGGAAGCCCCTGCAGAAAACTACACAGAGGAGACTTCAGTCACCTTGCACATTAGTCAAACCTGCAAACCGCAGGGGCTGATTGCATTATTGAATGCTCAAACATCTTTTTTTAAGAAAAGATATTTTTCAACTTGTCTTCAACAAAGACATACACTTCATATTAATATATTTTAGACATTGTGAAGTTTTTGGTTTCAAATTGAAACATATCTAATATATTTCCATTGTTAAACGAGATCAGATGTTCTGAATTTAATGATTTCTTTGGAAATGTTCTTTTTTTTTTCAGTGATTCTTGTTAAAGAATTGAAAGTCTGAAAGCTATTGTGACTTGAATGTCTTCTGGGAAGACATTATAAACAAGGTTTACAGTATATAATTGTATTCTACATTATATTTTTTATTATGTTAATCTGTTATCACTATTTCCATGACGTGTTTTTTTTTTTTTTTTTTATTATTTCAAAATGCTTGAGTTTGTTATTAAATGTACTTCAGTGAAGGATAGGTCTATTTACAAAGATCTCCACAGTAAAATGGAGATATACTGAACTTTCTTAACATTTAAGAACAGTAAACTTTCCATATCACTGAAAGACATATTTCATATGACTTTTTGAAACATAACAGATGTTTCTAATAGTATGTTACCAATGTCTTTTACGAATACTGAACTTTTTAATACATTTTACTAAATGGTGACTAAGCTGTTTTTAACATTGGTCTTTGTTCAAATTCTTTTGAACACATACATTAAATATGCCATTTTCAGCATGTTAAGCTGAAACTCACAATAAAATATCTATTATCAAAAACATTCCCAGTGTCTTTGTGTCATTATCCTGAATACTTTACCATACTACTTTTCATTTTCTGGAATAGTCCTTCATACCAGATGTCAGAACTGTAGGCTAAGATCAATAACAAGGAAGCTCATATTTTATTGCCTTCATAATCAGCATTATGTATAGATAGAGTAGACAAGACTGGTCTAGTGAAAGCCATCATGTAACCGCACTGACTGATGTAACAGCCACAGCTCTGTAACACACACTTTCATTCAGACCAATCTCATGTCAATCTCACCAAATTTGGTATATGTCATGTACAGGCAATGCTGACAAAAAGTTATCAAAAGATTTATCTTGAGATAAACCATTTCGAAGTTACACGTCAATGAACATTTAACACGTAGCTTAAAATTCTTCAAAAGCCCATATCTTGGCTTTTAATTGCTCAAATTTGGTCAAAGTTGACATGCCATCTCTAAACAGCTTTCTGTTCATGTGTACTAAATTTGTACTAAATTTTGTGACATTTCGTTATAGGGGGGGATGTTTATTGTCGAAGCTAGGTGTCAAAAAACAGTTTTTGTTAAATAACTCGTCAACAATTTTGCCCAAGACAACGACTTTGTGTTAGTATGTCAGTGTTACAGAGGTGTATCGACCCAGCCCATAAACACTCACTTGAAGCATAGCGCCACCTAGTGATAAGGGTAAATGCAAAAATTGGGATTTTGAGTTGCCAATATCTTGGACTGAGAAAGTGGGAACTGCACAAAATACGTCATGCACGATCAGCACAAAAACCTCTAAAACCACAGTATGTGCCATACAATTTGGTCCATAGGGGGCGCTGTAATTGTACAAAATGTCATTTTGCCTATTATCTAGAGAATGCTAATGTTTACAAAACCATTTTTTTTATTGTGAAATCTATTGACCCTTACGCATTGAAAACACTGGTTGACGCCCACTTCCAATGAAAACAATTTCCGTGAAATTTTAACATTGCGAAAACGAATCTGAACGAACTCGTCATAGACCGTTCATGTGAATCTCACCAAATTTGATATATGCCATCTACAGACAATGCTGACAAAAAGTTATCAAAGGATTTATCTTGACATAAACCGTTTCAAAGTTACACGTCAATGAACATTTAACATGTAGCTTAACATTCTTCATTCATTCATTCTTCATGTCATGCACGATCAACACAAAGACCTCTAAAAGCACAGCACATGCCATAAAATTGGGCCCATATGGGCCGCTGTAATTGTACAAAATCTCATGTTGCCTATTCCTTTCACAAATCACTCCTACACACTATACAAACACACACAATGTCATTCATTCATTCATTCAAAACCCACATCCATGCCCAATCATTTCCACACAAATTCTCACCTCACAACACTGCTATACCACACACTCAAAATACCAACAGTTCCCAAATTTCAATACACTGCGGCGGTCATACCATGTACTGCCATGCGGTACATCTAGTATTTCTTTTGTAATAATGTTTCCCTGCTTGTCTTCATTCAATGATTATCCTTTCTAAGAAATCATTTTGTAAAGACAAACACCCTGGCGCTATTAGATTTTGGATGGAATGTTGTCTTTGAAAAAAAACAAAACATGTAGCAAAATAAACTTCTTCCCAAAAGTCTAGCCTTTTTTGCATCATCATTGTGAAGCAGCAGGATAAAATCCCTTGACTAATGTGAAGTGTTAATGAGACACACTTCTATTGTTGTTCCATTAAGAGAAGTGAATGGAGAGAGTGTGGGAAAGCGTGCTGGACTCTCTGACCAACCCGATCTCATGACCCATGCATATGATATGTTACGCAAACCTGTGTTTGTGGTGATGGACATTAGGCTATAGACCGGTCCTCTTAAAAGATTGGATTGCAAGAATGGATCCCAGAGGCAATTGGAGTCACACTACGAAAATCTGAGGAAACAACAAAATACGGGATAGAGATAAATATTGAAAACAAAGTAGAAATATTATAAATTAGCATTTAATTTGAGCTGTTTGTTTGTTTCCGCTAGCGCTCGCTAGCTGGCTAGTTCTACACACAGTGAGCCCATGTTATGCAGGGCACTTTTATTATGTCATCAGTATTAATGAGCTGCTTAATAAACTGCAGTAAAGTAGCGTTTATTGATGTCCACTTCAAAAAATGACATTTCATTGTAACAAATGTAACATTTCTAAAGATCGACAGTTCTCACAGCATTGACGACCAAAGCTGGGAAAGCTTCATCTCCGCCATGTTTACGTCGCTTGTTGTTTGCATGTCTGCTCTATGAATCTGATGGCGTGTGTTGCTTTAGCTTCAGTTTCGTCAAAATCCTACCCAGAAACTTAGCAGCTCAGCCATCACAGCAGTGCACAACTCATGGATTATAAATTACTTCAGCAAACCAAATGCAAAACAGTTTAAAAAGGCTTACCATCAGTGTCAGTGGGCAGGGGATTCCGAGAATCTAGTAGATATATTCGGATTTGATGTATTCTTTCAAAACAGCAAACATCTCAGAAAAAAATCTAAAGTACTAATATACTTTTATCTGGTTGAAGCAAACACATGGTAAATGCAAAAAAGTCACGCTAAAAGCTCAGCGCATGTACGAGTTTCTCACCCGTCTGAAGCGCTTTACAAACTATTGCGCATGTGCGAGTTTCTGCCGATGCATAGTCATGTGAATGCATCAGCTTGCACAGGTTTGCATGACATATCATATGCATGGTTCATGAGATTGGGTTAGAAATGTAGTTGGGCTTGTCATTGTGCCCCCCGGCGTTGAACACAGGGCGAGAGGGAAAAAAAGAAAAAGCTTATAGCACCTGGTATTCCCAGGCGGTCTGCCATCCAAGTACTAACCAATTTGGCAAAAAAAAAGCTTTATGCCTTCCCAATTCTGCTGGATAAAAAGATTGCTATGAACAAAGATTCGATTAAAGAATTCCAAATCCCCCCTCTCACTAAAATATACAAACAGTGACTCAAGAACTCTCAATAATTTAGCTCTGAATAAAACACATAAATTTAATTCAATTCCTGCTTGTCTCATCTCTAGTCTCCTCACCCATACTGCATGTCTCCCCACTGCAAGGAGGATCTGGAGTGCTTGGCTTTTTCTTTCTTTATCAAGTGCACCAAACAAAAACACTTTCTCCCAATTTTTGTTTACATAATTCTCTTCCTCACCAAATCCCAACACTATTTGTTTTATTTTTTCTTTAAAACACTTATGTTCTTTACCTGCGAAAAACTTATGTCTCAGCCTCTCCCTTTCTTTTCCACACATTTTACACAAGTCAGTTGCCACAAAACCCCTCTTCATCAATCTCATTTAATTTAAAACACAGTTGTGCCTCAACAAAAAATCAAAGTTTTCCAAGACTGGACATTTTAGACTTTGACTCATATGTCTTCAAATATCTTCTTTTTGTACTCCATCTATTATTCTCATCCAATATTTATTTGCGGTTGGCTCAATAAAAGTTTTATTTCTAAAAAATAAATAAAAGTTCTTCAAAACAAAACATTGAAAAATATCCTCCCCACCTTTTACAGTCACTTGTATTTTTCCTTCTTTTCCTTCTCCACTATTCAACTTTTATTTCTCCATCCACTCTTGTATTATGGCACTCATTATCATATTTAGATCTTCCTTGATTTTCTCCACCTCATAATCCACTTTTATTCTAATTATTTTATAGACAAAAGCCTGAAATGGTAAGAGTCCCGGCCTTATTTTATAAAAGAGATCTCTGATCATTCTAAAACCAGCCTCAAACCATATCTTCCAAAAAATCCCTCCTCTAATAGTCACATTTGGATTTAAAAACAGAGGTTGATTTAAAATTGCTTCCCTTCCCACCGGTTTAAAACATAAACTCACCGAAAAGCTACCCCATGCCCTTAAAACTTCCGGAATGCCAATGGTCATATTATCTTTCAACCCCATCCACAAGGCTGAAGACTTCTTGTTCAGAAAATATGTCATTGTTGTTTTCCACTCTTTAAACTCTTCCCCTAAATAACTCTTTACAGTTTTTACTCTAAGGGCCTTCAGCCTTAGGATGGGGTCTAGCAATCCCAGACCACCCTCCTCTACTGGCCCAATTAAAGTCGATGGTTTTTGACTTTCGATGGTTTGCCGTGCCAAATAAAATCCACCACTAAGCGTTTAAAACCATTTGCTACAGGTATTGGCAAGCAGACTGAACTAAGGATATACCATATTTTTGACAATATTTTTGCGCATAAGACTCCTCCTCTCCCAAAAAGCCAATCTTTGTCTTGCTTTGCCAACCATCTCCTCTCAGTTCTCTTTTGGTGTCAAAGTCTCATTTGGCCCTATTCTGACCCCCAAAAATTTCCATACAATTTTTAACTTCCTTAAAGGGTAACATCCTTGGCAGAGTTCCTCCTCCTAAACTCAGTTTTACCCACATTCATTCTTGTGGACTACCGCTTTTTTCAGTAGACTTTTGGCGTGCAGGAAATTGGCCCCAGGAAAGCTGTGAATTTGAAAATCCAAATTTTGGTAAGCTGGGAATGTTGACACATTTGAATCGCCAATGATTAGCCATTTTTTCGGACGAAGAGGCTCCAATCAACCAATTTTCTTGGTGTGTTCATATGTCTGGTTGGTCTAGTGAATGGCGTATCTTGATTTGTTTGTTGTGATGTTGGAGTCAAAATCCTTGAGGTATCCTGTTTCACTGGTGAGGAGAGAATGTCCTCTTCCTGTTCAAGTTCTGCAAGTTCAATCAAATTTTGTTCCTCTGTTTCTCTAGGTGGTGATGTAACTGGGGGTTACTTGGTTTCTGTTCCATAAGAGAGGGTTGATGTTGACCATTCCTGGATTGGCTCACCTCGTATCTCTCCTACATCTGTGGTTGTTGTTTCAGGTAATGATGCCATAAGTGCTTCCACACTTGTTTTAGTATCCTGTTGTAGTCTTTTGTCAAAAGAGTGATAGGCCCATCTTTCAGCAATCCATTATGTTTGGAATGAATTCTTCCACTGTTTGTCGGATAACCGTCTCATAATGGTCTTCCAAGATCAGTTGGGTGGTGTAAATCCAATTTTTGGAATTCCCAATAAGGTTAGGGTTAGGTTAGGCGTAAAGGGTAAGCCACAGAATATGGGAAACTGTTCTGAAGTCAGGGTTAGGATTAGGACTACGATATGGGTTGGCCCGCGCCCCGAAAGTTTAGCTAAACGGCCCTAAACCGTTTCCCGTTCATTTTCAATGGTAGTGCAACGAATGCAATATATTTTTGGCCACTACGTTGTGGATGGCGGCGCTGTTGAGCGTGGTGAAAATATGCCAGACGGACGCAATTTTTAAAGAGTTTGTTATGGTGTTTGTGTGGCAGTGTTGCCCCATGCAAACTGCTGTGGAAAGCTTGTGTTGTAGAAAAGTAAGTGTGTTTTGGTCGCTGGTCGAGTCATGGACCCTGTGCCCTGTTAGATTTCTGTTTTTACAGCCAGCACAAACTCAGTAGTTCACCATTTTATATGAATCCTACCAACCCACCTGCCTATAAAAATATGTATCTAGCTATCTGGCTAACGATCTATAGCCTAGCCTACTATGCTATCTGGGCCATTCCACCAAATGAGTGCTATTTGCTTGTTTCAACTCTTCAAAATTAAACTTTTTATTCAATTTGAACATAGAATCTTGTAACACACATAATTAACTACTCAAAATGAGTAGTGGTCCATCTCAGGCTATTTTTTTTTTTTTTTTATAAAGTTTTCAAGATGAGTATCGTTGATTTTTTTTCAGTCCTGTTACCTAAACTAAAATGACATTTTAAGACTTTGTTTAAATAAATATCCAACAAACACTTTGTTGTCCATTAGAAAAAATGTACATTAAGAAGTAAGGGCTGGTTACATGTTCAAATTACTAATATTTCTGACAAAAAAATCACTATACAACCCAATACAAGTTGTATTTTTGTGAATGTGAAGCAGCTTTTTTCCTTTTAAAGAACATGAAAAAATAAAAACCTATCCAAAGCTTGAGCATGTATTTTATTAATTGATGAAAAATCTGGAACAACTAGGAATCATTTAATACAAGGTATGTTCTTTATTTTTGGGAAAAACAATTAAGTAACAGGAAAAAATATAAGTAACAGGAATGAGTGTAAGCTTAAGGACCATACATAAATTACTGCCCAAACAGCATTTTGGGCAATAGATCTGTGCTTAATGTATATGTGATATCCAAATCAATGCAAAATGCTTAGGCTACATGGGAATAGTAAAAATTACACTACACTACAAAACTTGCAATAAAACAACTACGGTCAATGACCAAAGCAACTCTCGCTTCTATCATTTTCTATGGAAGTATCAGTTAATCTCAATCAACCAATGAGCAAGAGGGTGATGCCCTGTTTGACAGCCCACCTCATTTGCATACCGAGGCAGAAATGTAGAAATAAATGTAAATGTAGGAGAAATAAATGTAAAAAGGAGTGACAGTAAAGTTTTAGTAAAATACAAAATAAAGACAATCCAGTTTTATGTGTGATATATTTTTTCAGATGCTTTCCTGAGCACATTTTTGTGCATTTTTTAGTAATTTTATTTATTTATTCATTTACTTATTGATTTCTAATAATGTAATTTTTGGGCCTCCATAGTGGTTTGGCTCCCTGTAAATATTGTATTCACATCATAAAACTGATCTTAAATGATAACGACTTCAACAAGTGCAATCAGAGATGGCAACCTGGTCCCCCATGTGGGCATACACAGACACAGACACGGACAGGATCATTGCAATACCCGGTCAATCCCCTCCGGGGGACCAGGCAATAATTTCAACTGTAAACGTTACAAGCCAGCTAAATAGCACTTTTTTATAGATATGCATACAAATTAAACAATAAACTGGAGAATTCTGATCAGTTCCTGTCCTGTAACTATTACTCACTCTTCATTTCAGTAACAGGGCTGAGTTTTCATTTAAGTAACAGGACTGAGTTTTTAGCATAAAGTTAGAAAAACATGAAATATAGCTACATGGAGGCTAGGCTAATGGCGTAATTTTGCACATTCTAGTGATTTACCAAAATTAATATTTTGAAAATAAACAAAAACATCTAAGACATAATTTAGGTAACACGACAGTATGTTGAGATAGATCTGTCTTGGCTATAGTTCCAGTATCATCAAGTCAGTGGAAAAATAAATCAGAAAACTTACTTTTGGTCTTCCCATGTCCTTCAGATATTCCAAATGATGTAACTTCCTGATAAACATGTGACTTGTGGAATGTTCAAAAATGTTCAGAGGGGTAATGTGTTAAGGTAACAGGACTGAGTGAAAACCTTGGGACACGACTAAAATGTATATTTTAGCTGCAATATTTCACATTCACAATTTTTAAAATGTATCTAGAGCAAATAAGGGATATAGAATTATACAAAAAACATTAAAAAATAAAAATTCGGAAGGATTTTATTAACTGTATTTCATGGTAAAGTGTAGTGTTTGAAAGTGGGGACAGGTAACAAATGCATTTATTTCAGTATGCTGGGTAGCGTTTTTAATGTTTTCAATTATTTATTTTACATTTTCAATTCAATATTTATGTGGGACATGTTATTTTATAATAAAATGCATTTTACGCCTATTTTACAGCTATTTTACATCATATTTAAAGACATAATGTCCTGGGGACAGAAATGGCACCAATTTGGTAGAATGGCCCATCTAGCGGTCTCTTATCGCCCTCCCTCTCACTATATAAATATGTATCTGTCTGTCTATGCTATCTATCTGTCTATCTATCTACATATATATATATATATATATATATATATATATATATATATATATATATATATATATATATATATATATATATATATATATGGATTTATCTATGTATCTATAATCTACTGCTAAACACACTAGGTTGTCTCTTGCTCTCGTCTGTCTCTATAGCTCCAGGTCGTCTCCCCAACGTGACATCACGGAATGTTTTGAGGGGCTGTGAACTGCAGCACTTTTTCGTATTATATTATGTTTTCTGATACCCACCAAAATCAAACATAGTGGATAACAGTTTACATGTGTATTACCAACAAGAAAGTGGTGTAAAATTTGTTATTTATTGAACCCTGCAACACGCCCTTTGAATTTTATAGCTCAACATTCAATTCTACAGCTAAATATTCCATATTGTATAATCGCCAAGTTTAATTTAGTTTTGTTTTATAATGGGCTATTTGAGTTGAAAGAGTGGGTGAAGCCTGGAATTCCATGGCCTTCATTTCACTTGTGATTGTCGTGTATTAGTGGTTGCAGTAAATAAAGGCACATTTTCGTATATTCATTCTACTTTTCACCTTTTTTGGGTCTTATATTATGGCTTGTTTTCAGGCTCCCATTTGCTTCATTTTCTCGTGACAATCTGTTAACCCTGGTTTACCACACGTTCAACAGTGACAGCGGCCAAATATGCGATGCAAATATACAGCTTATTCACAGTAGGCTACCAGCTATAACAGGACTATGGGCCTTCTATGACATAACCCTCTGCAAAATAAGTTTTTCAAGCCATCTTCACCCTCAGTTATATCCCTCACAGTCTTTTGAATTACCCTGCTCTGCATTTTAGTTCCATTATTTTCAGTCTCAGTTTATTCATATTCCCTCAGAACCTATTAAATGTCACCATTCTAGGGTGTTTTTGTCCAAATTGTCTCCTGGGAGGCATGCCCCCCGGACGCCCTACCAGGGTTGGGTTTGCTGATTTATCCTTACAGCTACCATTTACCCAATGAAGTGCTCCGTGTGCTGTGGAGCTTCCTGCATGTTCAGTGTGCTTTCAGTTCAGTCTTGAATGTTCTCATCAAAATGAACAAAAGGTCTTTGAGAACGCAGTATTTGACCTATATTGTTTATTGCGTTGGAGGTGGGCCGCGAACATTTTTGAGATTTTCAAGTGGGCCCTGAGTTAGAAAAGGTTGAGAACCCCTGCTCTAGATAATAGGCAAAATGACCATTTTTGCATTTACCCATATCACTAGGTGGCACTATGCTTCAGATGAGTATATATGGGCTGGGTCGATATGCCTCTGTAACACTGACATTCACAAAAATGTCATGTTGTTGGCTGAAACGTTCATTGAGCTATTCAGTAAAAACTTTTGGGCGTCTCCCCCTCTTTGTTAAGTGTTTTGTAACAAAATAAAAACACATCAACACTTAATTTTACAAACTATTACAGCTTTAACACATAAAATGCTGATCAACATATAATGTCCAACATGATGTTGAAAGTCCATTTTATTATTTGAATGAAGGCTTTCCTTGCTGACGAGGTCTGCTCGTGCCATTGACAGGGATGTTTACTTGGACACCTACATGAGGAGATGTTTTCCTAAGGAGGGACGAGGAACAAGGAACCAGGACAGAAAATATGTTATATCAACATCACGAGAACCAGGCAAAGGGCCAAAAAATATGTTATATCAACATCACGAGAACCAGGCAAAGGGCCAGGACACAAAAGCAACACAATGACTCATTGTGGTCTGTTTGGCTTTCTATTGCTCTTCACTTTGTCAGAATTCTGTGACCATTAATGGCCTCTTCAGTTCAGTTTGGAATTCTTTCTGATCTTGTAAAACAATAATGTCAAATATCTCCCAAAAGCATCTTAAGCTTGAGAACATCTTAAACACTCTTTCAATCATTTTTGAGGTTTCAGCTTGTTTCCTGCAAGCATTTTAGAGTATGAACATTGTGGCGCTGCCCATATTTGGCCACTGATGGATAGAGAACTGCCTTTGCCTTGCTGCTCATGATTGGCCACTAATGGCCTAACGACACACCACTGTTAGGAGCATATAAAAGCCAGTTGTGTGAAAGGACTGGGGAGAAGAGCACTGGAAGAAGAGCACCATGCTGCGCCCTGCTGTCATCGGGTTCAACGCACACTATTGTCAAAGATCTTAGATCCCTCAACACTCTCTGCTATTGTCCTGCAAAGGGCCGTAATTGTTCTACTGTCTGGGCGTGAGGTATTGTGGCCACTTGTGTGCCTCTGCTGTGCCTAAGTGTTTGTTGTGTTCACCCTAGCCTCCAGAAGTCCAGGCTCCCAGGCCTCCTTTGTCAGAACGCCGGTGTGCTGCAGCTGAACCTGACTCTGTGCTAGCTACTGCTGTTTAAAGGGCCGTAACTACATTTGCCTGCACCAAATGTGAAAGCGCTGGCTGTTGTCTGTGGTGCCGGCAGTCATTTTGAGTTGCTCTCTTCCGGCCTCTGGCGTCTCTCCTGTGGTTCCAGTCCCTGATGTTGTCCAGAAGGCCGTGTGGGTGTGCATGTGACTCTCTCTAAATTCGGCCACTAGGTGACACATACTGTTTTGCTCAATCGCCAAGCCACACATCACAGCATAGTACACTCATTCCACATCTTGATTACACACACTGTCTATCTCTCTGTCTGTATGTCTCTCTGTCTGTCTCTCTCCCACACACACTGTAAGCACAACATGGCACCTTCATGGTTTTTACTGTAAAAAGGCAACATCAATTCCAAAGTCCCTTAATACTGAGACCACATGCTTCTCATGAGACATACTTAACCTGACAGTTCACAGTTAATATCACCAATGTTAGGTTAGGTTAATATGAACAATGTGCCAACATGACAGACAGCCTTGTGACAAGGCTAGCTGACAGCACACCAGAGGGGGGTTTTCCCCATGACCTGATAAGATAGAATCTAGGAAGCATTTGATTTTGGTCACATTTACACAGGCCCGGCCCTAACCAATTTGGCGCCCTAGGCAAGATTTTAGGTGTAAAATTCCACTGCTAGTGTACACATACTCACAAGAAACTGAATAGCTTTGTCTTAGACATTCTTTTATTTAAATAAAGAAATTGCACATTCAAACTACTTAGAAAGAATTAAATAAACAAATGAACGGAATATATGAAATATAAATAGCTTACATAAAGTATTAGATTTAAATACTCCCAAAATAAAAAGTGTAAAGCCCAGTTTGGGCTTAGAAAAGCTTCTTTCAGCAGCAGCCACTGTAACAGGAAGAGTGGCAGAGCTTCTTCTCATGCAGGTAGGTCAAAGGTCTCATGTTTTGTCATATTCTTTGATGGGAACTTATGCCTTTTGCAAGTTCTGTGCCATCAATGTCTGGATGGCTGTCATGGGTCAGAGCAGTACTTAGGGTTTGACAGTTCTGTAGCAGGTCCTCTTCTTCTAAGTTGGGGAAATGGAGGAGGAGGCACCTCTCCAGGTTTAACACCATAAACACACTTTGGACAATATGAGCTAACACAGCAAACAGCTAGGCTTACAACTATGATATATAAAGGAGAGGGAGATTAAAAGGCATTTTGATTAACTATTACAAGCTGGGGAAATGTGAGCTAACCCCAGATGTCAAAATGTAAACAAATGTAACATTATAACACCTGTTGAATAAATCTAATATGTATACATTTACCTGAATAAAGTAAAGTTGAAGTAGTTACATTACTACTTTCCATAACAGCTTAGGCCTTTTTGATAACATAAACTGACCTTAAAACTAACAGTTAGTGCTGGCTATTTATTGATTAGCTAACTATGTTATTCTAATGGTTAATGACGTTATCAATCATCATTCTGCAACAGAAAAATCTGTTGTAATCTAATCTAATGTAATCTGTTCTAATATCATAACATCATCTTTACTGTAACATTACCTCTGTTTTTGTTGCATTTTTCCTTCTCTTCTTTTCTTTTTTCCTCCCCCGTGCACCAGACAGTTTGGGACGTGTTGACATGCTTTTGTGCTTGTTGACGCATCAAAAAACAACCACCCCCGAACTACCAGGTAAAGTCTGATTGGTCTGAGGAGGATGGGGGGCATCTTAGGAAAGTAACATATCATTATTACTATTACTACTATAGGCTTAGCTATGTAGTAAAATGAAGACTTAATAATACCAACTAGTTTTTAAGAATAGTGGAAGTTTTATTTTTTTTTCTTCCCCCACTTCTGGCGCCCCCTAGATGGACGCCGCCCTTAGCATTTGCCTATACTGGCCTATGCCACGGGCTGGCCCTGCATTTACAGTCCATTATCTGTCCAATTCAGAACTGGGGCCCTACAGCTTTTTCTGAATGCTTAAACACTAGAAGTGATTCTTGTAGTGCAGTTTCTGAAACTAATAACTCAAAAGCAGTCACTAGGTTTCCAAAACAAAGTACCAACACTGCCTCATTTGCCCCAAACCGACTGTCTCTTGCACACTGAATCCCACCTTTCTTTTTTACAGTGTTCATGTCCTTTTAAAAATAAATAGTGGATTTTAATTCATTTCTCCAACATATCATGCTTGGGATCTTTCAGATGGCCTGTACTTCCTCACCACTGCCAATGGGGTGGTGTACCAGACCTACTGTGACATGACCACAGCAGGTGGTGGATGGACACTGGTAGTCAGTGTGCATGAGAACAACTTGTATGGGAAATGCACTGTAGGAGACCGGTGGTCAAGCGAGCAGGGAAGCGATCCTAACCACCCTGATGGAAATTTGAATGAAGGCTTTCCTTGCTGACGAGGTCTGCTCGTGCCATTGACAGGGATGTTTACTTGGACACCTACATGTGGAGATGTTTTCCTAAGGAGGGACGAGGAACAAGGAACCAGGACAGAAAATATTTTATATCAACATCACGAGAACCAGGCAAAGGGCCAAAAAATATGTTATATCAACATCACGAGAACCAGGCAAAGGGCCAGGACACAAAAGCAACACAATGACTCATTGTGGTCTGTTTGGCTTTCTATTGCTCTTCACTTTGTCAGAATTCTGTGACCATTAATGGCCTCTTCAGTTCAGTTTGGAATTCTTTCTGATCTTGTAAAACAATAATGTCAAATATCTCCCAAAAGCATCTTAAGCTTGAGAACATCTTAAACACTCTTTCAATCATTTTTGAGGTTTCAGCTTGTTTCCTGCAAGCATTTTAGAGTATGAACATTGTGGCGCTGCCCATATTTGGCCACTGATGGATAGAGAACTGCCTTTGCCTTGCTGCTCATGATTGGCCACTAATGGCCTAACGACACACCACTGTTAGGAGCATATAAAAGCCAGTTGTGTGAAAGGACTGGGGAGAAGAGCACTGGAAGAAGAGCTCCATGCTGCGCCCTGCTGTCATCGGGTTCAACGCACACTATTGTCAAAGATCTTAGATCCCTCAACACTCTCTGCTATTGTCCTGCAAAGGGCCGTAATTGTTCTACTGTCTGGGCGTGAGGTATTGTGGCCACTTGTGTGCCTCTGCTGTGCCTAAGTGTTTGTTGTGTTCACCCTAGCCTCCAGAAGTCCAGGCTCCCAGGCCTCCTTTGTCAGAACGCCGGTGTGCTGCAGCTGAACCTGACTCTGTGCTAGCTACTGCTGTTTAAAGGGCCGTAACTACATTTGCCTGCACCAAATGTGAAAGCGCTGGCTGTTGTCTGTGGTGCCGGCAGTCATTTTGAGTTGCTCTCTTCCGGCCTCTGGCGTCTCTCCTGTGGTTCCAGTCCCTGATGTTGTCCAGAAGGCCGTGTGGGTGTGCATGTGACTCTCTCTAAATTTGGCCACTAGGTGACACATACTGTTTTGCTCAATCGCCAAGCCACACATCACAGCATAGTACACTCATTCCACATCTTGATTACACACACTGTCTATCTCTCTGTCTGTATGTCTCTCTGTCTGTCTCTCTCCCACACACACTGTAAGCACAACATGGCACCTTCATGGTTTTTACTGTAAAAAGGCAACATCAATTCCAAAGTCCCTTAATACTGAGACCACATGCTTCTCATGAGACATACTTAACCTGACAGTTCACAGTTAATATCACCAATGTCAGTTTGGGACGTGTTGACGTTTTGTGCTTGTTGACGCATCAAAAAACAACCACCCCCGAACTACCAGGTAAAGTCTGATTGGTCGGAGGAGGATGGGATCTTAGAATATCATCTTAGAATATCATTATTATTATTACTACTATAGGCTTAGCTATGTAGTAAAATGAAGACTTAATAATACCAACTAGTTTTAAGAATAGTGGAAGTTTTATATTTTTTTCTTCCCCCACTTCTGGGGCCCCCTAGATGGACGGCGCCCTTAGCATTTGCCTATACTGGCCTATGCCACGGGCTGGCCCTGCATTTACAGTCCATTATCTGTCCAATTCAGAACTGGGGCCCTACAGCTTTTTCTGAATGCTTAAACACTAGAAGTGATTCTTGTAGTGCAGTTTCTGAAACTAATAACTCAAAAGCAGTCACTAGGTTTCCAAAACAAAGTACCAACACTGCCTCATTTGCCCCAAACCGACTGTCTCTTGCACACTGAATCCCACCTTTCTTTTTTACAGTGTTCATGTCCTTTTAAAAATAAATAGTGGATTTTAATTAATTTCTCCAACATATCATGCTTGGGATCTTTCAGATGGCCGGTACTTCCTCACCACTGCCAATGGGGTGGTGTACCAGACCTGCTGTGACATGACCACAGCAGGTGGTGGATGGACACTGGTAGTCAGTGTGCATGAGAACAACTTCTATGGGAAATGCACTGTAGGAGACGGGTGGTCAAGCGAGCAGGGAAGCGATCCTAACCGCCCTGATGGACAGGGGACGTGGGCCAACATGAGAACCTTTGGCACGCCAGAGGGGGCAACCTCTGACGACTACAAGGTACTATTGTAATTACCTGGAGTAGATCAAGGTTAGGCACTGGATGGGGGCACAATTATGTGATAATGATTAAGTTCATATTTGATATACATGTTCATGTACACATACTGTAGATGAATAAAGAGAACGCTGGAATGGAAACTAAAGTGTTGATTCTGATTAATCTGAGCTTGTAAAGGCAGAAAATGCCATAAAATGTCAGTGAAACTGGGGCACTACAGGGGTGTAGCGGAATTAATCTAAATGGTAAACTGTCTCAGTCATGCATAATGATTGACAGTAATAATAAATAAACATCCGTAAGAATGTATTAAGCAGCGAAAACGAGTGACAAGGATGAACTGATTTGCATAAGGGAAGTAGCCAAACATAAAACAACGTTCACTGAAAACCCCCCAAAGTAACTGGATCAGCAGGATTTTATGCTATATAAGCCTCCCTCCTGATCACCCCTCCCTTATCCAACCTTTTGCTATTCACAAACGACAAACACAACTGCAGTTGAAATTTTTGTTTTGGACATTTTTACTCAAACATGTTGGGAGGAATCCTGCTGCTGACAGCGCTTGCACTGTCATCACTCTCCACTGAGTGTTACCCAGGTAAGCTTTAGGGAAAGAAATTAATTATACCAATTTCTCCATTTACATATACAATACGTATATACAAAGACTATAATTCAAATTTTTAAAAATATCCAGAATATGCAGCATGTTACAGGACTTAACATATTATAAATTTGTAATATTATTATAATGAGTTAATTCAAATAAAAAAAATCTGCTAGTAGTCACAGAATATATTTTTGCACATCTCTACAGGGGGTGGTTTAGCTTCTCTTGATCATGCTACCGATGACAATCGTGACCTGCAGAAGATTCTCGGGAGACTTCAGTTTGTTGGATCTAGCTGCAAAGAAATTCAGCAGAAATATGGTGCGCATGAAGGTGAGTCTCTTTACTGTAACAAAAGTGTAGCCACTTAGGGCTTACTTCAGCCATGCTTACTTACAAAGTTGGTGGAACCTCTTTGCCTCAAATTTAGATTTACTTACATCTATACATAACCTAAAATAAAAAAAAATACATTCAGTTAACTCACTTGAGGCAACAAGTTTCCACCAATTTGTCAAGTAAACTGGACTTTCTTTTTTACAGTGTTCATGTCCTTTTAAAAATAAATAGTGGATTTTAATTCATTTCTCCAACATATAATGCTTGAGATCTTTCAGATGGCCTGTACTTCCTCACCACTGCCAATGGGGTGGTGTACCAGACCTACTGTGACATGACCACAGCAGGTGGTGGATGGACACTGGTAGCCAGTGTGCATGAGAACAACTTCTATGGGAAATGCACTCTAGGAGACCGGTGGTCAAGCGAGCAGGGAAACGACCCTAACCGTCCTGATGGAGAGGGGACGTGGGCCAACATGAGAACCTTTGGCACCCCAGAGGGGGCAACCTCTGACGACTACAAGGTACTATTGTAATTACCTGGAGTAGATCAAGGTTAGGCACTGGATGGGGGCAGAACTATGTGATAATGATTAAGTTCATATTAGATATAGGCTACATGTTTATGTACACATACTGTAGATGAATAAACAAAATGCTGGAATGAAAACTGAATAGTGTTTCCTCACTTGTTTTCTACAGAATCCTGGTTACTATGATATTGTGGGGGAAGATGTTTCTGTCTGGCATGTACCTAATGACACACCCCTAAAACACTGGAGCTGTAAATCCTTCCTGCGTTACCACACAGTGACCAAATTTCTTCCAACTTATGGAGGAAATCTCTACCAACTCTTCAAGGTACGTACATAGAAAACAAAAAATCACACAGAATAGGTTCCAATCAGAGGCGAAGTAAAATTCCTGCCCCTTATTTGTTCAAACCATTTCACTGACCCAGCTGATGCTAATCACCAGACCTATTTATCTCCCAGTGTCAAGAGGAGCGCTATATAAAACTTATTTTTTCTTCTTATCATTATTCATAGAGGTAGCGGAGGTCATTAAGTAGCCACCTGCATTAAGAGTTCAGGCAGGGTTGATGAAATTGCCTGACTTTCACTTTCCCAAGCTGGTGTGTCCGCCTCTGGTTCTAAAATGATGTGCTGTAAATGGTCTCCACCAATGCATGAGCATAGGTAGTCAGCTGAGTGACTGGGACGCTGTGAAGATGAGCATGCCTCTGTGACCTGCCTGAACCAATGGTATGTTACATTTGTTTTTCAGCGCCTTCCAGTTAGATTCAACGCTGGAGCATGTCCAGCCAACAATGGCCCATCTATTCCTATTGTGTATGATGAGGGAGACGCTGGGACCACAAGCAACTTGTACAGCCCGAATTCAAGAGGTATCCTCATCTACAGCATTTTATACAAGCAAGTAACTAAAATACAGATAAATTAACTAAAGGCCACCTTCTAATATGTTTAAACCATTCTTCAAAAGACAACATAATTTACAAAGTAATGTAAGTTATTTTAAAAAATATGAAATATTACCGTGAACGCACTGAATTTCAGATTAGGTTTTGCACATTTGAATTTGCTAATTTTTCTTACTTTCCCAGGCGAATTCACTCCTGGCTTCATCACCTTCAGAGTGTTTAACCATGAGAGGGCAGCAATGGCCATGTGCTCTGGACTCAAACCTAATGGATGCCATTCTGAACATGTAAGAATGACTTACTGCATGATTAAGGATTGTACAATGAAGTATTGGCTCCCACACAGAAGATACTATATAATGTAGGGTACTGAAACAGACACCTGCATGTACAGCAGTTATAACAGTACTGTTCTAGGTCTGATGTACTTAAAAGGATATACTGTATAACATTATGCATTATGTGTCCTTCCTGTCTTCTGACAGCACTGCATTGGAGGTGGAGGACACTTCCCTGAAGGAGCTCCTCGCCAATGTGGTGATTTCACAGGCTTTGACTGGGATGGTTACGGAACACACAGAGGTTGGAGTGTATCCAGAGAGATGACTGAAGCTGCAGTGCTGATCTTTTACCGCTAAATCGCTGAGTCAGTCCACAGATGAAATTGGGCAGATATAATATCTGACAGCTGACGTGTGGGGATAAAATGGGAATTTTAACATTTTGGGGTGCCTGTTCTGATTTACTGTTAAAATCAGTTGGTTTGTCCCCGCTCTGTCGTTTTCTCTCTGTGTGGCCATGTGTTTGTATCTATCTATATCTAAAAACACAAATTCTATTAAATGTAGGACCTAGCATGCATGAATAATAGTGTGGGATCTTGCCTTTACTTGTTTGCTCTTTAATTCTCTTGAAATCAAACTGGGTGGAGCTAGTAGAACATTAAGGATTCTACTTTGATAAAATAAAACTAATATACATACCATAACAAAATTAAAGTAATACAAGTAGACTAAGGTTAAAATGAAAGAAATTTTCATGGAGTGACGTGACAGTACTGACCTCAAACAAGGAGAATATTGGTGCAACAACAGTAAATAAGGACTTGACCAGCAAGGTTGAACTACTGTACTATTGCTATTTAGGCAAAAGCATTTCACTCCAAAAGCTTGATATGGTAGAGAGAGAGAAAGAGAGACAGAGAGAGAAAACAGAGACTATTCTACCACTACACCTGTGACTTAACCATGTACTCACAACTGATGAGCTTAAAGTGCACGAAGGATTCGAGAGCTGACTAGCCCACTGCAGTAAGTTATACTAGCCCACTGGAGTAAGTTACATTAGCCCACTGCAGTAAGTTATGCTTTAGGGCTGACTAGCGTACTGCAGTACATTATGCTTCCCCAGAACCTAAAAGAGGAATCAGCTGCTTACAGCTGCTAACTCAACACACACCTTTTGAATTTCTTTCAGATTGACATACCCACGGGTTTCTTGCAAATACGGGGGAAATAAAATTCTATAATACAAATGAATCTTCTTATTTAACCACAGTTACATAAAAGAGGAGCAGAGACAATATACCCACAACCGAAAGGTCACTGGTTTGATTCCTGCTACTCGTGTGCAGATCGGGACTTGCATGACAGCCTTCGTAACTAGTGTATGAATATGTGTGTGGGAAAGGGTGAATGTGAGGCATTCAGTGTGAAGTGCTTTGGGAACTCTGCCATAGCAATGTGCTGCATAAATGTCCAGTTACCACATGCAAATCTTATCAAAACCATATGAAGACTGCATAGTTTTCTGATACATTGCATATCTGTCTATGTACATGTAATGGTGTAGGAAAAACACAAACATTATTTAACATATTCTAAACAGTATATATGTCACCTTATAACTTACTTACTCAACTCATATGTAGATGTGTGCTTAAATCATATGTACGGAAAATGAGAAATGGGCCGCTTTTGTGGTATGTTGATGACAGTAAAGGTTTTTATAAGGGTTTTGTAGTACTCCTTTTAGATTTTTTTTAATGCACATTTTAGTTATTCGAATAAGTCCTATATATGAGTTTTGACCCTTTCCAAGGCAGTGTAGAAAAAAAGATGCTGTCTGTGTACAGTTTACAGTTGATCCAAACGTGGGACATGAGAAATGTTAGAGCATTTATGATATTACGTAAAAGAGCATTGACACCTTGATGTTAGATCTTTTGTTTGGAAAATATCTCATTGGTTCAAGCCAAATCACTATCATATATTGGGATAAAAAATAGCCAAATCACTATCACATACTGGGATAAAAAATAGCCAAATCACTACCATATCCTGGGATAAAAAAGTAATAAGCACCTGTGATGCAATATATCAACTTTCCTCTCGAATCAAAATGTAATCATAAGGAAGTAAAATCTGCAACCTCCACACGTCTGACTATGATATGCAGTGCAAAAACAGCACACTAGGAGAACTGAAAGCTTGCTCACAAAACTGCCTTGTTTAAATGTTTCCTCTGTCTGTTTCTCTCATTCTGTTTCTCTTTCTCTCTCTCTCTCTCTCTCTGTATCTGTCAGACTTTCTGTCTCGTTATTTGACCTCCACCCTGAATAAAACCAGCTAAACCTCATAAAAGCTAACATTCTGTTGCTATGGAACTACAATATGGAGCATTTTATTTTCTTGCTTGTGAAATAGACCATATATCCTTGCTCCCATCTTTTCAGTGAAAATAGCCACCTGCAGCCCCTGCCAAAATACATTACATAATCACTGTATAATCAAGATTAGCCTGGAATGGCTAGCAGCAAGCCTGTCTGGCAAATTATTGTTAGTGAGACAACAGAGTTGATTACTTTGGAGGATTGTCAGGGAGACAAAAAAAAAGAAAAAATGAAAATGAAAAAAAAAAAAAAAACTCACACAAAATCCAATGATCATAGAAGGGGCAATAGTAATGCTAGTAGCAATGATACAAAATAATGGCAAGCTAAACTTAAAAAATTCAACCATCTATGACAATGTTCTTAGGATGCTCTCTGTAGCTGCCCCTGCAGTAGACTGAGGAGCCATGTCAAACTCCATGGCCCTCATTTATCAAGAGTCCGTGAGGGGCGTAGCCAGAAATAATAAAATGGGTGGGCCCAGACAACATCAGGTGGGCCTAGCTGAAAACACATAGGTCACTATTATTACTTAAACAGTCAATCAAACAAAAACAGCATTCTGACTGGGTGGGCCTGATTGTCAAATGGGTGGGCACAGGCCCATCCCAGCCCACCCGTGGCTACGCCTATGCCGTGAGCACAGGTCTGTGTTTAAAGGGTGGGTAAGATCATTCCTCCGCAAAGTCTGGATTTTTTTAACTTGTTCTTGTGCTCAGAAATGTGTGTAAATATATGCAAATCTCAGACCACGATTAAGCACAAAAATCAGTGGTAGAATAATGAAATTGTAAATTGTGTTCATTCTCAAACCTCACAGCATGGATAGTTTAAAAAGGGTTACAGTCAGGTATAGGACAAATAGTAGTAATGGGTACATATAGCATTTTCTAAGATGATGATTCAGTAAGTTTGTCACAAATGAAAATGTAACAATTCGATGGTAAGGACAACATATCAGTTATTGAAAATTTATTTTTTTGTTGTTGTAAATGATATTTGTGATCATTTCAAATTTGAGGCAAGCAACGTGCCCCAAAAGTTGGGACAGTGTCAATAAAAGGCAGGTAAATTTGAGTAAGACTAAACAAAAATAAAACATAAAACAAGACTGAAAAAAAAAAAAAACCCAAGGAGGACACTTCATAGTTACATTATGCTAACTGACAATATCTGAATAGTTGTAACAGGACAACAGAATAGTTCTATTGTGTCACAATAGTTCTATTGTATGTTCTATTGTATCACTCAAGAACCACGGATCTATACGTCTATTTACCCGGCTCAGTTGAGTCCTACAACATTTGATTGATATACCATCAATAAACGGTACAATTCAAACATCTTACATCTCATTTGGCAGAAAAATGAAACGTACGTGACTTGTCACTTTAGCACTAGCCTACTAGTGGATCCAAGCACGCAGTGCAAGCAGAGGCACTCACTCACTCACTCGAAGAGAAACGAAACTTAACTTACCCGACTTGACTGCAAGGATCCAACTGCTCGTGGATCCCTGCTTACTCGGATCGCGTCACGAATTGCGTTTCTCTGCCGAGTGTGAGTGCCTGACTAACCGTGGATGACTGCTTGTGGTTAGCTCGTGACTTGACTCCTGGATCCCTACTTGCTCGTGGCCTTGCACAAGCTTTAGCTGGGTGAATCCCCATACAATGGCGGTCTCGCAGGCACGAGTTCTCCATGCTGTTGATGACTCCGACTGCCATTGTTGTCTATGTTTTGTGAATTAATATGACGAGCATGCGGAGTAGTTTGATGTTTACATTAAAGATAGTCTGTGACCATAACAAAAAAATAATAATACAAAACTAAAATATTCTTTCGTAGTTTACCCCGGGGATGTCGCCATGTTAAACTTTCGGTGGTAGCCTATAGCGCAAAAGTTACAGTCCTCTCGAGAAGGATTTCTTTAATTTGGGATGATGAGATGGACATGCAATTCTAACGTAGTTTGAATGAATGAAAGGAAAGGGCAATAGTCATGACGGGCATGATGAGTAGTTTGATGTTTACATTAAAGTGAGCTTGTGACCAGAGGCGTCACTTGACCTATTACTGTACTGGGGCACAGCTGGGGCACACATAATGCGAGCGTGCAAAGCGCGCGAATAATTTTTTTTAGCACTTATTTATCATTAAAAAAAAACATAAACAGTGCTTTAAACTAAATAGACATATCAGATTATGTTGATATGCTCATCAAACATCGTAGATGTCAGATAGCAATCTCCAGAAACCGAGTGTGGGAGCTCACAGTGCTAGGCTAACTGTTACATGAACTAGATGTACCGCATAGCGGTACATGGTATGACCGCCGCAGTATATTGAAATGTGGGAACTGTTGGTGTGATGAGTGTGTGATAGAGCAGTGTTGTGAGGTGGAAATGATTTCCTGTAAGTGGGCATGGATGTGGGTTTTGAATGTGTAGTGTGAAGGACTGATTTGTGAAGGCAAGGAATCGGCAAAATGAGATTTTGTACAATTACAGCGCCCCCTATGGACCAAATTTTATGGCATGTTCTGTGGTGTTAGAGGTCTTTGTGGTGATCGTGCATGATGCATTTTGTGCAGTTCCCACCTTCTCGGTCCAAGATATTGGCAACTCAAAATCCCAATTTTTGCATTTACCCTTATCACTAGGTGGCGCTATGCTTCAAGTGAGAGTTTATGGGCTGGGTCAATATGCCTCTGTAACACCTACATACTAACACAAAATCGTTGTCTTGGGCAAAATTGTTGATGAGTTATTTAACAAAAACTGTTTTTCAAAACCTAGCTTCGGCGATAAACATCGCCCCGTATGACGAAATGTCACAAAATTTAGTACACATGAAAAGAAAGATGTTTAGAGATGGCATGTGAACTTTGACCAAATTTGAGCAATTAAAAGCCAAGATACGGCCATTTGAAGAATTTTAAGCTACGTGTTAAATGTTCATTGACGTGTAACTTCGGAACGGTTTATCTCAAGATAAATCCTTTGATAACTTTTTGTCAGCATTGTCTGTAGATGACATATACCAAATTTGGTGAGATTCACATGAACGGCCTATGACGAGTTCATTCAGATTCGTTTTCGCAATATTAAAATTTCACGGAAATTGTTCTCGTTGGAAGTGGGCGTCGACCAGTGTTTTCAATGCATGAGGGTCAACAGATTTCATGATAAAAAAAAAATAGTTGTAAACGTAAGCATTCTCTAGATAATAGGCAAAATGACATTTTCTATAATTACAGCGCCCCCTATGGACCAAATTTTATGGCATGTTCTGTGGTGTTAGAGGTCTTTCTGGTGATCGTGCATGACGTATTTTGCACAGTTCCTACCTTCTCGGTCCAAGATATTAGCAACTCAAAATCCTAATTTTTGCATTTACCCTTATCACTAGGTGGCGCTATGCTTCAAGTGAGAGTTTATGGGCTGGGTCGATACATCTCTGTAACACCAACATACTAACACAAAATCGTTGTCTTGGGCAAAATTGTTGATAAGTTTTTTAACAAAAACTGTTTTTTGACACGTAGCTTCGCCAATAAACATCGCCCCCTATGACGAAATGTCACAAAATTTAGTACACATAAAAAGAAAGCTGTTTAGAGATGGCATGTCAACTTTGACCAAATTTGAGCAATTAAAAGCCAAGATACGGCAATTTAAAGATTTTTAAGCTACGTGTTAAATGGTCATTGACGTATAACTTCGGAACGGTTTATCTCAAGATAAATCCTTTGATAACTTTTTGTCAGCATTGTCTGTAGATGACATATACCAAATTTGGTGAGATTCACATGAACGGCCTATGACGAGTTCGTTCAGATTCGTTTCCGCAATATTAAAATTTCACGGAAATTGTTTTCGTTGGAAGTGGGCGTCGACCAGTGTTTTCAATGCGCGAGGGTCAATAGATTTCACGATAAAAAAGAAATTGTTGTAAACATAAGCATTCTCTAGATAATAGGCAAAATGACATTTTCTACAATTACAGCGCCCCCTATGGACTACATTTTATGGCATGTTCTGTGGTGTTAGAGGTCTTTGTTGTGATCGTGCATGACGTATTTTGTGCAGTTCCCACCTTCTCGGTCAAAGATATTGGCAACTTAAAATCCCAATTTTTACATTTACCCATATCACTAGGTGGCGCTATGCTTCAAGTGAGAGTTTATGGGCTGGGTCAATACATCTCTGTAACACCGACATACTAACACAAAATCGTTGTCTTGGGCAAAATTGTTAACGAGTTATTTAACAAAAACTGTTTTTTGACACCTAGCTTCGCCAATAAACATCGCCCCCTATGACGAAATGTCACAAAATTTAGTACACATAAAAAGAAAGCTGTTTAGAGATGGCATGTCAACTTTGACCAAATTTGAGCAATTAAAAGCCAAGATACGGCCATTTGAAGATTTTTAAGCTACGTGTTAAATGTTCATTGACGTGTAACTTCGGAACGGTTTATCTCAAGATAAATCCTTTGATAACTTTTTGTCAGCATTGTCTGTAGATGACATATACCAAATTTGGTGAGATTCACATGAACGGCCTATGACGAGTTCGTTCAAATCCGTTTTTGCAATATTAAAATTTCACGGAAATTGCTTTCGTTGGAAGTGGGCGTCGACCAGTGTTTTCAATGCGTGAGGGTCAATAGATTTCACGATAAAAAAAAAATTGTTGTAAACATAAGCATTGTCTAGATAATAGGCAAAATGACATTTTCTACAATTACAGCGCCCCCTATGGACCAAATTTTATGGCATGTTCTGTGGTGTTAGAGGTCTTTGTGGTGATTGTGCATGACGTATTTTGCGCAGTTCCCACCTTCTCGGTCCAAGATATTGGCAACTCAAAATCCCAATTTTTGCATTCACTCATATCACTAGGCGGCGCTACACTTCAAGTGAGCGTTTATTGGCTGGGTCGATACATCTCTGTAACACCGACATACTAACGCAAAATCGTTGTCTTGGGCAAAATTGTTGGCGAGTTATTTAACAAAAAGTGTTTTTTGACACCTAGCTTCGCCAATAAACATCGCCCCCTATGACGAAATGTCACAAAATTTAGTACACATGAAAAGAAATCTGTTTAGAGATGGAATGTCAACTTTGACCAAATTTGAGCAATTATTAGCCAAGATACGGCCATTTGAAAAATTTTAAGCTACGTGTTAAATGTTCATTGACGTGTAACTTCGGAACGGTTTATCTCAAGATAAATCCTTTGATAACTTTTTGTCAGCATTGTCTGTAGATGACATATACCAAATTTGGTGAGATTCACATGAACGGCCTATGACGAGTTCGTTCAGATTCGTTTCCGCAATATTAAAATTTCACGGAAATTGTTTTCGTTGGAAGTGGGCGTCGACCAGTGTTTTCAATGTGCGAGGGTCAATAGATTTCACGATAAAAAAGAAATTGTTGTAAACATAAGCATTGTCTAGATAATAGGCAAAATGACATTTTCTACAATTACAGCGCCCCCTATGGACCAAATTTTATGGCATGTTCTGTGGTGTTAGAGGTCTTTGTGGTGATTGTGCATGACGTATTTTGCGCAGTTCCCACCTTCTCGGTCAAAGATATTGGCAACTTAAAATCCCAATTTTTACATTTACCCATATCACTAGGTGGCGCTATGCTTCAAGTGAGAGTTTATGGGCTGGGTCAATACATCTCTGTAACACCGACATACTAACACAAAATCGTTGTCTTGGGCAAAATTGTTGACGAGTTATTTAACAAAAACTGTTTTTCAACACCTAGCTTTGGCGATAAACATCGCCTCCTATGACGAAATGTCACAAAATTTAGTACACATGAAAAGAAAGATGTTTAGAGATGGCATGTCAACTTTGACCAAATTTGAGCAATTAAAAGCCAAGATACGGCCATTTGAAGAATTTTAAGCTACGTGATAAATATTCATTGACGTGTAACTTCGGAACGGTTTATCTCAAGATAAATCCTTTGATAACTTTTTGTCAGCATTGTCTGTAGATGATATATACCAAATTTGGTGAGATTCACATGAACGGCCTATGACGAGTTCGTTCAGACTCGTTTTCGCAATATTAAAATTTCACGGAAATTGTTCTCTTTGGAAGTGGGCGTCGACCAGTGTTTTCAATGCGTGAGGGTCAATAGATTTCATGATAAAAATATACTTGGTTGTAAACGTTAGCATTCTCTAGATAATAGGCAAAATGACATTTTCCACAATTACAGCGCCCCCTATGGACCAAATTGTATGGCACATGCTGTGGTTTTAGAAGTCTTTGTGCTGATCGTGCATGACGTATTTTGTGCAGTTCCCACCTTCTCGATCCAAGATATTGGCAACTCAAAATTCCAATTTTTGCATTTACCCATATCACTAGGTGGCGCTATGCTTCAAGTGAGAGTTTATGGGCTGGGTCGATACGTCTCTGTAACACCGACATATCACAAAAATTTCATGTTGTTGGGTGAAACGTTCATTGAGTTATTCAGCAAAAACTTTTGCCGGTCTCCCCCTCTTTAACGGACACTGGCACAGCGGGGGGGTGGCCCTGGGGGACCAAAAGGCGTTATTCGCTCACAAACTTCTTGGGCTACATGCCTACAAACATTCATGTCTCCCCGAGTTTCAGTGTCCCGGGAATCGTTGACGAAAAATCGGTGAAAAAATAAAATAAAAATAAAAATAAAAAAAATAAAAAAAAAGGGAAAAATTTTGCAGCAACTCCAATATGACCGCTTTCGCTAGCTTCGCTAGCGGCGGTCATAATGATGAGCAATTTACCCGGTACTAACCTGTAAGACAGGTGGAAAGACATAGCGCTCAGACACCGTTGTTACACGTTATGTCACAGCCAAAGTCGCGTGAATAAATAACGATATTAAGTAGCCATGTGCACATTGTTTATGTAGTGAATAAAGTAGCAATGAGTTGCCATGTTAAGTAGCTATGTGCGCATTCTGTAGATTATGTAGACCTAAAACTCGAAAGTGTTTTTTTTTTTTTAACTGGTGAAATTTATACTGGGGCACTACAGACCAATACTGGGGCACGTGCCCCAGTAAAATATGTCTGGCGACGCCCCTGCTTGTGACCATAAGGAAATAGAATAATACTACAACAAAATTCTTTCGTAGTGTACCCCGGGGACGTCGCCGTTTAAAACTTTTGGGGCTATAGCCTAAACATTACAGACAG
The DNA here is from genome assembly GCA_027475355.1 of Coilia nasus. Classification (NCBI taxonomy): domain Eukaryota; kingdom Metazoa; phylum Chordata; class Actinopteri; order Clupeiformes; family Engraulidae; genus Coilia; species Coilia nasus. Next base: position 8,881,400 of record CM050211.1, on the reverse strand, counting down.
TTACAGTTTTCATGCGGTGTGGTTGAGGGTTTCTTTAATTTGGGCTGATGAGAATGAACATGCAATTTTAACGTGAATGAATGGCCGCATTTGACTTGAGCTAGACGTTTGCATGCGGATGCATCCGTTTGCAGCCTGACGCTGAAAATGTTGCATTGTGGTTAGAAATTGTGTCCGACATGCCCGAAATGTGTGAGGTTGTCACGAGTTGTCACAACAATGCGACCATGACACATGACCCGAAAACTCGCGGGAGCATGACGCTTACAGACAAATCGTACAGACCTTTGCAGTTGCCTCCACACAACTGCAAGTGGCTAGCTAACGCCTCCTCGGTGACGCTACTTTGCCATGGTTGGTTAAAAGTTCACTGACGTCTGTGCACGTGCATTGTCCGGTGCTCCCCGACTGGACTTGTCATCTAAAGTGTACGTTATTGTACTCCAATTTGAAGATATATCTCTTCTCTTTATTTTTACCTTGTTCTGATGGTTTATCTGACGCTGTCAAGCCTGGCCCATTATTTATTTAATTATTAATCCCATTTCTATTTAATTGTCCGTGTTATATATCTACTTATGGTCTTTGTTTTATGGTTTTGCTGTCTTAGTTTTCATGTTTGTGTTGTGGAGCACTTTGGGGCAACTCGTTTTGTTCCAATGTTAATCTAAACAATAAGAAAGACTCGACTTCAATTAAACTCTCAGTGCACCCCACTACAACCATAGACTGTAGAGGACTACAACCCCCGCCCTCCCTCTCCACACATGACTTGTGTGTCATCTGCTACGATGATCGGGGAGGCGCGAGCTCAGTCTCGTTAGGATTTGTGTTCGACTTTATTTTCCTCATTTAATGCCCACCCCTGCTGTGACCAGCAATTCTCGTTGACGTATGCAGCCAGTTGCAGACGGGCGGACTGGAATCTCGAACGAGCCTAATGAAAGGAAAGGCCAGTCGTCATGCGGAGTAGTTTGATGTTTATGAGAGCCCGTTACCATAGGCTCGTTCGAGATTCGAGTCCGCCCGTCTGCAACTGGCTGCATACGTCAACGAGAATTGCTGGTCACAGCAGGGGTGGGCATTAAATGAGGAAAATAAAGTCGAACACAAATTCTAACGAGACTGAGCTCGCGCCTCCCCGATCATCCTAGCAGATGACACACAAGTCATGTGTGGAGAGGGAGGGCGGGGGTTGTAGTCCTCTACAGTCTATGGTTGTAGTGGGGTGCACTGAGAGTTTAATTCAAGTCCAGTCTTTCTTATTGTTTAGATTAACATTGGAACAAAACGAGTTGCCCCAAAGTGCTCCACAACACAAACATGAAAACCAAGACAGCAAAACCATAAAACAAAGACCATAAGTAGGTATATCACACGAACAATGAAATAGAAATGGGATTAATAATTAAATAAATAATGGGCCGGGCTTGACAGCGTCAGATAAACCATCAGAACAAGGTAAAAATAAAGAGAAGAGATATATCTTCAAATTGGAGTACAATAACGTACACTTTAGATGACAAGTCCAGTCGGGGAGCACCGGACAATGCACGTGCACAGACGTCAGTGAACTTTTAACCAACCATGGCAAAGTAGCGTCACCGAGGAGGCGTTAGCTAGCCACTTGCAGTTGTGTGGAGGCAACTGCAAAGGTCTGTACGATTTGTCTGTAAGCGTCATGCTCCCGCGAGTTTTCGGGTCATGTGTCATGGTCGCATTGTTGTGACAACTCGTGACAACCTCACACATTTCGGGCATGTCGGACACAATTTCTAACCACAATGCAACATTTTCAGCGTCAGGCTGCAAACGGATGCATCCGCATGCAAACGTCTAGCTCAAGTCAAATGCGGCCTCTATAAGGAAATAAAATTATACTACAAAATAAAATATCATTTCGTAGTGTACCCCGGGGACGTCGCCATTTAAAACTTTCGGGGCTATAGCCCAAACGTTACAGCCCTTTTTATGCGGGGTGGTTGAGGGTTTTCTCTCGAGGATTTCTTTAATTTGGGCTGATGAGAACATGCAATTTTAACGTAGTTTGAATGAATGAAAGGAAAGGCCAATCGTCATGACGGGCATGCGAAGTAGTTTGATGTTTACATTAAAAATAGCGTGTGGCCATAAGAAAATAAATAGTACAAAAAATAAAATAAAATAAAATATTTGTTCATATGGTTACCCCGGGGACGTCGCAACAACTTTCGGTGCTCTCCATAGACAGTAGAAGAGAATGGACTGAGGGATGGCGTCGTTTTCAATGGGAGCCGTTGAAGCACAATTTTGAGATTTTTAATTGGTCACTTTGCAACTGCGCAAGCGCGGGGTGACGTACGGTCACGTCGGCCAGCGAACCCAAATACTATAAATTGAGTGGTAGATGCTCAATCACAAACCTTACAGCGTACGATAATTTTCTTAATAAGTATTCTTCTACCGTTATAGCTGCAATCACTTAGTTGAATGGGGGGTTAATATTGTATGTGGGGACTTGATTCTTCGTCAACTAACTTTGGTTCCAGGCAGTCTTGCAAGCCAGCATGTCAAGGGAGCTAGCTAGTTAGCATGTAAACTACAAGCTATAGCGTGTAGCTTAGCTTAGCAGTCTTTCTCAATTCACTTGCATCGAATAGTAAAATCCATAAAGATAGCGATTCTGCTTACAAACAAATACCAAGTTCTACGCTTATTTTTCGGGAAATAGTGATGTAAATGTTTCCCCAACATCAATAGAAAAGTAAACGAGCATGACTGTGGCTACAGCGTGTTATCCAACCAGTACGGTAAATTTCCTCCTGTGCGACAGAAACTCACTAGTCGTCGCATGATTTATGGCGTCATTTTTAGCATAATTTCAGATAAACGTTTCTTACAAGGCAATAACATGACAGATTTCTGATCGAAGCAAATATGTTTTGCTGTGCCCTCTCCGGTTTACAACAATGCCAATATCAAGGTACGGATGGCTTCTCATGTAAAGTTGTTTGATTTCAAAGTGACGCTAAAATGAATGGAAGTCAACGGAATGCTACATGCTATTGGTCATTTTCCGGGTTGAGATTTCCCCATGGGTGCTTCAACTTCCGGATATATTCCTACCCCCTTGGTGCTCTCCGAAAGTTGCAGTCTTTTTTATACGTGGTGGTTGAGGGCCTCTCGAGTTCTTTAATTCAGGCTGATGAGATGAATGCAATTTTAATGTAGTTTGAGAATGAAAGGCTGGGGCATGCCGAGTAGTTTGATGTTTACATTAAAGACCTGAGGAAGTGTCTCTGCCAGTACATTAGCAACCAAATATGATATTAAAAATCTAGCCTAATAATCACTTGTGTGAGTGTCTGACTAACCGTGGATCTCAACCCATACCCGCTCGTGGATGCCTGCTTGCGGTTGGCTCGTTTCTTGAGTTTAGGCTCCCTCCTTGAGTTTATACCTGTGGCTTCACTCACGGATCCCTGCTTGCTCTCGGTCTTGCACAAGCTTGCAGTTGGGTGAATCCCCTGCATACAACGGCAGTCTAGCACACGGGCACGAGTTGTCCATGCCATATTAGCTTGTTGCATAGGCCTATATGTTGCATATAGGCTATGTTGTGTAAATTAATACTATGTTGATCCACCCCATATTCATTTTTGAGCACAATAAAATACAATAATACAATAGCAGGTGTTTGTGTGGGCGGTGTTGCCCCATGCAAACTGCTGTGGAAAGCTTGTGTTGTAGAAAAGTAAGTGTGTTTTGGTCGCTGGTCGAGTCATGGACCCTGTGCCCTGTTAGATTTCTGTTTTTACAGCCAGCACAAACTAAGTAGTTCACCATTTTATATGAATCCTACCAACCCACCTGCCTATAAAAATATGTATCTAGCTATCTGGCTAACGATCTATAGCCTAGCCTACTATGCTATCTGGGCCATTCCACCAAATGAGTGCTATTTGCTTGTTTCAACTCTTCACAATTAAACTTTTTATTCAATTTGAACATAGAATCTTGTAACACACATAATTAACTACTCAAAATGAGTAGTGGTCCATCTGAGGCTATTTTATTATTTTTTTTATAAAGTTTTCAAGATGAGTATCGTTGATTTTTTTTTTCAGTCCTGTTACCTAAACTAAAATGACATTTTAAGACTTTGTTTAAATAAATATCCAACAAACACTTTGTTGTCCATTAGAAAAAATGTACATTAAGAAGTAAGGGCTGGTTACATGTTCAAATTACTAATATTTCTGACAAAAAAATCACTATACAACCCAATACAAGTTGTATTTTTGTGAATGTGAAGCAGCTTTTTTCCTTTTAAAGAACATGAACAAATAAAAACCTATCCAAAGCTTGAGCATGTATTTTATTAATTGATGAAAAATCTGGAACAACTAGGAATCATTTAATACAAGGTATGTTCTTTATTTTTGGGAAAAACAATTAAGTAACAGGAAAAAATATAAGTAACAGGAATGAGTGTAAGCTTAAGGACCATACATAAATTACTGCCCAAACAGCATTTTGGGCAATAGATCTGTGCTTAATGTTTATGTGATATCCAAATCAATGCAAAGTGCTTAGGCTACATGGGAATAGTAAGATACACCACAATTTATTGGGATTTTATGCCCCCTTCAATGTATATTCATCAAATCAATCATCAATTCATCAAATTAAAATACCATTGTTTTATATGGGGAAAACTATTTTCTTGCTGTGTGTCTTACTTACATACAAACTTTCTATGTGGGACTTGGAAAAGCATGGAATCTGGAGCTGTGTTTTCAGCCATGTCAGCCAAGCCTCGAAGCTCCCTCGCAACTGTATTCCAAGAAATATCCACTACAAAATTTGCAATAAAACAACTACGGTCAATGACCAAAGCAACTCTCGCTTCTATCATTTTCTATGGAAGTATCAGTTAATCTCGATCAACCAATGAGCAAGAGGGTGATGCCCTGTTTGACAGCCCACCTCATTTGCAGAAATGTGATTTTTGGGCCTCCATAGTGGTTTGGCTCCCTGTAAATATTGTATTCACATCATAAAACTGATCTTAAATGATAACGACTTCAACAAGTGCAATCAGAGATGGCAACCTGGTGCCCCATGTGGGCATACACAGACACAGACACGGACAGGATCATTGCAATACCCGGTCAATCCCCTCCGGGGGACCAGGCAATAATTTCAACTGTAAACGTTACAAGCCAGCTAAATAGCACTTTTTTTATAGATATGCATACAAATTAAACAATAAACTGGAGAATTCTGATCATTCCTGTCCTGTAACTATTACTCACTCTTCATTTAAGTAACAGGGCTGAGTTTTCATTTAAGTAACAGGACTGAGTTTTTAGCATAAAGTTAGAAAAACATGAAATATAGCTACATGGAGGCTAGGCTAATGGCGCGAGGTAATTTTGCACATTGTAGTGATTTACCAAAATTAATATTTTGAAAATAAACAAAAACATCTAAGACATAATTTAGGTAACACGACAGTATGTTGAGATAGATCTGTCTTGGCTATAGTTCCATTATCATCAAGTCAGTGGAAAAATAAATCAGAAAACTTACTTTTGGTCTTCCCATGTCCTTCAGATATTCCAAATGATGTAACTTCCTGATAAACATGTGACTTGTGGAATGTTCAAAAATGTTCAGAGGGGTAATGTGTTAAGGTAACAGGACTGAGTGAAAACCTTGGGACACGACTAAAATGTATATTTTAGCTGCAATATTTCACATTCCCAATTTTTAAAATGTATCTAGAGCAAATAAGGGATATAGAATTATACAAAAAACATAAAAAAATAAAAATTCGGAAGGATTTTATTAACTGTATTTCATGGTAAAGTGTAGTGTTTGAAAGTGGGGACAGGTAACAAATGCATTTATTTCAGTATTCTGGGTAGCGTTTTTAATGTTTTCAATTATTTATTTTACATTTTCAATTCAATATTTATGTGGGACATGTTGTTTTATAATAAAATGCATTTTACGCCAATTTTACAGCTATTTTACATCATATTTAAAGACATAATGTCCTGGGGACAGAAATGGCACCGATTTGGTAGAATGGCCCATCTAGCGGTCTCTTATCGCCCTTCCCTCTCACTATATAAATATGTATCTGTCTGTCTATGCTATCTATCTGTCTATCTATCTACATATATATATATATATATATATATATATATATATATATATATATATGGATTTATCTAGGGGCTGTGAATTGCAGCACTTTTTTGCAGCACTTTTTCGTATTATATTATGTTTTCTGATACCCACCAAAATCAAACACAGTGGATAACAGTTTACATGTGTATTACCAACAAGAAAGTGGTGTAAAATTTGTTATTTATTGAACCCTGCAACACGCCCTTTGAATTTTATAGCTCAACATTCAATTCTATAGCTAAATATTCCATATTGTATAATCGCCAAGTTTAATTTAGTTTTGTTTTATAATGGGCTATTTGAGTTGAAAGAGTGGGTGAAGCCTGGAATTCCATGGCCTTCATTTCACTTGTGATTGTCGTGTATTAGTAGTTGCAGTAAATAAAGGCACATTTTCGTATATTCATTCTACTTTTCACCTTTTTTGGGTCTTATATTATGGCTTGTTTTCAGGCTCCCATTTGCTTCATTTTCTCGCGACAATCTGTTAACGCGACAATCTGACTGCAAAGTGATAGTATCTGTGGTAAAATGGTGGTAAAGTGCAAATATTCGATAACAAGTCCTAATTAGTAAGTAAGCAGGTCATTTTGGAAGTAAGTTGTGGTTGTGGTTAATTTTGTAAGTAAAACTTTGGGAGTCGGGCGGGGGCGGTGTAGGAGATGAGATGGGGGAGGAGGAGGAGGAGGAGGAGATGAGGCCCAGACAGGCCCTTGGGGTGAGCGAAGCCCAGACAGGCTCCCTCTCCCCCCTTCTCTTTCCCCTCCTCTTTCCCTAATTTTTTTTTTTTTTTTTTAATGCATTGGTGCAAATAGTTGGTAATGAGCAGGAAGTAGTACATTTTGGAAGTAAACGGTGGTTGTAAGTGAATTGTGGAAGTACATTTTGGAAATTTGGGTAGCAGGTAGCTAAACTGTGGACACACGCTAAAGGATTGATCACCTTTAGTGGGGCCGCCTCAGGGGAGGGTACAGTGAATAAAGGCCCGAAACACCCGTGCTGAGGATGTGTCCCACATACAGTAGTGTATGGATAATTGTAATGGCTGTAGTTAGGAAAGCCTGAAGTGTGGTACAATGGGTGCTCTCCCCACATGTGCAAGTGTCTTGTATTTTTATGTATTTATCTAGTTATTTTAATTGTTAAGGAAATGTTGGAGGAAACTGCAAATGCTTGCCAGTGGTCCTGGATGAGATGCATGTTGTTGGCATGGTGAAAGCCATGGGGGAAAGCGATAGGTAGGTGCTGCTGAGTGGATCATGTAAACGGCCCCAGCAGCCCCAGTCACTGTAACGGTAGCCGGCTGGTTCAGGTTAACCCTTGTTGAGCATCTGTCTGTACGGCTCCAGTTGGCCATCCCCTCAGCTGCTCTGTCCTGTACAGCTCACATCAGGTTGCGTGAATAGCTGTAGTCAGCGGCCAGTTGTGCGTGTTACACCTGGGAGTAGGGACTAACAGCCTGAACTATTTACTTGATTATAGATAGTGTAGGGGTAGGTGTAATAGCTATAGTTTCTCCCTAAGGTGCTCTTCCTACATGCACAAGTACTTTGTGTTCTTTGTAAACTAACCCTGGTTTACCACACGTTCAACAGTGACAGCGGCCAAATGTGCGATGCAAATATACAGCTTATTCACAGTAGGCTACCAGCTATAACAGGACTATGGGCCTTCTATGACATAACCCTCTGCAAAATAAGTTTTTCAAGCCATCTTCACCCTCAGTTATATCCCTCACAGTCTTTTGAATTACCCTGCTCTGCAGTTTAGTTCCATTATTTTCAGTCTCAGTTTATTCATATTCCCTCAGAACCTATTAAATGTCACCATTCTAGGGTGTTTTTGTCCAAATTGTCTCCTGGGAGGCATGCCCCCCGGACGCCCTACCAGGGTTGGGTTTGCTGATTTATCCTTACAGCTACCATTTACCCAATGAAGTGCTCAGTGTGCTGTGGAGCTTCCTGCATGTTCAGTGTGCTTTCAGTTCAGTCTTGAATGTTCTCATCGAAATGAACAAAAGGTCTTTGAGAACACAGTATTTGACCTATATTGTTTATTGCGTTGGAGGTGGGCCGCGAACATTTTTGAGATTTTCAAGTGTGCCCTGAGTTAGAAAAGGTTGAGAACCTCTGCTCTAGATAATAGGCAAAATGACAATTTTTGCATTTACCCATATCACTAGGTGGCACTATGCTTCAGATGAGTATATATGGGCTGGGTCGATATGCCTCTGTAACACTGACATTCACAAAAATGTCATGTTGTTGGCTGAAACGTTCATTGAGCTATTCAGTAAAAACTTTTGGGCATCTCCCCCTCTTTGACAGACACTGGCACAGCTCCTATTTGCTCAGAAACTACTAGGGCTACTGGCTACATGCCTGCAAAGATTCATGTCCCCTAGAGTTCCAGTGTCCCGGCAATCGTTGACGAAAAATCCGTAAAAAAAGGGAATATGTCCTGGCAACACCAATATGATAATAATATAAATGAAAAACCTAAAGTAAAACATATATGATGTTGACTACACTGTACCGTAGAATATACAATACACTTTTTCTCAACCTCAACCTCTTCTTAAGAGCCTTCTTAACCCGGCCGTTTATGGCAGCAGACTCTATCAGTACATTTGTAAGGTTAAATTTGTAAGTGTTTTGTAACAAAATAAAAACACATCAACACTTAATTTTACAAACTATTAGAGCTTTAACACATAAAATGCTGATCAACATATAATGTCCAACATGATTGACAGGGATGTTTACTTGGACACCTACATGAGGAGATGTTTTCCTAAGGAGGGACGAGGAACAAGGAACCAGGACAGAAAATATAACACACACTGTCTATCTCTCTGTCTGTATGTCTCTCTGTCTGTCTCTCTCCCACACACACTGTAAGCACAACATGGCACCTTCATGGTTTTTACTGTAAAAAGGCAACATCAATTCCAAAGTCCCTTAATACTGAGACCACATGCTTCTCATGAGACATACTTAACCTGACAGTTCACAGTTAATATCACCAATGTTAGGTTAGGTTAATATGAACAATGTGCCAACATGACAGACAGCCTTGTGACAAGGCTAGCTGACAGCACACCAGAGGGGGTTTTCCCCATGACCTGATAAGATAGAATCTAGGAAGCATTTGATTTTGGTCACATTTACACAGGCCCGGCCCTAACCAATTTGGCGCCCTAGGCAACATTTTAGGTGTACAATTCCACTGCTAGTGTACACATACTCACAAGAAACTAAATAGCTTTGTCTTAGACATTCTTTTATTTAAATAAAGAAATTGCACATTCAAACTACTTAGAAAGAATTAAATAAACACATGAACTGAATATATGAAATATAAATAGCTTACATAAAGTATTAGATTTAAATACTCCCAAAATAAAAAGTGTAAAGCCCAGTTTGGGCTTAGAAAAGCTTCTTTCAGCAGCAGCCACTGTAACAGGAAGAGTGGCAGAGCTTCTTCTCATGCAGGTAGGTAAAAGGTTTCATGTTTTGTCATATTCTTTGATGGGAACTTATGCCTTTTGCAAGTTCTGTGCCATCAATGTCTGGATGGCTGTCATGGGTCAGAGCAGTACTTAGGGTTTGACAGTTCTGTAGCAGGTCCTCTTCTTCTAAGTTGGGGAAATGGAGGAGGAGGCACCTCTCCAGGTTTAACACCATAAACACACTTTGGACAATATGAGCTAACACAGCAAACAGCTAGGCTTACAACTATGATATATAAAGGAGAGGGAGATTAAAAGGCATTTTGATTAACTATTACAAGCTGGGAAAATGTGAGCTAACCCCAAATGTCAAAATGTAAACAAATGTAACATTATAACACCTGTTGAATAAATCTAATATGTATACATTTACCTGAATAAAGTAAAGTTGAAGTAGTTACATTACTACTTTCCATAACAGCTTAGGCCTTTTTGATAACATAAACTGACCTTAAAACTAACAGTTAGTGCTGGCTATTTATTGATTAGCTAACTATGTTATTCTAATGGTTAATGACGTTATCAATCATCATTCTGCAAAAGAAAAATCTGTTCTAATCTAATCTAATGTAATTTGTTCTAATATCATAACATCACCTTTACTGTAACATTACCTCTGTTTTTGTTGCATTTTTCCTTCTCTTCTTTTCTTTTTTCCTCCCCCGTGCACCAGACAGTTTGGGACGTGTTGACGTTTTGTGCTTGTTGACGCATCAAAAAACAACCACCCCCGAACTACCAGGTAAAGTCTGATTGGTCGGAGGAGGATGGGGGGCATCTTAGAATATCATTATTATTATTACTACTATAGGCTTAGCTATGTAGTAAAATAAAGACTTAATAATACCAACTAGTTTTAAGAATAGTGGAAGTTTTATATTTTTTTCTTCCCCCACTTCTGGGGCCCCCTAGATGGACGGCGCCCTTAGCATTTGCCTATACTGGCCTATGCCACGGGCTGGCCCTGCATTTACAGTCCATTATCTGTCCAATTCAGAACTGGGGCCCTACAGCTTTTTCTGAATGCTTAAACACTAGAAGTGATTCTTGTAGTGCAGTTTCTGAAACTAATAACTCAAAAGCAGTCACTAGGTTTCCAAAACAAAGTACCAACACTGCCTCATTTGCCCCAAACCGACTGTCTCTTGCACACTGAATCCCACCTTTCTTTTTTACAGTGTTCATGTCCTTTTAAAAATAAATAGTGGATTTTAATTCATTTCTCCAACATATCATGCTTGGGATCTTTCAGATGACCTGTACTTCCTCACCACTGCCAATGGGGTGGTGTACCAGACCTACTGTGACATGACCACAGCAGGTGGTGGATGGACACTGGTAGCCAGTGTGCATGAGAACAACTTGTATGGGAAATGCACTTTAGGAGACCGGTGGTCAAGCGAGCAGGGAAGCGATCCTAACCACCCTGATTGAAATTTGAATGAAGGCTTTCCTTGCTGAAGAGGTCTGCTCGTGCCATTGACAGGGATGTTTACTTGGACACCTACATGAGGAGATGTTTTCCTAAGGAGGGACGAGGAACAAGGAACCAGGACAGAAAATATTTTACATCAACATCACGAGAACCAGGCAAAGGGCCAAAAAATATGTTATATCAACATCACGAGAACCAGGCAAAGGGCCAGGACACAAAAGCAACACAATGACTCATTGTGGTCTGTTTGGCTTTCTATTGCTCTTCACTTTGTCAGAATTCTGTGACCATTAATGGCCTCTTCAGTTCAGTTTGGAATTCTGTCTGATCTTGTAAAACAATAATGTCAAATATCTCCCAAAAGCATCTTAAGCTTGAGAACATCTTAAACACTCTTTCAATCATTTTTGAGGTTTCAGCTTGTTTCCTGCAAGCATTTTAGAGTATGAACATTGTGGTGCTGCCCATATTTGGCCACTGATGGATAGAGAACTGCCTTTGCCTTGCTGCTCATGATTGGCCACTAATGGCCTAACGACACACCACTGTTAGGAGCATATAAAAGCCAGTTGTGTGAAAGGACTGGGGAGAAGAGCACTGGAAGAAGAGCTCCATGCTGCGCCCTGCTGTCATCGGGTTCAACGCACACTATTGTCAAAGATCTTAGATCCCTCAACACTCTCTGCTATTGTCCTGCAAAGGGCCGTAATTGTTCTACTGTCTGGGCGTGAGGTATTGTGGCCACTTGTGTGCCTCTGCTGTGCCTAAGTGTTTGTTGTGTTCACCCTAGCCTCCAGAAGTCCAGGCTCCCAGGCCTCCTTTGTCAGAACGCCGGTGTGCTGCAGCTGAACCTGACTCTGTGCTAGCTACTGCTGTTTAAAGGGCCGTAACTACATTTGCCTGCACCAAATGTGAAAGCGCTGGCTGTTGTCTGTGGTGCCGGCAGTCATTTTCAGTTGCTCTCTTCCGGCCTCTGGCGTCTCTCCTGTGGTTCCAGTCCCTGATGTTGTCCAGAAGGCCGTGTGGGTGTCCATGTGACTCTCTCTAAATTTGGCCACTAGGTGACACATACTGTTTTGCTCAATCGCCAAGCCACACATCACAGCATAGTACACTCATTCCACATCTTGATTACACACACTGTCTATCTCTCTGTCTGTATGTCTCTCTGTCTGTCTCTCTCCCACACACACTGTAAGCACAACATGGCACCTTCATGGTTTTTACTGTAAAAAGGCAACATCAATTCCAAAGTCCCTTCATACTGAGACCACATGCTTCTCATGAGACATACTTAACCTGACAGTTCACAGTTAATATCACCAATGTTAGGTTAGGTTAATATGAACAATGTGCCAACATGACAGACAGCCTTGTGACAAGGCTAGCTGACAGCACACCAGAGGGGGGTTTTCCCCATGACCTGATAAGATAGAATCTAGGAAGCATTTGATTTTGGTCACATTTACACAGGCCCGGCCCTAACCAATTTGGCGCCCTAGGCAAGATTTTAGGTGTAAAATTCCACTGCTAGTGTACACATACTCACAAGAAACTGAATAGCTTTGTCTTAGACATTCTTTTATTTAAATAAAGAAATTGCACATTCACACTACTTAGAAAGAATTAAATAAACAAATGAACTGAATATATGAAATATAAATAGCTTACATAAAGTATTAGATTTAAATACTGGTAGGCCAAAGGTTTCATGTTTTGTCATATTCTTTGATGGGAACTTATGCCTTTTGCAAGTTCTGTGCCATCAATGTCTGGCTGGCTGTCATGGGTCAGAGCAGTACTTAGGGTTTGACAGTTCTGTAGCAGGTCCTCTTCTTCTAAGTTGGGGAAATGGAGGAGGAGGCACCTCTCCAGGTTTAACACCATAAACACACTTTGGACAATATGAGCTAACACAGCAAACAGCTAGGCTTACAACTATGATATATAAAGGAGAGGGAGATTAAAAGGCATTTTGATTAACTATTACAAGCTGGGAAAATGTGAGCTAACCCCAGATGTCAAAATGTAAACAAATGTAACATTATAACAGCTGTTGAATAAATCTAATATGTATACATTTACCTGAATAAAGTAAAGTTGGAGTAGTTACATTACTTTCCATAACAGCTTAGGCCTTTTTGATAACATAAACTGACCTTAAAACTAACAGTTAGTGCTGACTATTTATTGATTAGCTAACTATGTTATTCTAATGGTTAATGACGTTATCAATCATCATTCTGCAACAGAAAAATCTGTTCTAATCTAATCTAATGTAATCTGTTCTAATATCATAACATCATCTTTACTGTAACATTACCTCTGTTTTTGTTGCATTTTTCCTTCTCTTCTTTTCTTTTTTCCTCCCCCGTGCACCAGACAGTTTGGGACGTGTTGACGTTTTGTGCTTGTCGACGCATCAAAAAACAACCACCCCCGAACTACCAGGTAAAGTCTGATTGGTCAGAGGAGGATGGGGGGCATCTTAGAATATCATTATTATTATTACTACTATAGGCTTAGCTATGTAGTAAAATGAAGACTTAATAATACCAACTAGTTTTAAGAATAGTGGAAGTTTTATATTTTTTTCTTCCCCCACTTCTGGGCCCCCTAGATGGACGGCGCCCTTAGCATTTGCCTATACTGGCCTATGCCACGGGCTGGCCCTGCATTTACAGTCCATTATCTGTCCAATTCAGAACTGGGGCCCTACAGCTTTTTCTGAATGCTTAAACACTAGAAGTGATTCTTGTAGTGCAGTTTCTGAAACTAATAACTCAAAAGCAGTCACTAGGTTTCCAAAACAAAGTACCAACACTGCCTCATTTGCCCCAAACCGACTGTCTCTTGCACACTGAATCCCACCTTTCTTTTTTACAGTGTTCATGTCCTTTTAAAAATAAATAGTGGATTTTAATTAATTTCTCCAACATATCATGCTTGGGATCTTTCAGATGGCCGGTACTTCCTCACCACTGCCAATGGGGTGGTGTACCAGACCTGCTGTGACATGACCACAGCAGGTGGTGGATGGACACTGGTAGTCAGTGTGCATGAGAACAACTTGTATGGGAAATGCACTGTAGGAGACGGGTGGTCAAGCGAGCAGGGAAGCGATCCTAACCGCCCTGATGGACAGGGGATGTGGGCCAACATGAGAACCTTTGGCACGCCAGAGGGGGCAACCTCTGACGACTACAAGGTACTATTGTAATTACCTGGAGTAGATCAAGGTTAGGCACTGGATGGGGGCACAATTATGTGATAATGATTAAGTTCATATTTGATATACATGTTCATGTACACATACTGTAGATGAATAAAGAGAACGCTGGAATGGAAACTAAAGTGTTGATTCTGATTAATCTGAGCTTGTAAAGGCAGAAAATGCCATAAAATGTCAGTGAAACTGGGGCACTACAGGGGTGTAGCGGAATTAATCTAAATGGTAAACTGTCTCAGTCATGCATAATGATTGACAGTAATAATAAATAAACATCCGTAAGAATGTATTAAGCAGCGAAAACGAGTGACAAGGATGAACTGATTTGCATAAGGGAAGTAGCCAAACATAAAATAACGTTCACTGAAAACCCCCCAAAGTAACTGGATCAGCAGGATTTTATGCTATATAAGCCTCCCTCCTGATCACCCCTCCCTTATCCAACCTTTTGCTATTCACAAACGACAAACACAACTGCAGTTGAAATTTTTGTTTTGGACATTTTTACTCAAACATGTTGGGAGGAATCCTGCTGCTGACAGTGCTTGCACTGTCATCACTCTCCACTGAGTGTTACCCAGGTAAGCTTTAGGGAAAGAAATTAATTATACCAATTTCTCCATTTACATATACAATACGTATATACAAAGACTATAATTCAAAATGTTAAAAATATCCAGAATATGCAGCATGTTACAGGACTTAACATATTATACATTTGTAATATTATTATAATGAGTTAATTCAAATAAAAAAAATCTGCTAGTAGTCACAGAATATATTTTTGCACATCTCTACAGGGGGTGGTTTAGCTTCTCTTGATCATGCTACCGATGACAATCGTGACCTGCAGAAGATTCTCGGGAGACTTCAGTTTGTTGGATCTAGCTGCAAAGAAATTCAGCAGAAATATGGTGCGCATGAAGGTGAGTCTCTTTACTGTAACAAAAGTGTAGCCACTTAGGGCTTACTTCAGCCATGCTTACTTACAAAATTGGTGGAACCTCTTTGCCTCAAATTTAGATTTACTTACATCTATACATAACCTAAAATAAAAAAAAATACATTCAGTTAACTCACTTAAGGCAACAAGTTTCCACCAATTTGTCAAGTAAACTAGACTTTCTTTTTTACAGTGTTCATGTCCTTTTAAAAATAAATAGTGGATTTTAATTCATTTCTCCAACATATCATGCTTGAGATCTTTCAGATGGCCTGTACTTCCTCACCACTGCCAATGGGGTGGTGTACCAGACCTACTGTGACATGACCACAGCAGGTGGTGGATGGACACTGGTAGCCAGTGTGCATGAGAACAACTTCTATGGGAAATGCACTCTAGGAGACCGGTGGTCAAGCGAGCAGGGAAACGACCCTAACCGCCCTGATGGAGAGGGGACGTGGGCCAACATGAGAACCTTTGGCACCCCAGAGGGGGCAACCTCTGACGACTACAAGGTACTATTATAATTACCTGGAGTAGATCAAGGTTAGGCACTGGATGGGGGCAGAACTATGTGATAATGATTAAGTTCATATTAGATATAGGCTACATGTTTATGTACACATACTGTAGATGAATAAACAAAATGCTGGAATGAAAACTGAATAGTTGTTCCTCACTTGTTTTCTACAGAATCCTGGTTACTATGATATTGTGGGGGAAGATGTTTCTGTCTGGCATGTACCTAATGACACACCCCTAAAACACTGGAGCTGTAAATCCTTCCTGCGTTACCACACAGTGACCAAATTTCTTCCAACTTATGGAGGAAATCTCTACCAACTCTTCAAGGTACGTACATAGAAAACAAAAAATCACACAGAATAGGTTCCAATCAGAGGCGAAGTAAAATTCCTGCCCCTTATTTGTTCAAACCATTTCACTGACCCAGCTGATGCTAATTACCATACCATTTGTCTCCCAGTGTCAAGAGGAGCGCTATATAAAACTTATTTTTTCTTCTTATTATTCATAGAGGTAGCGGAGGTCATTAAGTAGCCACCTGCATTAAGAGTTCAGGCAGGGTTGATGAAATTGCCTGACTTTCACTTTCCCAAGCTGGTGTGTCCGCCTCTGGTTCTAAAATGATGTGCTGTAAATGGTCTCCACCATTGCATGAGCATAGGTAGTCAGCTGAGTGACTGGGACGCTGTGAAGATGAGCATGCCTCTGTGACCTGCCTGAACCAATGGTATGTTACATTTGTTTTTCAGCGCCTTCCAGTTAGATTCAA
Organism: Coilia nasus; assembly: GCA_027475355.1. NCBI lineage: Eukaryota > Metazoa > Chordata > Actinopteri > Clupeiformes > Engraulidae > Coilia > Coilia nasus. The sequence goes on along the minus strand of CM050211.1, from coordinate 8,864,808 downwards.
CGCTGGAGCATGTCCAGCCAACAATGGCCCATCTATTCCTATTGTGTATGATGAGGGAGACGCTGGGACCACAAGCAACTTGTACAGCCCGAATTCAAGAGGTATCCTCATCTACAGCATTTTATACAAGCAAGTAACTAAAATACAGATAAATTAACTAAAGGCCACCTTCTAATATGTTTAAACCATTCTTCAAAAGACAACATAATTTACAAAGTAATGTAAGTTATTTTAAAAAATATGAAATATTACCGTGAACGCACTGAATTTCAGATTAGGTTTTGCACATTTGAATTGGCTAATTTTTCTTACTTTCCCAGGCGAATTCACTCCTGGCTTCATCACCTTCAGAGTGTTTAACCATGAGAGGGCAGCAATGGCCATGTGCTCTGGACTCAAACCTAATGGATGCCATTCTGAACATGTAAGAATGACTTACTGCATGATTAAGGATTGTACAATGAAGTATTGGCTCCCACACAGAAGATACTATATAATGTAGGGTACTGAAACAGACACCTGCATGTACAGCAGTTATAACAGTACTGTTCTAGGTCTGATGTACTTAAAAGGATATACTGTATAACATTATGCATTATGTGTCCTTCCTGTCTTCTGACAGCACTGCATTGGAGGTGGAGGACACTTCCCTGAAGGAGCTCCTCGCCAATGTGGTGATTTCACAGGCTTTGACTGGGATGGTTACGGAACACACAGAGGTTGGAGTGTATCCAGAGAGATGACTGAAGCTGCAGTGCTGATCTTTTACCGCTGAATCGCTGAGTCAGTCCACAGATGAAATTGGGCAGATATAATATCTGACAGCTGACGTGTGGGGATAAAATGGGAATTTTAACATTTTGGGGTGCCTGTTCTGATTTACTGTTAAAATCAGTTGGTTTGTCCCCGCTCTGTCGTTTTCTCTCTGTGTGGCCATGTGTTTGTATCTATTTCTAAAAACACAAATTCTATTAAATGTAGGACCTAGCATGCATGAATAATAGTGTGGGATCTTGCCTTTACTTGTTTGCTCTTTAATTCTCTTGAAATCAAACTGGGTGGAGCTAGTAGAACATTAAGGATTCTACTTTGATAAAATAAAACTAATATACATTATACCATAACAAAATTAAAGTAATACAAGTAGACTACAGTTAAAATGAAAGAAAATTTCATGGAGTGACGTGACAGTACTGACCTCAAACAAGGAGAATATTGGTGCAACAACAGTAAATAAGGACTTGACCAGCAAGGTTGAACTACTGTACTATTGCTATTTAGGCAAAAGCATTTCACTCCAAAAGCTTGATATGGTAGAGAGAGAGAAAACACAGACTATTCTACCACTACACCTGTCACTTAACCATGTACTCACAATTGATGAGCTTAAAGTGCACGAAGGATTCGAGAGCTGACTAGCCCACTGCAGTAAGTTATACTAGCCCACTGCAGTAAGTTACATTAGCCCACTGCAGTAAGTTATGCTTTAGGGCTGACTAGCGTACTGCAGTACATTATGCTTCCCCAGAACCTAAAAGAGGAATCAGCTGCTTACAGCTGCTAACTCAACACACACCTTTTGAATTTCTTTCAGATTGACATACCCACAGGTTTCTTGCAAATAAAATTCTATAATACAAATGAATCTTCTTATTTAACCACAGTTACATAAAAGAGGAGCAGAGACAATATACCCACAACCGAAAGGTCACTGGTTTGATTCCTGCTACTCGTGTGCAGATCGGGACTTGCATGACAGCCTTCGTAACTAGTGTATAAATATGTGTGTTTGAAAGGGTGAATGTGAGGCATTCAGTGTGAAGTGCTTTGGGAACTCTGCCATAGCACTGTGCTGCATAAATGTCCAGTTACCACATGCAAATCTTATCAAAACCATATGAAGACTGCATAGTTTTCTGATACATTGCATATCTGTCTATGTACATGTAATGGTGTTTTATCACATAGGAAAAACACAAACATTATTTAACATATTCTAAACAGTATATATATCATGTACTGAAGGTATATGTCACCTTATAACTTACTTACTCAACTCATATGTAGATGTGCGCTTAAATCATATGTACGGAAAATGAGAAATGGGCCGCTTTTGTGGTATGTTGATGACAGTAAAGGTTTTTATAAGGGTTTTGTAGTACTCCTTTTAGATTTTTTTTAATGCACATTTTAGTTATTCGAATAAGTCCTATATATGAGTTTTGACCCTTTCCAAGGCAGTGTAGAAAAAAAGATGCTGTCTGTGTACAGTTTACAGTTGATCCAAACGTGGGACATGAGAAATGTTAGAGCATTTATGATATTACGTAAAAGAGCATTGACACCTTGATGTTAGATCTTTTGTTTGGAAAATATCTCATTGGTTCAAGCCAAATCATTATCATATACTGGGATAAAAAATAGCCAAATCACTACCATATCCTGGGATAAAAAAGTAATAAGCACCTGTGATGCAATATATGAACTTTCCTCTCGAATCAAAATGTAATCATAAGGAAGTAAAATCTGCAACCTCCACACGTCTGACTATGATATGCAGTGCAAAAACAGCACACTTGGAGAACTGAAAGCTTGCTCACAAAACTGCCTCGTTTAAATGTTTCCTCTGTCTGTTTCTCTTTTTCTCTCTCTCTCTCTCTGTATCTGTCAGACTTTCTGTCTCGTTATTTGACCTCCACCCTGAATAAAACCAGCTAAACCTCATAAAAGCTAACATTCTGTTGCTATGGAACTACAATATGGAGCATTTTATTTTCTTGCTTGTGAAATAGACCATATATCCTTGCTCCCATCTTTTCAGTGAAAATAGCCACCTGCAGCCCCTGCCAAAATACATTACATAATCACTGTATAATCAAGATTAGCCTGGAATGGCTAGCAGCAAGCCTGTCTGGCAAATTATTGTTAGTGAGACAACAGAGTTGTTAAGTAAAACTGTTTGTTTGTGAACAGGCTGACTGAGGGGTCAGAAAAGGGCTCCAAGCAGGACTAAAGTCAAATGAGGGGTTGCCCTCTTTTACTTTGGAGGATTGTCAGGGAGACAAAAAAAAAAAAAAAAGAAAATGAAAAAAAAAAAAAAAAAACCACACAAAATCCAATGATCATAGAAGGGGCAATAGTAATGCTAGTAGCAATGATACAAAATAATGGCAAGCTAAACTTAAAAAATTCAACCATCTATGACAATGTTCTTAGGATGCTCTCTGTAGCTGCCCCTGCAGTAGACTGAGGAGCCATGTCAAACTCCATGGCCCTCATTTATCAAGAGTCCGTGAGGGGCGTAGCCAGAAATAATAAAATGGGTGGGCCCAGACAACATCAGGTGGGCCTAGCTGAAAACACATAGGTCACTATTATTACTTAAACAGTCAATCAAACAAAAACAGCATTCTGACTGGGTGGGCCTGATTGTCAAATGGGTGGGCACAGGCCCACCCCAGCCCACCCGTGGCTACGCCTATGCCGTGAGCACAGGTCTGTGTTTAAAGGGTGGGTACGATCATTCCTCCGCAAAGTCTGGATTTTTTTAACTTGTTCTTGTGCTCAGAAATGTGTGTAAATATATGCAAATCTCAGACCACGATTAAGCACAAAAATCAGTGGTAGAATAATGAAATTGTAAATTGTGTTCATTCTCAAACCTCACAGCATGGATAGTTTAAAAAGGGTTACAGTCAGGTATAGGACAAATAGTAGTAATGGGTACATATAGCATTTTCTAAGATGATGATTCAGTAAGTTTGTCACAAATGAAAATGTAACAATTCGATGGTAAGGACAACATATCAGTTATTGAAAATGGATTTTTTTGTTGTTGTATAGGATATTTGTGATCATTTGAGGCAAGCAACGTGCCCCAAAAGTTGGGACAGTGTCAATAAAAGGCAGGAAAATTTGAGTAAGACTAAACAAACATAAAACATAAAACAAGACTGAAAAAAAAAACCCACGGAGGACACTTCATAGTTACATTATGCTAACTGACAATATCTGAATAGTTGTAACAGGACAACAGAATAGTTCTATTGTATGTCACAATAGTTCTATTGTATGTTCTATTGTATCACTCAAGAACCACGGATCTATACGTCTATTTACCCGGCTCAGTTGAGTCCTACAACATTTGATTGATATACCATCAATAAACGGTACAATTCAAATATCTTACATCTCATTTGGAAGAAAAATGAAACGTACGTGACTTGTCACTTTAGCACTACTAGTGGATCCAAGCACGCAGTGCAAGGAGAGGCACTCACTCACTCGAAGAGAAACGAAACTTAACTTACCCGACTTGACTGCAAGGATCCAACTGCTCGTGGATCCCTGCTTACTCGGATCGCGTCACAAATTGCGTTTCTCTGCCGAGTGTGTGAGTGCCTGACTAACCGTGGATCCCAACTTACTCTAATCGCGTCATGAATTTCGTTTCTCTCTGTCGAGTGAGTGAGTGCCTGACTAACCGTGGATCCCAACTCATACCCGCTCGTGGATCCCTGCTTGCGGTTGGCTCACGGCTTGACTTGTGGCTTGAGTTGAGGCTGACTGCTTGTGGTTAGCTCGTGGCTTGACTCCTGGATCCCTACTTGCTCGTGGCCTTGCACAAGCTTTAGCTGAGTGAATCCCCATACAATGGCGGTCTCGCAGGCACGAGTTCTCCATGCTGTTGATGACTCCAACTGCCATTGTTGTCTATGTTGTGTGAATTAATATGACGGGCATGCAGAGTAGTTTGATGTATACATTAAAGATAGTCTGTGACCATAACAAAAAAATAATAATACAAAACTAAAATATTCTTTCGTAGTTTACCCCGGGGATGTCGCCATGTTAAACTTTCGGCGCAAAAGTTACAGTCCTCTGGAGAAGGATTTCTTTAATTTGGGATGATGAGATGGACATGCAATTCTAACATAGTTTGAATGAATGAAAGGAAAGGGCAATAGTCATGACGGGCATGACGAGTAGTTTGATGTTTACATTAAAGTGAGCTTGTGACCATAAGGAAATAGAATGATACTACAACAAAATTCTTTCGTAGTGTACCCCGGGGACGTCTCCGTTTAAAACTTTCGGGGCTATAGCCTAAACATTACAGACAGTTACAGTTTTCATGCGGTGTGGTTGAGGGTTTCTTTAATTTGGGCTGATGAGAATGAACATGCAATTTTAACGTGAATGAATGAAAGGAAAGGCCAGTCGTCACGCGGAGTAGTTTGATGTTTATAGGAGAGCCCGTTACCATATAAGGAAATAAAATTATACTACAAAATAAAATATCATTTCGTAGTGTACCGCGGGGACGTCGCCATTTAAAACTTTCGGGGCTATAGCCCAAACGTTACAGCCCTTTTTATGCGGGGTGGTTGAGGGTTTTCTCTCAAGGATTTCTTTAATTTGGGCTGATGAGAACATGCAATTTTAACGTAGTTTGAATGAATGAAAGGAAAGGCCAATCAAAGTAGTTTGATGTTTACATTAAAAATAGCGTGTGACTCAAGTGACTCGGACAATCTGGCTCATATCATTGAGTGACTCAAAATGAACCGAATCCCTTCAAGGAGCTAGTTATCTCTAGTTATGGGACGCCTTCTCTCTCTGGACACGCTTCGCATCGTCTGCTATTTAAGGAAGCACCGTCTATTGATCTAAGGCAGTGCTTACCAAACTTTTTTGTATCACGTACCCCTTGGAGCATTTCAGACCGATCCGCGTTGCAGATATGAAATACATCTACAGATGAAACGGTATGGCGCATAACAAACAAGAACTAAGACTAAAACTATTTTTGTTAAGAATAGGCTACAACCAAAACTGCAGAGCTTTGCATCGAGTTTAAGACAGGTCGTGACGGGAGCGAGTTCATCAAAAGTGACCGAAAGCCAGGTTAATGTGAAGGGTGTGCTTGAGAGGATGCATATAGCCCCTGTATGTCAGGTCGAATCGGAGAAAGTTTCAGCCTTAAATCGTCTTCTACACACAGCGTGTGTCGGTATTTTGTTTTCAGGCTTGTCAGACATGAAAATCCTCTCTCGCATAAATATGTATTTGCGAAGGGCATTAATTTCTTGACAGCGCGTGTTGCCAATTCAGGATACTCTGTGCGCAACCCTATCCAGAAATCTGCAAGAGGCTTGTGGTTGAAATCAATTTTCAAGGATCCTGTTGATGCAATATCAATAAGGTTCTCTTGTTCAGATACCGACAGGGCAGCAGGAGCAGTAGAAAAGGGATGTCGAATCCATCTGTCCGACTCGTCACTGTGGGGGAAGAACCTGCGCAACTCATCAGCCAGTTCGTTGAGATGCATTGTAATGTCGCGCTTGATGTTGTCTGTCAGACTGAGGTCATTTTCACACAGAAAATCGTGCAACAAAGGAAAGGCAACTGTCTTGTTCTTGTCCACACAGTCTATACATAGCTTCAATTTCTGAATCATTGCCTCGATTTTATCTCGCACATTATAGATGTTTGCGGAGAGCCCCTGCAATCCAAGATTAAGTTTATTAAGCCGAGAAAAAATGTCACAGAGATAAGCTAGTCGTGATAGAAACGCTTCATCATGCAAATTGCGGGACAGGTGAAATGTCTGATCAACAAAAAACTGTTTCAGTTCATCTTTTAATTCTAAAACGCGTGTCAATACTTTCCCCCTTGACAGGCAGCGCACCTCAGTGTGCAGTAGAAGAGTTTTATGGTCGCTGCCCATTTCATTGCAGAGCGCAGTAAATATGCGATTGTTCAGAGGCCTGGCTTTAACAAAGTTTACAATTTTTACAGTTGTGTCCAAAACGTTCTTCAAATCTGCAGGCATGCCCTTGGCAGCAAGAGCCTCTCTGTGAATGCTGCAGTGCACCCAAGTGGCATCGGGGGCAACCGCTTGGACAGGAATCACCACACCACTGTGCCTCCCTGTCATGGCCCTTGCGCCATCTGTGCAGATGCCCACACATTTAGTCCAAAAAAGTCCATTCGATGTCACAAAATTGTCCAGCATTTGGAAGATGTCTTTCCCTGTTGTTCTTGTTTCGAGTGGTTTACAGAACAGCATATCCTCATTGACTGAGCCTTCATGGATATAGCGAACGTATACGAGGAGCTGTGCCAGGCCAGCCACGTCCGTTGACTCATCTAGCTGTAGTGAATAAAAGTCACTAGCTCGTATGCGAAGCAGCAACTGTTTTAAAACGTCCCCAGCCATGGCACTGATGCGGCGAGAAACAGTGTTGTTGGATGACGGTATAGTTTGTATGACACTTTTTGCCTTTTCCCCAAACATAACTACAACGGCGTCTGCGGCAGAAGGTAGGAAAAACTCCTCCATAATAGTGTGTGGCTTGCCAGTCTGGGCTACTCTGTAGCTCACTATATAAGACGCCTCTAACGCTTTCTTGTTTAATGTATCTGGTTTTGTTAGGTTGCATTTACTGGTAGAAAGGCCACGTAATTCCCTCTCAAAAAACTCCCAGGGCTTATTTTTTAAGTGGGGATGATTCGTCTCCAAATGTCTGCGCAAGAGTGATGGTTTCATGGAGTTGTGATCAAGCACTTTAGCACACACAACGCACTGTGGCTGAATAGCCGAGCCAGTGCCGATGTACCAGCTTGACTGGTGCTCAGTTTAACTGGTGATTTATTCATAATTTTGCTGAATATTCATCACGCCCCTGCCCAGGCTACAACATGCCTCCGCCCCCGGATCTCCATATGCATGAAGCCTGTGCCTGAGACAACGGTAGAAAGTTTTGCAGAATAAAGAGTATTTCGGCAATAAAAGTGTAACGAATGTATACACTAGTCTCATCCACACACAATAAAACATGCTGCATGAACAGTAACAAAATTCACACACATTTAAAAGTAGTTTACGGGAGGGGGTTCGAACCAAAGAGAGGAGTTCACGACAGCCAACATTAGTGCTAGTTTGAGTTCCATCCTACTACGCCACGAATCGCTGAGATTGTTGTCTTTCTGACTGGTAGGCCTACATATCTAACACTGACCTCATTTGACACCAGTTAACATAGGTGAAAACATAAACGCCCATGTTAACTGGTGATATCACAAGTAAATAGCAAACGCTGCTCATTCAAGCCTTGAAAACAGCTCATTCTTTCAGAACAATGAAAATCTAATGAACGACTCCAGTCTTATCCACACACAATAAGAAATACATGCTGCATAAACAGTAACAGAATTAACATGAAATCAGAATAAATGATCCGAAGAAGATTCAAACTAGAAACACAAAGCTACCACGCAGTTTACTATGTACGGGACCTGTGTTCGTTCCTGCTATGCCACGAGCTGCCGACAAAGCCGCATATCTCACTATAATATAGTGCAATTGTCACGATCCCAGCTCCACCCTGTTCCCATTCCCCTGTTACTCCCCTAATTAACAGGTGGATTGGTAGCCAGGTGTGGCGGGGGAATTCTACTTGATAATCTGGCCTATAAAAGGCTGCCTGGCTGTGAGACGAGAGCTCTCTCTCTCCTCCGTGTTTGGTTTTGGACTTTTGGGTTTGACATTGCAACACTACATGCCGGCACTACACTTTACTTTATTTCAATTACTGATGTTTTTTCTTAATTCTTTAATAAACATTTGTTAAATTTGTAACTACGTGTGGTCTCCCATTCATGTTGCTCACGCTTCGAGCCAGCGTGCGTAACATATGGGGGCTCGTCCGGGAGTTGGATTCGGTACTGTTAAAGTTAGGTTAACGCACAATAGAGGAATTGGGGAACCTGTAGTTATTGAGTAGTTTGTTTGATGCATTGTTTCAGCTGTATTTTTGTTTTTGGTTTAACGGAGAGGGGGTAAGTACTTTTCATGGTCTTTGTGATTTAGTTTTGTTGGAACAATTTAAGAACATTATTCCTGACCATCTTGCTACGTATGTTAACGAACGTAAAGTGAAAACTGCCGCTGAAGCTGCTGTGCTGGCGGATGAGTTCGTTTTAACTCACAAGACCAATTTTAGAGGTGATGCCAGCACACTTATTAACAGCCGTGGGGAGTCTTGTTTTTCCCGTTTTAAAGAGTCTGTTTATCGTGGCGGTGAAGACCGATGTCGTTATTGTAATGAGCGAGGACATTGGAAAAGGGAGTGTCCAGTGTAGGGGTAGGGTAGGGGTAGGCCTGCCCCAGCGAAATCAGTGTGCGATGCCTCCTCGGGCGGTATTACGCCAGTGTGGAGTGCAAGCGGTGTAGCTTCTGTAGGTGATGTAGTTACCTCTGTCTGTAGAGCTTCTGCGAGGTTGTCGGGTGGTGAGAGCCCTGCCATTTCCGCGGAGGAGCCTACTGTAGATTTGGAGAGAGGCCATAGTGAAACTTCTGAACCTTATATTACCAATGGTTTTGTTTCTTTAGTAGGTAGCCTGCAGAAGGTGCCAGTAAAAATCTTGCGTGACACGGGTGCATCTGAGTCATTTATTCGATAAACCCTTTTGCCATTTTCCATCCAGTCTGACACGGGTAGTTGTGTTCTTATTAGGGGGATAGGAATGCAAACTTTTTCTGTTCCACTTCATACGTTTAATCTGGAGTCGGATCTGATCAGTGGTGAAGTTGTGATGGCTGTACGGCCCCAGCTGCCAGTAGAGGGGGTAGAACCTGGGGAACAACCTGGCAGGTGGACGTGTGTGGGCGAATCTTTTGCCGCCTCCAGTAGTTAATACCGTGCCTTTGCCAGTTGTCTCTGAGTGTGCTGAACAGTATCCTGACGTGTTTTGTGCCTGTGCTGTGACTCGTGCAATGACTCGTGTGCACGAAGTATCCAATACAGTTCCCAGTCTTCCTGTTTTGCCATCTACCTTGTCGCGCTGTGACTTAATTGCAGCGCAGCAAGGGGATGATGAGTTAGTTAGTATTCTGAGTGATGCTCTGTCTGCAGATGATATGAAGAGCACAGCAAGTGATTATTTTATTCTTGATGGTGTATTAGTGCGTAAGTGGACTGCTTTTAGTAATGAGTTGGTGTTGCAAATAGTTGTGCCAGCCAAGTATCGTGCGTTGGTGTTGCAGACGGCTCATGGTGATGTCGCTGGGCACTTTGGCGTCCGGAAGACGTATCAGAGGCTGATGCAACACTACTTTTATTGGCCAAGGCTGAAAAGGTCTGTGGCTGACTTCGTTAGAACATGTCATGTGTGTCAGCTAACGGGCAAACTGAACCAGTCATTAAAGCCTGCGCCGTTACATCCGATACCTGCAGTGGGACAACCATTTGAGCATTTAATTGTTGACTGTGTGGGCCCGTTGCCACCATCGAAATCAGGCTGTGCCTATTTGTTAACTGTAATGTGTCAGTCCACACGTTATCCGGCTGCTTATCCATTACGCACAATAACCACTCGTTCAGTTGTCAAAGCACTTTCTCAGTTTATTTCTATTTTTGGTATCCCTAAAGTCGTGCAGAGTGACCGGGGTAGTAATTGTCGTGGAAACCTCCGACAGGGAAGCAACCTTCACCTCCATTTAGCCAATTCATAACAATAACCCAGGCAACGCTGTGGAACTCAGTCGTTGACGAAAACTTTATTCACCTCAGCTCACACAAGTGCATACAGGCAAAACACCCAGAAAACACACTAAGTGTATAGCGAGGTGAACTCACTGCAGCTGGCTGTCTAGTCCCAAGGAACAATAGAGTTGATCAACCCCGGAGAGTCAAATAAGGACCTGTCAAGAGTCAGATCCCCATCAAGTCTCGGCATCTGGCTGTGAGACATCGCCTTTTATACAGTTCTTGAGCACTCTGGAATTTCCCTTTTCCCGTTACGTCAGACCTCTTGACCTTTAGCTAATCAAACTCCCCCGCCCTCATTTTGTCATGGGACTTGCCAGCAGTGAGCTCACCTCTGATTTTTATCACACTCATCATGATTCACTCATTTATTTTGTACATGATCATTCTCGGTACTTTCCTTGGAAAGCACAGTGCTTTCAGCCTTCCCTTTCTGTTCCTGTTTTCGTATCATGTGTCTGATTGCAACGAATGTCATGTGTCTGATTGCAACAAATATCATGTGTTCTGATTACAACAAATATCATATGTTCTGATTGCAACAAATGTCATGTGTCTGGGAGTGTGTGTGTGTGTGTGTGTGTGTGTGTCTCTTCTTGGCCACTCGCCAATGCACCCCTCTTTCTGGCCTTCTCCTTGCACTACTGTATCTAACAACAACCTCTTTAGGCCCAAGCTACAGACTAATCTAACACATTAAGTTTAGATATTCACCACATATTTTCACCTCGGGGTTGTTTAATGAGGTTTTAAAACAGCTCCACGCTACGCATCAGGTAAGCAGCGCATATCATGCACAGAGCCAAGGCGCTCTTGAACGTTTCCACTCTACGTTGAAGTCTTTATTGCGTGCTTACTGCGTTGAATTAAACAGGGATTGGGAAGAGGGCCTTCCGTGGCTGCTGCTAGCTGCACAGGATGTGACACAGGAGAGTATGGGATTCAGTCCCAATGATCTTGTGTTTGCTCATAAAGTTTGTGGCCCGCTCTCTGTTTTAAAAGATGGTGTGGAGCGAGTACAACCCCCAGTTAACCTTATTGATTATGTGCACGGTTTTAGGCGTAAGCTGCTCCTCGCTTGGAAGTTGGCGAGTGAAAATTTGTCAAAAGCCCAAAAGAAAATGAAACGGCTGTATGACCGCCGCGCTGAGGAGCGCTGCGCACGCTTCATCCGGGGGATCAAGTTCTTGCTTTGTTGCCAGTGCCTGGTTCGCCCTTTTGTGCTAAGTTCTCTGGTCCTTATGTTATAGTTCGTCAGGTGACTGATGTGGATTATTTATTGTCTACTCCAGATCGTAAAAGATCAACACAGTTATGCCACATTAATATGTTAAAACCGTATTATGCTCCTCCTCGTGATGAGGGGGCGAAGTCTGTTGGTCTGGCTGCAGTGAGCAGGGTGACCGGTGATGTCCAGGAGGTGGCAGCTCCTGATGTAGTGGGGGCTCGTCCAAACTGCTAATTATCATTGGTTTGCCGTTTGAGTCACACATTTGTTCGTGTTTTTGTGATTTTTGTGAAAGTGTTGCTCCCTGAGGTTCACATGCTTTGTCATTTGGTGTCACTTGCCTTGCCTTGCTCAGGTGCAGGATGGCTTGTGAATTTAAAGTCCAGGTAAGGTCCGGTGCGTGTAGCGCACATTTGGACATTTGCATGTATTCCTTTTTGCAGGGGGAGCGTTGTGACGGGAATGCCTGGATTTGGGACTGCTGAAGTGCAGGAGTTCAGGTAACTTTGGAATCCTGTATTTGTCTTTGGGGCGCCGGCTGGTGCAAATTTGGTTGCAGTCGTAGCATTTGTGAGGGGTCTGCACAGTTGGCAGGTACTCACGGATGTGATTTGGTTTAGACTGCTTTAGTTTGTGTTTTCGTACATTGTGGTTACAATACCACTTTTGAAAGTGCAAGATTTGTGTGCTTTGCATGACTGGCTTGAGTGCCAGGTGCAGATTGTTTCAGCTTGATGCTATTGTGTAAAATGTGCGACATTCATTTTGTAATATGTGTTAGTGTTTTTGTCTCTTGGTAATACTTTTGAGCCATAAATTTTGCTATTTTTGTTTGTGCATCTGTGACATACAAATTTCTTGCCTTGTTTTAGAGTGCTTTGCACTTCTAAAGGAGGGCTGAGAGAGGTTGGATAATTTGGATTTTGTTTTTGGCTAAATTCTGTGGTGGTGTAATTTCATTGATTTTTCGCCATCTTGATGTTGGAGTTGCACTTTGCTAATGTGTTTTTTTTCTAGCTGTATAAGGTGTGTAGGCTACATACAGACTTCCCCTGTCAGGTTCAGAATGTATCCTTCTGGGTGCATTATTTGTTATTTTGCCTTTCTTGTTTTTGGGCAGTCAACGTGGTTGTGAGCAGTTGTCTCGGGGGCACCTCCAAGGCTTGGGTAACTACTCGCCAATTGGTAGTTTTCTCAGGTCTGTGGGTTAACAGTGCATACGTACCCGCCACACGGCTGCCTGAAGATCAGGGTCTACTTAGTAAAGTAGCTTGGTGTTCTAGAGAGCATGGGGAAGGTTTGTATGGGTTTTTTGGATACAGCTGGGTTTTAGGAATTCTTCTAATGGTTCTGTGAGCAAATGTGTACATATCCTGTTGTGTATAGTTTGGAGTTGCTTAGCTGTCTATTGGCCTAGTGTCTGTCTGTGACTTTAGTTTGCATTTATATCATGTCCTCTTGTCACTCGTGCTTTCTAGGGCCCAGGAAGCTAAAGTGCTGTGACAGATGAATGGTTGAGGGTGCAGACTGTTTGTATAGTTAAGTGCTGCATACTGTAGTTTTAGTATTTTTTCCATATTGGATAGCTTTGTGTTTAGGCCTGTTTTTGAAAACTTTCAGAAACCTACGGTTTCAGTTTTTTCCTTTTGCTCTTTTTGTGCCTGAATGATTAACTACCTGCAGGTTTCTAGGGGGCCGGACTTGCCTAATGGCTGATGAGATGCTACAGGTGTCTCACCAGCTTTAAAAGACTGCTGCCTCTCTCATTCTGGGGCCATTTTCTCTTTGATTTTGACACAGCCACACAGCACTCAGAACATCTCACATCCACCAACATGCATGCATTACTGATGACTGACTTTGACCCATCACCTTGTGTTTGGTTTTGTTTGTGATTTAGTTAATAAATATATTTTGTTGAAAATCCAACCTCTCGCCTCCCTCTTTTTGTTGCGGCCTTGGCACAGGGTCGTAACACAATACTGACTTCAATTGACACAAGTTGACATACTGTGAAAATATCCCTTTTCACAAACTGTCATGAATATTGTCATACTGAAGTATTACTCTTTGTATTCCTTTTGCATTATAACTTCAAGACCTTGGCAAAAGTGTCCTTGCTGATGACTTTAAACAAACATAAATGGTGACTGTAGTGGCCGTTTGTCAAATTTAAACTCAAAATGAACATCACCCAAACTACATGAAAAGACTACTTTCCTGCACCCCGATATTGAGATGTACTCAGGCAGACACTGAATGCCCGTGCTGAATTGCTGTGTTGTAGAGTTCCTTAAAGCCTATAGGTATAGTATACATATTGTAGGATTTTGGAATATGCTTGGAGGAAAATGTCCTGCATGCCAGGTTCTTCGGCGTGTAGTAGTGTTCGTTGGAATTCCCCAGTGTACACAAGGTGTTTGCTCGTCTACATGGCCTTAAATGTTTAGTTTTGTGCTAATAACCAAGGTTCATTAGGCCTGCATATGGGAAGAATGAACCTTGGATTCACAGCATTTGCTGATGTTAACTTGTGAACGCCCATGTTAACCTGTGATATCACCAGTTAACATGGGCGTTTATGTTTTCGCCTATGTTAACTTGTGTTAAATGAGGTCAGTGTTACAATATGTACCGGTCAGAAAGACGACAGGCTCAGCGATTCGTGGCGTAATAGGATGGGACTCGAGTTAGCACCAATGTTGGCTCTAGTGATCTCATTTCTTTGGTTCGAACCCTTTCCCGTAAAACAATTTTCAATGTGTGTGAATTTTGTTACTTTTCATGCAGCATGTTTTTATTGTGTGTAGATGAGACTGGTGTAGTCATTCATTGGACTTTCATTGCCGAAATACTCTTTATTCGGCTGGACTTTCTTCCGTTGTCTCAGGCACAGGCTTCATGCATATGGAGATCCGGGGGCGGAGGCTAGTTGTAGCCTGGGCAGGGGCGTGATGAATATTCAGCAAAATTATGAATAAATCACCAGTTAAACTGAGCACCAGTCAGGCTGGTACACCATCATTATGTTAGCTCTTCACTGCTAATACACGAGTTGATGATGGATCCAATTAGCTTTTGCTATCTCAAACAATTTTGGCCAACCTATGTGCCAACTAATGAATGAACACCAACCTATTTTTAGATGAAATGTCTTATTTTTATACTTTTGTGCGACAGTATCTTGCTGACATTAGTTTTGTGCCACTATTCGGCTAGCGTAGCACCACTCGACTGCTAAGGTAAACAAATTGGATTTGTGGTGAAAATATACTATGTACAATGAATACAAACGATGGATTTATATCTCCACATGTATGGTTTTCGTGATACGAATACTACGTCAAATAAGCATTTCTCTGCCTGACTGATCAGAAATATCGTTATCTCGCCAAAGTTCGCATCGCTAGCGTAACAGCACTATGCATTCAAATGGGAATGCTAATTTTGTGTTAGCGTTAATTATGGTACTTCGATCATGTGGAATTGCTTTCAAACGTTAGGAAGTGGACATGGTTTACATGGCAAGGCCCTAAGGGTGTAATGTATGTACGTATTCTATGCAATTCTGTGGTCAAAGTGTTTTTTTACATACTGAGAATGGGTGGTCACACGCTACTTTTGAATACGCCAGCGGATTTGGTGCTCCTGTTAAACATCACACTTCGATTGTTTGGAAATACTTTTAAAAGTTAAGAGGACATGGTTTACAAAATACGACCTTGGAGATGTAATGCACATAAGCAATTTGTGTAATTCTTCAAACAAGATGCTTTAACTCTCTAATTAGTGTCTGCTGGTTTCCATTTGCTTCTTTGGTGGCCAGGGTCATGGTTATCCTCTGTTTTGTGTCTGATCATCTGACCCTTGTCTGCCTGTTCCTGAGATCTGTTCAGTACAATTTGTGAGTAAACCTGCTTCTTGCCTAGGGGCCATCTTCTGTTTTTTATGAATGGTTTGTGTTGTGTGTGTGTACATGTGCCCATACACACAGAGTTAAGAACACTAGAATGCTGATGTGGTGTGTGTGTGTGTGTGTGTGTGTGTCTTCAGATGCTGCCATGGACATGTAGGATGATGCAGCCCGAGGAGTTTGCGTGGGCCTGGCTCTGATCAAGAGGGCAGCTATCCTCACTCTGTCAACATGCCACCCTGAAAGATGCCATTGATGCCCTGCTGGTGAATTACCATGGGCAGGACATCCTGGAAGGAGTTTAGCCTCCTTTCTAGGACACAGACAAATGATGTGCTAGAGAGAACGAAAAGACTTGCCTACTTTAATGGGTTAAGTGCATTTTTACTCTGTCTTTTTTTTGTTATCCACGGTTTTGTTATCCACTGTTGTGTTTTACCACAAAGTTTGGATTATTCTGTCACAAAATATGTACATAGGTCTCCTCTATTTCACAGTAACTTGAAGAACAGTTGTAAGATGGTTGCACACACATATGCGAGCACACACACAGTATGTGACTATATCTTGTGTTTATCATCATCTTATGTCTCTTTTCCTCGCTTGCACTTTCTAGCTCAGATACACACAGCTCAACTGTTTTATCTTTGCATCTCCCGTCCTCTCATCCACACACACTAACGCGTACCTGTCTTTGAATGTCCTGCTGGCCACCTGCTGGCCAACTGTTGAACTCTTTTTGACAGCTCTTTGTTGTGATGCTCCATGTGCTTTTGTTTTCAGTGTCTGCCCCGCCCCTCACCCAGTCATTGTTTAATTAGTGTCTGCTGGTTTCCATTTGCTTGTTTGGTGGCCAGGGTATTTAAGCCCTGGTTATCCTCTGTTTTGTGTCTGATCATCTGACCCTTGTCTGCATGTTCCTGAGATCTGTTCAGTACAATTTGTGAGTAAACCTGCTTCTTGCCTAGGGGCCATCTTCTGTTTTTTATGAATACCTGGTTCTGGAGCCTTGTACCTTTGTTGGATTTTTTGGGATTGTAACTTTGTGCCTTGTTGGATTTTTTGGGACTGTGACTTTTTGCCTTTTGGTTTTGTGGATTTAAACCACTTGGACCTGAGCCCATTGGAATACCTGTGTTTTGTACTTTGGATTTTTTCTGTTCTTTGCCTGAGGCACCTTTATTCAGCTGTTCTGAGTTTTTGATTGTGTTTGAACTGCCACCCTTGCCACTTGTTCTCTGCTTCTCATCCGTACTCTGGTCTGCATTTGGGTCTCTGTCCGAAAAACCCTGACAGTACGATCAGACCAAGATGGACCCAGCGGATTCAGAGCACTGGAAGTCCTGCCTGGAGCAGCAGGGAGCACTTCTGGGCCGTCAACAGGCCCAGTTGGAGGCAGTCACTGCCAGCATCACGGACTTGGCAGCCCGGATCCAACTGCTCCAACTCTCCCAGGCTGCTTTGGCCTCCACCTGGTCCACCTCATCTGCCCAGTCTGCAATCCCTGTCCGGGAGCCACGACTGCCCCCAACAGAGAAATACTCTGGTGAACCTGGTACCTGCCGGTCCTTCCTGTCCCAATGCACCCTCATCTTTGAGCTACAGCCAGGTACATTCCCCACTGATCGCGCTAAGGTGGCTTACGTGATTACTCAGCTGTCGGGGCGTGCCAGAGAATGGGAAACTGCCGTGTGGGATGCAGACTCACCTGTCTGTGGGGACTTCAAGGAGTTCTCTTCTGAAATGTCTTTGAAAGAGTCTTTGACCGCTCCAAGCACGGGCACGAGGCAGCCCGTGAACTGCTACACATGCGCCAGGGCCGCAGATCAGTGTCTGATTATGCCATTGATTTCCAGACGCTCGCAACCACCACTGGATGGGGCCCTGAGGCCCTGTTTGACACGTTCCTTAATGGTCTGGCAGAAGACATCAAGGATGAATTGGCCTGCCAGGACCTACCCGGCTCCTGCGAAGAGCTTGTCAACCGGGCCATCCAGATCGACACAAGGCTGCAGCAACACCGCCGGGCAAGAGCCCTCAGGAGCCCACCAGGAGGGACCCCTGTCGGGCCGTTCGTGCAACCACCATTCCCGCCCACTGCGACACCCGAACCAGAGCCCATGCAAGTGGATCGCACCCATTTGACCCCGGAGGAGAGACAAAGAAGGATCACCACCCGCTCCTGCCTGTACTGTGGCCAGTCGGGTCACTTCGTCGCTTCATGTCCAGTAAAAGCCAGCGCTCACCAGTGAGAGGGGTGCTGGTGAGCGCGACACCCACACACCCCTCCTCTCCTCAACGCACCACTCTGCCCGCCATCCTGTCGTGGGGTGGTCAGCAACAGGAGGTGGGGGTACTCGTTGATTCGGGAGCTGAGGAGAATTTTATTGATGCCAATCTGGTGTCAGTGGAACCTGCCAACAGTGACCCTCGAGAGACCCCGGGTGGCCAACGCTTTGACTGGGGTGAGGCTGGCGTACATTACTCACACCACTGCTCTGGTGAGTCTGACTCTCTCTGGCAACCACCATGAAAGACTACAATTTCATGTCATAAAGGCCCCCCAAGCCCCAGTGGTTCTTGGCCATTCCTGGCTTGTTAAACATAACCCACACATAGACTGGGCTGGGAGGTGTATTATGGATTGGACTCCTTTGTGTCACGCTAATTGTCTCCGTCAGGCCCAGACCCAGCCGGCTCCCGCCCCCGAAGTCCAGGAGGACTTCCCAGACCTGACAGGTGTTCCCCCGGACTATACGGATCTCAAGGTGGTATTCAGTAAGTCTCTTCTCTTCCCCCTCATCGTCCTTATGATTGTGCAATCGACCTCCTACCTGGCACGTCCCCCCCTAGGGGCCGCCTGTACTCCCTGTCCCGGCCCGAGGCGGAAGCTATGAGCAAATATATCCAGGAGTCCCTCGCGGCAGGCATCATTCGACCCTCCTCATCTCCTGCAGGAGCCGGATTCTTCTTTGTAGGGAAGAAGGATGGCTCATCACGGCCGTGCATTGATTATCGTGGCTTGAATGACATCACTGTCAAAAACAGATATCCTCTCCCTCTCATGTCCTCTGCATTTGAACTCCTCCAGGGTGCTACCATTTTCACCAAGCTGGACCTCAGGAACGCATACCACCTGGTCCGCATCCGCGAGGGGGACGAATGGAAAACTGCCTTTAACACCAGCTCAGGACACTATGAGTATTTAGCCATGCCCTTTGGTCTTACTAACGCCCCTGCCGTCTTTCAGGCCTTGGTTAATGATGTTCTCAGAGATATGTTGAACCAGTTTGTTTGATGCGCTCCACAAAGGCTTGTGAGGCAGGGGCACTAACAAGATCCAATGCCACAGGGGCAAGTTTTGGATAGACACCCTCTCTTGATTTCCAGAACTGCAATGGTGTCTCATTAAACACACCATGTTTGATATCCTCTTCATACTTTTTCATTTCAGTCATCAGACTACCAGCTCCATCATGTTCATTTGGCAACAGCACATTAACCTCCATACGGGAGGCGAGAAAGCGGTATTTCTGAAAGACAGTAGGTGGGGGAAGTGCTACAGTTTCATTGACAATGGTGTTATGCGAAGGAGTTGCTAGGTTATACTGAGCTGCCATGTTCTGCACGAAAGACTGTGCTGCCCTTCTCAGTGGCACCATGTCCGGTGTTTGAAGAACCAGTGAGACACTTGGATCAAGTAGGCAGGCGGCTGCTGGTGTAGCATCAAACTGTGGGGAATCAGGACTCAGAATGGCAGCGAAACCTTCTCGCAGGGACTTCAGCAGCACTTGAGCTAACTGCTTCCCAGCAGTAGTAGTTGTCAAGAGGTGTGCATCAAGGTTGAGCAAGCATGGGACTACTTGTGACAGTGATTGGCTGTCACTCTGAAGCTGGTCTGTGTGAATGGCAAAGGGCTCAAGCAGCTTGACCAGGTTCTCTATCTTAGCCCAATAGCTTGTGAGAAGTGTGTCCATGCCCAACTCCTCAAGTACTTGGTTCAGTTCAGTTCTGATCTCCAGCAGTCTTCTCAGCATATCAAATGTGCTGTTCCACCGTGTGCTACAATCTCGGACCAGAGTTTGCCACACTTCTTGATCATTGCTTCATTTGCCACCGATGATTTTTCTCACAGCGTGTACCAGCTTTCTTGCTCTTGTTAAAAGCAGATCCGTATTCGGGTGTTTCATGGCATCTTTCAGGGTGAGCTTAAGGGTGTGGGCCAGGCATGACATTCTCTGGAACTTGTTGCTCTCCCCATCATCTGACAGATGAAGTTCTAAGCAAAGAAAGAACAGACAACAAACATAGAATTTATTAGCATGAAATGTAAAACACACAAAACAATGGTGCAATTAAATACTATTTATTAAATTAGGATACTGTGTTGATTTTACATTTTTGTTTCCATGGAATAACATATTTAATATTGTATCTTTATAATGAACCTCAATATTATACATGAACGCATGACATGAAAATACTATGATTTCAATGTGACAACAGTATACTTTTATTTTTTACAAATGTAAACCATTTGGACATTTTAGATTATTTGAACGCCAGATGAAAAAGTTACTTTAAGAGACTAATATATATATCACCACACTCACCGAGGTCTCCACTCTCTCCAGTCTCCTCATCCTCCTGGTCAGTCTCCTCTGACTCTGATTCGTTCCACAATTCATCCAGACCATCTCCAGTACCTCCTGGTTGAGCCTGTAAATCATCTGTTGACTGCTCACATTGTTCTTGACTTTTTTCCTTTACAGCTTTGAGTATGTTGGAGCCATTATCTGTCACAATGAGCAGCACCTTGTCTTCATGTATACTCCATGCATCTAATGTCTCATCAATGCAGCGAGCAATGGATTCCCCAGTGTGTGGATGCTCTATCCGGTGTAGGTTAAGTAGTGCATGGTAAACCTGGCCTCCAGGTGGATAATAAAAACATGCTGACACACCCATGAAAGATGCTGTTAATCCTCTCTTGCTCCAACCATCTACACAGATGGTCAGCTTCCTCACGTCCTTTATGATTTCTTTCAGTTTGTGCTTTGCCTTTTCCATCTTAGCTCCAATTAGGTTATTCACTCTTGCAGCACCTGGTGATCTGAACTTTGGCTCGAGTGCAGCGCTAAACTTTCTGAAGGCTATGGAGTCACACAGTCGTGTAGACATCCCAGTCTGAATAAACATGTTTACTAGTGCATTCTCCCGCTTGTGGTGTTCCTATGTGTTGACTGACCAGCACGACCGATCTGTTCGTCCTTGGAAACAGTCTATTATGGTAGTCTCGTGTATGCTTGTTGGCCGCCGGTAAGTTATTTCTGTCTGAGTAGCTCCGGGAGTGCTGCTGCAAGCAGCTACTTTGGCAAGGTACTCGCTATTAGCATCCCTATGCGAGCTCCGTAAATGTACTTTCAGATTTGTGGGATTTTTCCCTTTGAGAACTGTTCAGCAAATGTTGTGACCTGCCTCCAACACAATGCACTTGCTTCTATCCGTTTCGCTGTCGTATTTAAAAAAATCCCATATAGGGCTCTGCTTTGGGCTTTCTCCCAACTTTAGCCATTGTGCCATATACCGCGGTGAGCACATGTGTGCACAAGCCGACTGTAAACAGTAAGTGACAGAAAGGAAGTGCCGTAAGCTGCCACCAACTCATGTAAAACTGCTAGCGTGATGGGTTGATCTTTTTTATATCAATCCAAAAGGCTTGTAAATATGTTGACAAAGACGAAAACGAAGGGAAATTTCTCTATAATTTCAGTTCGTTTCAGTTAGTTTTGTAAACGCACAATACAGTTTCAGTTAGTTATCATTTTTTTCTTTTAATTATCTTTTTTATTTAGTTCAGTTAACGAAAATATTTTTTCAATTTTAGTTTTAGTTATTTCGTCCGTTTTCGTTAACTATAATAACCCTGCTGGCAACCTCATGATTCAGCACATCTTCCGCATCCATGGGCTTCCCATGGAGGTGGTATCAGACAGGGGTCCCCAATTCACATCTGCTTTTTGGAAGGCGTTTTGTAAAGCGTTTGGTGCCTCTGTTTGTCTGTACTCAGGTTTCCACCCCCAGAGCAATGGCCAGACTGAGAGGGTGAACCAGTTCTTGGAGACGGTACTACGTTGTCTGGCATCCCAAAACCCATCCACCTGGAGCCAACAACTGCCTTGGGCTGAGTACGCCATTAATGCTCACGTCTCCTCTGCCACGGGCCGGTCGCCCTTTGAGTCCTCCCTGGGGTACCAGCCACCACTGTTCCCAGACCAGGAGAGGGAGGTTGGTGTTCCTTCCGTGGAGGCCTTCATTCGGCGGTGCCGCCGAACGTGGAGGCGCACCCGCTCTACCCTCCTTCGCTCCTCTGCCAGGATGAAGGCCCAGGCGGATAAGCGCCGCTCCAGGGCCCCTCATTATCGTCAGGGCCAACGTGTGTGGCTCTCAATGCAGGACCTGCCATTGAAGACTGATTCCCGCAAGCTCTCCCCACGGTTCATCAGCCCCTTCCCCATTACCAGGGTCCTCAGCCCAACAGCCATTAGGGAGCTTAAGCTCCCTCTGCCCCTACGCCGCATTCACCCCACCTTTCATGTATCTAGGATCAAGCCCTTTGTTTGCAGCCCCATGCACCCCGTTAAAATTTAATGTCTCCTATTTATAACTTAAAACATTGTTGGTTTTTCAAGAACTACTACAAAATGTCATACTTACTGTCAATACATATACTTGGCGCATATCTCTCTGTGTGTGCTCACTTCCTCTGTTCCACTGCAATTTCACTGTATTATCAGGTCTACCCACCAGGCATAGCATAAGACAATCATTACTGTACAACATTACCCAACGTGCAATAACTTGTATGATAAATCTGAAGTATCACTCTGTAGATAAACGTCTGTTCATAAAACCTCTCGTCTTTTTCACCTCAGAACTGCGCACCTCACCCCACCCCCTTTGCTATTCTTATCTTGTCTTGCACTAATACTATTTATTTTTTATTTTATGTTGTAAATATCCTACTTGTCGCACTGAAGCGTGAGTTGCTTTCAGTCTCATTGTGCATGTATATAGTGTACATTGTACATATGCATAGTGACAATAAAACGCATTCTATTCTATTCTTATAACTGTGTTTGTTAGGAATTCACAACTTTGTCTTGTCAATAAAACTATGATCATGAATACAGTTAAGGATTATTTCAAGTATTGCAATATGTTGTGTACCATATTCTAAAGAGTACTACAGAGCATTTACTACATGTTATCATAGCTGAGAAAAAGCTGTAAGTTTTGTTAGTAGAAAGAATGCAAGTATCTTGGTTCAATTCATTAAGTCAAGTTGGTTTTATTGTCATTACAGCCATATACTGTTCATAGTACGTAGTGAGACAAAACAGCATTTCACCCACAACAAATTTCTGTAACACACAAACTGTTAAAAGCAGTAGAGACAAGACAAATACAGTACAGTGTGCACACAAACTAAAGATATGCATGTAGTGCAAGAGAACAGTGAACAGAAAACAAACACAATAGAGGCTTTGATAAGCAAGGGAAAAGTAAACTACTAATTGCTATAAGCTACTAGCAATCAGGCAAACCAGTATTTTATTGTATGTTGTTGTTAATCATTCAGAATTGAGGAAATCAAAGAAAAGTTTGCATATTCTAAGGTTAATAGCATTAGAATGGCGTACGTTTACTGTGCGAAAATAAGCTGCTACAAAAGTGCTCTAACCTATTGAAGTATATCTTGCACGTAGTTGCAATAAAACTGTAAAGACTGATTATTTTTTATATCTCCTTCTCAGATTTTTCACATTTGTGTAGTGCTCCTGACAGGATTCGAACCCGCGCATTAGCGGGGAAAGTGCGATATATAATGATATGCAAAACCGAAGGTAAAGCCTCAATTTGATTGGCTGTCACTCCGTTACACCTATCCACTAATTACGATTCTAACCCCAAGTCATATTTCTGCCGTTAAGCACTCATAACACCTGACTCTGGTTTTGGTTCCTTTATAAGCATTCTCAGTTTCTTGCTCATGTTTCAGTCTTTGGGATCTAAGGAATTGTCTTCCTTCTGACAACATGCCTCTGTGAGTTTTTGTGAATTACCTGTGTTTGATATTTAAGCCTGCTTGAACTAAGAGTTTGATTGCTTGTGTGTTTTCTGAATTGCATCTGTTGGATGTAGTGTGGGTGTGTATGTAGTTTATATCCGATACTGGGGATGTGGAAATGGAATATGGGATGTGCTGATTGGTTATAATTAATGCTGTGTATGTGATATATGTCTGAAACTTTGTACACATTCTTTTTTGTATGTCCCGTCATCTAGACTTTGCTACTTGATGGCTTATTGTTGAAGTTTGGTACTTTTTTCTGTTTTGCTACTAGGGGTGCTCATTCTACCTCTTTTTCTGAGTCACTCTCAGCTTCTAACCCTGAGTCATGTTTATTAAGCTCTCGTTCAATCATTAGGTCCCACCTGACTCTCGTTTTGGTTCCTTTACAAGCCTCCTCAGTTTCTTGTTCATTGCTCAGCCTTGGAATTTTCTGCCTTGTGCCCTGCGCTTCTGTTTTTTGTGAATGTGTTTTATGTCTGAAACATGGTACACATTCCTTTTTTTTGTCCTGTCATCTAGACTTTGCTCCATGTTGATGGCTTATTTTTTAAGGTTATGTAAAACATATGCCGTGCATGTCAGCTGTACACACTTATGCTTAGGGAAGTCTAATCCACAAAAATGTCCCTTTTGAACGATTGTTTTGGTGTCTATTTATCAAACGTCTGTCTAGTACTGATCCACTGTTCTTGCATTTCTGCACAGGGCCCGAACCCCCCACAAATCTCCTGTTCACAGGCATCACAGACACCACTGTGTCAGTGTCTTGGACCAAACCTCATGGCCCAGTGACCGGTTTCAAGGTCACATACACTCACACATGCGAGGGTAAGACATAGGGTCAAGGCCCTGTGATCGGTTTCAAGGTCACATACACTCACACACGCGAGGGTAACTGATACAGCTACAGCATGCAATGGCAAACAAGCTACATGTGCAATGGTTGAAAAATGAGTTAAGAAGTTTCACTGTTTTGGGTTTTAAAAACAGCAGTTAATGGCATTTATGTGCGTCTATGTTGCATTACGTCAATACATGTGCATGCAATAGAACTGGCCGCAGGGAGTGCTGGTGGGGGTGTGATGTAGCTCTGAGAGATTACAGTACTTACTCTCACTGTGAGATGTAGCACTGAGAGATTACAGTACTTACCCTCACTGTGAGATGTAGCCCTGAGAGATTACAGTACTTACCCTCACTGTGAGATGTAGCCCTGATATATTACAGTTTTTACCCTCACTGTGAGATGTAGCACTGTTAGATTACAGTATTTACCCTCACTGTGAGATGTAGCACTGAGAGATTACAGTACTTACCCTTCCTGTGAGATGTAGCACTGAGAGATTGCAGTACTTACCCTCACTGTGAGATGTAGCACTGTTATATTACAGTATTTACCCTCACTGTGAGATGTAGCACTGAAAGATTACAGTACTTACTCTCACTGTGAGATGTAGCACTGAGAGATTACAGTATTTACCCTCACTGTGAGATGTAGCACTGAGCGATTACAGTACTTACCCTCAGTGCTGCACAGCTGTCCTGTACCACACCATGCAGTTAAGACTTCTGAGACTTAACATGTAGATCTGAGATTTGTCCAGGATAGGACAGAACTTTTCTTTGCCTGTTAGGGCATTTTAGTTTATCAAATAGATGAAGTAATGGCACCCTTAAGAATGCAGCTCCTACTATAACTTGCTGTACTACCTGTAACCAGTTTTACCCACCTCAGATGAGGTTTAAACCTGTGACCAGCATCAGTTCAGATTTGGAGTAAAGATGTGTTACCAAAGACACAATACCCACAATACCAAGCATGCTAACACCTAGGCTGCTAGCTACTGTCTGTTGCCAGTATATTTCCACAACAATCTGGATTCAGCCATTTATCAGATTCCAAAAGGTAGATCTGTTCACCAGAAACAATGTGAAACACTGTGGACAAAAACCGACAAATTAGCAGTTTACTGAAATTTTGTCAACTACCGTTTCAGAACGGTTTCAGAAAACAGTTTGGTCTTAAGCGTAGATTTGAAACTGCCAACAGTAAGAGCATTTTTGATGTCTTCTGGAAGTTGGTTCCAGAGCTTTGTTGCATAGCACCTGAAAGCTGCTTCACCACATTTTGTTCTACACAGCAGGTTCTACCAACATATTTTTCTAATGTGATCTCAGAGACCTAGTTGGTGCATATAGCTGAAACATATCCAATAGGTAATTGGGTCCCATCCCATTTAATGATTTAAACACAAGAAGCAATGCCATAAAGTTAATTCTACTTACTGGGAGCCAGTGCATGCACCTTAAAATTGGAGCAATGTGGTCAGATCTTTTTGTTCTTGTAAGAACCCTTGCTGCTGCATTTTGGAATTTCAGTTGAAGCTTTTTCATAGTCTTTTTAGGAAAGCCAGTGAAAAGGCCATTGCAGTAATCAACCTTGCTGCAAATAAAGGCATGTATAAGTTTTTCTAGATCTTGTTTTGACATAAGACCTCTATGTTTAGCAATGTTTTTAGGTGATAGAATGCATTTAAAGATTGCAGTCACGTGACTGTTGAAAGTTAGTTCACTGTCAATAAAGACACCAAGATTTTTAACAGTATCTTTTGCTTTAAGCCCCTTAGTCTCAAGAGCAGTGGTGATCCTATGTCTATCTTCCTTTTCCCCAAATAGTTTACAAAGAACACACAGTACTTGTGCATGTAGGAAAAGCACCTTAGGGAGAAACTATAGCTATTACACCTACCCCTACACTATCTATAACCAAGTAAATAGTTCAGGCTGTTAGTCCCTACTCCCAGGTGTAACACGCACAACTGGCCGCTGACTACAGCTATTCACGCAACCTCATGTGAGCTGTACAGGACAGAGCATGGTCAACTGGATGCCGTACAGACAGATGCTCAACAAGGGTTAACCTGAACCAGCCGGCTACCGTTACAGTGACTGGGGCTGCTGGGGCCGTTTACATGATCCACTCAGCAGCACCTACCTATCGCTTTCCCCCATGGCTTTCACCATGCATCTTATCCAGGACCACTGGCAAGCCTTTGCAGTTTCCTCCAACATTTCCTTAACAATTAAAATAACTAGATAAATACATAAAAATACATGTGGGGAGAGCACCCATTGTACCACACTTCAGGCTTTCCTAACTACAGCCATTACAATTATCCATACACTATGTGGGACACATCCTCAGCAGTGTACCTCAGGATCAACGGGTGTTTCGGGCCTTTACTCACTGTACACCCTCCCCTGAGGCCGCCCCACTAAAGGTGATCAATCCTTTAGCGTGTGTCCACAGTTTAGGTACCTGCTACCCAAATTTCCAAAATGTACTTCCACAATTAACTTACCACCACAGTTTACTTGCAAAATTTACTACTTACTGCTCATTACCAACTGTTTGCACGACTTCCAAAGTTTTACTTACAAAATTAACTACAACCACAATTTACTTCCAAAATGACCTGCTTACTTACTAATTACTAATTGTTATCGAATATTTGCACTTTACCACCATTTTACCACAGATACTATCACTTTGCAGTCACTAACGCATATGCCATTACACAAACGACCCTGCCAATGCTAGTTCTAAAGACAATTCTACCCACTGACTTAACATTAAATGTATAAACCTCTATGGTGTCTAATGCTCAGCTATCCCGTGTTCCATACACCGCAAAACCCCGGGAAACTTGGCCACTCTGTATCCCAATACACCGCACGATCCCAGAGAGCCTGATTCTAAGCTGCCCATGTGTGTGATGGCTGCCATTTATAGGCCTCTTCTTCTGTGTTTCTATTGACCCACTAAACGCACTACTGCCATCTGCTGGTCTGGGGTGCCCATCCTTATCTGCACAAACAGCCCTAGGTTGCACTAATCTCCACCTCCTCGGTAGCACACTGGCTAAGGCACTCGACCCACACCTGGAGGGCCTGGGTTCGAATCCCTCCACCGCCCCATTCAAACATGGCAACCCTACTGCTTACCCCAGGCAGAGACCGCCCTTCTCATCCAGATCCAATTACTAGTCCTAGCTGCTTCCTCTGACATCTCCCTAACAGTTTATGTAGATGCATGACGGATCCCCATCTGTCCAGATTCTCAGGTTATCTGGCGATGGGAGCACGTCGTACATCGCTCCCAATAAAAACTTTAGCCTGTTAGACTCCATACTCCACAAATCCCTCCAAGTAACCTGTTTTCTCTCTACTCCCTCCCAATTCAACCACTGGCCCTGCTTTGCTAGTGACACAGCTTTTACCTGTCTACTAGCTTCTTCTTGCCTGCGTATCTGCTCTACAACCAATCTCCTTTTCTCCTTCTGATCTGCCTTTCTCCACATTGGCTTCCCTGATGTACGCCCCAAGCCTCCCCGCCCAATCTGGACATTCCCCACTATCTCTCCATGTCTAAGGGCTGCCTCTGCCTCCTGCACTGCTACCTTTGGTTTCCACTTTCTCCCTTTGCTCGGGTTAGGAGCCAGACCACTGACTATCCTGTCCTTGCTCCCTGTTAACAACAGCTCTGCCCTAACCTTAGCACACTTAAATTCCTCTACCAGACTATTTATTGGCAGCTGCAGTATGCCCTTCCCATACAGAGCTACACTGCTTAGGCACCGTGGAACCCCTAACCACTTTTTAACGTATGAATTAACCACCCTTTCTAGCTTCTCTACTTTTGATAATGGTACTTCATACACTGAAATGGGCCACATTACTCTAGGGAACAGTCCAAATTGCATGCACCACAATTTCAGCTTTCCTGGTAGCCCTGACCTGCCAATTTTTTCCAATCCCTCCACCACGTCTTTTCTAAGCTGCTCTACCTGCTCTCGATCACTCAGGTCTGCATTATACCACCTCCCCAGGCTTTTCACTGGTCTCACCCTGATGGATGGGATTTCCTCACCTTCCACCGTGAACTTCTGCTCTACCACTTTTCCATGGATTAAAGTTTTCCGTCACTATGACGGAATTCCGTCATCTGAATAGTCGCTGTGACGGATTTCCATCATCTGAATTTATTTTATTTTACGTTGACTGAAATCAAATGGGAGTTCGGTGCTGATCAGAGAAGGGGGGTGGTTTTGTGACGGATGTTTGGTGTATGGATTTAGCTGTAACACTGATGTGATGTTAGTCTATGTCATGCAGGTTAAATTAACAGCAGTGTTAATCCCTGTGTTTGAGCCGTGCCCTTCCGCTTGGTCATGTTTAACCCTCTAGGCGCCACTGTCGACTTAAGTCGACAAGATGCCGCACTGAATAAAACGGTCGATTTTGTCAAATAGGGTGTCAAATTTGGTTTGAACCCCCTTCCACTAGGTGGTAGACATGTCATACTACGTCCCTGACTCAAAATTACGTCATGTTTCTATACAAAATAGTCGAGCTAGAGCATGTTGAATCAGTGTGAGCAAAAGCGGAGCTTTTAATTAGAGCGATATTGTCAACGTCAGCGAGTGTTTGCCTTCGTTTTTCGTCTAATGGCATCAAAGAAGTTTATCTGCAATGAAGTGTTGGGTCTTCTATTCGCAGACCCTTATTCTGAAGGCGAATATGTGCCTCCAGAAGATGACGGTGATGCGTTTAGCGACGACGCTTCAGATGCGTCCCTGCCTTGCAGTGATGCAGCTGGACAAAGTGATTATTTAGCCCTACACTAAGCACAATCTTTGGATCATTTGGCCAAAGTAGATACTCATTTGCTCAATGTCAGCGATGGAAACAGTGTTTCATGGGGTGGGAATGTTTATCAGGGAGTAAGCAGGCGTGTTAGTAGTGTGGGGAACGAGGCTGGAAGTGAAGTCGGGGTCCAGTGTTTTTACTGCGCTAGCCATGTAGCTAATTTGTTTTTCGACTGTGCCTTTCCCTAATCGCGGAGACAGTAACGTGGTGGAGACTTTGTCTAATGCCACTGGGTATGTTAGACGAGGTCAAAGTGTTTCTAGGAGAGCTAGGGGACAACGTAGAAGCAGGATGAGGAGACGCAGTGAGAGTCCTACCCATGAAAATTCTCTCCACTCGGCACAAGTGCGTAGCAGATCTGCGCGTGCTGCTCGCAGCAGGAACAGAGGCGGTGTGGCACGGGGCAGAGGAGCTAATATGCTCGTTAGTTTATCTAGGCAAGATGATGGGAATGCCGGTGCATTGTCGCACCTGCTTTGAGTTGATCAATGAGGAGGGGTATCAAAATTGTCTCACGCCCTTTGATCAGCCAATTGGATATCTCCAATGCCAATTCGCCCCTAGATTTTCTGTCACTCTTTCTCTGATGATTTCTGGAATGTTCTTACAAATCTTTCAAATGTTACAAATGAGACAAATCGCTTTGCCCATCAGTTTTTAGCCCTTGTCAGCTCAAAAAAAAGCCCAACCAAAAAAACAAACAAACCTAAAAAAAAAAAAAAACCTACTAACATTGTCTCTCGTCTCATCTTGTCATCTCACTCATGAGATTTTAAACTAAACAAGTCTTGTGATATATATATATATATATATATATATATATAGAATAACATATAAATGCCCCATATATGGAATCTGAGTGCCTATGTAATAAATGGAAAATCTCTACAGCAAAAGGTCAGCCTACTGAAGGGGGAGACACTGAATTTGGCCTGGGGTTGGCGTATCCCTTTAATGGGGCAATGTTTCTAACCAATGTATGTTCCGGATTGAGGGTGGAGCCATGGCTAAATTGGTTTTCGAAGGGGTATAGGGGGATACGTGATCAGATGTTTAATTGGAATTTTTGCTTTAATCCCTGCTTTTCCCTTGGTGACTGAGATACTCCTTGACTTACTAGGCTTTACCCTCATCCTCGCCCACCTGAGATTTGTATTTATCCTTTCCAATAACCTTTTTGTACATGGCACCGTTGTTGTTAACAGCGTCATGTCATCCATGAAAGCTCTAATTGGCGGGAGACGCAGTCCCTCCCGACGCCTTTCCCCTCCCACCACCCACTTAGAAGCTCTTAGTGTTGCCGCGACTTTTTTCCCTTTTTTTTTTTTTTTTTTCCCAGCTATTTTCCGTCAACGGTTTCCGGGACACTGAAAGTCAGGGGGACTATCTGGCTGTAAAGTTAGCTTGGCACAGGGTCGCTATACGTGGCGTCACAACCAAGTATTAAAATGCTTAGCAGCAGGAATTGGGAGTAGGAGGCAGCAGGTAAATGCAGAAGGTAGTCATAAAAAAGGTATCCAGTTTGTGCGGGAGGGTGAGAAAAGTAAGAGAGCCGCAAAGTCAAGGAGTACTACACAGGAAGCAAAGGATTGGCAGATGCTTGTAGATGTGGGTGGAAAGTTGGTGGTCCCTCAAGAAATAAGTTACCACTAACTTGAGGCCAGACATAGTCTATTGGTCGACCAGCCAACCGGTAGTGTATTTTATTGAACTTACTGTCCCATGGGAAAGCTCCCTAGAGGAAGCATATGAAAGGAAAAAGCTTAAGTATGAAGAGTTGAGATTGGAAGCAGAGCAGAAAGGATGGAGGGCAAGAGTATTTCCAGTAGAAGTGGGTTGTAGAGGGTTTGTAGGGAGGTCAGTCATTTCATTGCTAGGGGAGCTTGGGGTTGGTGGTAAGAATCTACGTAAAACTGTTAGGGAGATGTCAGAGGAAGCAGCTAGGACTAGTAATTGGATCTGGGTGAGAAGGGCGGTCTCTGCCTGGGGTAAACAGTAGGGTTGCCATGTTTGAATGGGGCGGGGGAGGGATTCGAACCCAGGCCCTCCAGGTGTGGGTCGAGTGCCTTAGGGCCCATTCACCTTGCGCTGCACATATAACAACCTTTTCAAACTTTTCCAAACTGGTTGCTGTCGAATAAATTGTGATTTGATTAGCTTGTACTGTAGGCTGGCTGTTGTGCAATTGTTTCTATCCTTTGCCATTAAACTGTCATATATGGCTAGTAGGCTATAACAAATACTTCTTGTAGGCTTTCATTATTCTTAATTAATTAAAGAGCAACTGTCGCTGCTTTCAGCTCCCCTCAGTAACAACACGCATTGCTAAAATCAACATATGGCATGTTTTAAGCGAATAATTGCGCAGTTGTCTTAAGTTTATTTGCAGCTCCTTCTATTTTTTCATGTTCTGCTCCGTATCGCTTAAATGGGTCAATTTAACGACGTGACATCTCACAACAGCGTCAAACTTTTACAAACAGGTTGTTGTGGGATACTTTGGGGTAAAAATCGTCTGCAGTGTAGGCTATGTGTAATGCAACTGTTTACCTTCTGACATTGAACTACAGGATGTTTTTGTATACATCGCTAGTTCAGCCCAACAAACGCTTTTCACGTTATTCTTTTTAAATAGGGCAACTGTAGCTGCATCCGACCCATCTAAACTAGAACCCACATTGCTAAAATCAACATACATTACATGTTTAAAGTGAATCATTGGCTTCTGATCATGCCCCTCAAGCTGGGACAGCGCACCTTCTGCAATGAAGACGCAATGAAAACGTTCCCGTGTGGACGTAAATATTTACTGCTCCGTTGTCGTGTGGACGCGACTTTTTTTTTAACCCGGCAAGAAAAAAATCCAGGAACGCTGTCGTGTGGACGGGGCCTTAGCCAGTGTGCTACCGAGGAGGTGGAGATTAGTGCAACCTAGGGCTGTTTGTGCAGATAAGGATGGGCACCCCAGACCAGCAGATGGCAGTAGTGCGTTTAGTGGGTCAATAGAAACACAGAAGAAGAGGCTTATAAATGACAGCCATCACACACATGGGCAGCTTAGAATCAGGCTCTCTGGGATCGTGCGGTGTATTGATGGGCAATAAAGCCCCAAACAAAGCTCCAAACCAATTTCCTTATTGTGCCGAATCATGGGTCGCAGCCTCGAACCACGAGAGACCAAAAAAAAAAGCGAAATCTGTGTTTTTGCATTCTTTATTCAAGTGTCAATAAGCTGTCATTGCTGCGTGTTGACTTCCTCATTTCTTGAATTAAAGGTGATACAATAAATGTACACTATATTATGTGCACTATATTATGCCTAAAATGGGTCTCACGCTGCATTGTCTCACTTTAGCAAACACGTTAGAGGGAAAGGTCGCACAGTAGGGAGCTTCTTAGACATGTCGTTCTGGCGCAACTTGTCTCCCATCCACATATCAACCACACCTGTCGCTGCTTAGCTAGAATATTGTCAGTAGCCAGCCTATGCACCTATTCTACAGGCAGTTGTGGTCAGCACCTGATCAAGTTGCCACTTAAACCACATTCCTTTGTAAGCTTAATGATTTATAAATTTAGGTTTAATAACATTATATCAAGACTGCCAACTTTAGACTTATTTAAGAAATTAGCCACACTGTTTTGAAAATGCTTTGCTGAAATAATGACAAGTTTGCAACACAAACACATGTGGTAGCCTACTATTTTATTTAAAGATTTACTTCGTGGTCAGAGTGTAATTATTATTAGGCTATTATTATTATTATTATACATTTCTTATTATTGTGCATTTGTGACATCATGCTAAATGCAAATATGGTGATCTCCTGATTAGAAATCGCTATTAGAAGAAGCATCCCATCAGAAAACGTACGTTTCAGACAGTTTTGCAAGGCTACAACAACCCATAAAGCGCTGCGGTGGTCGGAGGAGTTGAATCAGGTTCCAACGCAGTTACGTGGTATGTTCAAAAATGAAGCCTCATTTGTCATCAGTCACGTGATTTTATTGTAACAACACAATCTTGCGTTGTCAAGATTCGAGGCTTCTAAAACATTCTGAAACCCGTCTCCACAGTGACATCTAGTGGTCACTATCGCTGTCTGCAGCCTATCAATCTATAGGGAGGGAAAGTAATCTCATCGCCCCCTGCTGGTTGCGTTCCCCACCTCTATCGAAATGAATGGGATTTGTTCTTCAAAAAATTACATTTCGGCTCACACTCCAAAGTTAAGATAGTGGCTTTCATATGATATGCATGCTGGGCAGTTCTATCGATTCAGGTGGTCATACTTTCTTTTTTTCACTAATCTGAATTGTTTTTAATGTTAATTAAAAAGCTGATAAAGGACTACTAGGCTCGTTCGAGATTCCAGTCCGCCCGTCTGCAACTGGCTGCATACGTCAACGAGAATTGCTGGTCACAGCAGGGGTGGGCATTAAATGAGGAAAATAAAGTCGAACACAAATCCTAACGAGACTGAGCTCGCGCCTCCCCGATCATCGTAGCAGATGACACACAAGTCATGTGTGGAGAGGGAGGGCGGGGGTTGTAGTCCTCTACAGTCTATGGTTGCAGTGGGGTGCACTGAGAGTTTAATTGAAGTCGAGTCTTTCTTATTGTTTAGATTAACATTGGAACAAAACGAGTTGCCCCAAAGTGCTCCACAACACAAACATGAAAACTAAGACAGCAAAACCATGAAACAAAGACCATAGGTAGGTATATAACACGGACAATGAAATAGAAATGGGATTAATAATTAAATAAATAATGGGCCGGGCTTGACAGCGTCAGATAAACCATCAGAACAAGGTAAAAATAAAGAGAAGAGATATATCTTCAAATTGGAGTACAATAACGTACACTTTAGATGACAAGTCCAGTCGGGGAGCACCGGACAATGCACCTGCACAGACGTCAGTGAACTTTTAACCAACCATGGCAAAGTAGCGTCACAGAGGAGGCGTTAGCTAGCCACTTGCAGTTGTGTGGAGGCAACTGCAAAGGTCTGTACGATTTGTCTGTAAGCGTCATGCTCCCGCGAGTTTTCGGGTCATGTGTCATGGTCGCATTGTTGTGACAACTCGTGACAACCTCACACATTTCGGGCATGTCGGACACAATTTCTAACCACAATGCAACATTTTCAGCGTCAGGCTGCAAACGGATGCAAACGCATGCAAACGTCTAGCTCAAGTCAAATGCGGCAACTATGAACGATAGGCGCGTGTATGACGTCACCGCAAAATCTGGCGCCTGCCCAAATCTAACAGTTAGCTGCCGGCGAGAGAAGTAAGTGAAATCCAACGATTGTGTACATGAAACTCATCTGATTATAAGAATCCACAACCGTAGCTTTATGGAATCTTTATGAAATGTGAAAACTGGCATTCATTTGTTTCTCCGTGGTTGCAATCAGTTACGAATTACAGCATGGTGAACTTGTGTTTACTGACGTAACGGGAGCGACTCAAAGTTGTAGTCCGTTTATGACAAGTTAGGCACAATTTAGATTTTTTAAAATAGGACGAAATTTCACACAATACTTTCACAGTTAGTAGATAATCACCATATATAGCCTGAAAAATATGTCTGGTGCACAAGTTCCGTGTCATACCTTTGTGGGATTTTTTTAGGTCTATGGGATTTTTAATAGGATCGCTCTGGGGATAGGAACGCCACCGCTAGGATCGCTGTGTTCCACTTTCCCTCCCTATACCAGGGGTGCCCACTATTTTTTTGCTCGTGAGCTACTTTTAAAACGACCATGTCACCGCGATCTACTGAGGATGATGAAAATGGATTATGCATCCATGCATAAACCTTTACAGCACAACTTTAATGCAATTGTATTATGATATAATGAACGTTTACAGCACAATTATAATACATTTGTATTACTTTCGAATGAACCTTTAGAGCATAACTAATACATTTGCAATTATCTATTGCCAGGACTTACCGTATTGGCCCGAATATAAGATGGATTTTTTTGTTCTAAAAATAACTCTTAAAATGGGGGGTCGTCTTATATTCGCAGACTAGACAAAATGCCGACGAAAACAATATTTTACAACGAGTGTTTTGCTTTAGAATACACAGGCTACCTGTATGGCCACCATACTCAAAACAATGCCACAACAATAATAAAAATGGAGAAGTCAAAAGATTGTCTTGAACAGAGTGGTTCGAAGTCGGGTCAAATTAATCAACAGCTTTGACGGAGTTATGACGCAAATTATGAATTAAAATTATGAATTAAAATTATGGTCGTGAATGCTGCTGAAACTTCCAACAACACTCAAGCAGCCAAAAAATATGGGGTCACGGAGAGCAGTGTTCGTCGGTGGCGAGGCCAGAAAGAACGCCTTCAAAGTGCTAACAGTAAAAGAAAGTCTTTCCGCGGACCTCAATGTGGCCGTTTCCAACACATTGACAGGAGAGTCTATGAATATGTGACAGAAAAGCGTAAAGATGGAATGCCTGTAACCCGAGCCGTAATACAGATAAAGGCTTTGGAGATAGCTAAAGAGCTCAACATTCCCACAGATTAATTCAAATCTCGGGTGGGTCAAAAGAATGATGAGACGCAACGGACTGTCACTGAGGCGTAGAACAAGCCGGTGTACTGTCGAAATGGGCTGCTTCGTCGAAATGAGCTACCCGTAGCCTAAATCGACGGTGGCGTCTATCGATTTACGCTACCGCGTCGAAATAAGCTACCCACGGTTTTCGCTTACAGTTGTATAGATTCAAAGCTAACCTCCGCAGTTTTACAAGATATGTATTTGGATTACAGATTTCTGGATTAGAGAGTTGTATGCTGTTTGCATACGGTAGGCTAATCATACTCTATACCTTAGTTATGTAGAATTTCAACTCATTTAGAGGTTAAATGCGAAGGCAGTTCATTTCGACAGTCGTATTACGCTATCAAATAAGGCTCCTACTAAAGGTAGCTCAGAGGTAGCCCATTCTGCAGTAGGGGTGGGAGCAAAAGCTGGACTGTCATGTTGCTTGTGTCGCATGCCAGCCTGGCACTGTCGCATGCCAGCCTGGCGCTGTCGCATGCCAGCCTGGCGCTGTCGCATGCCAGCCTGGCACTGTCATATGCCAGCCTGCCGCTGTCTCAGGACAGCCTGCGCTGTCACATGACAGCCTGCCACTGTCACATAACAGCCTGCCAATGTCTCAGGACATCCTGCCAATGTCTCATCACACCCTGCCAATGTCTCGCGGCTGCCTGCCATACTGTAGCATTCAATCGCTCTACCGCTGTACCGTGGAACTCAATCGCTGTTCCATTTAGTGCTGTACAACTGCATGTACGGAAAGCGCACTTCTTTTTCGCCATACATTAAAGACCACGACCCTAATAGTTCTGAAATGTTAATGTTAGGTATTTATGTTTTTAAGAATTGCTTTTGACAATGACTTTCGTCTTTGTAGGATTATGAATATATCTGAACCAATGTCTGCCATTTTACGACAGCACACCAGGCCCATGTACAATTCTCTCCGCTTTAGAAATAAAGGCGCCAATGCTCGAGGAAAAAAACTTGCATATTCCTAACATATATTCGCGGACATTTATCAAATGCATTTGCATGTTCACACATTATACTTTCATATGGACTTGGAATAAGCTTGGCCAGGAGGTGAAATATGATATGCTACTGCACTCGTTTTCTTTTGGGCTACGTTGGGCTTTGCCTGATGACTAACACAGATGACACATCCAAATTTGCGACTTATTGTCACAAATATCATAGTGTATTTATCGCAAATTTGTGTGTGTGTTTTTTTTTTAAAGGAAATTGGACACTTCAAATTGTCAGAATTATACGATTTTTTTCTCGAGCATTGCAATGTTTACTCTATATATGTTTATGATTAAAAGCGAATAAAGCGGATAAAAGCGGAGCGGATAAAAAAAATCATAGGCCTATCGCATATGACATCTGAAGTGATGCACCAGATTTGCGATGTGATTTTTAGTTCTGGCAAATTTGCGACTCCAATGAGAGATATATCTGATCTCATTCGCGACTTCAGTGAGAGATATATCTGATCTCATTTCTCGCAAACCTACACGTTTGATACACATAAATGCAGCATACGATATGGGCTAAGATAGACAACGAATTAGACTGCCACTGGCATAAGTAGCGTTGACTATTAATGTGAAGAAAAAAAAAACAATTATAGGCTCCCAGATTAAAACTAAACTGGCGAGTGTGGAGCTTTTCGCAATTGTAAAGGCAAAAAATATAATCCCTTGACGCTAACTCTTTACCAAAAACACAGAATTTGGGAAATCATTCAATGCTCGGTGAGAACATATTTTTGTATTTCTGCAAAAGCGAATTGTTATGAAGAGACTGTAGTAGATGTTTTGAAGGTAGGAAACATACACTTTTGGAACCCTTTTGCCCTCCTTCTCCAGTTTTGTCCGGCTGCGACACTCAGCCACTGTACTAGGAATTTAATGCCCATTGACATATAGGCCTAATAATAGGTGTGACAGACATTATCAGTTGAGATTCTGAGATAGATAGATAGATAGATAGATAGATAGATAGATAGATAGATAGATAGATAGATAGATAGATAGATAGATAGATAGATAGATAGATAGATAGATAGATAGAAAAACTGTTAAGAGGTGCCATGCTTATCCCCTCATTATGTTGACAAGTGTGTTATTACAATAGGATGTGTAATACGTAGATGGATACTTTATTTATCCAGAAGGAGATGAAGGTGTCCAGTAGCTTAAACACAATATCATACATACACATAGGCTCACAGACATAGATCACTCACTACTTCACAGAAGAGTGAGACAACTGTAACTGTATGTGTGAGTTAACAGATACCAGTTCATAGTTAAGGCAAAGCCAAATACCTATGGGATGGCATGCCAATGATAGGAGTCTGCTATCGTGATTCACTGTAATCAATTTAAAAACTGCATATTGTCAAATGTAGCCATATGGTTCTTGAAGTGGATATCATTAGCCAAGTTAAATAATACACAGATACAATTTGTGTTAACAAACAACCTACACTGAGGGTGTGCAAAGATGTGCCATTTAAGGTGACCAGACCTGTCTATGAATAGGATGTAGGTTACAAATGGATTCTTATTTTACGTTTTGTCGTTACAGTGCCAGGTAAAAGTTACAAGAAATCAAAAGATTGCCAAAAAACATAACGGCTATGTCGCACATATGTCCACAGCAAGGAGATGTATTAAAAATAAATTATTTTATGCCATAGAAAGGATGATGGTGAATCATTTTCCACCTCATCATCATCCAACAGCTGCCTGTCCAGTAAGTCTGCATCCATGGCTCCAAGTTGTGCTCCACAATGTCATCTGCCTCCTTTCTGTGAAACCACAGCAGATGAGAGAACTGGCTCTTCTCTCCATGCATCTAAGAAAAACAGACAAAACACATAACTTTGAATAACTTGTCTTATTTCTCTGCACATCACATCACACATCACATAACATACTTTATCACAGTAGCTGCACCACGGTATAGACAGAGGTTTCAGGGGGTACTTAAATGCTTCCCTCCCGGATAAGAGAACATCATAAAGGACTACCCCCACCCTGGCTTTGAACTGTGTAATCTGTTGCGCTACAGGTCAATTAAAACAAGGACTAACAGACTTAAGAACCTACTGTACATTATTTAATTTAGTGGTATACTGTGCAATATCTGTACTGTATATTAATTAGCAACACCACTCTCAAAACCTACCTTTTTTCTTTATCTCCTTAACCTATCATACCTTTGTACTGTCCTACACTTGTCAGTCATACAAAAACGTACAATAAATCGACAATAAGTAATGAACGAACTGCAGTTTGCTGCATGCTAAATTACTAACATAATATGACAACTCGCGGTAATCAAAATTTTAAACATGAGTAAATACTGCCATTTTTAAGTAATAAACAAAATATATGACAACATCAACAAGTCAAAAGACTCATTTACCTC
The DNA here is from genome assembly GCA_027475355.1 of Coilia nasus. Classification (NCBI taxonomy): domain Eukaryota; kingdom Metazoa; phylum Chordata; class Actinopteri; order Clupeiformes; family Engraulidae; genus Coilia; species Coilia nasus. The sequence goes on along the minus strand of CM050211.1, from coordinate 8,825,248 downwards.
AGTGGATCCGATCATGTCCGTTGAACGATGTAAACTTGAAGAAACACAGATGCCATGTCACCGGCACTCCTGAAGCAGCAAGCAGACATTTAATATCAGTGTTTTATCTTTCGTATCAAAAGAACATCACGCCATAAACCTCATAATCTGTTGTATCACCGTATAGCTTATCGTGTGACCTTTATGGGGACGTTTTTAGATATCAAATTGGTGGCTGGACTGCCGAAATACAACGTTTAACGACATCGCTACCGGCCGCCTGCTACGCAAACAAGACAACGCGACCAGTAGGCAACTTCCGTAAGGCTCTGTCACAGAACAATGCTTCACTGCCACACGCATACAGTCTATGGCCACACGACAGCGCTTTACAGACGCATGACAGCGCTTTACCGACGCATGACAGCGCTTTACTGACGCACGACAGTAAGCCACTTCCGGTGACAGTTATACGTCACAGCTCAACTCTGCTGCTGCCACTGTCGCGGCCACAATACACATTTCGCTCTAACCGCCTCTCTTCCCGAGGAGAGGCGGTTAGAGCGAAATGTGTATTGTGGCCGCGACAGTGGCAGCAGCAGAGTTGAGCTGTGACGTATAACTGTCACCGGAAGTGGCTTACTGTCGTGCGTCAGTAAAGCGCTGTCATGCGTCGGTAAAGCGCTGTCATGCGTCTGTAAAGCGCTGTCGTGTGGCCATAGACTGTATGCGTGTGGCAGTGAAGCATTGTTCTGTGACAGAGCCTTACGGAAGTTGCCTACTGGTCGCGTTGTCTTGTTTGCGTAGCAGGCGGCCGGTAGCGATGTCGTTAAACGTTGTATTTCGGCAGTCCAGCCACCAATTTGATATCTAAAAACGTCCCCATAAAGGTCACACGATAAGCTATACGGTGATACAACAGATTATGAGGTTTATGGCGTGATGTTCTTTTGATACGAAAGATAAAACACTGATATTAAATGTCTGCTTGCTGCTTCAGGAGTGCCGGTGACATGGCATCTGTGTTTCTTCAAGTTTACATCGTTCAACGGACATGATCGGATCCACTGAGGTAAATGAGTCTTTTGACTTGTTGATGTTGTCATATATTTTGTTTATTACTTAAAAATGGCAGTATTTACTCATGTTTAAAATTTTGATTACCGCGAGTTGTCATATTATGTTAGTAATTTAGCATGCAGCAAACTGCAGTTCGTTCATTACTTATTGTCGATTTATTGTACGTTTTTGTATGACTGACAAGTGTAGGACAGTACAAAGGTATGATAGGTTAAGGAGATAAAGAAAAAAGGTAGGTTTTGAGAGTGGTGTTGCTAATTAATATACAGTACAGATATTGCACAGTATACCACTAAATTAAATAATGTACAGTAGGTTCTTAAGTCTGTTAGTCCTTGTTTTAATTGACCTGTAGCGCAACAGATTACACAGTTCAAAGCCAGGGTGGGGGTAGTCCTTTATGATGTTCTCTTATCCGGGAGGGAAGCATTTAAGTACCCCCTGAAACCTCTGTCTATACCGTGGTGCAGCTACTGTGATAAAGTATGTTATGTGATGTGTGATGTGATGTGCAGAGAAATAAGACAAGTTATTCAAAGTTATGTGTTTTGTCTGTTTTTCTTAGATGCATGGAGAGAAGAGCCAGTTCTCTCATCTGCTGTGGTTTCACAGAAAGGAGGCAGATGACATTGTGGAGCACAACTTGGAGCCATGGATGCAGACTTACTGGACAGGCAGCTGTTGGATGATGATGAGGTGGAAAATGATTCACCATCATCCTTTCTATGGCATAAAATAATTTATTTTTAATACATCTCCTTGCTGTGGACATATGTGCGACATAGCCGTTATGTTTTTTGGCAATCTTTTGATTTCTTGTAACTTTTACCTGGCACTGTAACGACAAAACGTAAAATAAGAATCCATTTGTAACCTACATCCTATTCATAGACAGGTCTGGTCACCTTAAATGGCACATCTTTGCACACCCTCAGTGTAGGTTGTTTGTTAACACAAATTGTATCTGTGTATTATTTAACTTGGCTAATGATATCCACTTCAAGAACCATATGGCTACATTTGACAATATGCAGTTTTTAAATTGATTACAGTGAATCACGATAGCAGACTCCTATCATTGGCATGCCATCCCATAGGTATTTGGCTTTGCCTTAACTATGAACTGGTATCTGTTAACTCACACATACAGTTACAGTTGTCTCACTCTTCTGTGAAGTAGTGAGTGATCTATGTCTGTGAGCCTATGTGTATGTATGATATTGTGTTTAAGCTACTGGACACCTTCATCTCCTTCTGGATAAATAAAGTATCCATCTACGTATTACACATCCTATTGTAATAACACACTTGTCAACATAATGAGGGGATAAGCATGGCACCTCTTAACAGTTTTTCTATCTATCTATCTATCTATCTATCTATCTATCTATCTATCTATCTATCTATCTATCTATCTATCTATCTATCTATCTATCTATCTATCTATCTATCTATCTATCTATCTCAGAATCTCAACTGATAATGTCTGTCACACCTATTATTAGGCCTATATGTCAATGGGCATTAAATTCCTAGTACAGTGGCTGAGTGTCGCAGCCGGACAAAACTGGAGAAGGAGGGCAAAAGGGTTCCAAAAGTGTATGTTTCCTACCTTCAAAACATCTACTACAGTCTCTTCATAACAATTCGCTTTTGCAGAAATACAAAAATATGTTCTCACCGAGCATTGAATGATTTCCCAAATTCTGTGTTTTTGGTAAAGAGTTAGCGTCAAGGGATTATATTTTTTGCCTTTACAATTGCGAAAAGCTCCACACTCGCCAGTTTAGTTTTAATCTGGGAGCCTATAATTGTTTTTTTTTTCTTCACATTAATAGTCAACGCTACTTATGCCAGTGGCAGTCTAATTCGTTGTCTATCTTAGCCCATATCGTATGCTGCATTTATGTGTATCAAACGTGTAGGTTTGCGAGAAATGAGATCAGATATATCTCTCACTGAAGTCGCGAATGAGATCAGATATATCTCTCATTGGAGTCGCAAATTTGCCAGAACTAAAAATCACATCGCAAATCTGGTGCATCACTTCAGATGTCATATGCGATAGGCCTATGATTTTTTTTATCCGCTCCGCTTTTATCCGCTTTATTCGCTTTTAATCATAAACATATATAGAGTAAACATTGCAATGCTCGAGAAAAAAATCGTATAATTCTGACAATTTGAAGTGTCCAATTTCCTTTAAAAAAAAAACACACACACAAATTTGCGATAAATACACTATGATATTTGTGACAATAAGTCGCAAATTTGGATGTGTCATCTGTGTTAGTCATCAGGCAAAGCCCAACGTAGCCCAAAAGAAAACGAGTGCAGTAGCATATCATATTTCACCTCCTGGCCAAGCTTATTCCAAGTCCATATGAAAGTATAATGTGTGAACATGCAAATGCATTTGATAAATGTCCGCGAATATATGTTAGGAATATGCAAGTTTTTTTCCTCGAGCATTGGCGCCTTTATTTCTAAAGCGGAGAGAATTGTACATGGGCCTGGTGTGCTGTCGTAAAATGGCAGACATTGGTTCAGATATATTCATAATCCTACAAAGACGAAAGTCATTGTCAAAAGCAATTCTTAAAAACATAAATACCTAACATTAACATTTCAGAACTATTAGGGTCGTGGTCTTTAATGTATGGCGAAAAAGAAGTGCGCTTTCCGTACATGCAGTTGTACAGCACTAAATGGAACAGCGATTGAGTTCCACGGTACAGCGGTAGAGCGATTGAATGCTACAGTATGGCAGGCAGCCGCGAGACATTGGCAGGGTGTGATGAGACATTGGCAGGATGTCCTGAGACATTGGCAGGCTGTTATGTGACAGTGGCAGGCTGTCATGTGACAGCGCAGGCTGTCCTGAGACAGCGGCAGGCTGGCATATGACAGTGCCAGGCTGGCATGCGACAGCGCCAGGCTGGCATGCGACAGCGCCAGGCTGGCATGCGACAGTGCCAGGCTGGCATGCGACACAAGCAACATGACAGTCCAGCTTTTGCTCCCACCCCTACTGCTCGGGAAGCTCAAATCGACGGGCATTTAAACTGTAGCAGCACTTAGGGGTGGTGCGCATGCGTGCGCATGCGCAGTAGCGCTGGGTAGCTCAGATCGACGGGGAGCCCATATCGATAGGACACCTGGCCCAGCGCCTGCCCTCAGACTTCGAGGAAAAGCTACTGACCTATCAGCGGCATGTCATCAAATTAAGGAAAATGCACTCCTACCCAGAGGCGGTTCTTATCAACAGGCAAGCCAGGCAGCTGCTTGGGGCCCCCAAAAGTTGGCGACAGAGAGTCGAAATTTGCACAGCCGTTGATGGAGAAATTTGCGCGGCGAGAGTGAAGATTCGAAATTTGCGTTTTGAAAAGTCATCCGCTGAGTCTGACTCTCATGGGTTTCCCGTTTACAAATAAGCCTCCTGTTGGGATGAGCAAAATGCTAAGCAGCCAATTGCGTGACCACATTTTTTGAGTGACAAAAGCCTTCAAGCAATCAGCGCTTGCAGAGGGATCCCTTACTACGAATGTTTGCACAAATCGGAAACCCTGTATTAACGTGCACATTTTGCCTGTTGGTAGCGGTTGGTACGCCTCCATTGCTATGAAGAGAAACTATCCTTCGGGGAGTGAAAAAAGAAAGAAGAAAAAAGAAGAAGAGGGGATCTCTATCAGGGGCGGGGCTAGGGGGTGGCTTTTGGGGCTGAAGCCCCGAACCTCTATCCCCCGAATCCCCGAAAAATAGAATCCCACTAAAACAAGGGCGTGCATGTGTTCTAATTCTAGACATTAACGTCTCCTTTGTACAGTCTACGCTCGTCTGTCAGAACCCGTCTGTCTTCCTTCAACCACATAAGACATTTCTTTAAAAAAAAACTACTGTTACCTTGTCATCAGCAGCAGCCAGTAAGTTATCACACATTTCAGGTCAGTGATTAAAACGTTATTTTGGGTTAGCACGGCAGTCTTGACGTTTGGTAGGCTACTAGCCACAGCTTGGCTGTCTACATCGGCTAGCTAGGTTAGGCTGCTATAAGAATTCTAGCATGGTAAACCAGACCCTCGTAGTTCTTTTTATTTTGTACAGAATTCTGAAATGAAGTACGAGGAAAAAGTTAACGAGTTAATGAAATTGGGACGTGAAGAATAACTTTAAAGGTGTTATGATACATTAATTAGTAATTTTCTCCATTCCTGAGCTTTGATTGCCATCTAGTGGAAAGTATATGCAACAGCATACTTAGCTACAAAATCATGGGCCTATTGTTCACTAAGCACAGTGAGGATATTTTAATGTCATGTGCATAGGTTATATATATATTAGTGACAGAGTGTAGAAAATGCAGTGAAATTGTGTCTGTCAGTCTATTTATACCACTTCTAACATACAAAAAAGCAAACAAGTAATCCATCTCTGCAGTCCCAGTTTGTCCTAGTGAAATTCTGTTGTGTGGGGGGGTCGGGCGGTGGGTGGGGCCCCCCAATGAATTTCTGCTTGGGGCCCCACTAGACCCTAGAGTCGCCACTGCTCCTACCCCATCGACCAAATTGGCAACGCGCTCAACGGGAAATGAAAAAAGCAGGGTCACGGTCATGTTGACATGTCTTGCAGACGGAACTAAACTCCCGCCCTACCTGATACTGAAGCGTAAAACTGTCCCCAAAGATGCCATGCCAGCTGGCATTATCGTGCGTGCACAGGAGAGGGGATGGATGGACGCTGATCTGGTGGTGGACTGGCTCAAAGTTGTGTGGGGTAGGCGATCCGGTGCGCTCTTTAAAAAGCGGAATATGCTTGTTCTGGATGCTTTCCGTGGCCACCTGACGGAGCCAGTTAAAGATCAAGTTAAGGAACTGAACGGGGATCTTGTGATCATTCCGGGAGGAATGACGAGCCAGCTGCAGGTGTTGGATGTTGTCGTCAACAAGCCATTTAAAGATACTCTACGCAGGAAGTACACAGAGTGGCTTCTGTCAGATAACCACGCACTCACCCCTACCGGGAAAATTCAGAAGCCTGCGGTGCGTCTGCTTTGTGAGTGGATCCTCCAGGCATGGCAGGCCATTTCGCCAGAAAGCATCGCTCATGGATTTAAGAAATGCTGCATATCGAATGCATTGGATGGATCCGATGATGACATTCTCTGGGAGGGACTGGTGCAACAACATCAAAGTGACGACGATAGTGAGAGCGATACTGATGCAGAGGATCTCTGTGCTTAATGACTGTTTATAACTCAATGGTTTTACTGTTTCAGTGCTTTAATGTTTTAAACCATTTTGCATTTTTTCTTAAGCAGCGTTTTCCATAGGCCATGGGAAGTTACAGTTTGAAATGTTTAACTATAAATTATCCATTTTACTATCCAAATCATTTAATACTGCGTAATGAAATGTATTGTGGTAGCCTAAATATGAAAAATAAAGGCCGCTTCCCCAATTAATTATAAACAGATTTTCAGATAAATATGTTTTCTATGTGAAATTTGGTCTTAAATTTTTTTCCTCCCAAAAATGAACCTGAAGGGTGGGGGTCGTCTTATATTCGGGGTCGTCTTATATTCGGCCCAAAACGGTAATTAATCTGACGATGACCTGCACTGGAGGGAGTCAGACAGGGTTGCATAGTCCGGAGCTGTGTGTAGCACACACTGTCAATTTGCGCACACGCCCTTGTTTCTCCAGCTCCGATGTGAGGTTTTGAACGTTTCCCAAATCATAGCACTGCAACTTTGAGGGCAGCAATTTCATTTTTCGTTTGAATGCATTACCTGAGCTTATCATGTCTCATGTCGACCACGCTTTTGTCTTGTCCTTGCAGCTCCAAATTAAGTTCGTTTAACATGTTAGTAAGATCAGTTACAAAGGGCAATTCTAGCATCCACTGATTGTCATTAAGTTGCTTGTGTTCCGCATGTTTAGTGACAAGAAGAAACTCCTTAATCAACGGACAGGGCTGTCGAAGTCGCTGCAAGAATTCCCCCCTACTAAGCCATCTCATGTCGGGGTGTAGCAAGAGGTCAGAATAGTTAAGCCTTTTCCACGGCACAGAACAGACGTCTTTGAAGAGACCTCGCTCGAATACAACAGACTATTTTGGTTGCGACATCAACGATCTCTTTCATGCATTTTCCGCATAATGAAGTGACTGCTGCCCTGTTAACTCATTTTATTTCCGTCACGTTTCTCAGTTTGCTTTTCAGGGGGAAGTCACTGTCATAGTTTTTATTAACAGTATGGGCTAGAGTAACAAGTTAGCGAACTAGCTAGGGCTCCTTCTTTGCTGCTCTATACCTATTTCCATTCGGACTCCTACATTGAAATAACCAAACTGAAAACGTCACTATCAATGTCACTATATCGCTATCCAAAATCTCTCCTATATCGCAAAGTCTCGGTCCTCTCACAAAAACCCACGAGGCTAAAGCGGGCTGAAACTTGCAGTTGTGAAACTCGCAAAACCTCGTGTCGTCATCATCACGTGGCATGGGCGTTTTGAAACGAGCTTTGAAGTTTCGAAACACTTGTGCTTCGGGATCTCGACACTGTTTCGAAACGCCTGTTTCGTATCTGCCATCCCACGGCGTGGCTTCATCTGGCACGCCCTCTTTGCTCGACGCAAGCTCCGACGCCTTACTTCAGATGTCCCATCACTATCTGGTGCCTTGTTCACGCTCCGTAGCTGTCGGTTTTGCTGTGTGTGGCCTTGCAATCACTCTAACCTGCCAAGATGATGCCCGGAGGAACCGGCCCGGTGAACGAGGCCACCCCTGACATCCAGGCGATCTGTGATGAGGTGAGTGGGACTGGAGATCTGGCAGTGTGGGGTGGACCAGACTGCTGCTGTCCGCACAGTTTCTCTGATAGTACTATAGCTGATGGTATCTCTGTCAGCTATCGTAGGCTACTGTGGTTTTATACAAGAAGTCAGACGATGCTCAGGCAGAGAAAGGAAAAATGCATATTAATTGTTGTGTGTTTATTTGCTAATGCACCACAGTGATGGTCAATGTCAATAAAGAGACACAGTGAAGAATGTCAAATAGATCACTGTACATCACACAGAAGCGCAAGTAGCACATGTAAAGCGAAACACTGGGCTGTTGTGTGAATAACTGAATGGGCTTAGGTCTACATTGTGTGATGAGCCGATCAAGGACCTGGCTAAGGTAGACAGGCGTCGCCTAACATTGATTCAGATGTTCGAGGCACAAAGGACCAGGGGCGTAGATTTGGCCCCCCAACCCTCCCCCAACCACAACCACCACCACAAATGATCGAATGTTGAATTCATGGTAAACCAATCACTGACAAATAAGTACTTTATATTTTAGTTTAATTCAGCCAGGGCGCAAATGAAACAGGTCACATACATCATCAACAAAAAAGTAGATGGAGCACTGCATAACCTAGAAATCATCATTAACGTTTGTACAATGTGCATTTTCTAAACAATTTCTGCCAACTGCACTGCAATGTCAGTAACGTTACCATTAGAATAAAAAGTTATTGTATTACCAAAGTTCTAACTTTAAACATGTCAATTTAACAGCCACTGCGGGCAAATAATATCCATAAGAAAACTAACTGACAGTTGGCATTTTTGTTGTGTATGTTATGAATAGCTGCTGCAGATGATTTTAGTCTTCTGTGCTGTGTACCAAAGCCTAGTTGTCATTAACGTTGTTATGGGACTCATTTCAGTAGCGATCTTGACTTCGTGAATTACAGGTTTCTTTAAAAAGTAACTCCTTATGTCCACCTTCTGCTTTTTAGCTGCCATCGCTCACCACTCGCCACTTCACTCGCCACTAAATTTGGACAAGTTCTGCTTCTAGTTTTGGCACTGCTATCGCCAAACTGAATCTCATGTGAAAGCAGAGCACAGCAAGTCACAGTGTTAGGACTTCAGCAGAGAACTTAATTGTGAAAAAGTGCTTTGCATTTTGTGATTGATTCCACGAAGTCGCATTTCAGGCCAGTGAGGGTGTGGCTTTGTGTGTGCTTGAGAAAGTTGAAACATGCCTTCTAAGGCCAAGTGTGTGTGTGTGTGTGTGTGTGTGTGATAAGATGGTTACAGGTATCTGAAGAATGAGGTGTGGGTTTGTTCAGGTGTTAGCTGAACAAACACTCGTGGTCCCCCACTCTATACACACCTATGGAATATAGCCTGACACACCCAAGGCCTTCTGACACACACACACACATTGTCTCTCATGCTCTTTCTCTCTCTGTCTCTCTTTCTTTGTGTGTGTGTGTAGGTGAAGCCGCAGGTGGAGGAGAAGACTGGGAAGAAGTATGGCGTCTTCACTGCCAAACAATACACCTCTCAGGTGGTGGCTGGAACCAACTTCTTCATCAAGGTGTGTGTGAGCATGTGTGTGTGTGTGAGCGTGAGTGTACAGTAAGTGAGCAAGTGTGTGTGTGTGAACCAATACTCTAATGCCAGCAGTATCTCTTCTCCACACTAAACTACACTATGCCAGTTTGATAAACAAATAAACATTGCACCCCCCCCCCTTATCTCTCCTTCTCGTACCCCATTATGCCCCTGAACCCCCATCTTTACCTCCTTACCCCCCCTTTACCCCCTAACCCCGCTTTACCCCCTATCTACCCCTTTACCCCTTATATCTCCTCCTCTTACCCCCTAACCCCGCTTTACCCCCTATCTACCCCTTTACCCCCTGATCTCCTCCTCTTACCCCCTAACCCCGCTTTACCCCCTATCTACCCCTTTACCCCTTATATCTCCTCCTCTTACGCCCTAACCCCCTATCTACCCCTTTACCCCTTATCTCTCCTTCTCTTACCCCCTTATGTGCCTTATCTACCCCCTAACCCCTGTCTACCGCCTCACCCCTTATCTCCTCCTCTTACACCCTAACCCCGCTTTACCCCCATCTACCCCTTATATCTCCTTCTCTTACCCCCTTATGTCCCTTATCTACCCCCTTACCCCCTAACCCCTCTTACCCCTATCTACCCCCTTATCTCCTCCTCTTACCCCCTTATTTCCTCCTCTTACCCCCTAACCCCCATCTTCACCCCTTATCTACCCCATTACCCCCTATCTCCCCCTTTACCCCCTATCTCCCCCTTTACCTTCTATCTACCCCCCCAGGTGCATGTGGGGGGTGAGGATCATGTGCACATCCGTGTGTTCCAGAGTCTCCCCCACGCCGGCCGCAAGAAGGAAGTGCACAGCGTCCGGACCGACAAGAGCCACCACGACGCCATCGGCTACTTTTAACACACACACACACACACACTACACAGCGTGCAGACTGACAAGAGCCACCATGACCCCATCGGCCACTTCTGATATATGCACGCACACACACGCACACATGCATACTTGATGTATGACAGCTTTTGGATGGCTTTTTTCCAATAAAATGAACCTGTAAAAGGTCTGCGTGTCTGTCTGTGCTTCTATCATTATTATCATTATCATGCTTTTTCATCTTTTCAGCTCATTTGATACAAACAACCAGAGATGGGGACTCGAGTGTAGCGACTTGGACTCGAGTCGCACTTAATTCGCACAAAGAAAGACTTCGGACTTGCCCTCAATGACTTCAGACTTGACTCGGACTTGTGTGTTGTGACTCGTGAACAATCTTCATTCATTAAATTATTTATTTCATTTAACTGAAATATTTACAAGGTGTGAAAATCGGAGACAGACTGAATATTTTCCTCCCTTCATACGCGCAACGCATGCGTGCAGGGGAGGCAAAGATTTGAAATACAGACAGACAGACCATGGCGGCAGCGGGTTCGGCTGGGGCTGTCCCATTTGTTATTTCATTTGGTTTTAAAGACTTCGTACAGGCAGGCAACAAACGGACAGCCTCGTGTAAAGTGTGTGGGATCACCATCCATGATGCTGGCTCAACTACATCAAATTTCATCAGGCACCTCAAAACCCACAAGGATAGGTCAGTCTAACACTTTATCACATAGGGGAAACTTGGCCCGTATGGACAGATCGCTAGCAACCGAACCACAATTTTAGGTCATGCATGCTGAATGACAGCTTTATTGTTCCACACCCGACGTTACAATTTCATTTGATTAATTATGAGTCATTTATTTGTTGTTTATGTAGATCCATTGGTAGCAGACTATGAGGCAGTCGACGTTTTGAGCTAACCGAGTTAGTTAACAAATAGGTAACTAACTAGCTACCTAACGTATACACAAGTACACTTCTTGCATTTGGGGAATTTGACTGCAAAAATGCAATGTGGTCTAAAAATATTGCAACAATGTAGTTAACATAAATATCAATGAAGAAATACACACCTCGATGTCAGTTATGTGTTTTAATTACCCTGTGGCAATACAAACAGGATCAATATATGCAGAAACTCGTAATTCATACTGACACAACATGTAAAGGCAGGACCTTAACTAGCTTAACAATAATAATAGTAATAATAATCATAATAAACCAGCAGACATTAATAATGGGCACTGCTTACAAGAATTAAGACTGCAGCTTAAAATCCAACTGTCACGAACGTAGTTCTCAAGTGGCTGGTCGCTATAGCAACTGAGCCACCCGTAGTGCTGTAGAATCTTTGTTAAGAAGTGAACTTAAAGGGAAGGTGGCCACCTAGTGGCCATCGGTAAACTCTTCAATCAACAGGGTTTTTTTTTTTCAAGTTACTCACACATATAGTATTTTTTTTATAAATGACAATATTAGCTTTGTCATTAATTTTTCTGAAATGCAACTATTCTGTTGTCTAAACCTTTTTCCAGGACAAACATCATGCTCATGTTTGTTGCCACAGATGTTGTGGTGTAGATGTGGTTCTCTATTTTGTTATTTTCTTTATTCTATGTAGTTAACATAAATCTGCTGTAGTTAACGTCTTTATTTGCTGCTGTTAGTTCAAGTAACTCACCGTCATCTTGGTGGATTTGGCACCATGGTTGGTCAAATACAAAAAATGCATTCATTAAATAAAGCTTTCAGGATGTTTCTTCACATTGAAATAGCCCTTATTATGCATGCCTCCTATTTTAAGGTTCTATTCGGAATTGCACAGTACCTCTTTAAAAGGCTCCTGTTTACACATACTTTGGCCTGGCATCACTATATATGTATGTGGGTAAGGGAGAGATGGTGGTGCATAGTTTTTTCGTACACAGTGCTAAGTGACCATGCTCTGATCTATTTTGATACTGCAGTGTATAATAATAATAATAATAATAATAATAATAATAATAACGCATGGTACAGTATGCTTTTAATCTGATGACAGAATGTTCATTTCAGTCATTTGAGACTTGAGACTTGACTTGGACTTGGGACAAAAGACTCGAGACTTGACTTGGCTTTGCCCTCAAAGACTTGAGACTTGACTTGGACTTGACTACAAAGACTCGAGACTTGACTTGGACTTGGAAAAAATGACTTGTGAACATCTCTGCTGTGGACCTGTAAATGAGTGTGTGTAAAAGTGAGGGAGACAGACGAAACCTTTAGATCATGTATTGTACATGTATTGCACATGTCTTTCGTACTGTAATTTAATTTTATTTTTGCTTTCCAGATTTGCTGCATACTTCTACGCCTACTTTCCACAGTTCACTGCATCACATCCACTATACGTACATACATACATACACTACATTACATTACATTACATTTCATTACATTACATTACATACATACACACACACAGCAACAACAGCTCTTTTAAGAGCTCTCTCTCTCTCTCTGTTTATGTTTGTCTGTTTGTTTGTTTGTTTGTTGTCTATGGTACGTACACTCAAGAACTATTAATTTGACAAAAAAACGATCAATTATATACACACAGTGCACACAGTTACAATTTCACTGTATTTGCCATTTCTCTTTCCCAGATCATGGTGCAGAGCAGTGCAGAAAGTAAGTCTAAATGTTTAACGACTTGTGGAATTTCAATACAGTGTGTTTTGGACAGGGATTGTAGTGGTATTAGTAGTTGTCTCCCAAAATATGATCTTTGCTTACATTCATACTTAATGGTCTTTATTGGGTAGTAACCATGTCCATGCCTTGGTTAAGTTGTCTGTTTTCTTTGCCTGTTATTCCTTTTCTGTTCTAAAACAGTGGAAATGTTGTAAGGGTACATATGTCCACGGTGGTATATTACATTACACTTAACTGACACTCTTATCTAGAACGCCTTACAGTTATTTAGGTACAGGGTTTCAGTTACAGTCCTGGAGCAGGATGGGGTTAAATGATTTGCTGAAGGGGACTTCAGCTATGGATGAGGGTGCAGGAGAGCACTAGTTATTCACTCCCCCACCTCCATTCTTCCTACTGGAATGGGATTCAAACATGCAACCCTCCGTTTCCCAAAACCCACTCTCTAACCACTAGGCCACAGCTGGTATATTGTATTAATTGTTTATACAGAAGGTCATTAAAAACAAATGGCTCCTTCAAGACTAATAGCTTGGGTATTCTTGAAAAACAATAGTGTTCATTCAATGCCAAGCTAGAAATACCATATCATATCATAGTATAAAAATAACACGAAAGGAATGTCCACCAAACCTTTTATCCATTATGTACATAATAGACTTATTGTAAGGCTAAAAGCCAAATTGAGGATGGATGGATGGATGGATGGATGGATGGATACAGATGGATACAGATAGATAGACAGATAGATAGATGGATGAATGGGCATTTTATTGATTCCAAACTGGGAAATTAAAGATGTACTCAATATAAAAACATTAAAAATTATTAAAATGTACTCAAATTTTATTTTCTCCCCTTTTTGTGGCTTCCACTGTGACATGATGGTTTTCACATTTAAATGAAACCCTAGTGTGGCAAGGCAACACACTACTAGTGGAATGAAATGAGACATAGGGCCCATTCATGGCGCGGCACACTGTGCATTCACGATATGCACATACTGTCATTACTATTTTGAGCCAGCGCATCATTCATTTTTTTCCGGCAAAAACCACGTCGCCTAGATAGCAGAAGACATTGCGCATTCATGGGCGTGTCAGCGAAAAGAAGAGGAGTGGTCCCGCGCAAAGCTTATCAGGGTACGATGGCTATCGACTAAAGGCATGGTTAATGACACATACTGTACATCATGCCAACAACAGTGCGTCAATTGCGGAGGTGAAACGTCTTAAAGCTACAAAAAGATGTCTTTTTGTGTTTTCAGTAGCTAATCTAATGATTTACTAAGTGCAAATATTTCACAGTAATGCACGTTTATTGAGCAATCTTTATTTTTTTAAAAATAAACATATACACATTGTTCATAATCAAAATTGTTTCACACAAGCGCGGCTGACTTTTAAAGGGAATGAGAGCATAAACTCTGATTGGTGTATTGCATGTTACACCCTGACACACCTATGATTAATTAGGTAACTTAAGACCAACCCTTTTGAACCATGTGCCTGGCGCAATGTTCGCTTTTCCCGCCGTGAAAATACCAAATTGTGTCGGGAACGCCCCCAAAGCAACAGACTTCAGACGATGCGCATATGATTGTGAAAATAGAGCTTATAGTATGAGAGACTTCTGTGCATGGAACTTCTTTATTTAAAGTAAAACATTGAGTACTATAATTAATTACCTACCCGATCAAGGGTTTCTGCTATAATTAGGTGCCATCATTTGTTAGTGACTGCTTGGAACAAATATGAGGTATGACTTTATATTGTAGGGGAACCCCCTACCACCCTCTGTATTCCAGTTTTGAGTTACATGTTTACTTTCTCTTGATTTTAGGTGAAGACATGAATGGAACTGAGTCACTGCAGGAGGAGGAGGTATTTTCATACTGTATCTTACAGCTTACAGGTTTGTCAGCATACATCACTTAACCTAAGTGATTTTTCCAATTTGTGTGTCTGTGTGCTCATTAAAGTCAAGGGTAAAATTCAGGCCAAGGAGCCTCCTTCAAAAGGAACGGCGAAGTGGAGGAGCGTTGAAAAAAAGGTGTGCGCCACATAATATGTTGTTTGAGTTTTTGTCTCTTGTTGTGTTGTAGTGTCAAAGCCATTGCCTTTTTTCCTTTCAAACAACAGGCATCTACAGGGTGGGCCATAAAAACTGGACCACCTTTTAAATGACTGTAGCTATGTTTACAGGGACAGGTTTGATCTGATTAGAAACAGAATAACTACTTGATCAGAATAGAAATGCACATATAAACACCTTCATCAGAATAAAACTGTCTGATCTGATTAAAATGTAAATCTGATTGGAAGTTGTGGCATACTCCGTTAAAGCTGTCGTGCATACATTTATTCTTTATTCTGCGGGGTTCTATTACGTGATCGGTCTCAAACTAGCGATAAGACGCCAATCCTTAACCTGCTTCCTGTGCATGACAGTGGCTACTGAAATGTATTGTATCATTTTATTATATCAAGTCATGTAAATGCTAAATTTGGATCAGACTATATTAGATCTATTCCAATCAGAAAAAAACTGTCAGTGTAAATGAAGCTGCTATCTTCTCAATTATTTAGGCTACCGCAATTAAAATGAATATGCCACTTAATATCATGACGTGATATTTTTTTCAAACCCACCACAGTGAATATCAGTAAAAATGGCAAAAGTGGTTCATTTTCTCCCAAGAAGTTGAGATGAAGTTGAGAGAAAAGTGTCCAACATGACAGTTTTGAGAAGGAATGTAATAAGGCCTGTGTAACTGCACAGTGTAGACCCGCTCTTGAACCAGCAACCTCAG
The DNA here is from genome assembly GCA_027475355.1 of Coilia nasus. NCBI lineage: Eukaryota > Metazoa > Chordata > Actinopteri > Clupeiformes > Engraulidae > Coilia > Coilia nasus. The sequence continues at coordinate 8,809,428 of CM050211.1, read as the reverse complement.
AGCAACTGTGAATATTAATGTTCAGGACAGTTCATGAAGAAGAAACAAGAAATGAATGATAAGATGACAGTATGACTTCAGTATAGAATATAAAACTAAACATAAACATACACACAGTCCTCAAAGACCTTGGGAACCACCCCAGAAAATGAGGACAACAGAAGAAAGCAGGACAGTAAAACAGAATACTATCGTTTGAATAGAAAGCTGAAAAACTATACAAGAAAATGGTTTTGTGAAACTGTTGAGAAACAAGATAAGTGACTAAGATAGAATGAATGAATGAAGCGGGATGACAGCACAGTAAAATGAAAGGTGACAAAAATAGGATGGCTAAGAAACAGGACAGCAAAACAAGAAGAAAAGACTGTGTTTAAGTCTATGTAAGCATAAAGGATGATGAGAATGTGACAGAATGACAGATGAAGACACAAAAGCCAGGTTAAGCAAACAAATTTAAATGGGAATATTACAGCGGTAACAATAAAGTTTAATTAGTTTAAATTAATCGATTATATTGAATTAGTAGTCATTAAGTCATGCCTTCTCAATTAGGAGAAGAGTTGGTTAGTTGATTAGTTGGCTACTTGGTTAGTGAGGTAGTTGGTATTATTGGTTGTTATGTGATTATTTGAAATGATCATACATGGATTTAATTAATTATTTTTACTCTTTCTATAGGGAAATTATGGTACACTGAAAACTGTTGATAAAGAGATATCAGTTGTCAGTATTAGAGGGAAATTTAAAGGGTCAGTCTGCAATTCCACCTGAAGATAGCCTAGAGGACAATTCAATCATGTCATTCTCTGTTCCTATGCTCCTGAAACAAGGGGCTATTGGCTCAGAATTGACAGTAGGGCTGCTGCCTGCCTGGCCCTCCCACCTGCTGTGGTAGTTGGTGGGAAATTGGAAGGTAAGTTGCTCTAAAGTAAATAGTTTAAAATTCCTAAACAGCAAGACCATACGCTGTATTGTAAAGATTTTGAATATAAATGTTTCCCTTGTCAGTGACACGTACAATGCAGTGGGTGTCTCTTTTGCCCAGGCAAGATGGTGCACCAATTCACCTTATTTACTGGGCTTATACTAGAGACTTTACCTACAGCTAGGCAAACTTTGACTCACAAACAGATTTGACCCAGGAGTAAATACCCCCTGAACTTGCTAAGAGAACATTTTGATGCGTGAAAGATTTAGAGGTGCAAAACCTTTAGACTTGCAAACATAACACTTTGGCCTACAAGCTGAGATTTCACATTTTAAATGGAAGAAAATCAGAACACAATCAAATAAAAAATGGAAAACTTCTTTTTGTTTTCAAAGATGTATTTTGTATTTTGTATTCTGTATTGCAGTAAAGTGGAATTGCAGACACACCTGTTTTGCATATATCCATTATTTTATTTGTTATTGTTCATTAATGATTGATCAATAGGTAATGAAAGATGTTTTGCATATTTTGTTTTTAAAAGGAAAGCATGCAACTGTACCTTCATTCCGCTTTATATTACTTACCTTGCCAAAGAAAACTGCAAGGTAAAATCACAGACATAATTGTCACGGGACCCAGACAGACAAAACACGGACCCAAGTGCGTAACCTCAAACAAACGGGTTTTATTGAAGGGTTCGGGGAATGGGACAAAGTCAAACACCCTAAAGGGTGAGCAGGTGATTGCCGCCACTAGTGGTAGCACACTGGAGGGTAGGCGGCTGTGCTCGGCGACCAGGACCCAATGGCAGGCGCGGAGTCAGGGACAGGCAGGAGTCGGTACCGGAGGGCTGGAGAGCCAGGGAGAGCCAGAGACGGGCCGGGGTCGAAACCAGGGGCTGGAGAGTTAGGCGGAGTCAGGCACGCAGGAGTCGGCACCGGAGGACTGGAGAGCCAGGGAGAGCCAGAGACGGACCGGGGTCGAAACCAGGGGCTGGAGAGTCAGGCGGAGTCAGGCAGGCAGGAGTCGGCACCAGAGGACTGAAGAGGCTGACAGACAGACAGGGGAAACACAGGCACAGACGGAAAACGAGCAAACACCGGGAGATAACAGCCAAACAGACGTGAAGAAGTCAGGAGTCAAAATAGCTTGCCGAGGAGTACACCATGGTTCGCAGACGGACTGACAAGGAGTGAGTGAGAGAGGCGAGTATAAGTAGTGGAAACCACGGGAACTAAACGAGCGTGAACGATTGAATACTACTCGTGCTTGTCACAAACCAGGAAGTGCAGGTGAGACGGATGATTACAGCGCTCGTGAAGCGAGGAGGGTGAGTGAGAGAGATAATCTAATGAGGGTCTAAACAAGGAAGTACAGGTGCAGTGAATAAACAGACAACGCGGGAAGGAGCAGTACAACACGGTAGAGTGAACCTAATAGACTAACAGGTGGGTAACATTAAAAAACACACACGAAAAATCCCAAGCCCAGAGCGACACCGTGACAATAATAGTAAGTTCAAACCCAGTGTAACCCCAAAATGTCAGTTCATGGAAATAACTTGATAAACTTCACTTATGAAGTTTTATATGAAATGTGAAAACACATAGCCTTAAAGCCTTAATTGCAGCACCAGTACCATCTCTTGATACAGCTGAAGGACCTGTCTAACATTTTTACAATGCCCAAGCTCCACAATTATTGGCACCCCTGGTAAAATGACTTAAGATTTTGTGCAGTGTTCAGGAAATCCATCTATTAGACCAAGCCATTTTAAGCCAACCATGTCTGACGACACATTTAAAATGAATCATGACAGGGTCACCCAGCAGATAAATTTCTGAACATGTAAATACATAGTTAAATCCTTGTGTTGTATTCTGATACTTTGTGGAGTAAGAAAGGAATGGGCTAACATTTGTATTTTCCTAAATAGGTGGGGCAATGTAGTAAATGTGAGAATGGCAATAGTGGTGGCACTTACGTTTTTGATACATCTATTGAAAACATAGATTTTTTGATATTGCATGGTCCTCTCATAGAACACATAGAACACAAAATTGTGAGATATATTGACAATATGACTTTCCAAAAACATGTCCTCAGTCAAGTTTACCAGGAGTGCCGATAATTGAGGAGTAGATGTATCTCCAGTGTGAAAACATAAGCCAACAATTGTAAATTGAAAATAAGCACATTACCATCTTCCTCTTTCCTTGGGTCAGAAGGGACATTGAGATTAGGCAGCAACCGCACCAGGGCATTTACATGGTTGCAGTTTGCCTCTGTATTAATATCAAGAGGACACAAAGAAATATTTAACATCTTCCTTGGCTATAATATATCTAAGAACCACATCATTCACAGAACAGAAGTAATACCATACCATTAAACACCTGGCGAAGGTTCTTTGCCAGCGCCTGGACCAGTCTCCCTTGCTGGACATTGCAGGAGCAGGTGTATAAAAAATGCCTGTCCCCTCCAACATTCTTGACAGGTGTCCTCCTTATGATCACCAGTTTCTTTTCCTGTTCATGATGGGTAGTTATGTATTAACTGGGAAGTGAAGAGCATTACCAGGCATAGAATAACACCAATCTACATGAGCATGTGTGCTAATAACTGCTAATAACTGAACATAAAAGCACATAGGTATCTTGTAGGCTGTTTGTTGATTTGGTTAGAAAAAAAAGTGGGATTAGGAAAGGGTAACATAAACAAGTAGTTACTTACATCTAAACACTTAGTGTTAGTGTTAAAACTATTTAACACAAATCCCGCGATCCAAAACAAGGACCCGCTCCGTGTGTAATAGTAGGGACTCATAACGGTCACTCTCTGTAAAGAGTGAAGGCTGTAAAGACACCACATACAAAAAGTTAATTATTAATCCGTCAGCACGATTAATTAACAATTCATTCGTCAGCACAAATGATCTTGCACATTCAGAAGGCATCACCTGAAGACAAAAAAAAAAAAAACGTGGGAGCTGTATGCCATCATACATGTCCCAAATGCAGAGCTGCTGTCAATACTTCTAAGAGTTTAGTATAAAAAACTAATACAAATAATTTTGAAAGGGCTAATTTCAAATAATCTGACAGAGCTATTCCCTTACCACGCCTTCTTCTTGTGGTTCAACCACACCACCTGGTGTTCCCTCCTGGGGATCATCATTGATTGTCATTCCTCTGTCCTGAGGCACCCTCCTCTGTCCTGAGGCACCTGGGACAGATGTCTTTTTGTGGTCCTTATTAAAAATATGTTTTTAAATTGTATTATAAATACATGGGCAACTTAGAGTACAGTAGAATAGAGTTTATAAAAATATTGACTGATTTCTTGATAAACACAGGCTTACATTTGATAAACATTTTTCTTACATTTGATAAACACCTATAAACAAGATCCTTATCATTCTTTAAACCTTCTCCTGTCAAGAATTACAGATATTTTGTGATTAAACAGAAGATACTCACAGATTTCTTGCGTTTCAGAGTTGGAAACCTGTTCAGATCGTATCCGTCCAGGCTCCGTGCCACACTGGCTCTCCTGTTTCGTCCTACAAAGACACATAGCAGCATAGAAAGATTTAAGAACAACCACAATTAAATTTAAGAACTACAGTTCATATGTGTAGACATGTGTAGCCTTACAATATTTTCTACTGTTTCAGAACAGGAAGGAATAACAGGCTAAGAAAACAGACAACTTAAGCAAGGCATGAACTACCCAATAAAGACCATTAAGTATGAATGTAAGCATATTTTGGGAGACAACTACTAATACCACTACAATCCCTGTCCAAAACACACTGTATTGAAATTCCACAAGTCCACAAGTAGGCTTACCTTCTGCACTTCTCTGCGCCATGATCTGGGAAAGAGAAATGACAAATACAGTGAAATTGTAACTGTGTGCACTGTGTGTATATAATTGCACAAGCATTTCCCAACCCCCCGGTACTTTGCCCACATGCATAAAACACAAAACATTCAGTCCAGTGTTTACTTCACAGTCCAAGAGAGTGTCGGTATGTGCGTGCGTGTGTTTGTGAACGAGACTCTCTCTCTCGCTCGCTCTTCCACTCGTGCAGGCATGCTAGTGCAATGGCGCCTGCCACGAGCAAACGCTACTCAGAGATTGTTTGTAGCGTTGCTGTGAGAAGGGGGAAGCAATCACCTTCTCACAGATAGGTTAGCTAATCAATAAATAGCCAGGTCTAACTGTTTTAACGGCAGTTTATGTTATGGAAGGGCCTAGCTGTTATGGAAAATAGTAACTACAGTGTACTTCCACCTTACCTTTCTAGATTCTAGAACCTAGATTTATTCAGCAGGTGTTGTAATGTTAAATTTGTTTACTGACATAGTGTTAGATCACGTTTTCCCAGCTTGTAATAGTTCATCAAAATGCTATTAATTTCTCTCTCCTTTATATATTAGTTGTAAGCCCAGCTGTTTGTTGTGTTAGTTCATATTGTCTAAAGTGTGTACTTTAGAGTGTTAAACTTTATGTCAGTGTACAATGTTAGAGCATAACTTATTATGCAGCAGTTTACTGATTCTTTTCATTCTGCTAATTACCATTTCACTGTAATGACAATAAAATTGATATCATTACTAATATATCAATTACTAATATAATTTGCATATCAGAAAAAGTGCATTGTATATTATATGGTACAGTATAGTTTGGGTTAGTATTGGGTTTTACCACTCTTCCTGTTACAGTGGCTGCTGCTGAAAGAAGCTTCTCTAAGATCAAACTGATTAAAACTTATCTGAGATCTACTATGAGTGCACTTGCCATTATAAGCATAAACCACGTGGTCTCAAACCAACTGTCATATGATGATAATGTACATTACTTTGCTGCAAGAAAGACCAGGAGAGTAAAGCTGTAGCAGGTTATGTGAGATTGTGGAGGTGGTGGTGTAGTATTTAAATAGTTTAAGCTAAGGCAGTACCAAAAAAAAAAACAGAAATAGAGGTCTTTGTAAGCTATTCAGTTTCTTGTGAGTACATGTACACTATCAGTGGAATTTACTGAGATGCAAGAGGGGCACCACCTAAAATCTTGTCTAGGGCATCAAATTGGCTGGGGCCGGGCCTGCCTCAAGGATACCAAAACCAAGGTCCTGGAGTGGCCCTCACAGAACCCAGACCTCAACCCTATTAAAAATCTGTGGCGGGTGTTCAAAGTGAATGTCTATACTAAGAAACCATGCAATTTGGACCAGCTGGAACAATTTGCAATGGAAGAATAGACCAAATCCATCAGTAGACCTGTGCCAACCTAAAGAACTACTCTAAGAGGTTGTTGGTTGTGGCTCAGGAAGGGTGAAGTATTGACTCTTAATGGCTAGGGGGGTAATAATTTTGGACATGTCATTTCTGCCTTTTCTTGTTTCAGCTCAGTTTATTAGTAAAATATCCTAAGCAAACTTAGTGGATATTTTGTATTTGTTATTTGGAAACAAATACACTATAAATATGTGTTGTTAATGGTCATTTCCATGGAGAAATCGTTTTTGTCTAATTTCATAAGGGGGATTATAAATTTGGGCTCAACTGTATGTGCACTACAGACATTTCTAATGCACTGGGACTGTTTAAACATGTAGGGCACACTAGGTGGCAGCAGTTTCCTCCAAATGTCTCTGACTTTTGGCTAAGCAGGGTACAGCACACCCCACATGCCAAGGGGGGCTATTTCAGCTGAGGGCCCTAGGCAATTGCCTAGTCTGCCTACTCGATTGTGACAGGCCTGCTATAGGTATGAGCTCTCAACAGAGTTTATCCACCTGGGTCATTCCGTGTCAGATCAACAAATGGCCGACAGTCCCCCTCTCCAAAAAATCTGAAAAAAAAATCACAGCTGTTTGTACATCCAACCTATGTATAAATCTTAAATATTAAGTCTGTATCACTAATAGATCCAAAACTACAGCCCTTTGAAATTTCAGTTTTGCCTTGCTTTTTGTGTGCTGTACAATAAAACCCTGCTCAAAAATGACCTTGACAGTGCAATTGGTTTAATTGTAACACAAAGTTTGTGTTTCCTGTAAATGACATGCTACCCTATCATTGGCTTCCATTGTATTAAAAGAGCACAACATGTGGTGGAAAGAGGTGCTGCCGATCAATCCAACTCCATTGAATTACTGACATTTTTTCCCAAACATCATATCTCAATAAAGAGACTCAGCAACAAATCCAAATTTTGGACAAATGATCCTCACATACAGGATGATTATGGAAAAATGTTTAAAAAATCTTGTGAACTGTCCACATGGTAAAATGACAAAGATGAAAACAGCCTTTTTGAAAATCAAGCCTAACTTACAAGAAAATACACTGACCATATGGAAACAATATCAACAAAGGTTAATGCATAGGCATGACATTGTAATCCGTATATGACTGGGAAAAATAATCTGATAAATTTGTGTGCCATACTTTATGAACGAGAAGCCCTCAAAAGTGGCGGTGTCATTTCACATATTGAATCTATAGCCATTTTCACAGCTTTGGAGAGGAAGAATTACACTAGGTACATCTGATCTGATTTGATTTTTGAATTCTACAGGAAACTGCATTTCTTTTCACATAGTTACACTAATGTGTGTGGAATACTAAAAGAGCCAGCAATGTCAGAAGTTGAGCAAAAGGCTTGTTCACCAGAATTCCCAAAATGACCTGAAATTTCAAAGGGCAGTAGTTTTGGATCTATTAGTGATACAGACTTAATATTTAAGATGTATACATAGGTTGGATGTACAAACAGCTGTGATTTTTTTCAGATTTTTTGGAGAGGGTGACTGTCGGCCATTTGTTGATTTGACACGGAATGACCCACCTATCAATATAGTTTATTCACCCTATATTAGAATTTATGTACCAAACACAATTTCTTGCATTCCTAAAATGACACACTGTCATGTATATGTGCACTAGAGACCATTGAAATGCTCAAATGTTTAAACATGTTTTCCATGTATTTTTAAAACATCCTGTGTTGCACCGTGCAGCCACCTCACCATGATCACCAAATACATAGTTTACCCACTCCAGCGTTCAACACTACGCACATTTTGTACACTCACCGCCATCTACAACAAAAGCACAGCAAACTCTGTTACAACATTTTGATGTATTTCAAAAAGCCACACAAAACACTGCAGGCCAGCACAACATTCTTTGTACATTGTTTACTTTTTAAAACATGTTTGTGTGAGTAAAAACAAATTGTGTCTAGAGTGTGTGCTTGTATTCATTTATAACAGTCAAAGTTTAATGAAGAGCTTGGATATAGGGATTAAAAAAACACTGGCGTTTTCAGTCTGTAGCAACCCTGTCAGTCCTTCATGGTGTTAGCCTTGCTGTCTCATTAACTGTTTTTTCAGTCCTAATTTCTCTTTTGTTGTTGTACGATTATTCATGTTTATTCATTCATTTATTATTCAAATTCTATTTTAGACCTTTTACTCCTCATGTCCCTGTCATCCTGTAGCCTGGTACAGGATGACAGGGACATCCTGTCATCCTGTAACAGGCTCCCCCTCGTACTTCATTTCATTTTGTTCAGGGGGTCTGGAGCGGAGGCCGTGAGAAACGATTGCTTCCTGGAGGCGTAGACTCTGCTGAAGTTTAACAAGTGGCTTCGCCTTTATCCAGTCGCTAACGCCTGGTCATCACGTATGCAATTACCCTACCTATACGCTACATTTAATATTCAAATGTAGCACACAAAGTCAACATCATGGCCTGGAGGTCTGGCGGTGCAGGCCCCTGTCAGTAACCCAGGACAGGAGTGCTTAAGTCGGGTACAGTAGGAGAGTGCTTAAGGGTGGTCATCAGGTAGTATATGTGGAAGTTGAGGTAGCATATGTGGAAGTTGAGGGTGGAAGTTGAGGTAGTAATGTTGGAATTTTCCAAAAGGGTTAACCATGGGCCTGGAGGTCTGGCGTTGCAGGCCCCTGTCAGTAACCCAGGGGAGGAGTGCTTTAAGTCGGGTACAGTAGGAGGGTGCTTAAGGGTGGAGGACCAGTCACGATTCCGGAAAGTGGACCTCAAGTTCCCCCTTTGCTACATACTGTTAGATGGTGGGTTAACCATGGGCCTGGAGGTGTGGCGTTGCGGGCCCCTGTCAGTAACCCTGGGGAGGAGTGCTTAAGTGGGCTACAGTAGGAGGGGGCTTAAGTGTGGTTGTCAGGTAGTAAATGTGGAAGGCATGTAGATTTGATGGAAACTGTTGACGTAGTAATCCTCGAAGGCCATGTAGATTTTTTGGAAATTGATGTAGCCATTTTGGAAAGAGTATGTAGATTTGACGGTTGTCTATGTAGAAATTTCTGAACCGTATACATATTTCATGGAAATTAATGTAGCTATTGTGGAAGCCGCCTTACTGTTCTGGAAGAAATATATGCAACTCAGGAGGTGTGGCTAAGAGTTTGTTACCTGGGGTTAGGCACTTGGTGTCTATTTCGGATGTGCAACTATGAAGGTAAGGACATGTTTTTGCGTGGGCCTGGCTGTCATGGAAATTAATGTAGCTATTCTAGAAAGGCATGTAGATTTTTTAGAAATCGATGTAGCCATTTCGGAAAGAGTATGTAGATTTGACAGTTGTCTATGTAGAAATGCCGGAACCGTATACATATTTCATGGAAATGAATGTAGCTATTCTAGAAAGGCATGTAGATTTCATGGAAATCTATGTAGAAATTCCAAAGGTGTATGCAGATGTCATTGATAATTGATGTAGTAATTGTGGAAGGTGGCTTGCTATTGTGAAAGTGATGTCTGCAAATCAGGCGGTGGAGTGAGGGAGCTTTCCTTCCTGGAAATTGGACTTTTCAAAAGTGAATGGAATTTGTACTGTCCATTTACCATCGCCATATGAAAAAAAAGCTGACTTCTGTATTTTTATGTCAACTTTAGTTCGCAAAAAAGTGTCCAAAGTGGCTGGCAAAATACGCGAACCCGCGCCGGCACCTGCTTCTGGTGCACCATGTCTCAGACAGCCAGGAGCGGGCTCTGTTGAGCCAGTCCCGCACAAAGCGGTACAGCGGGAGGCTGAGGTGTCCGCTGCAGTGCGGCAGCCATGAGTACGTGCGGCTCGACAAGCACCTCAAGGGCCAGCACAAGCAAGAGGTATTTCCTTCAAATCAAGTTTTTTCAGTGAAGTGTTAGGTGTTATGGTAGGTTGTGCAGACATATTTAAGGAAGATTCCACTTTTGTCTCTTAAGCAAATGCTTAAAAGAAGCATTGACAAAGTGCAGGCAGTTTGCAGGTTTTGTATACTTGCATACCATAAAAATAAATTTTGTCTTGTTCATTTCAAACGTACAGGGTGCAGTCTTGCAGGCCTCTCTTGCCAAGGCCAAAAGGGAGGCCATCCAACAGGAGCTGAGGGCCCTGAGAGGCGCCCGTGAGGAGGCGAGGTCGGAGGCGAAGGCCAAGCCCAGGGCCCAAGTCCAAAAAAATGGACAGGTTGTACAAAGACAACCGCAAGCTGATCCGCCTTGTGGGCCTCCTCCTGCGGGGGAAGATGGGCTTCCGGAGAAGGAGGCCCAATTTCTACAGAGGGAGGCGTCCTCGACTGAGGAGGAGCCCTTGTGGGGAGTTGACTAGCCCCCTACCCCGCCTGTGCCGCGTACAATCTCCCTGGCAGGAGAGTATGGTAAGTGAGTGAGAGTGTTTATTTTGAAAGCAAATGCAACACTACATGTAGCCACTTGTGCAAGTTAATATTCAAATATATTTACAGATTACCTCGTCAACATCTTAGAGGGGGCCTCCACCTCCACAGGGGACCAGGGCCAGGCCAACCTGGGTAAGTGAGGGAGAGTGTTTATTTTGATAGTAAATGCAACACCATGTGTGGACACTTGTGCAAGTTAATATTCAAATCAATTTACAGAGTACCTCCTACATATGCTTGAGGCCGGCCTGATTGGGCCAAATCTGTCCCGTCAAGCAATTTGTGTGATGTGTTGTTTTAATGTATTTCTCCAATTGTACAGCAAGAAGAGGGCCTGCAGGGAAGTGCCCTCGCTTCCAGTTTTTGAGACTGCCCCCGTCATCCTCTGGCTCTTCCTCTGCCTCTTCCTGTGGCTCTTCCTCCCCCTCCCCCGAGGACTGTGATGAGGCCTGAGGCATTTAGTTTTTTCTTGTTGTTTATGTTCTGTAAATATGTTCCATGTATTTTTTGTTGTGTAAATATGTTCAAAATGTTTTATGTTCTGTAAATATGTTTTATATTTTTTCACATTAGTAAAAGTTTTTTTAAATCATTGGTGTTGTGTCTTTGCAATAGTTTATGGGTAGGTAGTGAATAAGACTGAAGCACCAGGTACCATGCGCTAGTGTTAGGGTTAGGGTTATTTTCCAGTTCCAAAAATGGTGCAATTACATGTAGAAATTATGCCCTCGTGTTCCAACATTGCTCCAAAGTTGAAGTCCCAGTTCAGGCACTTAACCTGACTTAAATTGATTTAACCTGACTTAACCTGATTTACCCTGACTTAACCTGACTTAACCTGACCAAACATTCAGGGCAGAGTCTCCTCATGTTCCAAAGATCTCCCCATGTTCCAAAGTTACTACAGAGTGCTGGATGAAAGGTATATTTCCTGGAAAGAAGTCTTCACATTCCAAAATTATTACAGAGTGCTGGGTGGCAAGTATGATTACCGGAAAGAATTCCTCATGTTCCAACATTGCTACAAAGTGATGGGTGAGAGGTATTATTTCAGGAAATGTGTCCTAATGTTCCAAATTTAATACAGAGTAAAGCGTGGCATGTATGATTTCTAGAAAGAAGTCCTCACGTTCCAAAATTACTACATAGTGCTGGGTGGAGGGTATGATTTTTGGAAAGAAGTCCTCATGTTCCAACATTGCTACAAAGTGATGGGTGAGAGGTATTATTTCAGGAAATGTGTCCTGATGTTCCAAAATGACTACAGAGTGATGAAGGGCATGTATGATTCCTGAAAACAAGTCTTCACGTTCCAAAATTACTACAGAGTGGTGGATTGCAGGTATGACTTGTGGAAAGAAGTCCTCATGTTCCAACATTACTACAGAGTGCTGGGTGGCAAGTATGATTTTCGGAAAGTGGACCTCAAGTTCCACCTTTCCTACATACTCTTATATGGTGGGTTAACCATGGGCCTGGAGGTCTGGCAGTGCGGGCCCCTGTCAGTAACCCAGGGGAGGAGTGCTTAAGTCGGGTACAGTAGGAGGGTGCTTAAGGGTGGTTGTCGGGTACAGTAGGAGGGTGCTTAAGGGTGGTTGTCGTGTAGTATATGTGCAAGTGGGGATTGTATATGTGGAAGGTGATGTAAGTTTTCTGGAACGTGGGTTAACCATGGGCCTGGAGGTCTGGTGGTGCGGGCCCCTGTCAGTAACCCACAGGAGGAGTGCTTAAGTCGGGTACAGTAGGAGGGTGCTTAAGGGTGGTTGTCATGTAGTATATGTAGAAGTGGAGATTGTATATGTGGATGGTGATGTAGGTTTTCTGGAACATGGGTTAACCATAGGCCTGGAGGTCTGGCGGTGCAGGCCCCTGTCAGTAACCCACGGGAGGAGTGCTTAAGTCGGGTACAGTAGGAAGGTGCTTAAGGGTGGTTGTCGGTTACAGTAGGGGGGTGCTTAAGGGTGGAGGACCACGATTCCGGAAAGTGGACCTCAAGTTCCACCTTTCCTACATACTCTTAAATGGTGGGTTAACCATGGGCCTGGAGGTCTGGCGGTGCGGGCCCCTGTCAGTAACCCACGGGAGGAGTGCTTAAGTCGGGTACAGTACAACAGTAGGAGGGTGCTTAAGGGTGGTTGTCATGTAGTATATGTGGAAGTTGAGGATGCACTGCCGGAAGCTGACCTTGAGTGTGAAGTTAAAGAGCATGTTCCAGAAAGTGACCATTGAGTTGGAAGTTGATGTCGCTTTTAGGGAAGCTGACTTGGAGTTGGAAATGTAAAGTCCATGTTCCGTAAGGTGACCTGGCTGCCTACCCGGCTTTGGGTGCTCCATTTCCCGCAGACATTCAGCAGAGAGTGCCTGCCTGGAGGTGGAAGTTGAAGTCCCAGTTCAGGGACTTAACCTGACTTCCTACCCGACTTTGGGTGCTCTGTTTCCCGCAGCCATTCAGCAGAGTGCCTGCCTGGAGGTGGAAGTTGAAGTCCCAGTTCAGGGACTTAACCTGACATCCTACCCGACTTTGGGTGCTCCATTTCCCGCTGACATTCAGCAGAGAGTGCCTGACCAGTCACGATTACGGAAAGTGGACCTCAAGTTCCCCCTTTCCTACATACTTTGGCTGGAGGTGGAAGTGGAAGTCCCAGTTCAGGGACTTAACCTGACTTTCTACCCAACTTTGGGTGCTCCATGTCCCGCAGACATTCAGCAGAGAGTGCCTGCCTGGAGGTGGAAGTTGAAGTCCCAGTTCAGGGACTTAACTTGACTTCCTACCCGACTTGGGGTTATTTTCCAGTTGCAAAAATTCTGGAATTACAGGTAGAAGTTATGGAGTTTAAGGTAGGTATTTTGGAGATTTTCCAAAACTGCTCCATGAAACTCCCGGTTAGCGATGCACATGAAAGTTTTCCCAAACCTGAGAATGGGGTTAGTGGAAGTTGAGGTAACAATCCCGGAATAGTCCACTCGAGTCAACCATGGGCATGGAGGTCTGTCATTTACCCAGGGGAAGAGTGCTTAAGTGGGGGACAGTAGGTGGGTGTTTAAGGGTGGTTGTCAGGTAAGGTTAAGGTAGTATATGTGGAAGTTGCGTAACTTTTATGGAAGTTCATGTATCTGTTGTGGAACACTGTCCAAAGTAAGAACCGTCTGCCTACTCGACTTGGGTGCTCTATTTTCCGCAGACATTCAGGAAACAGTCACTGCCTGGAACTAAGTTAAAGAGTTGGAAGTTGAGGTAGTTGTTTTTGAACACAGCGTAGCTTTTCTGGAAATTCATGTAGCTGTTGTGGAACACTGGGTCCAAAGTCCCAACTGTCACCTGACTGCCTACCCGACTTTGGGTGCTCTATTTCCCGCAGACATTCAGCAGAGAGTCCCTGCCTGAATCAAAGTAAAACAGATGGAAGTTCATGTAGTTGTTTTCGAACACAGCGTAGCTTTTTTCGAAGTTCATGTAGCTGTTGTGGAACACTGGTTCCAAAGTCCCGACCGTCACCTGACTGCCTACCCGAATATGGGTGCTCCATTTCCCGCAGACATTCAGCAGAGAGACCCTACCTGGAGCTGGAAGTTGAAGTACCAGTTCAGGGACTTAACCTGACTGCCTAGCCGACTTTGGGTGCTCCATTTCCCGTGGACATTCAGCAGAGAGTCCCTGCCTGCATCTAAATTAAACAGATGTAAATTCATGTAGTTGTTTTCGAACACAGCGTAGCTTTTCTGGAAATTAATGTAGCTGTTGTGGAACACTGTGTCCAAAGTAAGAACCGTAACCTGTCTGCCTACCCAACTTGGGTGCTGCCTGGAACTAAGTTAAAGAGTTGGAAGTTCATGTAGTTGCGTGGGCCTAGCTGTCATGGAAATTAATGTAGAAATTAGTGGTGTGAACCTTCACTCATCTCACGATTCGATTCGATTACGATTATTAAGTTAGCGATTCGATTCGATATCTCGATGCATCACGATTATTCACATCACATTACTATTACTCACAACATATTACTTCACATGGCTTTACATTACACGATTATTCACAACATATTACTTCACATGGCTTTGATTTCATCAACAAACACAAGCAGTCAGATATTACCTTCCTCTTTTATTTGATAAAATGTATGAATTGTCTGAACATCCTACCTGCACATCAGTGTAGAAGCATATTCTGATGGGGTCATTTGTACTGTCAAAACGTCCTATCTGCTATATAATTGTGGAAGCATACTCTGCCGAGGTAAATTTAATTGTCATAGGGTCCTACTTGCACTTACCAGTGTGGAAGCATATTCTAATTTGATAATTGGAATTGTTAAAACGTTATACATCTGTGTTTTATTTCGACCACATCATTCTCTGTGTTTGAACGCACTTGCAAAAAAAAAAAACATTAAAATAGCGAGCGTACAGTGACAAAAAAATGAAACTGAAAGTGCACGGTGGGATTTTCTGACAAGGTAGCACAGCTCAGATGTCTGTCATTTCTTCCTACAGTAGGACATTTCACAGAAGTAGGACAACTCTGCATAACACCGGTGTTGTTAACAACTCTGGATGGAGACGGCTAACGGATTTCTTAAGTTGGTGGTGTTCCCAACATATTTATTTTTATGGCGCCGTCATGTTGTGTTGTGATGTATGCTACACGACAACGAATAGGTCACGTAGATGAGACAAAGACCATAGACACAGGTTGCCATAGACAAAACGGGTTACCGGGTGCTATTTTCAATACTTATGGCAAGAAAAAATGACTGTAAAAGGTACAACATAGTTGCTGTTTAGCCACAACCCACGTTTATTCCACAAAACACTACAGCACAACAGTGCAGCAACTTTTCCTCTTACCCTGCGCGCACCCACACACACATGCGCGCACACACACACTCAACTCCCTTTCCTTAAAGGCACAAACACATAAGGAATATCAGCAGAACAGAACACAATTAACACAGGTTATCACAATACATTATAACCGATTATGATCTGCTATTGAAACGATTATTAATTGTTCACGTCTGCATCGCGATGCATCGATTATATGATTAATTTCAACACCCCTAGTAGAAATTGTGGAAAGGCATGTAGATTGGATGGAAACTGTCGATGTGGTAATTGTGGAAGGCCATGTAGATTTTTTTGGAAATTGATGTAGCCATTTTGGAAAGAGTATGTAGATTTGATGGTTGTCTATGTAGTAATGCCGGAAGCGTATACATATTTCATGGAAATTAATGTAGCAATTGTGGAAGGCGCCTTACTGTTCTGAGAGAAATATGCAACTCAGAAGGTGTGGCTAAGAGTTTTGCGAATTCCTGTTTATTGGAAGAGCTTGTATATGCTTGGATATTCTTGTATTCTTTGTGGAAAGAGCATGTAGATTTCATGGAAATCTATGTAGAAATTCCAAAGGTGTATGCAGATGTCATTAATAATTGATGTAGTAATTGTGGAAGGTGGCTTGCTGTTGTGAAAGTGATGTCTGCAAATCAGGCGGTGGAGTGAGGGAGCTTTACTGGAAATTGGACTGTTCATTTACCATCGCCATATGAAAAAAAAAGCTGACTTCTGTATTTTTATGTCAACTTTAGGTCACGCAAAGATGTCCCAAATGTCTGGCGCAGTAAGCCAACCTGCGCCGCCACCT
The DNA here is from genome assembly GCA_027475355.1 of Coilia nasus. Lineage (NCBI taxonomy): Eukaryota > Metazoa > Chordata > Actinopteri > Clupeiformes > Engraulidae > Coilia > Coilia nasus. The sequence continues at coordinate 8,793,138 of CM050211.1, read as the reverse complement.
GCTACTCGTGCACAAGGTGACGGACAAACAGGAGTGGGCACGTTTGTGCCAATCCTGCACTAAAATATACAGCGGGAAGCTGAAGTGTCTGCTTCAGTGCGGCACACACGAGTATGTGCGCCTGGACAAACACCTGAATGGCCGGCACAAGCAAGAGGTATTTCCTTCAAATCATTTTTTTTCAGTAAAGCGTCATTGTTAGGTGTAATGGTAGGTTGTGCAGACATATTTAAGGAAGATTCCACTTTTTGTCTCTTAAGCAAATGCTTAAAAGAAGCATTGACAAAGTGCAGGCAGTTTGCATGTTTTGTATACTTGCATACCATAGAAATACATTTTGTCTTGTTCATTCCAAACGTACAGGGTGCAGTCTTGCAGGCCTCCCTAAGTAAGGCCAAACGGGAGGCCATTCATGCGAAATTAAGGGCCCTGAGAGGCGCCCGTGGGGAGGCGCAGAAGGCCAAGCCCAAGGCCCAAGACCAGGCTCCCCGTCGCGGCCAGTTCCAGCAATGGCTGGTAAAAAAGATGGGCAGCCTGGAAAAACAAATGGCCAGGTTGACGAAAAATCAGCTGGAGCTCATCCGCCTTGCGGAGGAAGACGGGCTTCCCAAGGAGGAGGCCCAATTTCTACCGTGGGAGGTGTCCTCCTCCTCCTCCTCTTCGTTCTCCTCCCCACCCCGCCAGGCCAGAGCCCCCTACCCCACCTGTGCCGCCTATCGTCTCCCTCGAAAGAGAGTATGGTAAGTGAGTGAGAGTGTTTATTTTAAAAGCAAATGCAACACTACATGTGGCCACTTGTGCAAGTTAATCAATTTACAGATTACCTCGTCAACAATTTGGAGGGGGCCTCCACCTCCACAGGGGACCAGGGCCAGGCCAACCTTGGTAAGTGAGGGAGAGTGTTTATTTTGATAGTAAATGCAACACCATGTGTGGACACTTGTGCAAGTTAATATTCAAATCAATTTACAGAGCACCTCCTTGATATGTTTGAGGCCGGCCTGATTGGGCCAAATCAGTCCCGTCAGGCAATTTGTGTTGTTTCAATGTATTTCTCCAATTGTACAGCAAGAAGACAGTCTGCAGGGAAGAGCCCTAGATTTACATTTTTGAGGCTGCCCCCCTCATCCTCTGCCTCTTCCTCCCCCGAGGACTCTGATGAGGCCTGAGTTTTAATTTTGTTTTTTCTTTATAACTGTTTGTTCTGTAAATATGTTCTATATATTTTATGTTCTGTAAATATGTTCTATATATTTTATGTTCTGTAAATATGTTCTATATATTTTCACTTAAGTAAGTTTTTTAACTCATTGGTGTTGTGTCTTTGCAATAGTTTATGGGTAGGTAGTGAATAAGACTGGAGCACCAGGTACATTTCTAAAAAGAAGACACATGTTCCAAGTGTACTGCAGAGTGGTAGGTAGCAGGCAATCAGACTTAGGTGTAATTTCTGAAAAGAAGACCTGGGGTGCGTTTCCCAAAAGCGTCGTTGCTAACTTCCTTCGTAGGTTTGAACGATGGTCTTACCACACTGCTGTTTCCCAACACTATCGTCCAGACTTAGCATGTAAACGATGTTTACAACTACAGTAGTCCGATGGATCGTTCAACGACGCAAGTGTTTCCCAACAACAAAGTCTGGACGAACCATCGGAAGTTCCATCGTGAAGCTGTGCAGTTGGAACGATTAGCATGGACCTGTCGTGAGACCGTGGTGTTTGTTCACGTGACGTCTTGCTCGTCACCTTTGGCCTTTTTGTGGCGGATTAGGCGGCTGTCTGTGCGTTACTGCCACCATCTGCATAAATGATGTTACTCCCAATTCACTGAATTATAGGTATTGCATTGCCAGATCATGTAAAAAGAAGGTAGAAAACACACCCGATAACACACAAAAAGCTGTTGCAAAATGTGGTTGGATAAAAATTAATGTGCGTCAGTGATGTTAATGAGCACTTTTGTAATATTGTGATGTATGTGCACTGATTACTGACCCACAAGCACGGTTATTCCATTGCCCCGTAGATCATTTTCACCTGTTACAAATTGATTACTCTTCGGCAGGATTCGAACCCATATCTCACCGAAAAAGACAACACTTCCTTTGACAGACCAACGAGCTAACCACTCATCCACCTCACCACTTGTCTACATGGAGGGAGTGGTTATATTTATAGCTGTTGCTCCATGCAGTATAAATTAAATACACAGACATATGATACAAACTGACAATCAGTTGTTACTGTTAATGAGTAGGGCACATGGTTGTGTTTACGGAGATATCCCACAGTTTCTACAGCTGTCATACCGGCTTAAATGAAATGAGACTACGTTTATGTCCTTATGTAGATCAATCGTTTCTGTCGTTATCTGCAACGAATGCGTCCGAATACTCTCCGAGCACTTCCGAAACATCTGGGTACTTTGCAGTTTGAACCACCTAAGTCCAAACTAATAACAGTTCAGACTTCCATCGTACTTTGGTGGTTGGAGATTTTCGGGAAACAGTCGGTTGTGGGGTGCTGAGTAGTTTGAACCTACGTTGTACAACGGTGGTTTAATGCTAACCTTGGTCGTTGTTTGGGAAACGCACCCCTGTTCCGGAAAGAAGACGTCATCATGTTCCAAAGGTACTACAGAGGTGTTTAGTGCATGTAAGTAGACTTAGGTATAATATCCAGAAAGGAGACCTCATGTTCCAGAAATAAGACCTCATGTTCCAGGAAAAAGAAGTCCTTATATTCCAAATATATTAGAGTGGTGGCAGGTAACGAGTCTTAAGTATGATTTCTGGAATGAAGACTTCATGTTCCAAAATTGCTACAAAGTGGTGGGTGTGAGGTATGGTTTCTGGAAATATAAGCCGTCATGTTCCAAAATTGCTACAAAGTGGTGGGTGAAGTTTCCAGAAGTTGCCTTTTGGAAGAAATATGCAACTCAGGAGATGAGGCTAAGAGTTTGTGCCTGGGGTCAGCCCTAACCCTAACACTTACAAAGTTCTCAGTGCCTCGTTTCGAATGTTGTGGCCTTTGTTGTGTTGTGATGGAGTGTGGAGTTTATTCGAGCTGTTTTAATGGTTTAATAATAGCGTAATCTTCATGCTTCGTCTAAGGGCACCTACCACTCCCATTGTTAGCGTTCTGGGACAAACGGTAAAAAATAGTTAAGTTCTGAATGCAACAGGCTAACTCAATTTTGCTCCTCAGGAAACATACCAACTTTCATTTTACACCGAAGTTCTCCTTTAATTTCAGAAGGCTTTAACTTAAAAATGATGAGATAGAGATTTACTGTACAGAAATATTAAGGATGATCCAAAGTTTATGTAGGGATTAAATTTACCCATCTAATATTATATATTATGACGTCACATGGTGGCGTCCATCTTGGATTATACAATTTTTAAAAATTGTCACATGTTTGGAAGATAAAATGCAGTACCCCAATGCAGTGCATCTTGCCTAGATAAACTAACGAGCATATTAGCTCCTCTGCCCCGTGCCACACTGCCTCTGTTCCTGCTGTGAGCAGCACACCCAGATCTGCTACGCACTCATGCCGAGTGGAGTGAATTTTCATGGGCAGGAGTCTCACTGCGTCTCCTCACCCTGTTTCTATAGTGTAGATACATTCCTGTGGAGACAGTGACAGAAAGTGACAGTACATAATAGGCTATATCTTACGACTCACTGATTGTCTAACCAAAGTTCAAAAGCCTAACTTCAGATTTTGTTTATAAATGAATTGTTTTAGGTGTGTTCAGTGCAACCGTAGGTTTACAGACTTATAGACCAGTGCGGAGAAGAGGAAGGGAGATCAGTAGTGGTTTTTGATATGGGCGAGTGGGGCAGCCACCCTGGGCGGAATTTTGTGAGGGGCGCCAGTGGCGTCACGAGCCCTTGAAAAAAATTATCTAAGAAAAATTATATTATCTATCATATCACTGTGTAGGAAATTGGCCAATTGGCTGCAGGCACCCCTGCTTGCTGAGAAGGCCCAGTGCACAGAAGCTGTGTGAGAATTCGAAAGGGGAGGGGGCGCGGGGGACAGTTCAGCTCTGGGTCTCTCAAATGCAACGCACAAGCAGGCAACACTCTGCAATTAATGGGCAAAACTCAGTCACACATCAACTTTCTTCCCAGTAACACACATTTCATTCATAGTATTATATTTACAGGTTTAAAATTTCTGCACGTTTTTTTTATTGTGTGAAATGGCTAATAAAAAAGGGGACGATTATGCAGTCACCAAGGTAAATTGGTTTCGTCTAAACTCCTGGTCGCCAGTGACAGTGTTTGGGCATGGGAAATACAGTATGTTGACTGTCGAGTGACAAACAGAAGAAGATGGACAGAAAAAGGTCAAAGCCATTAGAAGAGCAGAAACAAGCAAAGATAAAGGTTTGCAACTGTTCTCTCTGCATGATTACGTTATCCATGCCATTAATGAAGGGCTAATGTTAATCATGGTATAACTCTTACATTTGTTAGCCTTCTAGCTGATGCTTGGCTGATGCACTTGGAGGGGCTCTCGCCCGGGGAGTAATTCAATGTAGAAATGTAGAACCGCCACTGAGGGAGATTGACAACAGGGCGTATGACAAAAGCAGGAGTGACAGCCCCGGCGCGGCCACCCCACGGTGTTTGACATGTGACACTAAAGTCAACCATCACCGCCGTAATGATGGAGATTGACCGACGAATTTCCTTATCTTCAAAGCTCATTGAAATCAGCCAAACGCTATTCTAGTCTGACAGTCCACGACATCCTCAGGTGAACCGATGCTCAAGCAGAAAGGTTTGGCACGTTGACACGTTTTGACACGTTTTCATGTCATATTCATGTCACACCTCATATACTACGAGGTGTATGCGGTCATGTTGATAAAGACAATAGTGAAACTTCAATATACATATCTGGATTGAATAGTTCAGAACTTTTGTGCACCCTATGTTACTATATTTGTGTCCATTTCTCTGCAGCTGTTTCTTTCACTCTTCTTTCACTCGGTCTTACACTTATGATTCCTCTAAGACATGCTGTTCGTGTGAGTATTAACAAACTGTGTTTATGCCGTTGTAACATTTTTATAACAAACAAATGTATTTTTACATTTTTATTTGCTAATAAATAAAGTTGTATGCGGTCATGTTGATAAAGAGAATAGTCAAACTTCAATATACATATCTGGATTGAATGGTTCTGAGCTTTTGTGGGCCCTGTGTTAATATATTTGTGTCCGTGCGTGTGGATGCGTGCGTATTTCTCTGCAGCTGTTTCTCAACGGTCTTTCACTTATGATTCCTCTAAGACATGCAGTTTGTGTGAGTATTAACAAACTGTGTTTATGCCGTTGTAACATTTTTATTTGCTAATAATGTTACATTTTGTAGAGTCCCGCATTTGTGGAGCAGTATTTATCTACAACTTTTCCTTTTCTTTAGGAACTCAGAAAATACAACCGTAAGTGTTTCATGACACCCCCTGTAGGCCAGTTTAACAATGATAAGGAAAGCCTCTGCAGCCTGCAGCCTCTCCTCAGTCTGTTAAGCCTGCAGCCTCTCCTCAGTCTGTTAACCATCAGATTCCCCGCAGACAGAAATGTAAGAGCCACTCACCAAAACCCTTATCCTGAAGGATATAATTATACTATCATTGCTGAGTGTATTATCTAGACTTATGTGAACTACAGATGCACAATGAGATAAAAAAGTTAGAATAAATCAACAGACATAGCTACAAACTGTGTTCTCTCTCTCTCTCCCTCTCTCTCTCTCTCGCTGTGTGTGTATGTATGTCTATGTGCAAGAAATTTGCATCCTGCAGGGCAAGCATAACTATTGCCTTGCCTAAACCGAGACATCCCAAGGTATAAGCGAACTAAGCAGCAGCCCCCACACCACCGTCCTGTGCCTGAGACGCTTCCAGTGGGCTTTGCTCCATAAAAGTAATAAGTGGTGGGTGTTGACCTTGATGACAGCACTGTTGCTACTTCTAAATTCTTTTGGAAACACTGATACATTTTGCATACTTTGTCTATCTGCTCCAAATTTCAAAAACAAATGCAATTTAACCAGTTAACTTTTTTCCCATTAATGTGGTGTCTTGTCTGGTAATGTTTCCTGTTACTTTTAAATAGCCTACCACTACAAATGTCTTTTTTACAAAAGTAAACTTGTCCTTTTTTTACTTTGCAGTCTAGCTGTTGGAAGCAGTGGGAGGACTTCAGTGGTTTGATTTAGGGAAAACAAGAGTTGTAAAGCTGAACATTGTACATTTGTAAATGAACGGACGAGAACTTTATTGCCCTATAGCCACATTATTGTTGAGCAACTCCGCCACCCTGTGGTCACTTTGGGGTCAGACAGGAAATCAGGGACAATCAGAAAGGTTTTTTGTAACAAAAAGCTAGAGGATCAGTCTTTTTGGTTGGGATGTCTGTTTGGGGCGGGGGGAGGGGGGATATCTGATTTTGACAAAAATTCTAAGGTAAATAAAGAGAGCCCAGCTAAAGAAATAAGCAGCTACGGGAATAATGTTTTATAGACAGAGGGGTCCAAAGGAGAACATGTTAATTCAAAAGAGATGACATTATGTTTGGAGAGGAAAAGCACTGCATCTAGCACAAAAACCTCCTCCCACCTTGCCTGTGTTGTCTGTTGGCTAGCTACGCCTCTGCCCAGCACACAAGCTGTTGCACCAAAGAGTGAATAATCAAGAATAAAATAAAACTTTTGAAATGGCTGGGTCAAAGTCCTGAACTTAACCCCAATTGAAGCATACAGTCCATTTGAGAAACCCCAGGTTGAGTATTTTTTTATGCAGGAAAGGGCTCAAATGTCTCCAAGATTATGTGCAGGACCAAACAAGACTTACTGGAAACATTTAGTCACAGTTATTGCTGCAAAAGGGGTTCACAAAGTATAAAAAAGGGTCATATACTTTTGCCACATGCACATTGGTGACTTTGAAGGACCAGGTGTCACATATGTGTAATTTGGTCAACTGTGTTCTCCTCACATTTTCTTCGTCTTCAACAGCTGTGAAAATCCAATAATGTTTTAGATCTTTTATGAAAAACGTTATCAGGTTATTAACTTTTGTAGTCATGCCTACAGGACATGTTTCAGTGTTTCAGTGGCTATGCAGCACTCCAGAATCCCAAGATGGCAGATAGTCTGTAACAGTGTAAAATGGGGCTTGGTTAGTGTGTCGATATGCTGACAGGATATTATGTGCTTTGTTGTGCTCTGTCTCTCTATCTGGAGCAGAAGAGACATTTTTAAGAGGCAGACCTCGGCCTACTGTATGCTAGATGGAAAAAGGGATATCAGAGTGTAAAGCAGTCAAGTGTCCCCAGCCAAGAGAATCAATTCTAACAAACCTCCTCATGCAAAAAGGAATCAGGGGCCTCACTCATTAAACTGTGTATATTCCAACCTAAAACCTTGCATATGCCCAAACCTCTGTTTGCACAGAAAAAAAAAAAAAACAATGCAAATGCAAACATTTCTGCAAGCTGCCGGTTGTATTCCAGTCTGCCTTGAATTGTGTGGCCATGCATGAGAGAACTACGCTCTGTCCACCATCGTCCCACAATACTGAGAAATTATTCATGCAAAATGGTGCATAAATACACAAAGGAGAATTTTATTGGGTGAGAAAGACAAACACAAAGTCAACAAGATAAGCACTCAGGGAGGTGATACACCCGCACCACCATGCACTTAGCATGGGGCCAAAATTTTGACCTTGGCCTCTGACCTTGACCTTGCACCAATTGGCGCAGGTCCTGACCCCAATCCCAACCTTCCTACCAAGAACTATCTGATTTAGAACCTAATTTAGAATAGGTGACATTGAGTTTGACCTTTCAAGGTCCCTCAAGGTCAAATTTAACATGATATTTAGAAAGACTTTATATAAGTGTTTAGAAAGACTTTATATAAGCTATTTATATGACTTTATATACCAGTAAGTGTTTAATGTAAACTATGACTGTATCTCTAAGCGTTTTCATGATATGAGCTGTCAAAGTATTTCCATGCACTTAGCATGGGGGCAAAACTTTGACCTTGGCCTATGACCATGGCCTTGGCGCAGGTCCTGACCCCAGTACCAACCGACCTACCAAGTTGGAAATCGGATCAGAACTGTTCTAGTCATCGCTGTGACGGACAGACAGACAGGCGCCCACGATTACAATACACCCGCATCGCCATGCGCGAGTGTAACAAGGATGTTTAATACATGAGTGAATTCATGAAAGAGTGAAATCATTCTGCATTTTATATTATATAACTTTATTTACAGACTCAAGGTTCAATTGTACATATAAAAACATACACTTACAATATAATATATTCATACACACACACACTCACACATAAAAAACCTACAGTCACGTATGGTCTGTTATAATTAAATATAACTGGCTTTTGCAGAGTTTCCAGAAGTCAGAGAAATACTGCGTATCACTTTCTTTGGGATCAGCCAAAGACATTATAATTCCACTTCTTGACTTGGTTAGACTACACATACATTTGTACATGAGGTTCCTCATTAGAGCCTAAAACGTGGGAGCATTTGCAGACACAAACAACACACTAGCACTTTTCCACCTTGAAGTCTTAAGCAATATTCTAAGAGCATCATTACATGCCACCTTCATCCTTGCTTTGCTGTAATTACACCATAGGTGAGCTGTATACAGTGGAGTACAGTATGATCTAAAAAGAGCTGTTCTGACATCTTTTATACACATATAAAAGTTGAGTGCCAGCATATTCGCTTGAGCATACAGTTTACAGCACTGACGCTGGATGTCATCATCATCACAGGAGTTATTTCTAATAATATGACCCAAGTATTTCAAATGTGTTACAGTAGTCAACTGTTTCTCATTTAAATACTTTTGATCCTCCTTAGTCCTGGCAGTCGTGACAGGACTAAGGATGACTAATCTTTTTTGAAATATATTTGATGTCATACTGCATCCCATAATCTGAACAGGCTCTCACCGGTTGCTGAAGACCAGCACTATATGGCGACAGAAATCATCGGCATACAACAGATGATTGACAAGCCTGTGCCCCACCATACATCCAGTCTTACACTCTTGTAGTTTCTTAGACAACTCATCCATATACAAGTTAAAAAGAACAGGAGACAGTATTCCACCTTGCCTGACACCACTGGTAACCAGGAAAGAGCTGGAAGATGCATTTTCCCGTCTAACCTGTATGGTTTGATGGCAATACCAGTAATGCAAGATCCATATTAGACACAGTATAAAGGAACCCCTCGCTCGTGTAATTTAATGAAGAGTTTCCTATGATTAACATGGTCAAATGCCTTGGATGCATCTAGAAAACACATAAATACTGTTGAGTTATTCCTCTTATATTTGAGATAAGCTCTGTTAATGCATATAGACACAGATCTGTGCCATGTTTATGTTTAAAACAAAATTGATTGTCAGTGGTTACCACATGGGGCCTGTCCAACAAGATCCGCTCTAGAACTTTAGATACTATACTTAGTGCAATAGGTCTATAGTTGTCTGTGCTTGATGCTTTACAAGTTTTGTCTTTAATAACTGGTCCCAATAGTACAGATAACAAGGAGTCAGGCAGTAATCTATGTGCTAACAGTCCAGAAAAACACAAAGCGAGTAGCACTGTAGCACTGAGAGTCTATAGCTTTCTTCACTGCCAGCTTCCCAATCGCATGGTGCACTTCATCTGGTCTAATGATCACCCCATCATTAAACAACACCATCAACCTTAAAAACAGAACTCTCAACAGTTAAATATTTACCCAAAATGTTCCACCCACATCTCAGCAATATTACCATCCCCAGATACGCCATTATTACTGGATGGTAGAGGCATTTTAGTTATTAATAACTTTAACTTCTTTGCAGAATTCCTGAACATCATTCTGCTGAAGTTTCCTGGCCATGGAGTTTGCCTTTATCATCTGCTCAGTCCTTTGGACATAACGTACAGCATATTTAAACCTGCCGTTAGTATTTCTCTTAAGCTGAAACTCTGAGCCATGTCTAACTTTCCCAGCTGCTACCCAGTTTTGATGAGCTTCTTTAACCTCCGCATGAAGATCTGACACATATTCATTCCAAGTAGGCCTGGTCTTTTGTCTTATCTTTTCTTGGATAAAAAGCATACCATCATTAATTAAAAACAGTTCCCTATATTTTCATACATATTAAAAAAGTCATTCTGGTAGTCCTGGTTTTTACAGGTAATATCACAACATATCACAATGCCACAGGTGGTACACTAACACTGCTGAGACTTATCAGTTAGTGAATTATACTTCCAGAGGTCACATTCAGAAACTATTTTCAAACTATTTTCCTATGTTGGTGGCCATTATGGCTAGACAGTAAGGTTTAACAACATAGAACCAGGTATGTGGTCTGATATGACCATACTATACAGGATCTCAGCCCCAGATATGCAATGCTTCACTGATATTTGTATATCTGTCCTCAGGCAAAAGTACTTTAGTGGAAAGCACTGGTTTCCTATTTTGACAAAACTGCTGTAAATGTTGCACAATATAAGGAATTATCATCCGAAATATCAGCATTCATATCACCCAATAAAAATACGCATGTACGTTCACTTTCCTTAATGAAATAGCTAATGAAGACTAGTCTGTTGAGGTATTCATTTTCATTATGGTTGCATTCATAGGGAGTGTAAATATTTAAAATAACAAATACATTCTTATCATGTGCACAGCAATGAAATTAAGACGGTGGGAAGGAACGCCACTGAAAATAATCACGTTCTCCTAAGTTATTATGACGTAACAATAATTCTGGACACCTGACAGGTTGTCATAAGTGTTCGAAAGTTGCCCAGAAGCCTTTATTTTTAGCCGTAAAATCAAACTCTCATCGTACCGTCTTTTTCGAGATTTTTGGAAGTCATCGAGTCCGGACATATTGGGTCAAAAATCCCCTAACCCGGGGTCCATACCGGTCAAGATGGACATCTTTGATATCGCCCTCACTGTTTTATTAGGGTTACTAACCGTAACTTTCCCTCAACTTGTAAGTAGCCATAATACTGTTTCATGGCATGTTCAGGTTTTCATGTTATATTCATGTCACACCTCATATACTACGAGGTGTATGCAGTCATGTTGATGAAGATAATAGTCACGATGTCAAACTTCAATATACATATCTGGATCGAATTGTTCTGAGCTTTTGTGGGCCCTGTGTTAATATATTTGTGTCCGTGCGTGTGGATGCGTGCGTATTTCTCTGCAGCTGTTTCTCAACGGTCTTTCACTTATGATTCCTCTAAGACATGCAGTTCGTGTGAGTATTAACAAACTGTGTTTATGCCGTTGTAACATTTTTATACTTTTCTATACATATGCTAATGTTATATTTTGTGGAGTCCCGAGTTGTTTGACAAATGTATTTATCTACAAATTTTCCTTTTCTTTAGGAACTCAGAAAATACAACCGTAAGTGTTTCATGACACCCCCTGTAGGCCAGTTTAACAATGATAAGGACATTGCTTTTAATGTTAAAATTGAAAAAACAAATCCTCTTCTCATTGTCGTCTCAGTGATAGTATCCTACCTGTCTGGGGAAGTTTCCAGTGTGCTTCAGGACAAGTATGAATATATGGCAAAGACCAACGAACAAAGCTTAACAGTAAGGCTACCATGCTCACACTATATCTGTTTTCTTTCAAACAAAACAACAACATTTACAAAACCAAATATAGCTCACATTATAGGATGCCAGACATAACAAATCTGGTTATATTTGTCAGATTCAGCATCTCCAGGAACAGCTAGATGGTTGCAGGCTGTCTCAACAGCACCTACAACAGGAGAATGATACGTTAAAGGTGGGGGAAATAAAATGACCATGTGTTTTGTATATCATGAAGGATAGGTTAAGTATTTCTTCCTAGGACTAAATCGTTTATTTTTTATTTGATTAAAGCTGACTATCAGCTTGTATAGACAAGAACACTGCAGGGAGAAGGTCAAACTGCTTGAAAGTCGCGTCTCAAAAGAGGAGCAAAAAAACACAACTCTGGAAAGCATGGTAAGATTGACCTTTTTGTTGTGTTTTTAAAATGTATTCCTAAACAGGTCAGCTCACTATCATAAGATGCTAAACATAATAAATCTGGTTATATTTGTCAGAATCGAAAACTCAAAGACAGCCTGAATGCCTGCATGCATTCTAAAAACCGCATGGAGTACGAGAATAATATGTTGAAGGTAGGGAAATAAAATGACAATGTGTTTTGTACATCAGAAAATATTGGTTCAGTGTTACCTCATAAGACTAAATTGATCTTTTTTTAAATTAAAGCTGACTATCGATTTGAACAAAAAAGAAAATGGGAAGATACAGGAGAATGTGAAACTGCTTAAAAAATCCATTTCAGTAGAGACACAGAAAAATGCAGTTCTGAAAAAAGCGGTAGGATATAGCTTTTTTGTTGTTAGATATTGTTCTTTATTCTTAAACGAGTCAGCTCACTTAATTCACCACCACAACTGTGTCTTGCTCCTGCTGCTTTTATTTACAATTTTTTTAATCCGTTTCTGGCAGATCTCATTAAAGGACATTGAATTACAGGACAAGTCGGTGAGAAACCCCTTTGCCTAATCCACCTTATAACTGTGTTTAATTCATGTCAAAATCCTTACATATCTTGCTCCTTCCCCATATCGCAGTTGAAGATCTATAGATTAGAGAGAGCTGGGGTGGCAGACAGCTCAGACATCATTGCCCTGCCTCAGAGGTTCGTGGTCCTCCATTGTTCATGGTGTATATCAGGAGACAGACCCAAACAGATCCTTGAACTGTTCAGCACTATCTGAAAATTGTGTAACAAATAGTAGTGGGATTGCTTGGCACTGTAATCTTTAGTGCCCTACTAAGACTACAAAACTATAGAGTAGTCGTATAAAGAAATGTAATTTGCACACGTTTGGGATACTTTCAGACTGAAGCAATCAGCTGTTATTCTTATTGACTGTTCTGCATGTTTATAGTGCTTAGCAAATCAGGTGTCTTCTGTGGTGATTTCAAAAACCTGGTATCTCTTTTCCCTCCCCTGGGCTGGTGGAAACCACAGAGCTACTTCTGCTCCTGAGAAACCCCTGCAGCCTGCAGCCTCTCCTCAGTCTGTTAAGCCTGCAGCCTCTCCTCAGTCTGTTAACCATCAGATTCCCCGCAGACAGAAATGTAAGAGCCACTCACCAAAACCCTTATCCTGAAGGATATAATTATACTATCATTGCTGAGTGTATTATCTAGCCTTATGTGAACTACACATGCATAATGAGACAAAAACCAGTTAGAAGAAATCAACAGACATGTCAACAAACGTATTTAAAGCCACATCTATCTTCCACTTCCACTTCCATGTTTTTTCTTTCCTTTTTTTTTAAGACAAAATGTTCACCATATTTGAGGAGACTGACCATGAGCTTGTAAGAAATTTAACTCATCATGTTCTGCATTCTTTACATATGTATATTACATTATATTAGATTTTGGGTTATAAAATGTTTTTTATGACAATCCACATTTTAGGCCTCTGAGGATTAAGCAGTACCAACAGCCTAATATCCAGCAACTCAACAGTGACTTCCTCCTAAATGACCTCCTGGCTTTGACCCTGTTAAACGTCTCACGATTTACGACTCTGGATTTGAGCTTCATATAAGACAATTATATTTATGTCAAATAAACTTCATGTCCTCAAAGGTATTAGTGGCTGTGGCTGTGGTTGTGTGTTGCAGTGTAGCGCTTCTGAAGACATCAGACAGTGAAGATGCTACAAATTTGTCTTTAGAGTGATATGACACTAACTTAATTATACCCACGCCTTCTGTGGCCTGTGCTGTAGCGCCTCCCTGTGACACAAACATACACCCATAATGTACAACTCAGGACATAATTAACATATCTTACCACCCCCACTTGTACTCAGGTTGTTATGCTAACAGAAATATTGAATGTAGACTCTTGTCATACACATCAATCTTCAAAAAGAACACCTGCAAACCTCTTCAATTTGAACTTATTTACAGGTTTGGTCATTACATCAGTGACCATGTCATCAGTAGAACAATACATCACTCTCCCCTCATTCACAATAAGTCACTCTCCCCTCATTCACAATAGATCTTATGAAGTGATACTTTATGTCTACATGTTTACATCTCTGTCTGTTTACAGGGTTTTTGGCAAGAGCTATCGTTCCCTGCTTGTCCTCATGTACTATAGTCTGTGTGTACTTGTAGTTATCTATACCTCCCAGTAACTGCTCTAGGTATATAGACACTCCTGTATGGTTGAAGGCAGTGCCATATATTCTGCCTAGCATGTGGAGAGTGCAACGGTAGGTTGTTTTCTAGTCTTCCACGAGACAAGGGCGCTGTTATGACTAAGGCTCACAAAATATCCTGTGTTACTGCGCCTGTCACTGGTATCAGCCGCCCAGTCGGCATCGCTGTAGGCCTGTGTACCTAGGTTCTCACTGTTGTTTCTCCTAAAACTTAACCCTTTCTCTGCTGTGCCCTTAGGCTCAGCGAAGTACTGTGATAACCTGCTCACCACGAAACTCAAATCTGGCCTGGTGCAGGTAGCCAGGAATATAAGACTTCCCACAGCTTCCCTATACAGCCTGACATCTTCCATCTTTACAGCATCCTCAGTATACTCCAGCTTTTTTTCACAGGGTATCTCTCTGATCCTACAGTCTTGCATATTAAAATGCTAGTATCTTGTTAGTATACCTTGTTAGTGTTTGATTTTGGTCAGTATACCTCGGTACTGCACCTGGACGACCACTATGCAGACTTCTACTTGGTACACTTGGCTCTGGAGCATTTTCTGTACTCCTACTGACCCCTTGCGCCTCACTACTTCTGACCCTCACACTGTCATCGCCATCACTTGGATCTGGCTGACCTGTCTCTGTCTGTTCTTCCACAGCTGTGTTGTTCACAAACTTCACTAGCCTGTGTTTTTGCACTTTTATCATATCCCACAAAATGCCCCTGATCACATCTGGAGTCAAGTTTTCCCTTGTCCTGTTGTGTGTAGCATACAGACCCAAACTTTTGCATTTTAGACACATTGGGCTTCTTGTCTGTCAGCAGCTCATAAGGAGTCTGCCCTGTACGCCGATTGAAACACCTGTTGCGTACCACTGCTGCTGTTTGTACTGCGTATTGCCATAGCTGCTTTGGTAGTTTACTTTCAACTAGCATGCACCTGCCCATCTCAAAAAGAGTACGCCAACCCCTCTCTGCAGTTCCATTTTGATGTGGGGAATATGGAGCTGACGTTTCATGTCTGATCTTGTTTTTCCTCAACAGAGCTTGGAAATCACTGCATGTGAACTCAGTTCCAATATCGGATCTGATGCACCTCACTTTCCCGTAAGGGGATACATCTGCTAGGAACTTTTCCGTAGCCTGTACTGTGTCACTTTTCTTCTTTAGAAAATATACAAACACTGCGTTTGAGTAATCATCAGTGAATGACTGCACATATTTGTACCCATCTATTGACTCTGTGGCTACAGGACCTGCAAGGTCTGTGCGCACCATCTGTAAGGGAGCTTTTTCTCTGGCATCAGGGTCCCTATTTCTGGTTTGGGTGAACTTTCTCTGTATACACAGGACAAAAGGTGTTGCCCGCGCGCCGAAAACATTTTCAGAGCACCAACTAAGGCTTTGTCAGTCAATTCATTATTTTAAGACCATGACACCTTCACCAGCTAAACTACACCAGCTAGATTGTGCTAAAATACAAATAAAAACAATGGTAGGTGCCATACATTCCTGCGCAAAATGAAGATGGCAAGTGCTTCATAACTCATCATCATGTAAACATTATATAGAAGACTCTGTTCTCTAACCACCACACTACACTTACCAACATCTTCATAAAACAGGCCATCAGGATGGTTAACTCCCCTGCACCTCTTTCACCTTTCCCATTTCCCCCTCCACCTGCCAGAAAACTAGAAATCTGCACCACTAAGTGGCCATTAAGCCAGGAATGAAAACTTGGTCTAAACCCCCCATATATCTGCCACATTATTTGCAATATACCTTTTTGCACCATTCACTTTACATTACTTTGTAATATGCACTCTGCTGCTTTGCAATAACCCTGTTTCTCTGTGTGTGTGTGTGTCAGATCATATCAATATAATGTGTATGCCATATTTTCCCAAAAGTACGATTAGTATTACAGCATAAAAGAAAGTAATTATATGGCTGTTTAATGAAATTATGTTTTAATAAATTAGGTTCATATTTTGTTGTGCACTGTATGTAGCATAGCCAATTTTCACATCACAGTGTGCTCATGTTGAGTTGGTCAGAATAAGGGATGCATTCCATATGGGTCATCACCCTCACTTGCCATTTGTGTTGTGTTTTCACAGGTTGCAAATGCATACTTGATTTTCGACCTTTAACTTGTCATTTAACAGAGGGTTCATGTTAGACACGTTCTAATCAGGCATGTCATGCTGATGAGCATGCCACATCACACATTGAGACGCCCAACAAAATTAAATACACTAAGATGC
The DNA here is from genome assembly GCA_027475355.1 of Coilia nasus. Classification (NCBI taxonomy): domain Eukaryota; kingdom Metazoa; phylum Chordata; class Actinopteri; order Clupeiformes; family Engraulidae; genus Coilia; species Coilia nasus. Next base: position 8,776,509 of record CM050211.1, on the reverse strand, counting down.
CTGTTGGAAAAAAAGTTCGGCGGCCACAACGTTCGGAAACTTTCCCAATATAATTTGACATTTGCAACGTCTTTAACTCAAGGAATGCGTTGCACAATGCTGTGGCCAGCATGTGCAACGCATTGCGTAGCCTATCTGCGGCATCCAACCCAAACTGGGCGAGGAATTTTAAAAGAAGGGCTGCACCGCGCCTCTGCTATCCAGCTGCAGATGCCCCCGTACCACGTGACGTGACGCTTGACACAGAACCAATGAGTAGTAGGAATCATATTAATACGCAAACAGAAACTTGTGTTCAGATTATTTTGCGTTGTTTGTTGATTGCTCGTAACAATACGCAAACACACGGAAACTTGTGCTCAGATTAACTTGCGTACACAGTTCTTTACTGCATTTGTTTTTGGAGAAAAAAAGAAACATATATATAAATAATTTTAGAAAACTGCAAAAAAATAGAGTGGCTTTGACAAAAAATAGGGAGGCTCAAGCCACCCTAAAATGGGTCTAACGACGTCGCTGGTTGTTGATAGCTCATAACAATACGCGAACACACGGAAACTTGTGCTCAGATTAACTTGCGTACTCAGTTCTTTATTGCATTTCTTTTTGGAGAAAAAAAGAAACATATATATAAATAATTTTAGAAATCTGCAAAAAAATAGAGTGGCTTTGACAAAAAATAGGGTGGCTCAAGCCACCCTAAAATGGGTCTAATGACGTTGCTGTCTCATGCCATGTTTGTATATCGTGACATGCATTACACTTATCATTAGACTCGGCACTTAGTACCGGCACTGGTTATCAGGACATCTTTATCTTCTTTAAAGACAACCGTAGCCCCATTCGCAGTTGCTGCCTTCACTGAGAAAATGCTTTTGGGGTATGATGGTACAAACAAAGCGTCTCTCAGCGTTGCCTTGTATTGCTGTCCTCTGCTGTCAATGAGGGAAACCTCAGCACTCCCTCTCCGCTGAGCAACCTCGCTGCACCTGGTGCCATCTGCCAGCTCAACACTATGTGTCTCTGGCCTGAAAGTACAGTTGAAACTCGTGAACATGGTGATGTCAGTGATGACATGAGTGGTAGCCCCCATGTCCACCCTCAGGCCCCTCTCCTGGCTGCTGCACGCCAGCTGCCGCTGGACACCGGCCCCTTTGGACAAATGCTTGTTAGCAACTGCAAAAAAAATGTAATTTAAGTCATTCAGATATAACTGTACATTTCCTGGACAAGATCCATATAACAAAAAAAAATTATTAGGTAATAACACATGTAAGGTTTAAAATGGAAAATAATGCCAGTGTTTGTGTGCTGCTGTCTGGGACAGTGAAGGGTTAATCCTCAGCTATTCTGAAAGCCCTCCTTCTCTACTGCTGCAAGTTTCTTTCACTTTCGATTTTGCTCTTCCTCAGCACACAGCACTAATCTCATACAGTAAATATTTTTCATACTATTATGTGACACGGGCATAAAGTTAAGCAATGAGAGGATGAAGGTGATTATATACAGTAATGTGAAAAAGTCTTAGGCAGGTGTGAAGAAATGTTGTCAACTAGGAAAGCCATCAAGAATGGAAGTGTTAATCATTTCTGTTTATCAATTGACAAAATGCAGTGACTGAACAAAAGAGAAACCTAAATCAAATCAATATTTGGTGTGACCACCCTTTGCCTTCAAAAGAGCATCAATTCTTCTAGGTATACTTGCATACAGTTTACACTTAATATACACTCCTTGTATATTAAAAAGTTTGGACCCCTTTCCCCAATCTGATTCAGAATTTCAACAAGTTGCTATGACCACCTCTACATACCTAAATGCATTGAATTCCAGCAATAATAAGTATTTTGTTTTGTCAGCGTGAGGGTATCTATCAGCACATAATAACATAGGTATGTTATTTGTATAGAGTGACATTTGCACTACCAGTATGTGTATTGACAGGAACCTACAGACATAATTTTACACTCCTTTTGACTACTCTTGACAAGCAGGTACATAGTCTGTACTAAACTGTAGCATGAAGCTCTGAATCACTCATTTATAAATGTCACTTTCTAATTCTTCTCCCTCTTAGGTTACTGTTGCCGGAGATCTGATCTGGCCACTCATCCAATCATCACAGACACCTACCACACCTCAACACTCATTCCCAGCACCTGTGCGAAGGACTATAAATAACAATTCCAACTAAATAGCAATTCCTCCTTTAACATATTATCTTCAACCTTGCTTCCCTGAACCTGTGTCTGCACGTCGAGACGAACTTTGCCAGTTTTTGTTTTTGATTGTGACATTATTTTCTTTCAGCCTCTGAGGCGCTGATTTTTATGTTTGTGTTCAGTTACTAAGTGCCTTTTTCATTTGAAAATGCAGTTGGATCCTCTTATTTTGAGTTATCACGTTCTGTAACAGCAGATGGCACCTGGCACCTGATTCACCATCTCTGGGCTTTCGAGAATGGAGTCCGGGACTGTCTGATAATGATGCAGAGTGCCACAATCTTTTGCTGCATCCACCTTTTCATAATCTGGGACACACAATTCTTCACCGCTGAAGGTTTATGAAAAGTTGTCAGGTTATTAACTTTTGTAGTCATGCCTACAGGACATGTTTCAGTGGCTACGCAACACTCCAGAATCCCAAGATGGTAGATGGCCTGTAACAGCCTAAAATGGGGCTTGGTTAGTGTGTCAATATGATGACATGAACTTATGTGCTTGTTGTGCTCTGTCTCTCTCCCCTATCTGGAGCAGAAGAGCTATTTTTAAGAGGCAGACCTAGGCCTATACTAGATGGAAAAGGGATATCAGAGTGTAAAATAGTCAAGTGTCTCCAGCTAAGTAAATCAATTCCTGACAAACCTTCTCATACTAAAAGGAAAAATGGGCTTCACACATTAAACTGTGTAGATTCCATCCTAAAACCTTGCATATGCCCAAGCCTCAGTTTGCGTTTGCACAAAAATATATATTGTTCTTAAACAATGAAATGCAAACATTTCTGCAAGCTGCCAGTTGTATTCCAGTCTGCCTTGAATTGTGTGGCCATGCATGAAAGAGCTGTGCTCTGTCCACCATCATCCCACAATACTGACAAATTATTCATGCAAAACGGTGCATGGATACACCAAGGAGAATTTTATTGGGTGAGAAAGATAAACACAGAGTCAACGAGGATGTTTAATACATCAGTGAAATCATGAAATTAAGACGCCTAATCATGTTCTCCAAAATTATTATGACGTCACAATAATTCTGAAGTTTTGAAAAGCCTGCACGTCGTAACAGCAGGTTAGTAGTTGCCGACAAGCCTTCATTTTTAGCCGTATAAGCAAACTCTCATCATACACTCTTTTTCGAGATTTTTAGAAGCCATCGAGTCTGGACATAGTGGGTCAAAAATCCCCAGGTTTTATCCGGTGGTCCATACCGGTCAAGATGGACATCTTTGATATCGCCCTCACTGTTTTATTAGGGCTACTAACCGTAACTTTTCCTCAACTTGTAAGTAGCCATTATGCTGTTTCATGGCATGTTCAGGTTTTCATGTTATATTCATGTCACACCTCATATATTACAAGGTGTGCAGTCATGTTGATAAAGATAATAGTCACGATGTCAAACTTCAATGTACATGTCTGGATTGAATGGTTCTGAGCTTTTGTGGGCCCTGTGTTAATATATTTGTGTCCGTGCGTGTGGATGCGTGCGTATTTCTCTGCAGCTGTTTCTCAACGGTCTTACACTTATGATTCCTCTAAGACATGCAGTTCGTGTGAGTATTAACAAACTGTGTTTTTTCCGTTGTAACATTTTTATACTTTTCTATACATATGCTAATGTTATATTTTGTGGAGTCCCGAGTTGTTTGACAAATGTATTTATCTACAAATTTTCCTTTTCTTTAGGAACTCAGAAAATACAACCGTAAGTGTTTGATTACACCCCCTGTAGGCCAGTTTAACAATGATAAGGACTTTGCTTTTAATGTTAAAATTGAAAAAACAAATCCTCTTCTCATTGTCGTCTCAGTGATAGTATCCTACCTGTCTGGGGAAGTTTCCAGTGTGCTTCAGGACAAGTATGAATACATGGCAAAGATCAACGAACAAAGCTTAACAGTAAGGCTACCATGCTCACACTTTATCTGTTTTCTTTCAAACAAAACAACAACATTTACAAAACCAAATATAGCTCACATTATAGGATGCCAGACATAACAAATCTGGTTATATTTGTCAGATTCAGCATCTCCAGGAACAGCTAGATGGTTGCAGGCTGTCTCAACAGCACCTACAACAGGAGAATGATACGTTAAAGGTGGGGGAAATAAAATGACAATGTGTTTTGTATATCATGAAGGATAGGTTAAGTATTTCTTCCTAGGACTAAATCGTTTATTTTTTATTTGATTAAAGCTGACTATCAGCTTGTATAGACAAGAACACTGCAGGGAGAAGGTCAAACTGCTTGAAAGTCGCGTCTCAAAAGAGGAGCAAAAAAACACAACTCTGGAAAGCATGGTAAGATTGACCTTTTTGTTGTGTTTTTAAAATGTATTCCTAAACAGGTCAGCTCACTATCATAAGATGCTAAACATAATAAATCTGGTTACATTTGTCAGAATCGAAAACTCAAAGACAGCCTGAATGCCTGCATGCATTCTAAAAACCGCATGGAGTACGAGAATAATATGTTGAAGGTAGGGAAATAAAATGACAGTGTTTTTTGTACAAAATATTGGTTCAGTGTTACCTCATAAGACTAAATTGATCTTTTTTTTTATTAAAGCTGACTATCGATTTGAACAAAAAAGAAAATGGGAAGATACAGGAGAATGTGAAACTGCTTAAAACATCCATTTCAGTAGAGACACAGAAAAATGCAGTTCTGAAAAAAGCGGTAGGATATAGCTTTTTTGTTGTTAGATATTGCTCTTTATTCTTAAACGAGTCAGCTCACTTAATTCACCACCACAACTGTGTCTTGCTCCTGCTGCTTTTATTTACAATTTTTTTAATCCGTTTCTGGCAGATCTCATTAAAGGACATTGAATTACAGGACAAGTCGGTGAGAAACCCCTTTGCTAATCCACCTTATAACTGTGTTTAATTCATGTCAAAATCCTTACATATCTTGCTTCCTCCCCATATCGCAGTTGAAGATCTATAGATTAGAGAGAGCTGGGGTGGCAGACAGCTCAGACATCATTGCCCTGCCTCAGAGGTTCGTGGTCCTCCATTGTTCATGGTGTATATCAGGAGACAGACCCAAACAGATCCTTGAACTGTTCAGCACTATCTGAAAATTGTGTAGGAAATAGTAGTGGGATTGCTTGGCACTGTAATCTTCACTGCCCTACTAAGACTACAAAACTATAGAGTAGTCGCATAGTGGTATAAAGAAATCTAATTTGCACACGTTTGGGATACTTTCAGACTGAAGCAATCAGCTGTTATTCTTATTGACTCTTTTGCGTGTTCATAGTGCTTAGCAAATCAGGTGTCTTCTGTGGTGATTTCAAAAACCTGGTATCTCTTTTCCCTCCCCTGGGCTGGTGGAAACCACAGAGCTACTTCTGCGCCTGAGAAACCCCTACAGCCTGCAGCCTCTCCTCAGTCTGTTAAGCCTGCCGCCTCTCCTCAGTCTGTTAACCATCAGATTCCCCGCAGACAGAAATGTAAGAGCCACTCACCAAAACCCTTATCCTGAAGCATATAATTATACTATCATTGCTGAGAGTATTATCTAGACATCTGTGAACTACAGATGCATAGTGAGACAAAAAACAGTTAGAATAAATCAACAGACATGTCATCAAACGTGTTTAAAGCCACATCTATCTTTCACTATGTTTTTTCTTTCCTTTTTTCTTTTTTTAAGACAAAATGTTCACCATATTTGAGGAGACTGACCATGAGCTTGTAAGTAATTTAACTCATCATGTTCTGCATTCTTCACATATGTATATTACATTATATTAGATTTTGGGTTCTAAAATGTTTTTTATGACAATCCACATTTTAGGCCTCTGAGGATTAAGCAGTACCAACAGCCTAATATCCAGCAACTCAACAGTGACTTCCTCCTAAATGACCTCCTGGCTTTGACCCTGTTAAACGTCTCACGATTTACGACTCTGGATTTGTGCTTCATATAAGACAATTATGTTTATGTCAAATAAACTTCATGTCCTCAAAGGTATTAGTGGCTGTGGCTGTGGTTGTGTGTTGCAGTGTAGCGCTTCTGAAGACATCAGACTGTGAAGATGCTACAAATTTGTCTTTAGAGTGATATGACACTAACTTAATTATACTCACGCCTTCTATTGCCTGTGCTGTAGCGCCTCCCTGTGACACAAACATACACCCATAATGTACAACTCAGGACATAATTAACATATCTTACCACCCCCACTTGTACTCAGGTTGTTATGCTAACAGAAATATTGAATGTAGACTCTTGTCATACACATCAATCTCCAAAAACAACACATGCAAACCTCTTCAATTTGAACTTATTTACAGGTTTGGTCATTACATCAGTGACCATGTCATCAGTAGAACAATACATCACTCTCCCCTCATTCACAATAAGTCACTCTCCCGTCATTCACAATAGATCTTATGAAGTGATACTTTATGTCTACATGTTTACATCTCTGTCTGTTTACAGGGTTTTTGGCAAGAGCTATTGTTCCCTGCTTGTCCTCATGTACTATAGTCTGTGTGTACTTGTAGTTATCTATACCTCCAAGTAACTGCTCTAGGTATATAGACACTCCTGTGTGGTTGAAGGCAGTGCCATATATTCTGCCTAGCATGTGGAGAGTGCAACGGTAGGTTGTTTTCTAGTCTTCCACGAGACAAGGGCGCTGTTATGACTAAGGCTCACACAATATCCTGTGGTACTGCGCCTGTCACTGGTATCAGCCGCCCAGTCGGCATCGCTGTAGGCCTGTATTCCAAGGTTCTCACTGTTGTTTCTCCTAAAACTTAACCCTTTCTCTGCTGTGCCCTTAAGCTCAGCGAAGTACTGTGATAACCTGCTCACCACGAAACTCAAATCTGGCCTGGTGCAGGTAGCCAGGAATATAAGACTTCCCACAGCTTCCCTATACAGCCTGACATCTTCCATCTTTACAGCATCCTCAGTATACTCCAGCTTTTTTTCACAGGGTATCTCTCTGATCCTACAGTGTTGCATATTAAAATGCTAGTATCTTGTTAGTATACCTTTCCTGTGACCTCTTTAGACACCCATCTGAATGACTGAAATCGATAACCAGAAAATGCTTGGGTTCCCTCAAATCTTTCATTTTAAACTGGCCTGCAAGCAGCCCTTTCACCTTTTTCAGTCTTTCTTCATTGCTTGCTGTGATGATTAAGTCATCGAGCCATATGATGATGATCACTTTCCCTTCTTTGACTCTTGGGTATATACACAGTGGTCGGCTGGGTATCGTGTGAATCCATTCTCAGTTAAACAATCATGCAAAACCCTATTCCAGTTGCGTCCGGATTGTTTAAGACCATAAAGTTCTTTCTCTAGCTTATAGACTACACCCTCTTTCACCTGATAACCCTCTGGTGGATTGATGTAGATCTCATAGTCTATGGGAGTGTGCAAGTACGCTGTTTTTACGTCCATTTGGTGCAGGAATAAATTCTCCTGTACTACCTTCTGTAGCAGCACCCTTACACTCGTCAGGTCTGCTGTGGGCGAAAACGTCTCCCCATAGTCTACTCCCATTCTCTGGCTGTACCTCTCGGCCACAAATCTTGCTTTGTATTTGTCTTTTCCATCTACATCAGACTTGATTGCGTAAACCCATCTACCCCCCACTGTTTTCTTGCCTACTGGCAGTGCTGTCAGGGTAAAGGTCTTCTTCTCATTTAGGGACTGGATTTCCTCGTCCATGGCCTTTATCCATTTTTTAGAGTTAGCTGACTCCATTGCTGCCCCAAATGTCTGTGGAATGCCACACAACACTCTGCAGCAATAGTCTACCATCATATGCACCCCATCAAACCTATCACCATCATTGTCTTCAGTTACAAAGTCACGCAAGTAACCTCTAGCCAGATACCTTTTACTCTCGGACTCACCACTTGTCACACTGTGTTGTGTTTGATTTTGGTCAGTATACCTCGGTACTGGACCTGGACGACCACTACGCAGACTTCTACTTGGTACACTTGGCTCTGGAGCATTTTCTGTACTCCTACTGACCCCTTGCGCCTCACTACTTCTGACCCTCACACTGTCATCGCCATCACTTGGATCTGGCTGACCTGTCTCTGTCTGTTCTTCCACAGCTGTGTTGTTCACAAACTTCACTAGCCTGTGTTTTTGCACTTTTATCATATCCCACAAAATGCCCCTGGTCACATCTGGAGTCAACTTTTCCCTTGTCCTGTTGTGTGTAGCATACAGACCCAAACTTTTGCATTTTAGACACATTGGGCTTCTTGTCTGTCAGCAGCTCATAAGGAGTCTGTCCTGTACGCCGATTGAAACACCTGTTGCGTACCACTGCTGCTGTTTGTACTGCGTATTGCCATAGCTGCTTTGGTAGTTTACTTTCAACTAGCATACACCTGCCCATCTCAACAAGAGTACGCCAACCCCTCTCTGCAGTTCCATTTTGATGTGGGGAATATGGAGCTGACGTTTCATGTCTGATCTTGTTTTTCCTCAACAGAGCTTGGAAATGACTGCATGTGAACTCATTTCCAATATCAGATCTGATGCACCTCACTTTCCCGTAAGGGGATACATCTGCTAGGAACTTTTCCGTAGCCTGTACTGTGTCACTTTTCTTCTTTAGAAAATATACAAACACTGCGTTTGAGTAATCATCAGTGAATTCACTGCACATAATTTGTACCCATCTATTGACTCTGTGGCTACAGGACCTGCAAGGTCTGTGCGTACCATCTGTAAGGGAGCTTTTTCTCTGGCATCAGGGTCCCTATTTCTGGTTTGGGTGAACTTTCTCTGTATACACACCTCACACTCTCATTCGGGTCTACCCACTTTGCGCTTGATCTGCATACCTTGAACAACATTCTGCAACCTAATGATATCACCATAGTTACAATGGCCTAATATCTCATGCCAGGGACGTCACTAGGTTTGAGAAACGGGTGGCTTAGCCCCCTGAGGACAAAAGGTGTTGCCCACGCGCCGAAAACATTTTCAGAGCACCAACTAAGGCTTTGTCAGTCAATTCATTATTTTAAGACCATGACACCTTCACCAGCTAATCTACACCAGCTAGATTGTGCTAAAATACAAATAAAAACAATGGTAGGTGCCATACATTCCTGCGCAAAATGAAGAGGGCAAGTGCTTCATAACTCATCATCATGTAAACATTATATAGAAGACTCTGTTCTCTAACCACCACACTACACTTACCAACATCTTCATAAAACAGGCCATCAGGATGGTTAACTCCCCTGCACCTCTTTCACCTTTCCCATTTCCCCCTCCACCTGCCAGAAAACTAGAAATCTGCACCACTAAGTGGCCATTAAGCCAGGAATGAAAACTTGGTCTAAACCCCCCATATGTCTGCCACATTATTTGCAATATACCTTTTTGCACCATTCACTTTACATTACTTTGTAATATGCACTCTGCTGCTTTGCAATAACCCTGTTTCTCTGTGTGTGTGTGTGTGTGTCAGATCATATCAATATAATGTATGCCATATTTTCCCAAAAGTACGATTAGTATTACAGCATAAAAGAAAGTAATTATATGGCTGTTTAATGAAATTATGTTTTAATAAATTAAGTTCATATTTTGTTGTGCACTGTATGTAGCATAGGCCAATTTCCACATCACAGTGTGCTCATGTTGAGTTGGTCAGAATAAGGGCAAGACAATCCAAGAGGGAAAATACTTGAGTTTGGGATGCATTCCACATGGGTCATCACCCTCACTTGCCATTTGTGTTGTGTTTTCACAGGTTGCAAATGCATACTTGATTTTCGACCTTTAACTTGTCATTTAACAGAGGGTTCATGTTAGACACGTTCTAATCAGGCATGTCATGCTGATGAGCATGCCACATCACACATTGAGACGCCCAACAAAATTAAATAAACTAAGATGCCTGTTGGAAAAAAAGTTCGGCGGCCACAACGTTCGGAAACTTTCCCAATATAATTTGACATTTGCAACGTCTTTAACTCAAGGAATGCGTTGCACAATGCTGTGGCCAGCATGTGCAATGCATTGTGTAGCCTATCTGCGGCATCCAACCCAAACTGGGCGAGGAATTTTAAAAGAAGGGCTGCACCGCGCCTCTGCTATCCAGCTGCAGATGCCCCCGTACCACGTGACGTGACGCTTGACACAGAACCAATGAGTAGTAGGAATCATATTAATACGCAAACAGAAACTTGTGTTCAGATTATTTTGCGTTGTTGATAGCTCGTAACAATACGCAAACACACAGAAACTTGTGCTCAGATTAACTTGCGTACACAGTTCTTTACTGCATTTGTTTTTGGAGAAAAAAAGAAACATATATATAAATAATTTTAGAAATCTGCAAAAAAATAGAGTGGCTTTGACAAAAAATAGGGTGGCTCAAGCCACCCTAAAAAGGGTCTAACGACGTCGCTGGTTGTTGATTGCTCGTAACAATACGCAAACACACGGAAACTTGTGCTCAGGTTAACTTGCGTACTCCGTTCTTTACTGCATTTCTTTTTGGAGAAAAAAAGAAACATATATATAAATAATTTTAGAAATCTGCAAAAAAATAGAGTGGCTTTGACAAAAAATAGGGTGGCTCAAGCCAAGCTAAAATGCGTCTAACGACGTTGCTGTCTCATGCCATGTTTGTATATCGTGACATGCATTACACTTATCATTAGACTCAGTTTCAGTATGCAAATAATACAACTTGCCATACACATCAATGTCAAACCTGGTACCGGCAGTGGTTATCAGGACATCTTTATCTTCTTTAAAGACAACCGTAGCCCCAGTCGCAGTTGCTGCCTTCACAGAGAAAATGCTTTTGGGGTATGATGGTAAAAACAAAGCGTCTCTCAGCATTGCCTTGCATTGCTGTCCTCTGCTGTCAGTGAGGGAAACCTCAGCACTCCCTCTCCGCTGAGCAACCCCGCTGCACCTGGTGCCATCTGCCAGCTCAACACTATGTGTCTCTGGCCTGAAAGTACAGTTGAAACTCGTGAACATGGTCATGTCAGTGATGACATGAGTGGTAGCCCCCATGTCCACCCTCAGGCCCCTCTCCTGGATGCTGCACGCCAGCTGCCGCTGGACACCGGCCCCTTTGGACAAATGCTTGTTAGGAACTGCAAAAAAAATGTAATTTAAGTCATTCAGATATAACTGTACATTTCCTGGACAAGATCCATATAACAAAAAAATTATTAGGTAATAACACATGTAAGGTTTAAAATGGAAAATAGTGCCAGTGTTTGTGTGCTGCTGTCTGTGACGGTGAAGGGTTAATCCCCAGCTATTCTGAAAGGCCTCCTTCTCTACTGCTGCAAGTTTCTTTCACTTTCGATTTTGCTCTTCCTCAGCACACAGCACTAATCTCATACAGTAAATATTTTTCATACTATAATGTGACACGGGCATAAAGTCAAGCAGTGAGAGGATGAAGGTGATTATATACAGTAATGTGAAAAAGTCTTAGGCAGGTGTGAAAAAATTTTGTCAACTAGGAAAGCCATCAAGAATGGAAGTGGTAATCATTTTCTGTTTATCAATTGACAAAATGCAGTGACTGAACAAAAGAGAAACCTAAATCAAATCAATATTTGGTGTGACCACCCTTTGCCTTCAAAAGAGCATCAATTCTTCTAGGTATACTTGCATACAGTTTACACTTAATATACACTCCTTGTATATTAAAAAATTTGGACCCCTTTCCCCAATCTGATTCAGAATTTCAACAAGTTGCCATGACCACCTCTACATACCTAAATGCATTGAATTCCAGCAATAATAAGTATTTTGTTTTGTCAGCATGAGGGTATCTATCAGCACATAATAACATAGGTATGTTATTTGTATAGAGTGACATTTGCACTACCAGTGTGTGTATTGACTGGAACCTACATACATAATTTTACACTCCTTTTGACTACTCTTGACAAGCAGGTACATAGTCTGTACTAAACTGTAGCATGAAGCTCTGAATCACTCATTTATAAATGTCACTTTCTAATTCTTCTCCCTCTTAGGTTACTGTTGCCGGAGATCTGATCTGGCCACTCATCCAATCATCACAGACACCTACCACACCTCAACACTCATTCCCAGCACCTGTGCGAAGGACTATAAATAACAATTCCAACTAAATAGCAATTCCTCCTTTAACATATTATCTTCAACCTTGCTTCCCTGAACCTGTGTCTGCACGTCGAGACGAACTTTGCCAGTTTTTGTTTTTGATTGTGACATTATTTGCTTTCAGCCTCTGAGGCGCTGATTTTTATGTTTGTGTTCAGTTACTAAGTGCCTTTTTCATTTGAAAATGCAGTTGGATCCTCTTATTTTGAGTTATCACGTTCTGTAACAGCAGATGGCACCTGGCACCTGATTCACCATCTCTGGGCTTTCAAGAATGGAGTCAGTGACTGTCTGCTACGCAACACTCCAGAATCCCAAGATGGTAGATGGCCTGTAACAGCCTAAAATGAGGCTTGGTTAGTGTGTCAATATGATGACAGGAAATGAAAGCCTGCGAAAGTTCTGCCAGTAAGACGACAATGGCTGGGACGGGCGCTGTCTCCGACCAATCAGCGGCCGCCACCTGCTTTATAATGACCTGTCTAATTTACCTTTTTCGCTGCTTCAGGTGCCAACGTTTTCACGCATCCTCCTCCCTCCCCACCACCACCAGGTTGGTCCCTGTCCATCCGCCTGGGGGGAAAATTCTGGGTTCTGCTAAACGGCAACGGCTGGTTCTGCCGGATCCCAACGATGCAAGACCCAGGCTGATGACCGGACCTACGCCAAAGAATATCTACTTTCTAATTAATGTTCAGTTGTTTATTCTGACCATATTAAAATGCTTTAATTGGAATTCTTTTTCTCTGAGTCTTTCTGTACGAACTTATGTGCTTGTTGTGCTCTGTCTCTCTCCCCTATCTGGAGCAGAAGAGCTATTTTTAAGAGGCAGACCTAGGCCTATAGTAGATGGAAAAGGGATATCAGAGTGTAAAATAGTCAAGTGTCTCCAGCTAAGTAAATCAATTCCTGACAAACCTTCTCATGCTAAAAGGAAAAATGGGCCTCACACATTTAACTCTGTAGATTCCATCCTAAAACCTTGCATATGCCCAAGCTTCAGTTTGCGTTTGCACAAAAATATATATTGTTCTTAAACAATGAAATGCAAACATTTCTGCAAGCTGCCGGTTGTATTCCAGTCTGCCTTGAATTGTGTGGCCATGCATGAGAGAGTTACGCTCTGTCCACCATCATCCCACAATACTGACAAATTATTCATGCAAAACGGTGCATGGATACACCAAGGAGAATTTTATTGGGTGAGAAAGATAAACACAGAGTCAACGAGGATGTTTAATACATCCGTGAAATCATGAAATTAAGACGCCTAATCATGTTCTCCAAAATCATTATGACGTCACAATAATTCTGGACACCTGACAGGTTGTCATAAGTGTTCGAAGTTTTGAAAAGCCTGCACGTCGTAACAGCAGGTTAGTAGTTGCCGACAAGCCTTCATTTTTAGCCATATAATCAAACTGTCATCATACTTTTTCGAGATTTTTAGAAGCCATCAAGTCCGGACATAGTGGGTCAAAAATCCCCAGGTTTTATCCGGTGGTCCATACCGGTCAAGATGGACATCTTTGATATCGCCCTCACTGTTTTATTAGGGCTACTAACCGTAACTTTTCCTCAACTTGTAAGTAGCCATTATGCTGTTTCATGGCATGTTCAGGTTTTCACGTTATATTCATGTCACACCTCATATAATACGAGGTGTATGCAGTCATGTTGATAAAGATAATAGTCACGATGTCAAACTTCAATATACATATCTGGATCGAATTGTTCTGAGCTTTTGTGGGCCCTGTGTTCATATATTTGTGTCCGTGCGTGTGGATGCGTGCGTATTTCTCTGCAGCTGTTTCTCAACGGTCTTTCACTTATGATTCCTCTAAGACATGCAGTTCGTGTGAGTATTAACAAACTGTGTTTATGCCGTTGTAACATTTTTATACTTTTCTATAGATATGCTAATGTTATATTTTGTGGAGTCCCGAGTTGTTTGACAAATGTATTTATCTACAAATTTTCCTTTTCTTTAGGAACTCAGAAAATACAACCGTAAGTGTTTCATGACACCCCCTGTAGGCCAGTTTAACAATGATAAGGACTTTGCTTTTAATGTTAAAATTGAAAAAACAAATCCTCTTCTCATTGTCGCCTCAGTGATCGTATCCTACCTGTCTGGGGGAAGTTTCCAGTGTGCTTCAGGACAAGTATGAATACATGGCAAAGATCAACGAACAAAGCTTAACAGTAAGGCTACCATGCTCACACTTTATCTGTTTTCTTTCAAACAAAACAACAACATTTACAAAACCAAATATAGCTCACATTATAGGATGCCAGACATAACAAATCTGGTTATATTTGTCAGATTCAGCATCTCCAGGAACAGCTAGATGGTTGCAGGCTGTCTCAACAGCACCTACAACAGGAGAATGATACGTTAAAGGTGGGGGAAATAAAATGACAATGTGTTTTGTATATCATGAAGGATAGGTTAAGTATTTCTTCCTAGGACTAAATCGTTTATTTTTTATTTGATTAAAGCTGACTATCAGCTTGTATAGACAAGACCACTGCAGGGAGAAGGTCAAACTGCTTGAAAGTCATGTCTCAAAAGAGGAACAAAAAAACACAACTCTGGAAAGCATGGTAAGATTGACCTTTTTGTTGTGGGTTTTTAAAATGGATTCCTAAACAGGTCAGCTCACTATCATAAGATGCTAAACATAATAAATCTGGTTATATTTGTCAGATTCGAAAACTCAAAGACAGCCTGAATGCCTGCATGCATTCTAAAAACCGCATGGAGTACGAGAATAATATGTTGAAGGTAGGGAAATAAAATGACAGTGTGTTTTGTACATCAGAAAAGATTGGTTCAGTGTTACCTCATAAGACTAAATTGATCTTTTTTTTTATTAAAGCTGACTATCGATTTGAACAAAAAAGAAAATGGGAAGATACAGGAGAATGTGAAACTGCTTAAAAAATCTATTTCAGTAGAGACACAGAAAAATGCAGTTCTGAAAAAAGCGGTAGGATATAGCTTTTTTTGTTGTAAGCTATTGTTATTTATTCTTAAACGAGTCAGCTCACTTAATTCACCACCACAACTGTGTCTTGCTCCTGCTGCTTTTATTTACATTTTTTTAATCCGTTTCTGGCAGATCTCATTAAAGGACATTGAATTACAGGACAAGTCGGTGAGAAAACCCTTTGCCTAATCCACCTTATAACTGTTTAATTCATGTCAAAATCCTTACATATCTTGCTCCTTCCCCATATCGCAGTTGAAGATCTATAGATTAGAGAGAGCTGGGGTGGCAGACAGCTCAGACATCATTGCTCCGCCTCAGAGGTTCGTGGTCCTCCATTGTTCATGGTGTATATCAGGAGACAGACCCAAACAGATCCTTGAACTGTTCAGCACTATCTGAAAATTGTGTAACAAATAGTAGTGGGATTGCTTGGCACTGTAATCTTGACTGTCCTACTAAGACTACAAAACTATAGAGTAGTTGTATAAAGAAATCTAATTTGCACACGTTTGGGATACTTTCAGACTGAAGCAATCAGCTGTTATTCTTATTGAGTATTTTGCATGTTCAAAGTGCTTAGCAAATCGGGTGTCTTCTGTGGTGATTTCAAAAACCTGGTATCTCTTTTCCCTCTCCTGGGCTGGTGGAAACCACAGAGCTACTTCTGCTCCTGAGAAACCCCTGCAGCCTCTCCAGCCTGCAGCCTCTCCTCAGTCTGTTAAGCCTGCAGCCTCTCCTCAGTCTGTTAACCATCAGATTCCTCGCAGACAGAAATGTAAGAGCCACTCTCCAAAACCCTTATCCTGAAGGATATAATTATACTATCATGGCTGAGTCTATTATCTAGCCTTATGTGAACTACACATGCATAATGAGACAAAAACCAGTTAGAAGAAATCAACAGACATGTCTACAAACGTATTTAAAGCCACATCTATCTTCCACTTCCATGTTTTTTCTTTCCTTTTTCCTTTTTTTTTTTTAAGACAAAATGTTCACCATATTTGAGGAGACTGACCATGAGCTTGTAAGTAATTTAACTCATCATGTTCTGCGTTCTTTACATATGTATATTACATTATATTAGATTTTGGGTTCTAAAATGTTTTTTATGACAATCCACATTTTAGGCCTCTGAGGATTAAGCAGTACCAACAGCCTAATATCCAGCAACTCAACAGTGACTTCCTCCTAAATGACCTCCTGGCTTTGACCCTGTTAAATGTCTCACGATTTATGACTCTGGATTTGTGCTTCATATAAGACAATTACATTTATGTCAAATAAACTTCATGTCCTCAAAGGTATTAGTGGCTGTGGCTGTGGTTGTGTGTTGCAGTGTAGCGCTTCTGAAGACATCAGACTGTGAAGATGCTACAAATTTGTCTTTAGAGTGATATGACACTAACTTAATTATACCCACGCCTTCTGTGGCCTGTGCTGTAGCGCCTCCCTGTGACACAAACATACACCCATAATGTACAACTCAGGACATAATTAACATATCTTACCACCCCCACTTGTACTCAGGTTGTTATGCTAACAGAAATATTGAATGTAGACTCTTGTCATACACATCAATCTTCAAAAAGAACACCTGCAAACCTCTTCAATTTGAACTTATTTACAGGTTTGGTCATTACATCAGTGACCATGTCATCAGTAGAACAATACATCACTCTCCCCTCATTCACAATAAGTCACTCTCCCCTCATTCACAATAGATCTTATGAAGTGATACTTTATGTCTACATGTTTACATCTCTGTCTGTTTACAGGGTTTTTGGCAAGAGCTATTGTTCCCTGCTTGTCCTCATGTACTATAGTCTGTGTGTACTTGTAGTTATCTATACCTCCCAGTAACTGCTCTAGGTATATAGACACTCCTGTATGGTTGAAGGCAGTGCCATATATTCTGCCTAGCATGTGGATAGTGCAACGGTAGGTTGTTTTCTAGTCTTCCACGAGACAAGGGTGCTGTTATGACTAAGGCTCACACAATATCCTGTGGTACTGCGCCTTTCACTGGTATCAGCCGCCCAGTCGGCATCGCTGTAGGCCTGTATACCTAGGTTCTCACTGTTGTTTCTCCTAAAACTTAACCCTTTCTCTGCTGTGCCCTTAGGCTCAGCGAAGTACTGTGATAACCTGCTCACCACGAAACTCAAATCTGGCCTGGTGCAAGTAGCCAGGAATATAAGACTTCCCACAGCTTCCCTATACAGCCTGACATCTTCCATCTTTACAGCATCCTCAGTATACTCCAGCCTTTTTTCACAGGGTATCTCTCTGATCCTACAGTGTTGCATATTAAAATGCTAGTATCTTGTTAGTATACCTTTCCTGTGACCTCTTTAGACACCCATCTGAATGACTGAAATCGATAACCAGAAAATGCTTGGGTTCCCTCAAATCTTTCATTTTAAACTGGTCTGCAAGCAGCCCTTTCACCTTTTTCAGTCTTTCTTCATTGCTTGCTGTGATGATTAAGTCATCGAGCCATATGATGATGATCACCTTCCCTTCTTTTGACTCTTGGGTATATACACAGTGGTCGGCTGGGTATTGTGTGAATCCATTCTCAGTTAAACAATCATGCAAAACCCTATTACAGTTGCGTCCGGATTGTTTAAGACCATAAAGTTATTTCTCTAGCTTATAGACTACACCCTCTTTCACCTGATAACCCTCTGGTGGATTGATGTAGATCTCATAGTCTATGCGAGTGTGCAAGAACGCTGTTTTTACGCCCATTTGGTGCAGGAATTAATTCTCCTGTACTACCTTCTGTAGCAGCACCCTTACACTCGTCAGGTCTGCTGTGGGCGAAAACGTCTCCCCAAAGTCTTCTCCCATTCTGCTGTGGGTGAAAACGTCTCCCCAAAGTCTTCTCCCATTCTCTGGCTGTACCTCTCGGCCACAAATCTTGCTTTGTATTTGTTTTTTCCATCTACATCAGACTTGATCGCGTAAACCCATCTACCCCCCACTGTTTTCTTGCCTACTGGCAGTGCTGTCAGGGTTAAGGTCTTCTTCTCATTTAGGGACTGGATTTCCTCGTCCATGGCCTTTATCCATTTTTTAGAGTTAGCTGACTCCATTGCTTCCCCAAATGTCTGTGGAATGCCACACAACACTCTACACGCAAGTAACCTCTAGCCAGATACCTTTTACTCTCGGACTCACCACTTGTCACACTGTGTTGTGTTTGATTTTGGTCAGTATACCTCGATACTGCACCTGGACGACCACTACGCAGACTTCTACTTGGTACACTTGGCTCTGGAGCATTTTCTGTACTCCTACTGACCCCTTGCGCCTCACTACTTCTGACCCTCACACTGTCATCGCCATCACTTGGATCTGGCTGACCTGTCTCTGTCTGTTCTTCCACAGCTGTGTTGTTCACAAACTTCACTAGCCTGTGTTTTTGCACTTTTATCATATCCCACAAAATGCCCCTGGTCACATCTGGAGTCAAGTTTTCCCTTGTCCTGTTGTGTGTAGCATACAGACCCAAACTTTTGCATTTTAGACACATTGGGCTTCTTGTCTGTCAGCAGCTCATAAGGAGTCTGTCCTGTACGCCCAGTGGCGGTTCTACATTGAATTACTCCCCGGGCGAGACCATCCAAACATCCATAAACTGCAATATTATATTAACATGCCCTTACGTGCCAAATGTCTGTCATTAGACGCTATATTAATCTATCTTTTAGGGAGGAACAATTAGCTCCTTGGTTACTGCCTCGAATTCTACAGTGTGCTTGTTACACCTTCAGGTATGACTGGTTAACTACGCTAAACTAGCCTATAGTTAAACTATGCAAACTATGAGTTGCAGCAAATTGCAAATGTTGAAACTATCATAACATTCTGTTGGCTAATGACAAGGCTCAACATTAACCCAAATTATGTAATAATAACTGAACTTGTAACAGTTTTGTTGCAAAGCCAAATCTTATGGTGAAATTATATCTTGTGTTTGTTGAGCTAAGACCGAATTATTGTTGAGTATAGCAATCGTAGCATCATAGCTAGGAGGCTAACAAGCGTAAGAGTTATACCATGAATAACATTAGCCCTTCATTCATGGCATGGATAACGTAATCATGCAGGGAACAGTTGCATACCTTCATCTTTTGCTCGTTTCTACTCTTCTAATGGCTTTGACCTTTTTCTGTCCATCTCCTGTTTGTCACTCGACAGTCAACATACTGTATTCCCCATCCCCAACACTGTCACTGCCGACCAGGAGTTAAGATTAAACCAATTCACCTTGGTGACCGCATTTTGTATTGCCCTTTTTTATTAGCCCTTTCACAGAATTAAAAAAACGTGCAGGAATTCTAAACCTGTAAATATAATATTATGAAAGAAATGTGCATTATTGGGAAGGACGCTGACTTGACTGCAGAGTATTGACCGCTTGTGCATTGCATTTGAGAGACCCAGAGGTGAACTATCCCCCACGCCCCCTCCCCCTTCCCCTTCTTGTCACACACAGCTTCGGTGCAGAGGGCCTTCTCAGCAGGGGCGCCTGCAGCCAAAGGGGGCGCCAACTTGCCAATTTCCTACACACTGATATGATAGATAATAATAAAAAAAAAAAATTCTATATATTTTTTTCAAGCGCTCGTGAGGCCAACGGAATGGCGCACTTCATGAAATTGCGCCCTGGGCAAAGGCCCCCCCCGCCCCCCCCCCAAGAACCGCTACTGTGTACGCCGATTGAAACACCTGTTGCGTACCACTGCTGCTGTTTGTACTGCGTATTGCCATAGCTGCTTTGGTAGTTTACTTTCAACTAGCATGCACCTGCCCATCTCAAAAAGAGTACGCCAACCCCTCTCTGCAGTTCCATTTTGATGTGGGGAATATGGAGCTGACGTTTCATGTCTGATCTTGTTTTTCCTCAACAGAGCTTGGAAATCACTGCATGTGAACTCAGTTCCAATATCGGATCTGATGCACCTCACTTTCCCGTAAGGGGATACATCTGCTAGGAACTTTTCCGTAGCCTGTACTGTGTCACTTTTCTTCTTTAGAAAATATACAAACACTGCGTTTGAGTAATCATCAGTTAATGACTGCACATATTTGTACCCATCTATTGACTCTGTGGCTACAGGACCTGCAAGGTCTGTGCGTACCATCTGTAAGGGAGCTTTTTCTCTGGCATCAGGGTCCCTATTTCTGGTTTGGGTGAACTTTCTCTGTATACACACCTCACACTCTCATTCGGGTCTACCCACTTTGCGCTTGATCTGCATACCTTGAACAACATTCTGCAACCTAATGATATCACCATAGTTACAATGGCCTAATATCTCATGCCAGGGACGTCACTAGGTTTGAGAAACGGGTGGCTTAGCCCCCTGAGGACAAAAGGTGTTGCCCGCGCACCGAAAACATTTTCAGAGCACCAACTAAGGCTTTGTCAGTCAATTCATTATTTTAAGACCATGACACCTTCACCAGCTAAACTACACCAGCTAGATTGTGCTAAAATACAAATAAAAACAATGGTAGGTGCCATACATTCCTGCGCAAAATGAAGAGGGCAAGTGCTTCATAACTCATCATCATGTAAACATTATATAGAAGACTCTGTTCTCTAACCACCACACTACACTTACCAACATCTTCATAAAACAGGCCATCAGGATGGTTAACTCCCCTGCACCTCTTTCACCTTTCCCATTTCCCCCTCCACCTGCCAGAAAACTAGAAATCTGCACCACTAAGTGGCCATTAAGCCAGGAATGAAAACTTGGTCTAAACCCCCCATATGTCTGCCACATTATTTGAAATATACCTTTTTGCACCATTCACTTTACATTACTTTGTAATATGCACTCTGCTGCTTTGCAATAACCCTGTTTCTCTGTGTGTGTGTGTGTCAGATCATATCAATATAATGTGTATGCCATATTTTCCCAAAAGTACGATTAGTATTACAGCATAAAAGAAAGTAATTATATGGCTGTTTAATGAAATTATGTTTTAATAAATTAGGTTCATATTTTGTTGTGCACTGTATGTAGCATAGGGCAATTTTCACATCACAGTGTGCTCATGTTGAGTTGGTCAGAATAAGGGATGCATTCCATATGGGTCATCACCCTCACTTGCCATTTGTGTTGTGTTTTCACAGGTTGCAAATGCATACTTGATTTTCGACCTTTAACTTGTCATTTAACAGAGGGTTCATGTTAGACACGTTCTAATCAGGCATGTCATGCTGATGAGCATGCCACATCACACATTGAGACGCCCAACAAAATTAAATACACTAAGATGCCTGTTGGAAAAAAAGTTCGGCGGCCACAACGTTCGGAAACTTTCCCAATATAATTTGACATTTGCAACGTCTTTAACTCAAGGAATGCGTTGCACAATGCTGTGGCCAGCATGTGCAACGCATTGCGTAGCCTATCTGCGGCATCCAACCCAAACTGGGCGAGGAATTTTAAAAGAAGGGCTGCACCGCGCCTCTGCTATCCAGCTGCAGATGCCCCCGTACCACGTGACGTGACGCTTGACACAGAACCAATGAGTAGTAAAAAAATAGAGTGGCTTTGACAAAAAATAGGGTGGCTCAAGCCACCCTAAAATGGGTCTAATGACGTTGCTGTCTCATGCCATGTTTGTATATTGTGACATGCATTACACTTATCATTAGACTCGGCACTTAGTACCGGCATTAGTACCGGCACTGGTTATCAGGACATCTTTATCTTCTTTAAAGACAACCGTAGCCCCATTCGCAGTTGCTGCCTTCACTGAGAAAATGCTTTTGGGGTATGATTGTACAAACGAAGCGTCTCTCAGCGTTGCCTTGCATTGCTGTCCTCTGCTGTCAGTGAGGGAAACCTCAGCACTCCCTCTCCGCTGAGCAACCCCGCTGCACCTGGTGCCATCTGCCAGCTCAACACTATGTGTCTCTGGCCTGAAAGTACAGTTGAAACTCGTGAACATGGTGATGTCAGTGATGACATGAGTGGTAGCCCCCATGTCCACCCTCAGGCCCCTCTCCTGGATGCTGCACGCCAGCTGCCGCTGGACACCGGCCCCTTTGGACAAATGCTTGTTAGCAACTGCAAAAAAATGTCATTTAAATCATTCAGATATAACTGTAAATTTCCTGGACAAGATCCATATAACAAAAATATTATTAGGTAATAACACATGTAAGGTTTAAAATGGAAAATAGTGCCAGTGTTTGTGTGCTGCTGTCTGTGACAGTGAAGGGTTAATCCCCAGCTATTCTGAAAGGCCTCCTTCTCTACTGCTGCAAGTTTCTTTCACTTTCGATTTTGCTCTTCCTCAGCACACAGCACTAATCTCATACAGTAAATATTTTTCATACTATAATGTGACACGGGCATAAAGTCAAGCAGTGAGAGGATGAAGGTGATTATATACAGTAATGTGAAAAAGTCTTAGGCAGGTGTGAAAAAATGCTGTCAACTAGGAAAGCCATCAAGAATGGAAGTGGTAATCATTTTCTGTTTATCAATTGACATAATGCAGTGACTGAACAAAAGAGAAACCTAAATCAAATCAATATTTGGTGTGACCACCCTTTGCCTTCAAAAGAGCATCACTTAATATACACTCCTTGTATATTAAAAAGTTTGGACCCCTTTCCCCAATCTGATTCAGAATTTCAACAAGTTGCCATGACCACCTCTACATACCTAAATGCATTGAATTCCAGCAATAATAAGTATTTTGTTTTGTCAGCGTGAGGGTATCTATCAGCACATAATAACATAGGTATGTTATTTGTATAGAGTGACATTTGCACTACCAGTATGTGTATTGACTGGAACCTACAGACATAATTTTACACTCCTTTTGACTGCTCTTGACATGCAGGTACATAGTCTGTACTAAGCTGTAGCATGAAGCTCTGAATCACTCATTTATAAATGTCACTTTCTAATTCTTCTCCCTCTTAGGTTACTGTTGCCGGAGATCTGATCTGGCCACTCATCCAATCATCACAGACACCTACCACACCTCAACACTCATTCCCAGCACCTGTGCGAAGGACTATAAATAACAATTCCAACTAAATAGCAATTCCTCCTTTAACATATTATCTTCAACCTTGCTTCCCTGAACCTGTGTCTGCACGTCGAGACAAACTTTGCCAGTTTTTGTTTTTGATTGTGACATTATTTGCTTTCAGCCTCTGAGGCGCTGATTTTTATGTTTGTGTTCAGTTACTAAGTGCCTTTTTCATTTGTAAATGCAGTTGGATCCTCTTATTTTGAGTTATCACGTTCTGTAACAGCAGATGGCACCTGGCACCTGATTCACCATCTCTGGGCTTTCGAGAATGGAGTCAGGGACTGTCTGCTACGCAACACTCCAGAATCCCAAGATGGTAGATGGCCTGTAACAGCCTAAAATGGGGCTTGGTTAGTGTGTCAATATGATGACAGGAAATGAAAGCCTGCGAAAGTTCTGCCAGGAAGACGACAATGGCTGGGACGGGCGCTGTCTCCGACCAATCAGCGGCCGCCACCTGCTTTATAATGACCTGTCTAATTTACCTTTTTCGCTGCTTCAGGTGCCGACGTTTTCACGCATCCTCCTCCCTCCCCACCACCACCAGGTTGGTCCCTGTCCATCCGCCTGGGGGGAAAATTCTGGGTTCTGCTAAACGGCAACGGCTGGTTCTGCCGGATCCCAACGATGCAAGACCCAGGCTGATGACCAGACCTACGCCAAAGAATATCTATTTTCTAATTAATGTTCAGTTGTTTATTCTGACCATATTAAAATGCTTTAATTGGAATTCTTATTCTCTGAGTCTTTCTGGACGAACTTATGTGCTTGTTGTGCTCTGTCTCTCTCCCCTATCTGGAGCAGAAGAGCTATTTTTAAGAGGCAGACCTAGGCCTAGTAGATGGAAAAGGGATATCAGAGTGTAAAATAGTCAAGTGTCTCCAGCTAAGTAAATCAATTCCTGAGAAACCTTCTCATGCTAAAAGGAAAAATGGGCCTCACACTGTGTAGATTCCATCCTAAAACCTTGCATATGCCCAAGCCTCAGTTTGCGTTTGCACAAAAATACATATTGTTCTTAAACAATGAAATGCAAACATTTCTGCAAGCTGCCGGTTGTATTCCAGTCTGCCTTGAATTGTGTGGCCATGCATGAGAGAGTTACGCTCTGTCCACCATCATCCCACAATACTGACAAATTATTCATGCAAAACGGTGCATGGATACACCAAGGAGAATTTTATTGGGTGAGAAAGATAAACACAGAGTCAACGAGGATGTTTAATACATCAGTGAAATCATGAAATTAAGACGCCTAATCATGTTCTCCAAAATCATTATGACGTCACAATAATTCTGGACACCTGACAGGTTGTTATAAGTGTTCGAAGTTTTGAAAAGCCTGCACGTCGTAACAGCAGGTTAGTAGTTGCCGACAAGCCTTAATTTTTAGCCATATAATCAAACTGTCATCATACACTCTTTTTCGAGATTTTTAGAAGCCATCGAGTAGGGACATAGTGGGTCAAAAATCCCCAGGTTTTATCCGGTGGTCCATACCGGTCAAGATGGACATCTTTGATATCGCCCTCACTGTTTTATTAGGGCTACTAACCGTAACTTTTCCTCAACTTGTAAGTAGCCATTATGCTGTTTCATGGCATGTTCAGGTTTTCATGTTATATTCATGTCACACCTCATATATTACGAGGTGTGCAGTCATGTTGATAAAGATAATAGTCACGATGTCAAACTTCAATGTACATATCTCTGCAGCTGTTTCTCAACGGTCTTACACTTATGATTCCTCTAAGACATGCATTTCGTGTGAGTATTAACAAATTGTATTTTTGCCGTTGTAACATTTTTATCCGTGTCCCGAGCTGTTTGACAGATGTATTTATCAACACCTTTTCCTTATAGGAACTCAGAAAATACAACCGTAAGTGTTTCATGACACCCCCTGTAGGCCAGTTTAACAATTATAAGGACTTTGCTTTTAATGTTAAAATTGAAAAAACAAATCCTCTTCTCATTGTCGCCTCAGTGATCGTATCCTACCTGTCTGGGGAAGTTTCCAGTGTGCTTCAGGACAAGTATGAATACATGGCAAAGACCAACGAACAAAGCTTAACAGTAAGGCTACCATGCTCACACTATATCTGTTTTCTTTCAAACAAAACAACAACATTTACAAAACCAAATATAGCTCACATTATAGGATGCCAGACATAACAAAGGTTATATTTGTCAGATTCAGCATCTCCAGGAACAGCTAGCTGGTTGCAGGCTGTCTCAACAGCACCTACAACAGGAGAATGATACGTTAAAGGTGGGGGAAATAAAATGACAATGTGTTCTGTATATCATGAAGGATAGGTTAAGTATTTCTTCCTAGGACTAAATCGTTTATTTTTTATTTGATTAAAGCTGACTATCAGCTTGTATAGACAAGAACATTGCAGGGAGAAGGTCAAACTGCTTGAAAGTCGCGTCTCAAAAGAGGAGCAAAAAAACACAACTCTGGAAAGCATGGTAAGATTGACCTTTTTGTTGTGTTTTTAAAATGTATTCCTAAACAGGTCAGCTCACTATCATAAGATGCTAAACATAATAAATCTGGTTATATTTGTCAGAATCGAAAACTCAAAGACAGCCTGAATGCCTGCATGCATTCTAAAAACCGCCTGGAGTACGAGAATAATATGTTGAAGGTAGGGAAATGAAATGACAATGTGTTTTGTACATCAGAAAATATTGGTTCAGTGTTGCCTCATAAGACTAAATTGATCTTTTTTTTAATTAAAGCTGACTATCGATTTGAACAAAAAAGAAAATGGGAAGATACAGGAGAATGTGAAACTGCTTAAAAAATCCATTTCAGTAGAGACACAGAAAAATGCAGTTCTGAAAAAAGCGGTAGGATATAGCTTTTTTCTTGTTAGATATTGTTCTTTATTCTTAAACGAGTCAGCTCACTTAATTCACCACCACAACTGTGTCTTGCTCCTGCTGCTTTTATTTACAATTTTTTCATCCGTTTCTGGCAGATCTCATTAAAGGACATTGAATTACAGGACAAGTCGGTGAGAAACCCCTTTGCCTAATCCACCTTATAACTGTGTTTAATTCATGTCAAAATCCTTACATATCTTGCTCCTTCCCCATATCGCAGTTGAAGATCTATAGATTAGAGAGAGCTGGGGTGGCAGACAGCTCAGCCATCATTGCTCCGCCTCAGAGGTTCGTGGTCCTCCATTGTTCATGGTGTATATCAGGAGACAGACCCAAACAGATCCTTGAACTGTTCAGCATTATCTGAAAATTGTGTAACAAATAGTAGTGGGATTGCTTGGCACTGTAATCTTTAGTGCCCTACTAAGACTACAAAACTATAGAGTAGTCGTATAAAGAAATCTAATTTGCACACGTTTGGGATACTTTCAGACTGAAGCAATCAGCTGTTATTCTTATTGACTGTTCTGCACGTTTATAGTGCTTAGCAAATCAGGTGTCTTCTGTGGTGATTTCAAAAACCTGGTATCTCCTTTCCCTCCCCTGGGCTGGTGGAAACCACAGAGCTACTTCTGCTCCTGAGAAACCCCTGCAGCCTGCAGCCTCTCCTCAGTCTGTTAAGCCTGCAGCCTCTCCTCAGTCTGTTAAGCCTGCAGCCTCTCCTCAGTCTGTTAACCATCAGATTCCCCGCAGACAGAAATGTAAGAGCCACTCACCAAAACCCTTATCCCTAAGGATATAATTAAACTATCATTGCTGAGTGTATTATCTAGCCTTATGTGAACTACACATGCATAATGAGACAAAAACCAGTTAGAAGAAATCAACAGACATGTCAACAAACGTGTTTAAAGCCACATCTATCTTCCACTTCCACTTCCATGTTTTTTCTTTCCTTTTTTTTTTAAGACAAAATGTTCACCATATTTGAGGAGACTGACCATGAGCTTGTAAGTAATTTAACTCATCATGTTCTGCATTCTTTACATATGTATATTACATTATATTAGATTTTGGGTTCTAAAATGTTTTTATGACAATCCACATTTTAGGCCTCTGAGGATTAAGCAGTACCAGCAGCCTAATATCCAGCAACTCAACAGTGACTTCCTCCTAAATGACCTCCTGGCTTTGACCCTGTTAAACGTCTCACGATTTATGACTCTGGATTTGTGCTTCATATAAGACAATTATATTTATGTCAAATAAACTTCATGTCCTCAAAGGTAGTGGCTGTGGCTGTGGTTGTGTGTTGCAGTGTAGCGCTTCTGAAGACATCAGACTGTGAAGATGCTACAAATTTGTCTTTAGAGTGATATGACACTAACTTAATTATACCCACGCCTTCTGTGGCCTGTGCTGTAGCGCCTCCCTGTGACACAAACATACACCCATAATGTACAACTCAGGACATAATTAACATATCTTACCACCCCCACTTGTACTCAGGTTTTTATGCTAACAGAAATATTGAATGTAGACTCTTCTCATACACATCAATCTCCAAAAACAACACCTGCAAACCTCTTCAATTTTAACTTATTTACAGGTTTGGTCATTACATCAGCGACAATGTCATCAGTAGAACAATACATCACTCTCCCCTCATTCACAATAAGTCACTCTCCCCTCATTCACAATAGATCTTATGAAGTGATACTTTATGTCTACATGTTTACATCTCTGTCTGTTTACAGGGTTTTTGGCAAGAGCTATTGTTCCCTGCTTGTCCTCATGTACTATAGTCTGTGTGTACTTGTAGTTATCTATACCTCCCAGTAACTGCTCTAGGTATATAGACACTCCTGTATGGTTGAAGGCAGTGCCATATATTCTGCCTAGCATGTGGAGAGTGCAACGGTAGGTTGTTTTCTAGTCTTCCACGAGACAAGGGCGCTGTTATGACTAAGGCTCACACAATATCCTGTGGTACTGCGCCTGTCACTGGTATCAGCCGCCCAGTCGGCATCGCTGTAGGCCTGTATACCTAGGTTCTCACTGTTGTTTCTCCTAAAACTTAACCCTTTCTCTGCTGTGCCCTTAGGCTCAGCGAAGTACTGTGATAACCTGCTCGCCACGAAACTCAAATCTGGCCTGGTGCAGGTAGCCAGGAATATAAGACTTCCCACAGCTTCCCTATACAGCCTGACATCTTCCATCTTTACAGCATCCTCAGTATACTCCAGCTTTTTTTCACAGGGTATCTCTCTGATCCTACAGTCTTGCATATTAAAATGCTAGTATCTTGTTAGTATACCTTTCCTGTGACCTCTTTAGACACCCATCTGAATGACTGAAATCGATAACCAGAAAATGCTTGGGTCTCCTCAAATCTTTCATTTTAAAACTGGTCTGCAAGCAGCCCTTTCACCTTTTTCAGTCTTTCTTCATTGCTTGCTGTGATGATTAAGTCATCAAGCCATATGATGATGATCACCTTCCCTTCTTTTGACTCTTGGGTATATACACAGTGGTCGGCTGGGTATTGTGTAAATCCATTCTCAGTTAAACAATCATGCAAAACCCTATTCCAGTTGCGTCCGGATTGTTTAAGACCATAACGTTCTTTCTCTAGCTTATAGACTACACCCTCTTTCACCTGATAACCCTCTGGTGGATTGATGTAGATCTCATAGTCTATGGGAGTGTGCAAGTACGCTGTTTTTACGTCCATTTGGTGCAGGAATAAATTCTCCTGTACTACCTTCTGTAGCAGCACCCTTACACTCGTCAGGTCTGCTGTGGGCGAAAACATCTCCCCAAAGTCTACTCCCATTCTCTGGCTGTACTTCTCAGCCACAAATCTTGCTTTGTATTTGTCTTTTCCATCTACATCAGACTTGATCGCGTAAACCCATCTACCCCCCACTGTTTTCTTGCCTACTGGCAGTGCTGTCAGGGTAAAGGTCTTCTTCTCATTTAGGGACTGGATTTCCTCGTCCATGGCCTTTATCCATTTTTTAGAGTTAGCTGACTCCATTGCTTCCCCAAATGTCTGTGGAATGCCACACAACACTCTGCAGCAATAGTCTACCGTCATATGCACCCCATCAAACCTATCACCATCATTGTCTTCAGTTACAAATTCACGCAAGTAACCTCTAGCCAGATACCTTTTACTCTCGGACTCACCACTTGTCACACTGTGTTGTGTTTGATTTTGGTCACTATACCTCGGTACTGGACCTGGACGACCACTACGCAGACTTCTACTTGGTACACTTGGCTCTGGAGCATTTTCTGTACTCCTACTGACCCCTTGCGCCTCACTACTTCTGACCCTCACACTGTCATCGCCATCACTTGGATCTGGCTGACCTGTCTCTGTCTGTTCTTCCACAGCTGTGTTGTTCACAAACTTCACTAGACTAGTGTTTTTGCACTTTTATCATATCCCACAAAATGCCCCTGGTCACATCTGGAGTCAAGTTTTCCCTTGTCCTGTTGTGTGTAGCATACAGACCCAAACTTTTGCATTTTAGACACATTGGGCTTCTTGTCTGTCAGCAGCTCATAAGGAGTCTGCCCTGTACGCCGATTGAAAGACCTGTTGCGTACCACTGCTGCTGTTTGTACTGCGTATTGCCATAGCTGCTTTGGTAGTTTACTTTCAACTAGCATACACCTGCCCATCTCAAAAAGAGTACGCCAAGCCCTCTCTGCAGTTCCATTTTGATGTGGGGAATATGGAGCTGACGTTTTCATGTCTGATCTTGTTTTTCCTCAACAGAGCTTGGAAATCACTGCATGTGAACTCAGTTCCAATATCAGATCTGATGCACCTCACTTTCCCGTAAGGGGATACATCTGCTAGGAACCTTTCCGTAGCCTGTACTGTGTTCTTCTTTAGAAAATATACAAACACTGCGTTTGAGTAATCATCAGTGAATGACTGCACATATTTGTACCCATCTATTGACTGTGTGGCTACAGGACCTGCAAGGTCTGTGCGTACCATCTGTAAGGGAGCTTTTTCTCTGTCATCAGGGTCCCTATTTCTGGTTTGGGTGAACTTTCTCTGTATACACACCTCACACTCTCATTCGGGTCTACCCACTTTGCGCTTGATCTGCATACCTTGAACAACATTCTGCAACCTAATGATATCACCATAGTTACAATGGCCTAATATCTCATGCCATGTTTGTACATCGTGACATGCATTACACTTATCATTAGACTCAGTTTCAGTATGCAAATAATACAACTTGCCATACACATCAATGTCAAACCTGGTACCGGCACTGGTTATCAGGACATCTTTATCTTCTTTAAAGACAACCGTAGCCCCATTCGCAGTTGCTGCCTTCACTGAGAAAATGCTTTGGGGGTATGATGGTACAAACAAAGCGTCTCTCAGCGTTGCCTTGCATTGCTGTCCTCTGCTGTCAATGAGGGAAACCTCAGCACTCCCTCTCCGCTGAGCAACCCCGCTGCACCTGGTGCCATCTGCCAGCTCAACACTATGTGTCTCTGGCCTGAAAGTACAGTTGAAACTCGTGAACATGGTGATGTCAGTAATGACATGAGTGGTAGCCCCCATGTCCACCCTCAGGCCCATCTCCTGGATGCTGCACGCCAGCTGCCGCTGGACACCGGCCCCTTTGGACAAATGCTTGTTAGCAACTGCAAAAAAAATGTAATTTAAGTCATTCAGATATAACTGTACATTTCCTGGACAAGATCCATATCACAAAAAAAAATGATTAGGTAATAACACATGTAAGGTTTAAAATGTAAAATAGTGCCAGTGTTTGTGTGCTGCTGTCTGTGACAGTGAAGGGTTAATCCCCAGCTATTCTGAAAGCCCTCCTTCTCTACTGCTGCAAGTTTCTTTCACTTTCGATTTTGCTCTTCCTCAGCACACAGCACTAATCTCATACAGTAAATATTTTTCATACTATAATGTGACACGGGCATAAAGTCAAGCAGTGAGAGGATGAAGGTGATTATATACAGTAATGTGAAAAAGTCTTAGGCAGGTGTGAAAAAATGTTGTCAACTAGGAAAGCCATCAAGAATGGAAGTGTTAATCATTTCTGTTTATCAATTGACAAAATGCAGTGACTGAACAAAAGAGAAACCTAAATCAAATCAATATTTGGTGTGACCACCCTTTGCCTTCAAAAGAGCATAAATTCTTCTAGGTATACTTGCATACAGTTTACACTTAATATACACTCCTTGTATATTAAAAAGTTTGGACCCCTTTCCCCAATCTGATTCAGAATTTCAACAAGTTGCCATGACCACCTCTACATACCTAAATGCATTGAATTCCAGCAATAATAAGTATTTTGTTTTGTCAGCATGAGGGTTTCTATCAGCACATAATAACATAGGTATGTTATTTGTATAGAGTGACATTTGCACTACCAGTGTGTATTGACTGGAACCTACAAACATAATTTTACACTCCTTTTGACTACTCTTGACAAGCAGGTACATAGTCTGTACTAAACTGTAGCATGAAGCTCTGAATCACTCATTTATAAATGTCACTTTCTAATTCTTCTCCCTCTTAGGTTACTGTTGCCGGAGATCTGATCTGGCCACTCATCCAATCATCACAGACATCTACCACACCTCAACACTCATTCCCAGCACCTGTGCGAAGGACTATAAATAACAATTCCAACTAAATAGCAATTCCTCCTTTAACATATTATCTTCAACCTTGCTTCCCTGAACCTGTGTCTGCACGTCGAGACGAACTTTGCCAGTTTTTGTTTTTGATTGTGACATTATTTGCTTTCAGCCTCTGAGGCGCTGATTTTTATGTTTGTGTTCAGTTACTAAGTGCCTTTTTCATTTGAAAATGCAGTTGGATCCTCTTATTTTGAGTTATCACGTTCTGTAACAGCAGATGGCACCTGGCACCTGATTCACCATCTCTGGGCTTTCGAGAATGGAGTCAGGGACTGTCTGCTACGCAACACTCCAGAATCCCAAGATGGTAGATTGCCTGTAACAGCCTAAA
Organism: Coilia nasus; assembly: GCA_027475355.1. NCBI lineage: Eukaryota > Metazoa > Chordata > Actinopteri > Clupeiformes > Engraulidae > Coilia > Coilia nasus. The sequence continues at coordinate 8,744,143 of CM050211.1, read as the reverse complement.
ATGGGGCTTGGTTAGTGTGTCAATATGATGACAGGAAATGAAAGCCTGCGAAAGTTCTGCCAGGAAGACGACAATGGCTGGGACGGGCGCTGTCTCCGACCAATCAGCGGCCGCCACCTGCTTTATAATGACCTGTCTAATTTACCTTTTTCGCTGCTTCAGGTGCCGTTTTCACGCATCCTCCTCCCTCCCCACCACCACCAGGTTGGTCCCTGTCCATCCGCCTGGGGGGAAAATTCTGGGTTCTGCTAAACGGCAACGTCTGGTTCTGCCGGATCCCAACGATGCAAGACCCAGGCTGATGACCGGACCTACGCCAAAGAATATCTATTTTCTAATTAATGTTCAGTTGTTTATTCTGACCATATTAAAATGCTTTAATTGGAATTCTTATTCTCTGAGTCTTTCTGGCCGAACTTATGTGCTTGTTGTGCTCTGTCTCTCTCCCCTATCTGGAGCAGAAGAGCTATTTTTAAGAGGCAGACCTAGGCCTATAGTAGATGGAAAAGGGATATCAGAGTGTAAAATAGTCAAGTGTCTCCAGCTAAGTAAATCAATTCCTGACAAACCTTCTCATGCTAAAAGGAAAAATGGGCCTCACACTGTGTAGATTCCATCCTAAAACCTTGCATATGCCCAAGCCTCAGTTTGCGTTTGCACAAAAATATATATTGTTCTTAAACAATGAAATGCAAACATTTCTGCAAGCTGCCGGTTGTATTCCAGTCTGCCTTGAATTGTGTGGCCATGCATGAGAGAGTTACGCTCTGTCCACCATCATCCCACAATACTGACAAATTATTCATGCAAAACGGTGCATGGATACACCAAGGAGAATTTTATTGGGTGAGAAAGATAAACACAGAGTCAACGAGGATGTTTAATACATCAGGGAAATCATGAAATTAAGACGCCTAATCATGTTCTCCAAAATCATTATGACGTCACAATAATTCTTGACACCTGACAGGTTGTCATAAGTGTTCGAAGTTTTGAAAAGCCTGCACGTCGTAACAGCAGGTTAGTAGTTGCCGACAAGCCTTCATTTTTAGCCATATAATCAAACTGTCATCATACACTCTTTTTCGAGATTTTTAGAAGCCATCGAGTCCGGACATAGTGGGTCAAAAATCCCCAGGTTTTATCCGGTGGTCCATACCGGTCAAGATGGACATCTTTGATATCGCCCTCACTGTTTTATTAGGGCTACTAACCGTAACTTTTCCTCAACTTGTAAGTAGCCATTATGCTGTTTCATGGCATGTTCAGGTTTTCATGTTATATTCATGTCACACCTCATATAATACGAGGTGTGCAGTCATGTTGATAAAGATAATAGTCACGATGTCAAACTTCAATGTACATATCTCTGCAGCTGTTTCTCAACGGTCTTACACTTATGATTCCTCTAAGACATGCATTTCGTGTGAGTATTAACAAATTGTATTTTTGCCGTTGTAACATTTTTATCCGTGTCCCGAGCTGTTTGACAGATGTATTTATCAACACCTTTTCCTTTTCTAGGAACTCAGAAAATACAACCGTAAGTGTTTCATGACACCCCCTGTAGGCCAGTTTAACAATTATAAGGACTTTGCTTTTAATGTTAAAATTGAAAAAACAAATCCTCTTCTCATTGTCGCCTCAGTGATCGTATCCTACCTGTCTGGGGAAGTTTCCAGTGTGCTTCAGGACAAGTATGAATACATGGCAAAGACCAACGAACAAAGCTTAACAGTAAGGCTACCATGCTCAAATTATATCTGTTTTCTTTCAAACAAAACAACAACATTTACAAAACCAAATATAGCTCACATTATAGGATGCCAGACATGACAAATCTGGTTATATTTGTCAGATTCAGCATCTCCAGGAACAGCTAGCTGGTTGCAGGCTGTCTCAACAGCACCTACAACAGGAGAATGATACGTTAAAGGTGGGGGAAATAAAATGACAATGTGTTTTGTATATCATGAAGGATAGGTTAAGTATTTCTTCCTAGGACTAAATCGTTTATTTTTTATTTGATTAAAGCTGACTATCAGCTTGTATAGACAAGAACACTGCAGGGAGAAGGTCAAACTGCTTGAAAGTCGCGTCTCAAAAGAGGAGCAAAAAAACACAACTCTGGAAAGCATGGTAAGATTGACCTTTTTGTTGTGTTTTTAAAATGTATTCCTAAACAGGTCAGCTCACTATCATAAGATGCTAAACATAATAAATCTGGTTATATTTGTCAGAATCGAAAACTGAAAGACAGCCTGAATGCCTGCATGCATTCTAAAAACCGCCTGGAGTACGAGAATAATATGTTGAAGGTAGGGAAATAAAATGACAATGTGTTTTGTACATCAGAAAATATTGGTTCAGTGTTACCTCATAAGACTAAATTGATATATTTTTTAATTAAAGCTGACTATCGATTTGAACAAAAAAGAAAATGGGAAGATACAGGAGAATGTGAAACTGCTTAAAACATCCATTTCAGTAGAGACACAGAAAAATGCAGTTCTGAAAAAAGCGGTAGGATATAGCTTTTTTGTTGTTAGATATTGTTCTTTATTCTTAAATGAGTCAGCTCACTTAATTCACCACCACAACTGTGTCTTGCTCCTGCTGCTTTTATTTACAATTTTTTCATCCGTTTCTGGCAGATCTCATTAAAGGACATTGAATTACAGGACAAGTTGGTGAGAAACCCCTTTGCCTAATCCACCTTATAACTGTGTTTAATTCGTGTCAAAATCCTTACATATCTTCCTCCTTCCCCATATCGCAGTTGAAGATCTATAGATTAGAGAGAGCTGGGGTGGCAGACAGCTCAGCCATCATTGCTCCGCCTCAGAGGTTCGTGGTCCTCCATTGTTCATGGTGTATATCAGGAGACAGACCCAAACAGATCCTTGAACTGTTCAGCACTATCTGAAAATTGTGTAACAAATAGTAGTGGGATGGCTTGGCACTGTAATCTTTAGTGCCCTACTAAGACTACAAAACTATAGAGTAGTCGTATAAATAAATCTAATTTGCACACGTTTGGGATACTTTCAGACTGAAGCAATCAGCTGTTATTCTTATTGACTGTTCTGCATGTTTATAGTGCTTAGCAAATCAGGTGTCTTCTGTGGTGATTTCAAAAACCTGGTATCTCTTTTCCCTCCCCTGGGCTGGTGGAAACCACAGAGCTACTTCTGCTCCTGAGAAACCCCTGCAGCCTGCAGCCTCTCCTCAGTCTGTTAAGCCTGCAGCCTCTCCTCAGTCTGTTAAAATGTTTTTTATGACAATCCACATTTTAGGCCTCTGAGGATTAAGCAGTACCAACAGCCTAATATCCAGCAACTCAACAGTGACTTCCTCCTAAATGACCTCCTGGCTTTGACCCTGTTAAACGTCTCACGATTTACGACTCTGGATTTGTGCTTCATATAAGACAATTATGTTTATGTCAAATAAACGTCATGTCCTCAAAGGTATTAGTGGCTGTGGCTGTGGTTGTGTGTTGCAGTGTAGCGCTTCTGAAGACATCAGACTGTGAAGATGCTACAAATTTGTCTTTAGAGTGATATGGAACCAACAAGGTGCATCAAGATTATACTGGTAAACCAGCCCCTCGTACTTAATTTCATTTTGTACAGAGGGTCTGGACCAGATACTGTCAGAAACTATTTCTTCCTGGAGGTGTGAACTCTGCTGAAGTTTAAAACAAGCCTCTGTCTTCACCCAATCGCTAACGCCTGATGGTCACATATCCAATTAGCCTACCTACGCACTACGATTCAAATGTAGCACAGAAGGTCAACGTCACGGCTAACAAACACACGCTCTGTTCGCTGATTGGATCGGTCTTGCTGGGGCCGATTAAATGACCCTCAAGAGATTCCAGTCCAGACTCTGTACAAAATGAAATGATGTACGAGGGGCGGGTTTACCAGGCTACATCAAGATGGCAGTCCCCACAACATAGCTATATTTGTATCAAAGTCACAGAATCTACCCAGTCACTAGAACAACTACATGTATAATAGGACCTTTAAACTGCCCTGTCAATACCCAATCCATACCCCCTACTCAATCCGCTCTCAGACTGGCGTTCTCAGACTACCTCCTCCACTCACACATCACAAGCAGTAGGCCTGTGGGCCATTGTCAGCATGAAGGCAGCAATTAACAAGCTTACCAGGTGCAGGACATTTGGTTGGCCTAATAGTGACTTTAAAGGAGAAATTCAGTGTAAAATGAAAATTGGGATGTTAAAACATCATACCGAGTTGGTATGTTTGCTGAGGAGCAAAATTGAGTTAGCCTGTTGCATTCAAAACTTAACTATTTTCCCAGAAGGCTAACAATGGAAGTGCTACACGAAGCATGAAGATTATGCTATTACTAAACCATTAAAATAGTTCGAAGAAACTTCACATTCCATCTGTAGTACAAGAAAGGCCGTGGCATTCAAAACGAGGCACTGAGAACTTTGTAAGTGTACACAACGTTTATTAATAAAACAGTTTTGACAGGCAGTAGGGGAGACCAGGGTTGGTTGTCACACGGGTTGGTTGTCACACTCATCATATCTCGGCCACTAAAGGGCACTGATCAGCGTCGCTGACATAGAAATGTTCAGACATAGTGTTGGTGGTCATCTAGCCTGGCAAACCAGCCCCTCGTACTTCATTTCATTTTGTACAGAGGGTCTGGAACAGAGACCGTCAGAAACGATTTGCTGGAGTTGTGGACTCTGCTGAAGTTTTAAAAAAGTGCCTCTGCCTTTACCCAATCGCTAACGCCTGGTCATCACGTATGCAATTAGCCTACCTACGCACTACAATTCAATGTCAATGTCACAGCTAACGAACACACCCTCTGTTCACTGATTGGATCGATGTTTCTGGAACATCGCAAATGTACCTCAAGAGATTCCGGTCCAGACCCTCTGCACGAAATGAAGTACGAGGGGCGGGTTTACCAGGCTAGGGGTGATCTACATTGACAGTTCAAGTGTTTGACACAAAGTTTTGAGGTGAGATCAATATTAAGGTTTTTCATGTCAAAATGTAAATTTTCAGACCTTTAAGTTTTCTAGTTTTATAACTAATGGGTTGACTTTAGAAAAACTATTACCATTAAAAAGTATAAAGACAGAGCTATATTTTTGATATGTTTTTTCTTAGTTATGCTACAACTTGTGGCTGCTAGCGTCACTGCTAGTATACAAGGTCAGTTGGGGATGGTTGTCATGTGCCACCAATGGCCATATACTGTATGTATTCACTCTCTGACACACACACACAAATCTAAATAGTAACAATAGGCCAATCTAATTGTTCTAATCTATCTTTTGGTATAAAATAGTATGTATTCAGCAAGTCTATGTTTTATTTCAATGTTCCCAATGTAGATATTCCCAATGCCTGTGTGTTATACTTACATTCTGAATAAATTTCACTTCACTTTTTTCCAAAAATATTTCTATGTTATCATTTGTCCTCCCCCCATTGAAATAACATTGTGACAACCAACCCCATAGCATGTGACAACCAACCCCGCGACAGTGTCCATTTGGCAGCCCATATCTTTTGAACACAATGAATTTAAGACGATTTACGACCCTCCAGTCCTATGTGACCAAGGGGCGAGGGTGCTGTAGACCCACACTACGCTACACAACCACCAGGGAGCAAACTAGACCAATCAAGTACCAGACAACAATTGCAGTTATAAAACACACTTTATTAAATACATCTAAAAACTAAAAAGGTCCATAAGTCCAAGGCCACTCGTCCACGGCAAGCCAGTCCAGTCCAATAGTTGGTCTCCCCTCTAATCCAGAAGGAAGAGCAGGCCAGCGGCACAGCGGCTAGGAGACATCGTACTCCAGAGGTAACCTCCGCGGTAGCCGTCCACTGGAAGCTGGGAGAGAGAGGCAGAAGCTACTCAGATAGATGGGGAGGTGTAGACTTTTAAACCCCATTATGGCCCCTCCCAGCTTAGCCAGCACTTCAGCAAAACCCTCCCCATGCACAAGTAAGGGCAATTAATACAACGACACACTGCATACAATATTCCAATGGGATGATCACTGCAAATATCCTCACCACACACTACTAAAGGCAGTTAATATAACAGCACACTACACACAATATTTCAATGAGGTGATCACTACAAATACCCTCACAACACACAAATATGGGCAATTAATACAACAGCACGTTACATACAATACACCACATGCAATAAATCAGTGCAACAGCCACCACTAGGCTAGTAGTGTTACACAGTATTACTCAGGCTAAGAGGAGTGGGCCAAAGGTGAGAATGTCCAAAAAGAGTCTTTCCTGCCACCCAGCATAGGTGGCGGCAATATAGGGCCAAGAGGGGGAAGTCACCAAACAATGGACGAGAAAGCAGGCGTAGACAAAGCACGTTAAAAAGTACTTAACTTATGGAGAGACAAATAAGTGCACCCCCTCCGTTTCCGTCCCGCAGGCAACAAACTAGCCACAGGAGAAAGGTCCCCAGCCGTTCCAGACCAGACGAGCAGCGTAGCGCTAAATAATCCACACAGCACAGGGTACGTCCAGAGCGTCCAGCGGAGCAGAAAAAGACAGGCAGTGCAGGGAAGAAACAGGGTTTGAGAGGCACACACAGTACTAGTATAACCAGCAGACAGCAGAACAGTTGTAGGGAAGGAACGCCACTTATCTTAGTGAGGGGTGAATGATTCCACCCCTCAGTTGTTCCACAACACCACAGCAAACTCTAGAGCCGCTCCCATAGGGAGTTTGTTTCTTCTCAACAAGTTCTGCTCCACTTCTCCATAGGAGTCTCCCCACCGACGCAGCTGACGCTGGATGTTATCATCATCACAGGAGTTATTTCTAATAATATGACCCAAGTATTTTGAATGTGTTACAGTAGTCAACTGTTTCTAATTTAAATATTTTTGATCCTCCTTAGTCCTGGCAGTCGTGACAGGACTAAGGATGACTAATCTTTTTTGAAATATATTTGATGTCATACTGCATCCCATAATCTGAAGAGGCTCTCACCGGTTGCTGAAGACCAGCACTATATGGCGACAGAAAAACTAGATCATCGGCATACAACAGATGATTGACAAGCCTGTGCCCCACCATACATCCATCTTACACTCTTGTAGTTTCTTAGACAACTCATCCATATAGAAGTTGGAACAGGAGACAGTATTCCACCTTGCCTGACACCACTGGTAACCAGGAAAGAGCTGGAAGATGCATTGTCCCGTCTAACCTGTATGGTTTGATGGCAATACCAGTAATGCAAGATCCATATTAGACACAGTATAAAGGAACCCCTCGCTCGTGTAATTTAATGAAGAGTTTCCTATGATTAACATGGTCAAATGCCTTGGATGCATCTAGAAAACACATAAATACTGTTGAGTTATTCCTCTTATATTTGAGATAAGCTCTGTTAATGCATATAGACACAGATCTGTGCCATGTTTATGTTTAAAACCAAATTGATTGTCAGTGGTTACCACATGGGGCCTGTCCAACAAGATCCGCTCTAGAACTTTAGATACTACACTTAGCTAGTGCAATAGGTCTATAGTTGTCTGTGCTTGATGCTTTACAAGTTTTGTCTTTAATAACTGGTACCAATAGTACAGATAACAAGGAGTCAGGCAGTAATCCATGTGCTAACAGTCCAGAAAAACACAAAGCGAGTAGCACTGTAGCACTGAGAGTCTATAGCTTTCTTCACTGCCAGCTTCCCAATCGCATGGTGCACTTCATCTGGTCTAATGATCACCCCATCATTAAACAACACCATCAACCTTAAAAACAGAACTCTCAACACAGTTAAATATTTACCCAAAATGTTCCACGCACATCTCAGCAATATTACCATCCCCAGATACGCCATTAATACTGGATGGTAGAGGCATTTTAGTTATTAATAACTTTAACTTCTTTGCAAAATTCCTGAACATCATTCTGCTGAAGTTTCCTGGCCATGGAGTTTGCCTTTATCATCTGCTCATTCCTTTGGACATTTACAGCATATTTAAACATGCCGTTAGTATTTCTCTTAAGCGGAAACTCTGGGCCATGTGTAACTTTCCCAGCTGCTACCCAGTTTTGATGAGCTTCTTTAACCTCCGCATGAAGATCTGACACATATTCATTCCAAGTAGGCCTGGTCTTTTGTCTTATCTTTTCTTGGATAAAAAGCATACCATCGTTAATTAAAAACAGTTCCCTATATTTTCATACATATTAAATAAGTCATTCTGGTGGTCCTGGTTTTTACAGGTAATATCACAACATAGGCTATCACAATGCCACAGGTGGTACACTAACACTGCTGAGACTTATACTGTGAATTATACTTCCAGAGGTCACATTCAGAGAGCCTTCCCCAAACTATTTTCCTATGTTGGTGGCCATTATGGCTAGACAGTTAAGGTTTAACAACATAGAACCAGGTATGTGGTATGATATGGCCATACTACACAGGATCTCAGCCCCAGATAAGCACTCATGGGCATCAGCCGTGCATATACAGTGGTCCAGCAAGGATGCTGTATGCCATGCTTCACTGATATTTGTATATCTGTCCTCAGGCAAAAGTACTTTACTGGAAAGCACTGGTTTGCTATTTTGACAAAACTGCTAAATGTTGTCCAATATAAGGATTTATCATCCGAAATATCAGTATTCATATCACCCAATAAAAATACGCATGTACGTTCACTTTCCTTAATGAAAGAGCTAATAAAGAGTCTGTTGAGGTATTCATTTTCATTCTGGTTGCATTCATAAGGAGTGTAAATATTTAAAATAACAAATACATTCTTATCATGTGCACAGCAATACAATTAAGACGGTGGGAAGGAACGCCACTGAAAATAATCACGTTCTCCTAAGTTATTATGACGTAACAATAATTCTGGACACCTGACAGGTTGTCATAAGTGTTCGAAAGTTGCCCAGATCAGCCTTTATTTTAGCCGTATAATCAAACTCTCATCATACCGTCTTTTTCGAGATTTTTGGAAGTCATCGAGTCCGGACATATTGGGTCAAAAATCCCCAGGTTTTATCCCGGGGTCCATACCGGTCAAGATGGACATCTTTGATATCGCCCTCACTGTTTTATTAGGGTTACTAACCGTAACTTTCCCTCAACTTGTAAGTAGCCATGCTGTTTCATGGCATGTTCAGGTTTTCATGTTATATTCATGTCACACCTCATATATTACGAGGTGTGCAGTCATGTTGATAAAGAGAATAGTCAAACTTCAATATACATATCTGACTGGATTGTTCTGAGCTTTTGTGGGCGCTGTGTTAATATATTTGTGTCCGTGCGTGTGGATGCGTGCGTATTTCTCTGCAGCTGTTTCTCAACGGTCTTACACTTATGATTCCTCTAAGACATGCAGTTCGTGTGAGTATTAACAAACTGTGTTTATGCCGTTGTAACATTTTTATACTTTTCTATACATATGCTAATGTTATATTTTGTGGAGTCCCGAGTTGTTTGACAAATGTATTTATCTACAACTTTTCCTTTTCTTCAGGAACTCAGAAAATACAACCGTAAGTGTTTCATGACACGCCCTGTAGGCCACTTTAACAATGATAAGGACTTTGCTTTTAGTGTTAAAATTGAAAAAACAAATCCTCTTTTCATTGTCGCCTCAGTGATAGTATCCTACCTGTCTGGGGAAGTTTCCAATGTGCTTCAGGACAAGTATGAATACATGGCAAAGATCGACGAACAAAGCTTAACAGTAAGGCTACCATGCTTACACTATACCTGTTTTCTTTCATGCCAAAGCCAAACAACAACATTTACAAAACCAAATATAGCTCACATTATAGGATGCCAGACATAACAAATCTGGTTATATTTGTCAGATTCAGCATCTCCAGGAACAGCTAGCTGGTTGCAGGCTGTCTCAACAGCACCTACAACAGGAGAATGATACGTTAAAGGTGGGGGAAATAAAATGACAATGTGTTCTGTATATCATGAAGGATAGGTTAAGTATTTCTTCCTAGGACTAAATCATTTATTTTTTATTTGATTAAAGCTGACTATCAGCTTGTATAGACAAGAACACTGCAGGGAGAAGGTCAAACTGCTTGAAAGTCGCGTCTCAAAAGAGGAGCAAAAAAACACAACTCTGGAAAGCATGGTAAGATTGACCTTTTTGTTGTGTTTTTAAAATGTATTCCTAAACAGGTCAGCTCACTATCATAAGATGCTAAACATAATAAATCTGGTTATACTGTATTTGTCAGAATCGAAAACTCAAAGACAGCCTGAATGCCTGCATGCATTCTAAAAACCGCATGGAGTACGAGAATAATATGTTGAAGGTAGGGAAATAAAATGACAATGTGTTTTGTACATCAGAAAATATTGGTTCAGTGTTACCTCATAAGACTAAATTGATATATTTTTTTAGTTAAAGCTGACTATCGATTTGAACAAAAAAGAAAATGGGAAGATACAGGAGAATGTGAAACTGCTTAAAACATCCATTTCAGTAGAGACACAGAAAAATGCAGTTCTGAAAAAAGCGGTAGGATATAGCTTTTTTGTTGTTAGATATTGTTCTTTATTCTTAAACGAGTCAGCTCACTTAATTCACCACCACAACTCCTGCTGCTTTTATTTACAATTTTTTTATCGGTTTCTGGCAGATCTCGTTAAAGGAAATTGAATTACAGGACAAGTCGGTGAGAAAATCCTTTGCCTAATCCACCTTATAACCGTGTTTAATTAATGTCAAAATCCTTACATATCTTGCTCCTTCCCCATATCGCAGTTGAAGATCTATAGATTAAAGAGAGCTGGGGTGGCAGACAGCTCAGACATCATTGCTCCGCCTCAGAGGTTCGTGGTCCTCCATTGTTCATGGTGTATATCAGGAGACAGACCCAAACAGATTCTTGAACTGTTCAGCACTATCTGAAAATTGTGTAGGAAATAGTAGTGGGATTGCTTGGCACTATAATCTTTAGTGCCCTACTAAGACTACAAAACTATAGAGTAGTCGTATAAAGAAATCTAATTTGCACACGTTTGGGATACTTTCAGACTGAAGCAATCAGCTGTTATTCTTATTGACTGTTCTGCATGTTTATAGTGCTTAGCAAATCAGGTGTCTTCTGTGGTGATTTCAAAAACCTGGTATCTCTTTTCCCTCCCCTGGGCTGGTGGAAACCACAGAGCTACTTCTGCTCCTGAGAAACCCCTGCAGCCTGCAGCCTCTCCTCAGTCTGTTAAGCCTGCAGCCTCTCCTCAGTCTGTTAACCATCAGATTCCCCGCAGACAGAAATGTAAGAGCCACTCACCAAAACCCTTATCCTGAAGGATATAATTATACTATCATTGCTGAGTGTATTATCTAGCCTTATGTGAACTACACATGCATAATGAGACAAAAACCAGTTAGAAGAAATCAACAGACATGTCAACAAACGTATTTAAAGCCACATCTATCTTCCACTTCCACTTCCATGTTTTTTCTTTCCTTTTTTTTTTAAGACAAAATGTTCACCATATTTGAGGAGACTGACCATGAGCTTGTAAGTAATTTAACTCATCATGTTCTGCATTCTTTACATATGTATATTACATTATATTAGATTTTGGGTTCTAAAATGTTTTTTTGACAATCCACATTTTAGGCCTCTGAGGATTAAGCAGTACCAACAGCCTAATATCCAGCAACTCAACAGTGACTTCCTCCTAAATGACCTCCTGGCTTTGACCCTGTTAAACGTCTCACGATTTACGACTCTGGATTTGTGCTTCATATAAGACAATTATATTTATGTCAAATAAACTTCATGTCCTCAAAGGTATTAGTGGCTGTGGTTGTGTGTTGCAGTGTAGCGCTTCAGAAGATATCAGACTGTGAAGATGCTACAAATTTGTCTTTAGAGTGATATGACACTAACTTAATTATACCCACGCCTTCTGTGGCCTGTGCTGTAGCGCCTCCCTGTGACACAAACATACACCCATAATGTACAACTCAGGACATAATTAACATATCTTACCACCCCCACTTGTACTCAGGTTGTTATGCTAACAGAAATATTGAATGTAGACTCTTGTCATACACATCAATCTCCAAAAACAACACCTGCAAACCTCTTCAATTTGAACTTATTTACAGGTTTGGTCATTACATCAGCGACAATGTCATCAGTAGAACAATACATCACTCTCCCCTCATTCACAATATGTCACTCTCCCCTCATTCACAATAGATCTTATGAAGTGATACTTTATGTCTACATGTTTACATCTCTGTCTGTTTACAGGGTTTTTGGCAAGAGCTATTGTTCCCTGCTTGTCCTCATGTACTATAGTCTGTGTGTACTTGTAGTTATCTATACCTCCCAGTAACTGCTCTAGGTATATAGACACTCCTGTATGGTTGAAGGCAGTGCCATATATTCTGCCTAGCATGTGGAGAGTGCAACGGTAGGTTGTTTTCTAGTCTTCCACGAGACAAGGGCGCTGTTATGACTAAGGCTCACACAATATCCTGTGGTACTGCGCCTGTCACTGGTATCAGCCGCCCAGTCGGCATCGCTGTAGGCCTGTATACCTAGGTTCTCACTGTTGTTGCTCCTAAAACTTAACCCTTTCTCTGCTGTGCCCTTAGGCTCAGCGAAGTACTGTGATAACCTGCTCACCACAAAACTCAAATCTGGCCTGGTGCAGGTACCCAGGAATATAAGACTTCCCACAGCTTCCCTATACAGCCTGACATCTTCCATCTTTACAGCATCCTCAGTATACTCCAGCTTTTTTTCACAGGGTATCTCTCTGATCCTACAGTCTTGCATATTAAAATGCTAGTATCTTGTTAGTATACCTTTCCTGTGACCTCTTTAGACACCCATCTGAATGACTGAAATCGATAACCAGAAAATGCTTGGGTTCCCTCAAATCTTTCATTTTAAACTGGTCTGCAAGCAGCCCTTTCACCTTTTTCAGTCTTTCTTCATTGCTTGCTGTGATGATTAAGTCATCGAGCCATATGATGATGATCACTTTCCCTTGTTTTGACTCTTGGGTATATACACAGTGGTCGGCTGGGTATTGTATGAATCCATTCTCAGGTAAACAATCATGCAAAACCCTATTCCAGTTGTGTCCGCATTGTTTAAGACCATAAAGTTCTTTCTCTAGCTTATAGACTACACCCTCTTTCACCTGATAACCCTCTGGTGGATTGATGTAGATCTCATAGTTTATGGGAGTGTGCAAGTACGGTGTTTTTACGTCCATTTGGTGCAGGAATAAATTCTCCTGTACTACCTTCTGTAGCAGCACCCTTACACTCCTCAGGTCTGCTGTGGGCGAAAACGTCTCCCCAAAGTCTTCTCCCATTCTCTGGCTGTACCTCTCGGCCACAAATCTTGCTTTGTATTTGTCTTTTCCATCTACATCAGACTTGATCGCGTAAACCCATCTACCCCCCACTGTTTTCTTGCCTACTGGCAGTGCTGTCAGGGTAAAGGTCTTCTTCTCATTTAGGGACTGGATTTCCTCGTCCATGGCCTTTATCCATTTTTTAGTGTTAGCTGACTCCATTGCTTCCCCAAATGTCTGTGGAATGCCACACAACACTGCAGCAATAGTCTACCGTGATATGCACCCCATCAAACCTATCACCATCATTGTCTTCAGTTACAAAGTCACGCAAGTAACCTCTAGCCAGATACCTTTTACTCTCGGACTCACCACTTGTCACACTGTGTTGTGTTTGATTTTGGTCAGTATACCTCGGTACTGCACCTGGACGACCACTACGCAGACTTCTACTTGGTACACTTGGCTCTGGAGCATTTTCTGTACTCCTACTGACCCCTTGCGCCTCACTACTTCTGACCCTCACACTGTCATCGCCATCACTTGGATCTGGCTGACCTGTCTCTGTCTGTTCTTCCACAGCTGTGTTGTTCACAAACTTCACTAGCCTGTGTTTTTGCACTTTTATCATATCCCACAAAATGCCCCTGGTCACATCTGGAGTCAAGTTTTCCCTTGTCCTGTTGTGTGTAGCATACAGACCCAAACTTTTGCATTTTAGACACATTGGGCTTCTTGTCTGTCAGCAGCTCATAAGGAGTCTGTCCTGTACGCCCAGTGGCGGTTCTACATTGAATTACTCCCCGGGCGAGACCATCCAAACATCCATAAACTGCAATATTATATTAACATGCCCTTACGTGCCAAATGTCTGTCATTAGACGCTATATTAATCTATCTTTTAGGGAGGAACAATTAGCTCCTTGGTTACTGCCTCGAATTCTACAGTGTGCTTGTTACACCTTCAGGTATGACTGGTTAACTACGCTAAACTAGCCTATAGTTAAACTATGCAAACTATGAGTTGCAGCAACTTGCAAATGTTGAAACTATCATAACATTCTGTTGGCTAATGACAAGGCTCAACATTAACCCAAATTATGTAATAATAACTGAACTTGTAACAGTTTTGTTGCAAAGCCAAATCTTATGGTGAAATTAGATCTTGTGTTTGTTGAGCTAAGACCGAATTATTGTTGAGTATAGCAATCGTAGCATCATAGCTAGGAGGCTAACAAGCGTAAGAGTTATGCCATGAATAACATTAGCCCTTCATTCATGGCATGGATAACGTAATCATGCAGGGAACAGTTGCATACCTTCATCTTTTGCTCGTTTCTACTCTTCTAATGGCTTTGACCTTTTTCTGTCCATCTCCTGTTTGTCACTCGACAGTCAACATACTGTATTTCCCATCCCCAACACTGTCACTGCCGACCAGGAGTTAAGATTAAACCAATTCACCTTGGTGACCGCATTTTGTATTGCCCTTTTTTTATTAGCCCTTTCACAGAATTAAAAAAACGTGCAGGAATTCTAAACCTGTAAATATAATATTATGAAAGAAATGGAAGGACGCTGACTTGACTGCAGAGTATTGACCGCTTGTGCATTGCATTTGAGAGACCCAGAGGTGAACTATCCCCCACGCCCCCTCCCCCTTCCCCTTCTTGTCACACACAGCTTCGGTGCAGAGGGCCTTCTCAGCAGGGGCGCCTGCAGCCAAAGGGGGCGCCAACTTGCCAATTTCCTACACACTGATATGATAGATAATAATAAAAAAAAAATTGGTAGTTTACTTTCAACTAGCATGCACCTGCCCATCTCAAAAAGAGTACGCCAACCCCTCTCTGCAGTTCCATTTTGATGTGGGGAATATGGAGCTGACGTTTCATGTCTGATCTTGTTTTTCCTCAACAGAGCTTGGAAATCACTGCATGTGAACTCAGTTCCAATATCGGATCTGATGCACCTCACTTTCCCGTAAGGGGATACATCTGCTAGGAACTTTTCCGTAGCCTGTACTGTGTCACTTTTCTTCTTTAGAAAATATACAAACACTGCGTTTGAGTAATCATCAGTGAATTCACTGCACATAATTTGTACCCATCTATTGACTCTGTGGCTACAGGACCTGCAAGGTCTGTGCGCACCATCTGTAAGGGAGCTTTTTCTCTGTCATCAGGGTCCCTATTTCTGGTTTGGGTGAACTTTCTCTGTATACACACCTCACACTCTCATTCGGGTCTACCCACTTTGCGCTTGATCTGCATACCTTGAACAACATTCTGCAACCTAATGATATCACCATAGTTACAATGGCCTAATATCTCATGCCATGTTTGTATATCATGACATGCATTACACTTATCATTAGACTCAGTTTCAGTATGCAAATAATACAACTTGCCATACACATCAATGTCAAACCTGGTACCGGCACTGGTTATCAGGACATCTTTATCTTCTTTAAAGACAACCGTAGCCCCATTCGCAGTTGCTGCCTTCACTGAGAAAATGCTTTGGGGGTATGATGGTACAAACAAAGCGTCTCTTAGCGTTGCCTTGCATTGCTGTCCTCTGCTGTCAATGAGGGAAACCTCAGCACTCCCTCTCCGCTGAGCAACCCCGCTGCACCTGGTGCCATCTGCCAGCTCAACACTATGTGTCTCTGGCCTGAAAGTACAGTTGAAGCTCGTGAAAATGGTGATGTCAGTGATGACATGAGTGGTAGCCCCCATGTCCACCCTCAGGCCCCTCTCCTGGATGCTGCACGCCAGCTGCCGCTGGACACCGGCCCCTTTGGACAAATGCTTGTTAGCAACTGCAAAAAAAATGTAATTTAAGTCATTCAGATATAACTGTACATTTCCTGGACAAGATCCATATCACAAAAAAAAATTATTAGGTAATAACACATGTAAGGTTTAAAATGTAAAATAGTGCCAGTGTTTGTGTGCTGCTGTCTGTGACAGTGAAGGGTTAATCCCCAGCTATTCTGAAAGCCCTCCTTCTCTACTGCTGCAAGTTTCTTTCACTTTCGATTTTGCTCTTCCTCAGCACACAGCACTAATCTCATACAGTAAATATTTTTCATACTATAATGTGACACGGGCATAAAGTCAAGCAGTGAGAGGATGAAGGTGATTATATACAGTAATGTGAAAAAGTCTTAGGCAGGTGTGAAAAAATGTTGTCAACTAGGAAAGCCATCAAGAATGGAAGTGGTAATCATTTCTGTTTATCAATTGACAAAATGCAGTGACTGAACAAAAGAGAAACCTAAATCAAATCAATATTTGGTGTGACCACCCTTTGCCTTCAAAAGAGCATCAATTCTTCTAGGTATACTTGCATACAGTTTACACTTAATATACACTCCTTGTATATTAAAAATTTTGGACCCCTTTCCCCAATCTGATTCAGAATTTCAACAAGTTGCCATGACCACCTCTACATACCTAAATGCATTGAATTCCAGCAATAATAAGTATTTTGTTTTGTCAGCATGAGGGTTTCTATCAGCACATAATAACATAGGTATGTTATTTGTATAGAGTGACATTTGCACTACCAGTGTGTATTGACTGGAACCTACAGACATAATTTTACACTCCTTTTGACTACTCTTGACAAGCAGGTACATAGTCTGTACTAAACTGTAGCATGAAGCTCTGAATCACTCATTTATAAATGTCACTTTCTAATTCTTCTCCCTCTTAGGTTACTGTTGCCGGAGATCTGATCTGGCCACTCATCCAATCATCACAGACACCTACCACACCTCAACACTCATTCCCAGCACCTGTGCGAAGGACTATAAATAACAATTCCAACTAAATAGCAATTCCTCCTTTAACATATTATCTTCAACCTTGCTTCCCTGAACCTGTGTCTGCACGTCGAGACAAACTTTGCCAGTTTTTGATTGTGACATTATTTGCTTTCAGCCTCTGAGGCGCTGATTTTTATGTTTGTGTTCAGTTACTAAGTGCCTTTTTCATTTGAAAATGCAGTTGGATCCTCTTATTTTGAGTTATCACGTTCTGTAACAGCAGATGGCACCTGGCACCTGATTCACCATCTCTGGGCTTTCGAGAATGGAGTCAGGGACTGTCTGCTACGCAACACTCCAGAATCCCAAGATGGTAGATGGCCTGTAACAGCCTAAAATGGGGCTTGGTTAGTGTGTCAATATGATGACAGGAAATGAAAGCCTGCGAAAGTTCTGCCAGGAAGACGACAATGGCTGGGACGGGCGCTGTCTCCGACCAATCAGCGGCCGCCACCTGCTTTATAATGACCTGTCTAATTTACCTTTTTCGCTGCTTCAGGTGCCGACGTTTTCACGCATCCTCCTCCCTCCCCACCACCACCAGGTTGGTCCCTGTCCATCCGCCTGGGGGGGAAATTCTGGGTTCTGCTAAACGGCAACGGCTGGTTCTGCCGGATCCCAACGATACAAGACCCAGGCTGATGACCGGACCTACGCCAAAGAATATCTATTTTCTAATTAATGTTCAGTTGTTTATTCTGACCATATTAAAATGCTTTAATTGGAATTCTTATTCTCTGAGTCTTTCTGGACGAACTTATGTGCTTGTTGTGCTCTGTCTCTCTCCCCTATCTGGAGCAGAAGAGCTATTTTTAAGAGGCAGACCTAGGCCTATAGTAGATGGAAAAGGGATATCAAGTGTAAAATAGTCAAGTGTCTCCAGCTAAGTAAATCAATTCCTGACAAACCTTCTCATGCTAAAAGGAAAAATGGGCCTCACACTGTGTAGATTCCATCCTAAAACCTTGCATATGCCCAAGCCTCAGTTTGCGTTTGCACAAAAATATATATTGTTCTTAAACAATGAAATGCAAACATTTCTGCAAGCTGCCGGTTGTATTCCAGTCTGCCTTGAATTGTGTGGCCATGCATGAGAGAGTTATGCTCTGTCCACCATCATCCCACAATACTGACAAATTATTCATGCAAAACGGTGCATGGATACACCAAGGAGAATTTTATTGGGTGAGAAAGATAAACAGAGTCAACGAGGATGTTTAATACATCAGGGAAATCATGAAATTAAGACGCGTAATCATGTTCTCCAAAATCATTATGACGTCACAATAATTCTGGACACCTGACAGGTTGTCATAAGTGTTCGAAGTTTTGAAAAGCCTGCACGTCGTAACAGCAGGTTAGTAGTTGCCGACAAGCCTTCAGTTTTAGCCTAGGGTGACCAGATTTCCAGAGTCTAAAACCGGGACACTATGTGTGACGTCATGCGCGTGCACATTCTCTTAGGCATTGTTGTGTAGTAGTCTAGTCTGCTATCGAAGAAAACCGTTAAAACACGACCGCTGTATAGCCTACTGCAAGATACATTGTAACATTGACTGCGAAGATTTCCCAGAGCGCACCTTCCATTGTCACTCACACACACACACACATTGACTCTGAATTACTGGAAACTTCATTAGGCTTCAATTTAACAGTTTTGTATATGCGATCGCTGTAATTTGGGCAGCTTGATGTGGTGTTGGGTGAAAACCGGGACATTTTTGCGTCCCGACGGGCTTTTGTCGGGACTCGGGACACGCGACTAAAAATCGGGACAGTCCCGGTCAAACCGGGACGTCTGGTCACCCTATTTTAGCCATATAATCAAACTGTCATCATACACTCTTTTTCGAGATTTTTAGAAGCCATCGAGTCCGGACATAGTGGGTCAAAAATCCCCAGGTTTTATCCGGTGGTCCATACCGGTCAAGATGGACATCTTTGATATCGCCCTCACTGTTTTATTAGGGCTACTAACCGTAACTTTTCCTCAACTTGTAAGTAGCCATTATGCTGTTTCATGGCATGTTCAGGTTTTCATGTTATATTTATGTCACACCTCATATATTACGAGGTGTGCAGTCATGTTGATAAAGATAATAGTCACGATGTCAAACTTCAATGTACATATCTCTGCAGCTGTTTCTCAACGGTCTTACACTTATGATTCCTCTAAGACATGCATTTCGTGTGAGTATTAACAAATTGTATTTTTGCCGTTGTAACATTTTTATCCGTGTCCCGAGCTGTTTGACAGATGTATTTATCAACACCTTTTCCTTTTCTAGGAACTCAGAAAATACAACCGTAAGTGTTTCATGACACCCCCTGTAGGCCAGTTTAACAATTATAAGGACTTTGCTTTTAATGTTAAAATTGAAAAAAACAAATCCTCTTCTCATTGTCGCCTCAGTGATCGTATCCTACCTGTCTGGGGAAGTTTCCAGTGTGCTTCAGGACAAGTATGAATACATGGCAAAGACCAACGAACAAAGCTTAACAGTAAGGCTACCATGCTCAAACTATATCTGTTTTCTTTCAAACAAAACAACAACATTTACAAAACCAAATATAGCTCACATTATAGGATGCCAGACATGACAAATCTGGTTATATTTGTCAGATTCAGCATCTCCAGGAACAGCTAGATGGTTGCAGGCTGTCTCAACAGCACCTACAACAGGAGAATGATACGTTAAAGGTGGGGGAAATAAAATGACAATGTGTTTTGTATATCATGAAGGATAGGTTAAGTATTTCTTCCTAGGACTAAATCGTTTATTTTTTATTTGATTAAAGCTGACTATCAGCTTGTATAGACAAGAACAGTGCAGGGAGAAGGTCAAACTGCTTGAAAGTCGCGTCTCAAAAGAGGAGCAAAAAAACACAACTCTGGAAAGCATGGTAAGATTGACCTTTTTGTTGTGTTTTTAAAATGTATTCCTAAACAGGTCAGCTCACTATCATAACATGCTAAACATAATAAATCTGGTTATATTTGTCAGAATCGAAAACTGAAAGACAGCCTGAATGCCTGCATGCATTCTAAAAACCGCCTGGAGTACGAGAATAATATGTTGAAGGTAGGGAAATAAAATGACAGTGTGTTTTGTACATCAGAAAATATTGGTTCAGTGTTACCTCATAAGACTAAATTGATATATTTTTTAATTAAAGCTGACTATCGATTTGAACAAAAAAGAAAATGGGAAGATACAGGAGAATGTGAAACTGCTTAAAACATCCATTTTAGTAGAGACACAGAAAAATGCAGTTCTGAAAAAAGCGGTAGGATATAGCTTTTCTGTTGTTAGATATTGTTCTTTATTCTTAAACGAGTCAGCTCACTTAATTCACCACCACAACTCCTGCTGCTTTTATTTACAATTTTTTTATCCGTTTCTGGCAGATCTCGTTAAAGGACATTGAATTACAGGACAAGTCGGTGAGGAAATCCTTTGCCTAATCCACCTTATAACCGTGTTTAATTCATGTCAAAATCCTTACATATCTTGCTCCTTCCCCATATCGCAGTTGAAGATCTATAGATTAAAGAGAGCTGGGGTGGCAGACAGCTCAGACATCCTTGCCCTGCCTCAGAGGTTCGTGGTCCTCCATTGTTCATGGTGTATATCAGGAGACAGACCCAAACAGATTCTTGAACTGTTCAGCACTATCTGAAAATTGTGTAGGAAATAGTAGTGGGATTGCTTGGCACTATAATCTTTAGTGCCCTACTAAGACTACAAAACTATAGAGTAGTCGTATAAAGAAATCTAATTTGCACACGTTTGGGATACTTTCAGACTGAAGCAATCAGCTGTTATTCTTATTGACTGTTCTGCATGTTTATAGTGCTTAGCAAATCAGGTGTCTTCTGTGGTGATTTCAAAAACCTGGTATCTCTTTTCCCTCCCCTGGGCTGGTGGAAACCACAGAGCTACTTCTGCTCCTGAGAAACCCCTGCAGCCTGCAGCCTCTCCTCAGTCTGTTAAGCCTGCAGCCTCTCCTCAGTCTGTTAACCATCAGATTCCCCGCAGACAGAAATGTAAGAGCCACTCACCAAAACCCTTATCCTGAAGGATATAATTATACTATCATTGCTGAGTGTATTATCTAGCCTTATGTGAACTACAGATGCATAATGAGACAAAAACCAGTTAGAAGAAATCAACAGACATGTCAACAAACGTATTTAAAGCCACATCTATCTTCCACTTCCACTTCCATGTTTTTTCTTTCCTTTTTTTTTAAGACAAAATGTTCACCATATTTGAGGAGACTGACCATGAGCTTGTAAGTAATTTAACTCATCATGTTCTGCATTCTTTACATATGTATATTACATTATATTAGATTTTGGGTTCTAAAATGTTTTTTATGACAATCCACATTTTAGGCCTCTGAGGATTAAGCAGTACCAACAGCCTAATATCCAGCAACTCAACAGTGACTTCCTCCTAAATGACCTCCTGGCTTTGACCCTGTTAAACGTCTCACGATTTACGACTCTGGATTTGTGCTTCATATAAGACAATTATATTTATGTCAAATAAACTTCATGTCCTCAAAGGTATTAGTGGCTGTGGTTGTGTGTTGCAGTGTAGCGCTTCTGAAGACATCAGACTGTGAAGATGCTACAAATTTGTCTTTAGAGTGATATGAAACCAACAAGGTGCATCAAGATTATCCTGGTAAACCAGCCCCTTGTACTTAATTTCATTTTGTACAAAGGGTCTGGACCAGATACTGTCAGAAACTATTTATTCCTGGAGGTGTGAACTCTGCTGAAGTTTAAAACAAGCCTCTGCCTTCATCCAATCGCTAACACCTTATAGTCACATATGCAATTAGCCTACCTACGCACTACGATTCAAATGTAGCACACAAGGTCAACGTCACGGCTAAGGAACACACCCTCTGTTCGCTGATTGGATCGGTCTTACTTGGACTTGCTAAATGACCCTCAAGAGATTCCGGTCCAGACTAAGGGGGTAGGAGCATAGGCAGAAGTTGAAGCACCCATGGGGAAATCCAATTTAGCATCACTTTGAAATCAAATAGCCTAACTTTACATGAGAGGGACTCTGTGTCTTGATATTGGCATTGTTCTAAACCGGAGAGGACACAGCACAACATATTTCCTTCGATCGGAAATCTGTCATGTTATTGCCTTGTAAGAAACGTTTATCTGAAATTGTGCTAAAAATGGCGTCACAAATCATGCGACGACTAGCGAGTTTCTGTCGCACAGGAGAAAATTTACCGTACTTTTTGAATAACAAGCCGTAGCCATAGTCATGCCCCTTCACTTTTCTATTCATGTTGGGCAAACATTTACATCAGTATTTCTCAAAAAATAAGCTTAGAACTTAGAATTTGTTTGTAAGTAGAATCACTATCTTTATGGATTTTACTATTCGATGGAAGTGAATTGAGAAAGATGGCTAAGCTAAGCTACACGCTATAGCTTGTAGTTTACATGCTAACTAGCTAGCTCCCTTGACATGCTGGCTTGCAAGACTGCCTGCAACCAAAGTTAGTTGACGAAGAATCAAGTCCCTACATACCATATTAGCCTTCCATTCCACTAAGTAATTGCAGCTATAACGGCAGAAGAATACTTATTAAGAAAATTATCGTACGCTGTATGATTTGTGATTGAGCATCTACCACTCAATTTATAGTATTTGGGTTCGCTGGCCGACCCCGCGCTTGCGCAGTTGCTTGGTGACCAATTAAAAATCTCAAAATCGTGCTTCAACCATAGACAGTAGAAGAGAATGGACCGTGGGATGGCGTTGTTTTCAATAGGAGCCGTTGAAGCACAATTTTGAGATTTTTAATCACTTAGTGGAATGGGAGGCTAATACGTGGGGACTTGATTCTTCGTCTACTAACTTTGGTTCCAGACAGTCTTGCAAGACAGCATGTCAGGGGAGCTAGCTAGTTAGCATGTTAACTACAAGCTATATGGCTGTAGCGTGTAGCTTAGCTTAGCCATTTTTCTCAATTCACTTGCATCGTATAGTAAAATCCATAAAGATAGCGATTCTGCTTACAAACAAATACCAAGTTCTAAGCTTATTTTTCGGGAAATAGTGATGTAAATGTTTCCCCAACATGAATAGAAAAGTAAACGGGCATGACTGTGGCTACAGCTTGTTATCCAACCAGTACGGTAAATTTTCTCCTGTGCGACAGAAACTCACTAGCCGTCGCATGATTTATGGCATCATTTTTAGCATAATTTCAGATAAACGTTTCTTACAAGGCAATAACATGACAGATTTCCGATCGAAGCAAATATGTTTTGCTGTGTCCTCTCCGGTTTACAACAATGCCAATATCAAGGTACGGATGGCTTCTCGTGTAAAGTTGTTTGATTTCAAAGTGACGCGAAAATGAATGGAAGTCAACGGAATGCTACATGCTATTGGTCCCTTTCCGGGTTGAGATTTCCCCATGGGTGCTTCAAATTCCGGATATATTCCTACCCCCTTGGCTTCAACGGCTCCCATTGAAAACGACGCCATCCCACGGTCCATTCTCTTCTACTGTCTATGGTCCAGACCCTCTGTACAAAATGAAATGAAGTACGAGGGGCGGGTTTACCAGGCTACAACTATTCCACCTGTCTACATTATAAATGCAATGACACTGCCCATAACTCATTACAAAATTCTACATTCACCAACACATTTTATATTTAATAACTGTAATTAAATACTCTACTTCCAGCATGCCCGGTAAACAGGAAGTAAGTCCTCTTACAATATTATTGTTTATTGGTGGCAACGATTGCTAAATGGACAAAATGAGTGTTGAATTCACAAGATGCATTAAACCGGCTCATACTACGATTTTTTTTCAAATAATTACTGTCTTGTGATATAGGCAGTACCCTGGATGATTATAAAGACATCACAAGTTGTTTGAAAAGAATCGGTGATATAAATCACAAGCTGTAGGCTATGAGTGTTTAATTGACAATGATGCATTAAATCAGCTCATAGTATGATTTTTTTTAATAATTACTGTCTTGTGATATATACCCTGGATGATTATAAAGACATCACAACTTGTTTGAAAAGAAGCTGTAATATACATCACAAGTTGTATGAGTGTTGAATTCACAAAGATGCATTAAATCGGATCATAGTATGATTTTTTAATAATTACTGTCTTGTGATATATACCCTGGATGATTATGAAGAGTTGTTTGAAATAATATAAATCATAAGTTAAATGAGTGTCTCTGAATGTGTCGAATATCTAATATCAAACCAATTCAACCGCGGTCATTAAAATACCATTTTAATATGTCACACCTGTGTATTGAGTTGAATATTTAAAAGTGCTGATGATTGTGAATTTACTATCACAGTATGATTAAAAACTAGCCAGAATGATACCGGTAGGATGTAAGGCAACTAAAAATATGCAAATGATAGACGGTACGTTACATTCAGTGCTTCAGATGATCTGTTAAACCCTGGTGATGCTGAGGATGGGGCTGATGGGGACCCAAAATCAAATTCAGAGCCCAATAAAGGCTTGGCCCGGCCCATGCAATGCTAATGAAGATACACACATTACAAGTGCATATGTGGATTTTCATTAGCATTTTGAATAAAGTGTATGTGTATAAATGCCCTCATAGTCCTCTTGTGCGTTGGTTTGTTGATTATTCTCTGTGCTGTCTCGTTTTTAGGGCCTGCACTGGAAGTGCGTAGCCCTACTGCTTTTCAAAAAATAATTTTCTTCTTCTCACACACTATACCTTTTTTGAGGCACCTCCCATGCACAAAACCTCATGACATATTGTACACGCATTGGAATAGTCGCTTCTCAGGAACAGAGGCTTGGCTGCTGGTGTGGCCCAGAGACTCCAGAGCACCTCCTTATGTCTTAGAGCCCTGTAGTCGCCATATAGTTTCAGCTACACTCACCAAATTTGGTAGGTGTTTTGGGGTCAATAAAGCGACCAACTTTCATACATACATTGCATTAGCCACACCCAACAGGAAGTGTGGTAATTGGGGGTATATAAACAAACTCGTCATAGGGCAGTCATGTGAATGTCACCGCATTTGATGTATGTCATCTGCAGACAATGCTGACAAAAAGTTATCAAAGGATTTATCCTTCAAGTATGTCAATCAAAATTGAAGATGTAACTTAAAATTGTTTGACAGTGCATATTCTGGCTTCTAATTGCCCAAATTTGGTTAAACTTGACATGCAAACTCTACACAGCTTTCTTTAAATGTGCACCAAATTTTGGGTGACGGGGGGGTGCTCTTTCCCATTGAAGCTAAAAGTCTGAAAACTGTTCTCTAAATAACTCGCTAAACATTTTAATGTAAAGTTTAATGTACTAAACATAAGACGAATGTTTTTGTATGCCAGTGTTATCAACCCAGCCCATACACACTTGTTTGTAGTTTGAATGGGTAGATGTAAAAACTGGAATTATGAATTGCCAATATCTTGGATATCAATATCACCATGATGTTGGTGGTGGGTGTAGCTTGTCTGGTAAGAAAATGTTAGCATTGTAGAAATGTTTTCACTGACTGCATATTGTTTGAAAACACCATGAAATGTGTGAATGGTAGGGCCATGGTAGAACCATGCTATGCTTGTTGTATTTACAGTTTTGAAAATGTGACAGTTGTTTGGACAAATACTTGTTAGCGACTGAAAAAAAATGTAAGTTATATTAATTCAAATATAACTGTGTACATTTCCTGGTCAGAAGCAATATAACAAAAACTGTATTAGGTAATAACACATGTAAGGTTTAAAGGTGTACTTCCATCGTGTTTTCATTAATTTTGCGGTGTTCTCTAGTATTAATAATTGCCCTGTGCGCTGGTTTTAATGAAAAAAATGTTCTAGTGCTTCTGTTTCAGGCTGTTTTAGTTTGGTAGAGGGGATGGGGCCGGGAGAACGACACGATTTCACCAGAGGCACGCTCCCTGCAGCTTCCTTTACCCCACAGTCAACTTGATAGCAGAGTAAGGTAAAGGGGAAAAGTCAACTTGACAGCGCTAAAACGGCACACAGAATGTCTACGGAGATACAGCCTTATGTGTTTGATCCTGAATCCGAAGAAGAAGGAGAGATGGCACAAGCACAGTCGCTTCCTGACCGTTTGTCAATGAACGTTTCAGAATGGTAATATTTGCATGACAAAACAGTGCAAGTGCCCGGCTAAATGCAGTTCAGTCATTCAACTAGCCTGCTAATCTTATGCGAGTCAGTCAAACAGGCTAACATTATTTAAAGCCCATTCGGTCAGTTTCTCTTATATGTATTTCCACGTCTACGTCACGCCGAAGGCCCTTTTCGCATTGGGTCGTTTTTCCGCCTATTGTCTTCTTTTGACTGATATAGAAAACGGGGATAGAAAAACATTTTGATATGCATGCATGCATATGCAACTCGGGGTGACCTATCATATTTCAAAAGAGCCAGTACTAAACGGTTTCTCGTGGAAGTACACCTTTAAAAAGGAAAATATTGCCAGTGTTTGTGTGCTGCTGTCTGTGACAGTGAAGGGTTAATCCCCAGCTATTCTGAAAGCCCTCCTTCTTTACTGCTGCAAGTTTCTTTCACTTTCGATTTTGCTCTTCCTCAGCACACAGCACTAATCTCATACAGTAAATATTTTTCATACCATAATGTGACATGAGCATAAAATCTAACAGTGAGAGGATGAAGTGGAATACATTATACATGTAATATACACTCACTGGCTACTTTATTAGGTACACCTTGCTAGTAAAAGGTTGGATCCCTTTCCCCATTTTGATCCTTGGTTTGAACTACAGCAAGTTGCCTTGACCACCTCTACATGCCTAAATGCATTGAATTGTAGCCATGTGGTTGGCTGATTAGCCATTTGCGTTAGTAAGCAAATGAACAGGTGTGCCCAATAAAGTGACATTCATCCTTGTTCTGTCTTTTTATTTATTCTAGCTCCTCCAGGAGTCCCGTTTAAGCCCTGTCTAACATTTGTAAGGAGGTGTTTGCATAACATTAGCAGAGGAAAATGGCTAAAGCTGTTGTTGAAGATCGAGATCCCTTTTGCTGTTCTGTTTGTTTGGATCCATTGAGGGATCCAGTCACTATTCCCTGTGGACACAGCTATTGTATGAACTGCATAAGTGGTTGCTGGGATCAGGAGGGTCAGAAGAGTGAGTACAGCTGTCCTCAGTGCAGAGAGACATTTTCTCCACGGCCTGTCCTGAAGAAAAGCACCGTGCTAGCTGAGCTGGTGGACAAAATGAAGAAAAGCGGGTTTCAGACTGCTTCTCCTCCTCTTGCTCCATATGCAGAACCAGGGGATGTGGAATGTGACTTCTGCTCTGAGAGAAAACTCAAAGCTGTCAAGTCCTGTCTGGTGTGCCTGGTCTCTCTTTGTCAGACACACATTGAGCCTCACTACAACATCCCTGCCTTGAAGAAGCACAAACTGGTTCAGGTCTCCACACATCTACAGCAGAGGATCTGCTCTCAGCATGACAAGCTGATGGAGGTCTTTTGTCGCACTGATCAAAAGTGTATTTGCATGTTGTGCATCATGGATAAACACAAAGGCCACGATACAGTTTCAGCTGCAGCAGAATGTAAGGAGAGAGAGGTAAGATGTAAATAACTAAGTAACTAGTTGCTAAAAAATATTAAGCTATTTACAGTCATTACAAAGAACATAAATGAACAGCAGCACTCCATATACATCTTGAACATATACAGCTACATAAAGTGAGAAAATAAGTGAACTACTATAGTAAACAGTTATTTTTCTCTTCTAAGAACAATGTGCCATCCAAATGATTATATTTATGGTAACAAAAGGCTAGCATTAATGGTCATATTTGTTTTGTCCAATTTTTTTTTTTGTCACAATTTTTTTCATTGATTTCAACGATTGGCAGGACACTGAAATACTGGGGGACATGAAACTTTGTGAGCCCTAGTAGGCTCATTGCGAAAATAAGCTTTTGGCCCTCGGCCGCCTAGTGAAATGGATAAATGCAAAAAATGGGGTTTTGAATTGCCAATATCTTGGGCTGAGAATGCAGGAACTTCACAAAATATGTCATGTCCAATCAGCACAATAACTTGTGAAAGCATGGCAAGTACTGAAAAAAATAGGCCCATAGGGGGCGCTGCAATTGCACAAAATGACATTTTATGTATTATCTGGAGAACACTGGTCGATGCTCACTTCTAACAAAAAAAAATCTGTAAAATTTTAAAATGATGAAAGTGAAAGTAAACAAACTCATCATTAGGGATGGGACTTGATAAGATTTTTACGATTCCGATTCCATTTTCGATTATGCTTAACGATTCGGTTCTTTACCGATTCTCGTTTGGAAAAAAAATATCTTTGCATATTACTCATGTTCACTCCCGATGATGTAATATCAACTTTGCAATGATTGGAAGTTGCCCTGTCATCATCTTTTCTTGTAAAATGCAGGCAAACGTTTGAGCGTTTAAACTGCATGGGTGGCATGTTTCCTGCTAACTGCACGTTGTTACGCATATTGCGTAACTTGCGTAAGATACGTGACGTTAGTCATGCCCGCTGGAATCGATAAGGGAATTGTTTGCAAAACTGGAAAACGATTCCAAGACACTAAAACACAGGGAAACAGTGTCAACAATAACTTGTTTTCGACTCCCATCCCTTCTTGTCATAGAGCATTCATGTGAATTTCACCAAATTTGGTAATTATCATCTGCAGACAGTGCTGACAAAAAGTTCTGAAAAGATTTATTTTGAGCTGAACCATGTCAATCATATTTGAAGTCTTAGCTTAATGTTGTTTGACAGTCCATATCTTGGCTTCTAATTGCTCAAACTTGACATGCAAACTCTACACATCTTTCTTTACCTCTTAGTGAAATGGAAATTGTAAAAATTGGAATTATGAATATCTTAAACGGAGAAGGTGGAAACTGCACAAAATTGGTAATGTACAATCAGCAAGACAACCTCTGGAAACATGCCAAGTATCGTAAAATTTCATGCAAAGGAAGTGCTGTAATTTTACAAGATGATATTTTGGCTATTATCTGTAAAAAAAATCTTTTTCCATATATTCAGTGGAACCTCTTGTATGAAAATCACCTGTCCATGCCCACTTCCAACAATGAAAATATCGAAATAACAAAACAAAATCAACTTGCTATGTAGGGTAGCCAAAAATCAAAACCATGCAGCGCTACATCTAGTGTTCTTCAGAATCCCTGATGTTCAAGCAAAATTTATACATATAGTACATTGTTGTTTAGTGGACTGTTGTAGAATGCCACCTGTTCAATGAATTGTGACACAGGGATAAGTGAGATGTCTGATATTATGATTTAAAAATATATATTTTTGCAAATGCATTTACAAAAGAAAGAGTTGGGGAAGACAAAGACCGAATTTCTGAAGAGAATCAAGAAGAGAGAGAAGGAACTGCAGGAGTTGCGGGAGGCTGTGGCATCTTATCAGGTCAGGAATTAGTTAAACTTTCTACTGTAAATGAAAAGACAGCATAAATATTTCTCACATTTGTAATCAACTGCCAGTATAGGGACCTCCTATTCTATTCTGTTTTATTTCATTCTATTTTATGTAGCGCTCTGCTCAAGAGGCAGAGGAGCAAAGTGAGAAGATCTTCACTGAGCTACTGGAGACCATTGAGAGAAGACGCTCTGAGGTAAAAGAGCTAATCAGAGCTCAGCAGAAGGCATCAGTAAGGGACGCTGAACATGTTTTGGAGAAACTGGAGCAGGAGT
Source organism: Coilia nasus (assembly GCA_027475355.1). Lineage (NCBI taxonomy): Eukaryota > Metazoa > Chordata > Actinopteri > Clupeiformes > Engraulidae > Coilia > Coilia nasus. The sequence goes on along the minus strand of CM050211.1, from coordinate 8,714,112 downwards.
TCGCTGAGTTGAGGAGGGGAGATGCTGAGTTGGAGAAGCTCTTACTTGAAGAAGATCACGTCCATTTCCTCCAGGTAGCTTTGGGAATGACGGATGCTCATCACTGCGAGATGTTTTGCTCTTTTACTCACCATGTCGTAGTCTATATCTGATTGATATTTCTATTTTCTACTGTTTGTAGAGGTTTCAGACCCTCCAGTCTTCTGTATCCAAGACTTCACCCAGCATCAGTGTCTGTCCACACATGTCATTTGAGAATCTGAGTGAACCTCTCTTTGCTTTGAAAAGTGAAGTGGAAGAACTCTGCAAGCAGGACATGATGAAGATATACAGAGAAGGTAAATGTTGCGCAGAGGACATCTTGGTAGATGTTTGTGCTAGTTTACTACACAATCATTTACAAAGTGCTAATCAAATGCAATGGATAAAACTGACAGAATGGTAAGGAATTCAGTTGCAGAAATGTAGACTGTGACTGAGATTTGGTCTAGCTGTGTTATTAACAAGCCTGCCTCTGTGATGCTGCTGTCAAGGTCCTGCTCTATTTCCTTGGGGACCTATTACACACAATATAATATGTTTTACATTAAAGAAACACTGCACCATGGCTTATGTCAAATAAATCTCTAGGGCTGTAATATTCACTGGTATTTATGTTTATGGGATTAGTGATTAAGTAAAACATGGAATAAGTGAATGAAAAAAAATATTTAATGTGTTTAATTCTCAAAATGGATATATAACCTTACATTTGTCTGTAAAAAGACAGTAGCTTCCTTTGTATTTCTTCAATTTAACACCCCTGTCCATCTGTTCATTTCTTTAGTGACAAGTGACAACCACTCCTTAAGCAGCACAACAACATTAAATGTAGGTAATTGGTCTTGGCCCGGTGGCCTGCAGAATGAGGGACAGACAGAGTGAATGGTGAAAGTCAAAACTGTTTCTATAGAGGTCTAAGAAATCTAATAAAAGTGTCAAGAAATGCAAATACACGTATGGGCATCCACGTTAGTAATGCCACCTTTGCAGAAATGTTGCTAAATTTATCAGTACACCAAGTCTGTAGGCAAAATAAGCTAGAGAGAGAGAGGAAACATATATGACTGTTCCCTTGAATATATGCACATTGCAGAAGTTATGTGTGAATTCAGCCAAGTCAACCAAGATGTGCTTTTCTTTTTATCCATTCCAGACTCCTGCAAGCTTACACTGGATCCGAACACAGCACACAGACTCATCTCTCTGTCTGAGGGGAACAGAAGGGCGACTTGTGGAAAGGAGCTGCCTTACCCATATCATCCAGACAGATTCATATCATATTCTCAGGTGTTGTGTGAACAGGGCTTTTGTAGACGCGTGTACTGGGAGGCTGAGCTGGATAGGAAGAACGATTCTGCAGTTGAAATTGCTATAGCATACAAAAGCATAACCAGCGGCGATGATAGTGCTGAGTGTGATTTTCGAGATGATAAATCCTGGTGTCTGGAATGTAAAATTGGAGAATGCATTTTCTGGCACGAAATGAAAAAAACTGAAATCTCCATCATTCCCACCTCTAGAATAGGAGTGTATGTTGATCACAGGGCAGGAACTTTGTCCTTCTACAACATCTCCGACACAATGACCCTTCTACACAACGTTAAGACAACATTCACTGAACCCATTTATCCTGGGTTCTATGTGGGTCCTGCTGCTTCTGTAAAACTTTGCTTTGAAGAATGAGAAGATTAAGTCTACTTTCAATTTGTCATATTGCAAAAAACAGACAAGCAAAAAATCTAAGAAATTAAGAAAACCGCACATGGGAAAAAGTGATGTGTGAGAGAGAGATTTTGTGGGAATATATTTAACCCTAACACTAATCCTTCCACCTCGGGTATTTTACTCGCGCCTTATGGATACGCCTCATGGCCTACACACACACACAGGCCTAACCCTAACCTTTCCACTTTGGGTATTTTACACAGGCCTTATGGATATGCCTCATGGCTTACAAACACAAACACACACAGACCTAACCCTACTGCGAGCCCTGACAATGGGGTGGTGTGAAGCCAGCTACTGCGAGCCCTGACTCCGGGGTAGTGAACCCTCAGTGACTTTGGACCACCAGTGACCCTTTATCCCCTAGTGACCACTGGACCCTCTCAGTGACCTTGGACCCCCTCAATGACCTTGGACCCCTGAGTGACCACTAAACCAGTGAACCCCATCAGTGACCTTTGAGGCCTCTGTGTCTACTGAACCCCCTCGGTGACCTTGGGCCAATCAGTGACCACCTGAAAACAAAAAGGATAACAAATGATGACATAGAATCTCATCTGCTTCCAAGAAATGATTTTCTTATTTTTTAAAATTGAACATTTTGTAGATAATTATGGTGAAACAGGAATTTCACTATTACTCCTCTTAAGGATTTAATGGTGTGGTTTTGCCAAAAACTTTCAAGAAATACTTAGCTTGTTTAGAACATTCATTATTCTTCGATTTCTCCGCAAGGTGGCACTAAAGGCACATGGTCACTAAATGATCTTCCATGGATGCTTCGGTGTGCCCCCTGCTGGCAAAAAGCTAGAATCGAGCATCCTGTCTTGGCTTCCTTGACCTCAGTTAAAACAAAGAGCTAATGCAGCATTTTCAAAATTCTCTGAACTATTCAAGCACCCATTGCCCTCGTTGGTGTTTAAATTGTCCTACTTTGTGTTCTAGTTTGCATATTGTCATACACTGTGACTCATTGCCGATGTTTCGCCATGGACCTATGAGCCAAACGCACGTGAAATGTCTAAAAGAAATACAGCTGATCACTCATGTTCTTTCTATGACCCTAAAACTGTGATGCACAGAAATTAAGTCAAGTGTTTGTGTCACTGGTGTGACAGTGTAAATTTCTTAGTGAGTCCTTGAATTCTTTGAATACTATCATTGAGACCAAAACCTGACACTTTCTTAAACATTAGTAGTTAGAATAGAATAGAATAGAATAGAATAAAATAGAATAGAATAGAATGGAATAGAATAGAATAGAAAGTATTTATTGTCATTATCCACAGTACAATGACATTTAAAATAACATGTACAGTGAGGTCAATAAGTATTTGATCACCCTGTGATTTTGCAAGTCCTCCCACTTAGGAAACATGGAGGGGTCTAAAATTGTCATCATAGGTACATTTCCACTGTGAGAGACAGAATCTAAATAAAAAATCCAGACATCACATTGTATGATTCTTTAAACAATTTATTTGAATATTACTGTGTCAAATAAGTATTTGATCACTTGCGTTAAACAAATTTAATATTTGGTACAGAAGCCTTTGTTAGCAATTACAGAGGTCAAACGGTTCCTGTAGTTCTTCACCAGGTTTGTACACACTGCTGCAGGGATTTTGGCCCACTCCTCCATACAGATCTTCTCTAGATCTGTCAGGGTTCGGGGCTGTCGCCGAGCAACACGGAGTTTCAGCTCCCTCCAAAGATTTTCTATTGGATTTAGGTCTGGAGACTGGCTAGGCCACTCCAGAACCTTGATATGCTTCTTACGGAGCCACTCCTTGGTTTTCCTGGCTGTGTGCTTCGGGTCGTTGTCATGCTGGAAGACCCAGCCACGACACATCTTCAACGCTCTGGCTGAGGTAAGGAGGTTTTTGCCCAATATCTCACAATACAGGGCCGCGTTCATCCTCTCTTTAATACAGTGTAGTCGTCCTGTCCCCTGTGCAGAAAAACACCCCCAGAGCATGATGCATCCACCCCCATGCTTCACTGTAGGTATGGTGTTCTTGGGATGATACTCCTCCTTCTTCCTCCTCCAAACACGACGGACGGAGTTAAGACCAAAAAGTTCTATTTTGGTCTCATCTGACCACAAGACTTTCTCCCATGACTCCTATGGATCATCCAGGTGGTCATTAGCAAACTTCAGACGGGCCTTGACATGGGCTGACTTCAGCAGGGGAACCTTCCGTGCGCTGCATGATTTTAAACCATGACGTTTCAGTGTATTACTGATAGTGGCCTTACAAACAGTGGTCCCAGCTCTCTTAAGGTCATTCACCAGCTCCTCCCGTGTAGTCCTGGGCTGATTGTTCACCTTCCTTACCATCATTGCTACCCCACGAGGTGAGATCTTGCGTGGGGCCCCAGTCCGAGGGACATTGACAGTCATCATTAGCCTCTTCCATTTTCTGACAATTGCTCCAACAGTTGTTCTTTTCTCACCAAGTTGTTTGGCAATTGCCCCGTAGCCCTTTCCAGCTTTATGAAGGTCTACAATTTTGTCTCTTGTATCTTTTGACAGCTCTTTGGTTTTGCCCATGTTGGCAGTTAGACTTCTGACTGATTGTGGGGTGCACAGGTGCCTTTATGAAGGCTAACGACCTCAAACAGGTGCTACTAATTTAGAATCATGAGCAGAGTGGAGTTGGACTACTTAAATGCAGAACAGCAGGTCTTTACTGGTCAGATATCTGTCTGATAAGCAAGTGATCAAATACTTATTTGACACAGTAATATACAAATAAATTGTTTAAAAAATCATACAATGTGATTTCTGGAATTTCCATGTTTTCTAAGTGGGTGGACTTACAAAATCACAGGGTGATCAAATACTTATTGACCTCACTGTATATTTTAAAAGCACTGAAAGCACACATCATGTCATTGGACCATCTGTTTTGAACTGCACTTTTGCATTGCTTTTAAATGCATTACATAATTTCTTTCTTTAACATCCATGAATAACTCTTCAAGTCAGTCTTCCAATCCAAACAACCTCCGTGTTTGCCGTCCAGAGGCGTTCCAGAGGGGCAGCGCCATAACACCCTTGTGCTGTGTGATGTAACTGCGCTGTCTATCAGTAGTATTTCCTCTGGCGGTCACACAGCCTGGCAGAAGTACAGGCACGCTGTCCCTTCACCTTTGTACTAGCAAGAGGGTTTGCAGCGCACACCTTCTGCCTATGCAGAGTTGCTTTGTGGAAATGGATTTGGCTCAGACCCCATTCAATTTAGGGGGGGTTTGTAAGCTTATCTCAGTTAGACACATGTGGAAATCTGTCTGAAAGTGTTGTGCAAATGCTGACAGCTGACCGCAGTTCTACCAGCTGATCAGATCTTTCTGCCATGAAAGTGTATAAAAGTTTGCTTGAAACATTTCTATTTTCCTTAAGAACTTTAGGAAATATTAACCCTAACTATTATTTAAGACATTTAATTAGTCCAAATAACTTTCAATTTAAAATGTTTTCTGAAAAGATTGGATCATGGTTAATAGCAATAGGGTAATATCAGTAAAATATATAGTTTATATATTATTATTATATATTATTGTTTGCAAAAAATACACAAAGTTGTGGCTATCACTAAAAAAAAAATATGATTGATAAATAATAGGCTGTCCAAGAGAGAAACTCACTCTACAGTGGAAGATCATGCAGTACCAGTATACCTTCCACTATACATTTTTGGTGACATTTTTAGCAATTAATGAATAAATATTTAAGAGCAATAAATCTGTCATATGTATCTGCATGTACTAAATGTTGATTTATTTAACTGAGTGACACAAAAAAGTACTTATACGCTTCCCCTAACAGTCAAGTTACAATAATGGGCAGATGTTCTGCAAGCATTTCCTTCCAGAATAGCTTTTAAAGCCATCCTGCATTTGGTACACACGCAAGCTAGTTGCGTGTCACCAGTAACCACTGTATGACCAAAAGCCCTCTCATATCCAGAAGTAGTATCCACAGTACTGTGACAGACCAATGGCTCAAAAAGTGTCTGTGTGCACTGAAATAATAATAATAATAAACTTGTATAGCACAGTTCATACATGCAAGATGCAGCTCAAAGTGCTTTACAGTTTAGCAGGGTTGTTACAGGACAACATTTCTTGCAGTCCAGCGGTGCCGGAGCAGATGAATACAGTAGCAAACTGACTCTTGCGTGAACACAGGAAATGTTTGTGAGGGATGGAGACATGTATGGGGTAGATACAAAATAGGTTTCATGTTTGTCTCTAAACATTCCAAACAAGGGGGACCTGCATATGTGTGGAAATGTTGACACCGAAATTAGTGGGTGTAATAGATCAGCATTGTCCGTATAGATTTGGAAGCATTGTAGCTACTGCTGTTTCACTCACTGGTATAAAAAAAGAGCAAACACACCTTCTGTAAATTACAGTATTTACCTAGTGCTTGTCATGAAGAATATAAGACAAATATGTCTTTGTCTTTTTTTTCACATAGTGTGAGAAAGGTCAAGAAAACCCTAATGTGATAAGCAACATATCAGCACATTTTGCAATGTCTGAATTGACCAGCAGTTTCTTATGAAGTAAATTGTACATTGATTATAATACAGTAATATAACACAATACGTGTAATACCACCTTATTCTTCATGAGTTTTGAAAAAATACACAAAGTTAGACAAATAAGTAGACATTTTTTTCCTAAGACAGGTTACTGAACGTTCACTCATAAATTGTGCTGTTACAACACCGTTGCTTTAAATATAGCCAAGTTACATTAGGACACAACATCAAAGCTAACACCTGACAATAGGCTAACATACCAGAGCTAAATAAGTACACCACTGCAACTGTAATATTGTGTCACAACTTCATCACATGCCATCACATTGAACTGTAGGTGGTGCAAGAACATTGAAGTAAAATAAATACTTCCAGACTACAGTTCAAGGTTGCTTGGATGTGTTTTGGGTTGCATATAAATTGCAGGCGTTAAGGAACAGGACATTCGATTCATGTTTTAGGTAATACAAAAGTTTTATAAAACATCAAAGTTATATTTGCATTTGGGTAGGAGCCTATTCAATGAAGTCATAATGATATATATGTACAGTTGCCTACAATATATATACAAAAATGAACATTAAATTAATGCTTTTACACAGCTGTCCTACTTAAAAACATATCGAATTTTGATTTGTGAATTGTCCCTTGAAATATATAGCACATTTTTTCTGAAATGTGAAGGGTGTACTCACGTTTGTGAGATACTATCTAAAGGGGTAGTTTATGTCAAATCTAGCTTGCTTAGACCTTTGTCTGAGGACGCATAGCTTGCTTCATGTAATAATTTACGTTATTCTATGATGTAACATTGAAGGTTCGGAATGTATCCTTGATCCATTGACTTAGAACTCACCTGGGTCAAGAACGTGGCAGGGGTGGGCTCGTTTTTCCAGTCAGCCCTCGTGAAGTCGATTGGCTGCATGCAGGCGGAAATGCGTAACCTATGTGACAAGAGGAGGGAACTGCGTGTACTTTTCTAGATTGTGAAGCATCAGATTTGGTCAGTGTGTAAAACGCTCACCCGGAGGTTCAGCGGAAGCCACCTGAGCTGACAGCTAACATGAAGATCTGGACCTCAGAACATATATTTAAGTAAGTACATAAGAACGTGCCGTTTCTGTACAAATACAATATAATACAATACAATACAAATTTTATTCAGTACAAAATTGCAATCAAGTAACCTAGCTAAAGGGTAGCTGGCTAGTTTTAGCATGTAGCCAGCTAAGCCATTTGACATTGCTAACAGTTACGTCAGTAAGAAAGGTTACAATAAGAATCTGAATGCTGTTTTATAAGGATATTACTTTGTTTTGCGACCATGCTTATATCTGCCTCGTCTATGTCGATGTCATCGATGACCCGCACTTTGCCTGGAGTTTGAAGTTTTGTGGCCGAAATTTAACGCCGGGTGACCGGCTGATTTGGCGCTGTAACCGTATGCTAGTGTACCCGACCTCGTGGATTTTGACCAGACAACAGAAATGTCCAGCGTATGTTTTATTTATTTGTTCGATTGTCCAGTTGTCACGACTTGGTTAGTGGATGCCTCTTTAGTGGATGTCTGACATCAGGTGGGTTGGTACTCTCTATGCTCGAACATTCATTTTAGCGCTAAAGTAGCTGGGATGTTCATAGTAGCCGATTGCCATTTAAAAATATGGGCTTTGCAGACACTATGCACTGTCAAACGTACAAAGACAGCAAGTTAGCTTGCCGGTTTGGTTTGTTAACCCGATTCCAGAAGGTTTATTTACTGACTGAAATGTAATGTAGTCTGTGTATTAGGGGTACATCTGTCCCATTTCAGTGACATTTATGGTAATAAATCAGTTTGCAGAAGTCTGGTGTTAACTGAAGAACAGTTGCGATGTCTTTCAGTTAAGTTCTTAGAACACAGAACATAATATGAATATTATGAATGATATCCTGCGACTGTGTTACATATTCAAACCTACGCAACGGGTACTGTTAAAATAAGCCAGGTTATGCTAACATAATGTTACCCTTGTCAGTCAAACCTTCTGTAGGTCATACTAGAGTGTACAACGCTAACTTCGGTTACCCAAGACAGCTAACCGTTAGCTGGCAGTGAATGTGAATGTTAATTGTAAGGTTGTGGCAAATGGGTTTGCATGGCTACTTAGCTGAAAAGAACTAGCATGCTAATCTTGGGGGTGTAATGGTATCGATAGATGTTCAAGCCGTCGGGTCTGCATGATTATGCGACGTTTGACATATCGGTGTTCCTTCAGGGGTGCTTTACGTAGACTTTACAGTGTGTCACGGTTACCTCTGACCGGTGTTCTTCCATTATCGTCCAAGGCAAGCTCAGTCATTGCGTAACTACCCTTGACATGAAAGCTTACTGGCTAACCTTTTCCCTAGATTTTGCCGCGCCTCCGCTAGTACGTCAGGGTGCACGTGATTTTCAGAGATCACCATGGCAACAGCTCACACCGATTCATGCCTACTCTTGGAGCTAGAAATTTGTTGCTGCGGGATGCAGCGCCTAGTTTAAACAGGTTGAATTGCATTCTTCACATTTTTGGCAATTAAAACAAGGCTTTTCTCAGCCCTTGAACCATGTAAATATCTGATTTCCTTGCGATCTATGTATTTGTAAATGGGTCGTTGAGTTGGAATAACTACAGGCCTAAGCTGAAGTTTTGTTAGGTCCTGGTTTATCAAAAGTCATGTGAACCAAGTAGCAAGGTTGATAATAGTTGTCTGGCTTCTTTTGGAAAGAAAGAAATGAGACTGGTCGTAGTTATGCTTTAGAAGTCCACACCAATTAAGAAAAACTGGCCTTAGATAAATGCTTTACACTGATCTTGTGCAGCTCACAAGGTTTAAATTATACTGATGTGAAACGTCCTTGAAACCTACAAGTCACGCAGCTAAAATGAACATGGCATGACATCTCTTACTTTTGTGAGTGTGACCATGTTGGTCAATAATTGTCAGTAATTCTCTCCAGTGATTCAAATAAAGCACACTTAATAGAACCAGGTGAACTTGGGTGAACATCCAGCAAACCATATCTTATGTGGTCAAAGTACAGATCTGACCGTGTGTCCTCCTTTCTACAGCCACCCATGGGAGACGGTGACCAAAGCTGCTATGCAGAAGTACCCCAACCCCATGAACCCCAGTGTGGTTGGGGTGGACGTTCTGGACAGGAGTGTGGACGGCCAGGGGCGGCTACACAGCAAAAGGCTACTGAGCACAGAATGGGGTCTTCCATCTATAGTCAAATCCGTAAGTCTGACTGACTGCCCACTGTGCTTCTGGGTGTATTGAGTGTTATGGAGATGTTGAAATAATTCTGCTCTAGAAACCTACATAAGACTGTAGCTTTGAATTTAATATGCACAAGTCATCCAATTAAATGTATTCAATCTGGGTAGTTCAGCCTCCTTCCCTGCGCAGCCATGGACTCTGAGTCACGTTATTTGACGTGCCTGTACTTCAGTTCCTTTCCATGTGAGCTGCCAGGTAAAGCGTGCAAATAGCTGGAGGTCTATTTCTGTAAGGGGGCTGGGTTAGGGAGGTTACATGCAGGGCCGACCGCCAGTTTATTCCTGAGTGTGGCACATGCCGTCCAGAGGCGTTCCAGAGGGGCAGCGCCATAACACCCTTGTGCTGTGTGATGTAACTGCGCTGTCTATCAGTAGTATTTCCTCTGGCGGTCACACAGCCTGGCAGAAGTACAGGCACGCTGTCCCTTCACCTTTGTACTAGCAAGAGGGTTTGCAGCGCACACCTTCTGCCTATGCAGAGTTGCTTTGTGGAAATGGATTTGGCTCAGACCCCGTTCAATTTAGGGGGGGGTTGTAAGCTTATCTCAGTTAGACACATGTGGAAATCTGTCTGAAAATGTTGTGCAAATGCTGACAGCTGACCGCAGTTCTACCAGCTGATCAGATCTTTCTGCCATGAAAGTGTATAAAAGTTATCTTGAAACATTTCTATTTTCCTTAAGAACTTTAGGAAATATCGAGAGGCTGTAAGTGTTTTGTTTATCTGTTGTCTTCATGTGTTTTGTGTCTCTGTCATCTTTGTCTTCCTGTTAAATGCAACACATAGCTATTTATTTTATTTGTGATGTGACCTTGGGTGTCTTGAAAGGCGCTTTTAAAAAAAAAAGTAGTATTATTATTGTGAGTCCTCACTAAATTGCATGACTAAACCACGACAGTGTCGGCCATCTGCCTTGGTCAGTAAGTGAGTGTACTGGCTTAGATCCAGCAAAAGGTCACAAAGTCCCGAACCCTAAAGTCAAAGTGGCATAAGTCACCTAATAATAGCGTGCCTAACTCCCATAGCAGTTTCCATTGAAATGGCAGATGAGGTCATGTTTAATAAACTCTTGCTTCTTTGTGGAAATGGCCTTCTGAGGGCTAAGAAGCTTCTGCAGAGTAAATCGAAACCACATGCTGCAGGTGATGTTGGCATTGGTGTATCCAGAGAGAACAACGACGACAACTGTGTAACTGATTAGGCAGTGAGAGGATTAGCCTATCTCAGGGGTGCTCACTAATTTTTGGCTGGCGAGCTACTTTTAAAACGGCCATGTCGCCGCGGTCTACTGAGGATGATGACGATGGTGATGATGAAGATGATGATGATAAATCACTCAGTATGCGTTTCATATGTACCTTTATGCTGTTTATTGATATGTTTGTTTATTGATATACATGTTGCATTACACATGCAACATAGTTAAAATATATGCATCCATGCATAAACCTTCACAGCACAACTTTAATGCAATTGTATTATGATATAATGGACGTTTACAGCACAATTATAATAATACATTTGTATCACTTTCGAATGAACCTTTAGAGCACAACTCTAATACATTTGTAATTATCTATTGCCAGGACTTAATTAATCTGATGATGACCTGCACTGGAGGGAGTCAGACAGGGTTGCATAGAGCTGCTGTGTGTAGCGCGCACACTGACAATTTGCGAACACGCCCTCCCTGCTTTCTCCAGCTCCGATGCGAGGTTTCGGAAGTTTCCCAAATCATAGTGCTGCAACTTTGAAGACAGCAATTTTATTTTTCGTTTGAACTCATTAGCTGAGCTGATCATGTCTCATGTCAACCACGCTTTTGTCTTTTCCTTGCAGCTCCAAATTAAGTTCGTTCAACATGTTAGTAAGATCAGTTACAAACGCCAAGTCTAGCAGCCACCGATTGTCATTAAGTTGCTTGTGTTCAGCATGTTTAGTGACAGGAAGAAACTCCTTAATCAACAGACAGAGCTGTCGAAATCTCTGCAAAAATTTCCCCCTACTAAGCCATCTCACGTCGGTGTGTAGCAAGAGGTCAGAATAGTTCCAACTTCTAACTGTGCACGGAACAGACGTCTTTGAAGACGATCTCTTTCATGCATTTTCCTTATAATGAAGTGACTGCTGCCCTGTAAAGGGCATTTTTACTTTCCTTCACATTTCTTAGTTCGTTTTTCACGGGGAAGTCACTATCATAGTTTTATGAACAGTATGGGCTAGATACAAGTTAGCGAACTAGCTAGGACTCCTTCTTTGCTGCAGTTTTCCGGTAGCCGTTCTAGTTGTTATGATAACCAACCTAACAAAAAAATTTAGACAACAGGCGATCTACCAGCACTGCCTTCGCGATCGACTGGTAGATCGCGATCGACGTAGTGAGCACCCCTGGCCTATCTGTTCCCTTTGCTGCTACTAGAGCCTACTGACCGCATGTGTGATGTTTGGCGACATGGTCTGTGGAACTAATGTGATTTATGTCTCCTGTGTTCTTATGTCCCCAGGTCATCGGTAACACACGCACATGCACTTACATCCAAGAGCACTCAGTGGTGGACCCACAAGCAAAGACGTTAGAGCTGCAGTCAGCCAATGTAAGTTCTGAACCAGTGGATATATTGATGTCAAAAACATAAAGTGCATAGGATTTAGAAAGTAAACTAATGGAGGGCAGAGCTGTAGTACAAGTTTAAACAATGTTTTTAATTTGATTAAAAATTGATTTTTGGAGTCAGAAATCAATGTAGTATATTGTGAAAATTGGTATCACAATACATTGTGATATCAATATTTTTGCTTACATCTAACACACGCACATACACAACACTTCAGCCATTGTTCCCAACCTAACAAGGATTTAAAAGTAAAATGTCTTCATGTACTGTAGTTTGCCTGTTTAAGGCATGAATGCTTAGGCGTTAACAAGAATAATAGACCATTAGGCTTCAGCTATCGCTGGAATGAGACTTAACCAGATTTGAACAGAACACAGAGTCTTTTCACAAGGGTGGAGGTGAACAGAGAAATAATTGTTTTGTTTTGTTGCATTGCAGATCACGTTTACAAACATGGTGTCAGTGGACGAGAGGCTCATATACAGACCACACCCAGAAGACCCAGAGAAGTAAGGCCCTTTCAGCCGTCTTAATTCTGATGATGCATGCTTGTATGAACGCATCTTTGGTGCTCTGCCAAGTCGACGGCCTGTGTGCCCCTGTCTGATCGCGGCAGGCTGTCTAGTCATGCTGGTAGGGGGATAAGCGTCCCAGTTGTGCTAACTGTGTTAATCTCTCGCAGGACGATCCTGACACAAGAAGCACTCATCTCGGTCAAGGGAGTGAGCCTCAGTAGCTACCTGGAGGGAGTTATGGCCAATACCATCTCCTCAAACGCAGGCAAGGTGAGTGCCTTCGCCCAGACAGGAAGTGGTCATGTATGTTGGAATCTCATCGATACCACGCCAGTAGCAAGACCCCTGACCTCTTGTGTTTCTCCCATGGTCAAGGCCAAGTAATCAAAGAAAAACCTTAAAGATTATTATGTGGCTACAGCTTTGCACCATAGCAGTCAAGCCTTTTAAAAGCATATATGTGTAAAGAGTAATCTACATTGTAGATTACTTTCACATTTTTCTTAATTCTGTTTAAGTATACAAATGTTTGAAACGGGAAGAAATTAGAAATTCCTAAGTGTTTTGGTAACTTTTCATTACACGGATAAAAAATGTTGTGGTAGCAGTTACCTGATTTGGGTCCTTAATCTGTATAGGCAAATGAAGTCTGCACCTTTAATAACAAGCCCTGCATTGTGGTGTGTGCCAACAGGGTCGGGAAGCGTTGGAGTGGGTCATCAGGAGACTGAACGCAGAGATCGAAGACTTAGCCGCCACTGCCCGGGGAACCATGCGAGCACCAATGGCAGCGGCGGTCACTGAGAAATGACCCTTCACCACTCTTGCAACCGTCTAACATCTCTCACTCTCACACTTATTTCTGGCTCTGCATTCCCTGCCCTCGCTCTCGTTCTCCATCTCTTTTTTTTTTTTTTTTTTTTCTTTTTTTTTTTTCTTTTTTTTTTTTTCCTCGCTGTCTGGGAACTCGTCTCCCATGCCAGAACCAGCAGCCTCCTTCTGTGTTGCCCATACCATCTTCATTCTTTCATTTTTTTTTCCATTCATGGAAAGGCATTCTACCCATGTCCCTTCATCAGGCCTCTACATTAGATGCTGAAGGGATACCTGGACAGTGACACACGAGGAGGCTGGCCATACACCACAGTTTCAAAGGCCGATCCTCAAGTCTGCCTTTGGTTGGACACTTTAGGACTAAAGAGAATGAGGATCTGCAACTAAAAAAACTACCAACAATAGCCGCCAATGACCTTGCGCTCTCGGTGTCATGCCTTTTTGCATTTAGCCTTTGCACGGGACGTGTCAGATTGTGTAGCTCTCTTGTGTCAAATGGCAGCAGTGGTTTATTTCAAGCGGGCTGCACGACAGGTTAGCAGCAGGTCACCGTGCAAGTCCAGCTGACACGCATTCCGTGCCCTCACGTGCAGGATGGCCACAACAGCAACAACAAGGAACAGCCATGGCTTTATGCAGCACAGTGCCAAGAAATGGATTTCGCACCACAACTGCACTCCCATAAGCCTGGTCATATGAGCTGTCTTCTAAAAAAAAAAACACTTCGGTCCTCTCTCAACAGCTCTTCTGCTCAACATGGGGAAATGCTAGCAAGGGTTTACCTCTCTGTCTTCTCCAGACTTGAATGTCGAGTACTGTACCAGTAATAATGATAATAAATAACTCCAAGATATTGTAATAGATATTTTTTTATTATTGATATTCAGAAACTTCTTTGAAGGGAACAAAATCTGGGTTTTCTTTTTTCCTGACTATATAGCTCTTAGAGTGGACCACCTTGAATGCTTAGTATGTAGGCATGAGTAGTAGGTATGTGTAAGCAAACTGTTTTTCTTTTGATTGGACGGGGCCTAACATCATTAGAAAGCTGCCAGCAATAGGAATTCAGTTCCACCTGCATTTGATATCCAGATTTGGTATAAATATAGAACTGCCACTTTTTAAATTGCAAAAGTTAGACCTATATTTAAATTGTATCTTCTAGGCCCTTAAGGCAAAACGCTGTTCTGTGATCAGAAATTTGTTACTCTCCATCTTGGGACAAGTTTAATCTTGTGGGGTCACTTCTGAAGGTGGTCATCTGACGTTCTGGAAAATGTCACGTTGTCCCAAAGGCACATCCAGTCGTGATGGTACTACATTTGCTTCAAATACTTCTCAAAAAATCTCTGCATCTCTTTAAGTTTTTTTTTTCCTCTTTGTGAAACTGTTTTGCCCAATGTCGTTACGAAAAATGCTAGAGGAAGAACTGTGACCAGATTAACACAGAACACTGGTTAGGAAAGAGAGAGGTCAGCAGGGGTTGTGTAAGCTTTCTCTTCATCAAGAGGCCAAAATGTATGAAGTATGGAATGAAATTTGAAGAGTGGTAAACATAGTTATGAACATCTTTTGAAGATTGTGTTGGAAGATGTTTTGTTTTTTTGACATTGGGGGGGGGGGTAAATAGCAACTATTTATTTATTTATACAATAGTTTTTTCCAAGCAGTTGTGATGGCAATTTAAAGCAAGCCTGTCAGTGACAAAAAATGATGCAACTAATGTATTTTCCAGAGCACTGTTCAGTATATTTTTATCATGTGAAGTGTACATTAAACCGGATGTTTTCGTCAATATTGTGAACACTTTAAAAGACTGATTCCTCTTTGCGGTGTTTGCGCAGTATTACTCATTTAACTTTACCTCTAGGGAGCCTTTTAAAATGGTTTATTACACTTAATGCTCCATGCGGCTCATGATGCCTCTTGTACATTCGGACTGGACAACTGCTAATGGAACAGCATATCCCATCTCCTGTTAACACATTTACTCATTGTAAGTCACTGGTTGGGGATTGTTTGATTAAAATAAATAAAAAGAAAACTTGACTGACTTTGGTCCTTGTTTGTTAGAAAGTTACTCAAAGCTATAACTATAAACCACCTAATGTTGCATATGCTATACTGTTGCTGTCCTAATTGGTCTACAGTGTTGTCAAAAGTATTTGCCCCTCCTTTTTACATTTGTGTCACACTTAACTGTTTAAGCTCATCAAACAAATTTAAATATTAAACACAAAAGGCTGTTTTAAGTGCCAATTTTATTTATTAAGGGAAAAAAAGCCATCTGAACCTACATGGCCCATGTGAAAAAGTGATTGACCCCTAAACCTAACAACTTGTTAAACCACCCTTAGCAGCAACAACTGCAGTCAAGCGTTTGTGATAACTGGCAATGAGTTTTTCACATCACTGTGGAGGAATTTTGGCCCACTCTTTGTAGAATTGTTTTAAATCAGCCACATTGGAGGGTTTCTGAGCATGAACCACCTTCTTAAGCATCTCAATCGGGTTCAGGTCTGGACTTTGACTAGGCCATTCCAAAACCCTCATTTTGTTTTTTTAAGCCATTCAGAAGTGGACTTGCTGGTGTGATTTGGGTCATTGTCTTGGTTCACACCCAACTGTGCTTCAGCTTGAGGTCGCAAACGTATGGCCAGACATTCTCCTTCAGGATTTGTTGGTAGAAAGCAGAGTTATAGTTCCTTTAATCACAGCAAGTCGTCCAGGTCCTGAAGCAGCAAAGCAGCCCCAAACCATGACACTACCACCACCATGTTTCACTTTTGGCATGATGTTCTTTTTATCAAATTCTGTGTTCATTTTACGCCAGATGTAACGGGATGCACTCCTTCCAAAAAGTTCAACTTTGGTTTCATCAGTCCAAAGAATATTTTCCCAAAAGCTTTGGGGATCATCAAGATGTTTTTTAGCAAAAGTGAGATGAGCCTTTATGTTCTTTTTTGTCAGCAGTGGCTTTCGCCTTGGAACTCTGCCATGCATACCATTTCTGCCTAGTCTCTTTCCTATGGTTGAGTCATGAACACTGAGGCAAGTCAGGCCTGCAGTTGTTTAGATGTTGTTCGGGGTTCCTTTGTGACCTCTTGGATCAGTTGCCGCTGTGCTCTTAATTTTGGTAGGCCGGCCACTCCTGGGAATGTTCACCACATTACCATGCTTTCTCCATTTGTGGATAATGGCTCTTGCCGTGGTTCACTGGAGTCCCAAAGATTTAGAAATGGCTTTGTAGCCTTTTCCAGACTTGTCAATTACTTTTTTTCTTATCTGCTCCTAAATTTCTTTGGATCGCGGCATGATGTCTTGGGTTCAATATGGCCTACACCTTGTCAGACAGGTTCTATTTAAGTGATCTCTTGCTTTGAAAGGTCTGGCAGCAATAAGATCTGGGCATGGCTATGAAATTAAACTCCACTTTCCACAATAATATGATTAATCACAGTTACCTCATCATTTAACAAGGGGGACAATTACTTTTTCACAGAGGATCATGTAGGTTTGGATAGTATTTTTCTCCTGACAAAATCATCACAGAAAAACTGCATTTTATGTTTACTTGGGTTATCTTTGTTTAATACTTAAATTTGTTTGGTGATCTGAAACAGTTAAGTGTGATATAAATGCAAAAGAGTGAGTTTACTTTTTCACAGCACTGTAAATATTACAGGTATGTCTACAGTGGGTATAAGTTGTGTTTTGCGATCATGTATGTGCTGAAGTATGAAGTAGTTTTATTTTATTGATGCATAATGAGAGGTCCTGGCAACGCCTTCCAGTGTTTTGTATGTATATGCATGTGGTCCATAATGCCATTGATGGACAGTTGTGTAGACTTTAATTTAAAAAACAGCACAGTAGATCACAGTATTTGACACTGGGTTGGTATAAGGGGAACTACTCTGGATTGGTTTAGGTCCTGCCTAGCACACCAAGTCACTGTACATGAGCACCTCACCACCCTTCCCTATACGGGTATCTCACCTGTATCCAACTGGGTCCATCCCAAGAAAGCCCATTCCTTTAATGTTATGCGAACAACATCCACATCTAGCCACTGACGTTAAGGGATCCACACCCCATTAGCAAAATAAAATAAATAAAATATGCATATTTTTTACTTGAAACCATCAAAGCACTTGTCCTATTGTGTTCTTTTATATTTGACTTTGGTCCACTGTTGTTTTCCAAGCCTGATTTTTTTTACTTGAACAGACTAAATTTATAAAGAACCTTATTTTACTCACTTGCAAACTAAACTAGTACTTGTTTGTAGCACTTACAATACAGCTTAAAATATTTTTATTATTATTATTCTATTTCTATTTTATTTTTAGCTCGATGGCACTTACCCAAACAAACGCTGCCACCTAGTGTTGTAAACGTGGAAGTACCACGAAGTACAAGCAGGCCATGTTACCCAGAATTACTTGCGGGTGCTACGTCAAACGCAATCCAAATTCAACCAATAAACAACAAGAGGAGACCTTAATTTTGACCAACCAGAGACGTGGGCTGGTTTAAAGGTATTTAAAAGAGGGATTTTTTGAAATTAAACAAGGGAAGTGCCCTGATTCCTGCAGCGGCAGAGCTTAGCTGCTATATGTTTAGAAAATAGTAGTATTTGTGCATTTTTGGAGGCATATTTAAATGGTTTAGTCGCAGATTAAACATTTATATTACGTGGCTGTTTAGAGGTTCGTCTGTTCTACATTACTGTTGAGGATACTTCAGCTGTGTGAGTAACGTTAACCTCCACTAGCGAAGACCTGTGTTAACGAGGTATAGTCTTAGTAATATGTTAAAATGTGATTGGAATTGTTTTCCGTCCGTGCTACCATCCTAAATTTGCCTTATAATGGTGTATATAACATTGAACAGCTGATGGTGCGATTACGTGTAATATATTAATATGTTAATGATGTAATGTCTACATTTCTTAGTAGCATTTGACTCGCATTTTGTGGCAGGCTAACGTAACAGCATGTTGTTCATTGCTACCCCTAACTGAAATTATGAGGATGTATGTACAATTGAACAATTGATGGTGTGCTTGTGTATATTGATATGTTAATTATATGTTATCTACATTTCTCAGCAGCATTTGTGGCAGTAGCATTTGTTGTGTAGCAGGCTAATGTAGCAAGATGTTCGTTGCTAACCCTAACTGAAACTTTGAGAGGATGACCATGATGAAGCAATATACAATTACGAATATTCACGGTATTCTTTCAATCTCGTAACATGTCTTAACCATTTTAGGCAATGGATGCAGCAGTGATCAAGTCAACCAAAGACATCAGAACGCACGGACCGGACACTAAGGAAGTTAGTTGATTTGCAATGAGACATATCACATATGCTACCATACGTTACACTGGTTTAATCTATAAAAGACAGCTCAACTTCTTTGTTCTCATAATTTTACCCTGTCTAGATATTTTCCACAACAGTAACGTTAGCTCCGAACAGTAACTTGTAAATAAACTAGATATGTTCTCTCAGCTAGCTCTGGATGAATTAACAAGCTTACACAGTAGCCTAATATTTAAGCTGGTATTCAGTAACAATAGAAATAGGGATAATTACCACGGACTGCTTCACATGGTTAAGGGCAGTCAAATCTTACATTTGCAATTGTAGCGTAATTGGTTGATTCGAAGCTATTGGCCTTGTGCAGTTAACAGCTTGTCAGCGACAAATACGTATTCCTGCCTGCAAGTTACAAGAACAGATGCTCCAAACGTCACAGATAGCCTGGCTAAACCAGGCTCCTAGATCTTTCAACTATTATAAACGTAAAATCTTATGTTAAAAAACTGTTGGTGTTTCCCATTTGGTGATATTCTAATACACATCCGAGTAAAATTACCCTTTCTTTTTAATTTTCAGATTCGCCGCAGCGGGCCTCAACGAGTGCCAGTTCAGCAGGCTTATGTCAAGCCGCAATCACAGCGTGTTCCAGACATGCCAAATGGACCACAGCGTGTTCCACGACCCGTTAGTCACCAAAAACCTGTGGCACACGCACCTCGCGTGAAGCCTGCACATTCTAATGATCAGAACGTTGATCCAGCACACGCCACAGCCCAGCCCCCACCACAACCCAAAACGACAAACCATCATGGATCAGTTGCCACGGATACCTCTAGGGCCGCAGAGAGGTCGAAGCAGGAAAAGTCGAGCCGTAAGAAGAATACACATTACATTTTATAAGCGCTCACCAATTTGCATAGAACTCATTATGTAGTTAATGTGGGCTACTTTGGAGTCGTTAGTACGATGACTGCTCTTTAGAGAAACTATTAACAATGCATTTACGCATGCAATATGGCTAACCTTTGCAAATACACAAAAAATGAGTATTTACCATTTGTTTTCTCCCCTTTAGAGAAATCCAGTGGATCGTCTACTTCAAAGTAAGTGGCTGTTCTCTACATGGCTGTTCTGTGCATAGTTGCATGAACTCCGCATTGTATCCGGCTCAGAAAGTAAAACGTTTCTGTTTATTTCAGGAGCAGATGGGCTCTTGAAAATTTTGAAATTGGACGAGCCCTCGGCAAAGGCAAATTTGGGAATGTGTATTTGGCACGGGAGCGTCAGTCAATGTTCATCCTTGCCCTGAAGGTCCTTTTCAAAAAGCAGCTGGAGAAGGCTGGGGTTGAGCATCAGCTCAGAAGAGAAGTAGAGATTCAGTCCCATCTCAGGTAATAAAGATTGCCTGACAATCTTGGTGACATTATTTTGTGAATCCCTACTTTTCATAGTCCATTATGTTTTGAGTGTAGTAGTAGTAGTATGGCCTCTGGCCAAAATGAGTTTTGCATCATATCAGCTTGTGTTTAATCATGTCTACTTGTATCAACTTTATATCTTTAGACACCCGAATATCCTTCGACTGTATGGTTACTTCCATGATGCCACTCGTGTGTACCTCATACTGGAGTTTGCACCTAAAGGAGAGCTCTACAGCGAACTTCAGCGTTGTGGAACTTTCAATGATCAGAGAACTGCTACGGTATGAAGGGCACTCTCCTATGCAGGTTTATAGTAGCGTGCTGTAGGCTAAGCCATGGTCGATGCCCCTGGTTTATGGTTTAGTTGTGCCTTTAGTCTCTGCAGTTGTGATGTTAATTTGTCCCATGTACCTACTTAATGTTGTGACTAATGTGTCTTGCAGTATGTCATGGAGCTGGCTGATGCCTTGCACTACTGTCACTCCAAGAATGTTATCCATAGAGATATCAAGCCTGAGAATCTCCTCCTTGGACCCAATGGCGAGCTAAAAATAGCAGATTTTGGTTGGTCTGTCCACACACCTTCATCCAGGTATGTTTCTATGCATTTGCTTTTGCTGGCCATACATTTCACAATAATACCAGTATGTTTGACAATGCTGTTGACTCTTCTTTGGCTATTAAAGTGAGGGTGTGGTGTGGGGGGGTGTCTCAAAGCAGAGATTTGCGCAGAAAAAATGAACTCTATGGATTGATCAGCTTTGAGTTGAACACTATTGTGTTGCTGATGTCGTAAAGTATGAGCACTGAAAACACCAAAATTGGGGTGTTACCATACTGTTGTCACTAGTGAGGCCAACAACTTTTTTTTTTTTATTATCTGCCTTCATTGCAGTTTGTGCAACTTTAAGTAATGAACCCATCAGACCGCAATCCCATATTGGGGACTCAGTGCATTCACCACTTTGTTGCACTCAATGCTAGTCAGGCTAGCTAAAGGAATTGCATTTGTTTACAAATGCAACTAGATGTGGCCATGCTAGGCTGACACAAGTGTAAGCTTCATGCTATTTAGCATTCATATGCCCAGTAGAAAAGCTTACAAAGGTTTTGAGTGTTGAGTTGCCCAGCTGCCCAATAGACTTTTTTCACTCTGTTCAAAGAGTCTGGCTACTCTTCATAAGTATACATTTGCTTCTTGGTGGGGAGAACTTTCAAACTATTGGCCCTACCTTCAACTAATCGCAAATGCATAAAAATACTTGATGCTGTGTCCACAGCAACAAGCTTTGATTGACAGGGCTACCACTACCCTTTTCCTAAGACCGGTTCTCAATCCGCATGAGTGGGATAATTTTACAGATCTGACTAGGGGTCGTATTTGCTCCTGAACTGCCTACTTCATGTCCTACTGTCAAAAAACTGTTACAGTTGCAGCAAATGTTTGTTTTTAATGCTTCCAACTGCTGCTTTTAGTCAGTTTTCCCAACCTTGCTCTAGACTGCTGTTACACGGACAGTCTGTACACTGACCATTAAACTTGTGGTTGCTCAAAACCTCTGTTAAAACTTATGCAGCAGAATTTAACCACACTTGTAAAAATGTGTTTCTGCTCAGTGTGCTTTTTTGCAATGTGGAGAATTGTGTAAAATGTAGAAGGGATGCTAGTCAGGGGTGCGTTTCCCAAAAGCGTCGTTGCTAACTTCCTTAGCAACTTCGTAGGTTTGAACGATGGTCTTACCACACTGCTGTTTCCCAACACCATCGTCCAGACTTAGCAACCAACGATGTTTACAACTACAGTAGTCCGATGGATCGTTCAACGACGCAAGTGTTTCCCAACAACAAAGTCTGGACGAACCATCGGAAGTTCCATCGTGAAGCTGTGCAGTTGGAACGATTAGCATGGACCTGTCGTGAGACCGTCGTGTTTGTTCACGTGACGTCTTGCTCGTCACCTTTGGCCCTTTTGTGGCGGATTACGCGGCTGTCTGTGCGTTGCTGCCACCATCTGCATAAATTATGTTACTCCCAATTCACTTAATTATCGGTATTGCATTGCCAGATCATGTAAAAAGAAGGTAGAAAACACACCCGATAGCACACAAAAAGCTGGTGCAAAATGTGGTTGGATAAAAGTTAATGTGCGTCAGTGATGTTAATGAGCACTTTTGTAAAATTGTGATGTATGTGCACTGATTACTGACCCACAAGCACGGTTATTCCATTGCCCCGTAGATCATTTACACCTGTTACAAATTGATTACTCTTCGGCAGGATTCGAACCCATATCTCACCGAAAAAGACAACACTTCCTTTGACAGACCGACGAGCTAACCACTCATCCACCTCATCACTTAGGCTACCTACCTTAGGCTAAGGGAGTGGTTATATTTATAGCTGTTGCTCTATGCAGTATAAATTAAATATATAGACATATGATACAAACTGACAGTCGGTTGTTACTTTTAATGAGTAGGGCACATGGTTGTGTTTACGGAGATACCCCAGAGTTTCTACAGCTGTCATACCGGCTTAAATGAAATGAGACTACGTTTATGTCCTTATGTAGATCATTCGTTTCTGTCGTTATCCGCAACGAATGCATCCGAATACTCTCCGAGCACTTCCGAAACATCTGGGTACTTTGCAGTTTGAACCACCTAAGTCCAAACTAACAACAGTTCAGACTTCCATCGTACTTTGGTGGTTGGAGATTTTCGGGAAACAGTCGGTTGTGGCGTGCTGAGTAGTTTGAACCTACGTTGTACAACGGTGGTTTAATGCTAACCTCCGTCGTTGTTTGGGAAACGCACCCCAGGCTAGCTAAAGGAATTGCATTTGTTTACAAATACAACTAGATGTGGCCATGCTACATCTGCATCGTCTCCCACCAGTACAGTTAAAAAGCCAGGACTTGAACAAAGGTTATCCCTCATTATCCGTGATCAGTTTAAGTTGACCTACAAATTATGGTGTTCACAATCCTGTTGTGTTAAATTTAATTTTATTTATATAAAATTTTTTTTTTTTTTTTACATTCTAAACTTGTGTCTAAAGGAGGTCTACCCTGTGCGGCACTCTTGACTACCTGCCACCGGAGATGATCGAGGGCAGGACTCACGATGAGAAAGTGGACCTGTGGAGTTTAGGCGTGCTCTGTTATGAACTTCTGGTTGGAAAGCCCCCGTTTGAAACCAAGACTCATGAAGAAACCTACCGCAAGATCTCCAGGGTGAGCCTGGGGGTTGTCCATGAGTGGGTTGGGGTTTGGAGATGCTTGTTGGCCCTGTCTAGTAATGTTCAGTAATTGCTGCACTTCAAGGAACATTCCACTTTTTTTCCCTCTCTCTCTTGCGGGGGGGTTACAATTTTTTTAATCCATTCAGATCCGATCTAGCAGTAGCTCTTAAGATATCATAAATTATTGAATTGGATTAGACCAGTAGCATAGCATAAATCATGCACGTCCAAGCCCTATGTTTAGGTGGGTGCGGGATTGAAAAACAGTGTAATCTGGAAGAGATTGGATATCTGCACATCAGAGCCATGCTCTCAGACATTTATGTAGGATCGTCTCTGGTGTGCTGGTGATATGCAACTTTCTTTGGGTTATGCACTTTAACCTCTAACTCATGGTTGCTAGGGTGGGGGTGATTCTGCATACCTGAATGTCCAGCCCTTATCAAGCTGCGACCAGGCTGTGTTCTTACCAAGGTGAAGTGCGTAATCTGGTTTATTTAACCCAGAGGTAATCAAAGCTGGCAGAGAATAAAGCCCTGGGCTCTTCTACTAACAACTTTACAACTACCTCTGGGTATAGTACACCAGGTTTGTCATTTGTTACAAATGAGGTGGTTGTGTTGGATAAACTTTTTGTTTTTTTTGTTTTTTTTTCCCCCTCCGGCATTAATCAACCAGGCCATGTGAGTTCTTGCGTTAATCAGGGTTGATTGTTGCTGGGTATTGTTTTAAGCCATTCTTCTCGGCTCCCACACAGGTTGAGTTCAGCTTCCCTGAGCATGTCGGCGCAGGAGCCCGCGACCTCGTCTGCCGCCTGCTGAAGCACAACCCCCTGCACAGGCTACCCACCAAGGGGGTCATGGTCCACCCCTGGGTGGCAGAGAACTCCATCAAGAAGCCAACCATCCCCATTCCAAGCTCTGACTTGCCCCCAGGCCTGTGACACTTTCTCAGTGCTCATAATTTGGGATCAATTCTGTTCATTTGCCAGAGCCCAACAGTGGTGCATTCGGAGGAACTTTTGTCTGTATGACTGAACTGACGAGGGCATGAAATGTGAATGTGTCCTGTACCTGTACCACTTTCTGTGTTCTATCCCTTGTTCTGTCTTGTGCGAACACGATGTTTGCTGCCTCACTGTATATATTTTATTGTGAAATTATGAAAGTTTATTCTACCCAACATCTTTTTACTTGAACTAATAAAGACGCTTCTAAGGAGAGGCTGGCGTATGAGGGATGACTTGTGTTGTACTGCAGGGAAATCTGGCAGTATTATTTTGTCTGAGTCCAAGTGTGTTTTTATGCTTGAAAAAGATTGTGTTGTCTTTGTGGGTTTATTGCAGTCACTGCTGTTGTGACCATTTTAGACTGAATAAATGACACTTCGTAGCTTCTCTTTTCTTTTTTTCTCTCTCCACTTTGGATATCCTAGTGGTGCAGCATGTGGGTGTTACTTTAATATGTAGATTGCAGAAGGTGGGGCCTGGGGTCAGTTTAAACTAGATCTTTTGTTGATGGCTATTTATTCCTTTGTGCACTAGCAGGCTACAGTCCTAGTATTTCTAGCTTGTTTCTGTGACTTGTGGACATCTTGTCCCTCAATTAGGGTTTTTTTTTTTTTTGGTCTTGATTATAAATGGCGAATTTTGATGTTTGAGGTTTACATTTAGTATTTCTCCACAATGTAATTCCTTCAAAGGTACGCTAGGGGGTGCCCCAACACAAATCACATGAAGTACGAAGTTGTCCATTGGCTGGAGCAGCCAACGTGACCTTCATGGTTACCCGTTTGCTGTATTTAGATTAAATTGGCAATATATGTGGCATACAGATAAATAGTTGTTGCTGTCTTTTCGTTAAAGTTTGACTAGGGTTAGAGCATTATATTATCTTTACGTCGTTCTGAATCATGTTATGATTTAATTCCCTGAGCAGCAGAAAACGAGTGACACTGGACAGCCAGAACTGAACGGGATGACTGGTCTGCACACAGGTATTCTGGTGACATCTGAATTTGTGTGGCACACTGGTCCTGCTGCAAGCAATGGTTGGATGAATGCACTTGGAATTGTTAGAATTTTGTAATTGTTGTGGTGAACGTTTATAGTTCTCAGTGGCATATAAAATATATTTAAAACGAACTCGATGTAGCCTACATTTAAATCTTTTCTACCCAACCAAAGCTGTCTATCGGCGTTTTACGTGTGTCCCTTTACATACAGGCTGGGCCGTAAGTGAAACGAGCAAAATGGCGATGGTCCTCTGCTCTCCACGTATTTCATCCGAAGTCTCTATATCTCTTACACACGCACACACATAGCTTCCATCACGCCAGTTTATCTTAGGTTATTCTCGTGTCTATTGTAAGCATTGAGCTCCACCTATAGCACTGCCTGTTGTAACCTAACCAACACCCACCTAAAATAATTAGCCTAAATTTAGACCGTCCAGATGCTTACTGCGCACTCCAAACTTTACGGTCAAAAAAACAAACAAAACAAAACAGGTAACACTGACGAGCCCGAAAGCAAAAAATCTGCTCACCAATCTGTCCAAAGTACTTTTCACGCGCTCCTGGTGTGTCTGGCAGTGCTGTTGCATGTCCAACAGGCACGCACATGACTGATGAAAATAGACAAAGTTACTTTAAGGTCGTGGACATGATACAGTGGGCAGTACTAGAAGGCCTTCACCACCGGCAGGTCTTTCTTTCTTTCTTTCTTTCTTTCTTTCTTTTTTCTTTCTTTCTGCCTTTCTTTTTTTCTTTCTGCCTTTTTGCATTTCTTTCTGCCTTTCTGCATTTCTTTCTGTCTTTCTTTCTTTCTGCCTTTCTGCATTTCTTTCTGTCTTTCTTTCTTTCTGCCTTTCTGCATTTCTTTCTTTCTGCATTTCTTTCTTTCTGCGTGTCATTTCCGTAAAGCTCGACCGATTTGAATACATACACATGACATAACATTTCTTACTCATTGGAATTTTAATCATGGCATGCCATCAGTATGAAATTCCTTTGTGAAAGAAAGCTCGCTACCTTACTGTCACAACAAATACAAAAAAATGTCCATCTAACATCGAAATAAATGATGTAATCAGTGTTGTCCGTCTGATGTTTCCAGATTTTATTTTTGGAGGGAAAATACATATTTCTCACGATTTTCGTCATCACATAAAACCAAAACACATTTATACAATAGAATTTCACGTATTTCTTTATTCTTCAATATATTTATTTTCACGATATATGATAACGTTTTTTGTGATATACATTCCATCTTTTTGTAACCACAATAACACTACACATACGGCTTTATTACACTTCCACAGGACCCGTTGGATTGCACAGAATGAAAAATGTCTTTATGCACGTTTTCATTTCTTTGAATCTCTTCAGACTGTTAGGATTTAGACACGTTGTTTCTGGACCATTAACAAACCATCTTCCTTTGGGGATATCACCAATACATTTTGATGAATAAACTGAAACAAATCACAAACAACCGGTCAATTACTTCATCAAAAGAATTTTAGAGCCTCGTTGCTTGTCTTTATGTTTTTTTTTCCAGTCATCTCCCTCCTGTAAGTCTTGTGTTCACCTCAACTTATGCAATATGTGATCATTTTTAAATTTGCAATAAAACGAAAATCTACATTTAGAATTAGAATTCCCCAGCAAGCCTCAATGACAGTTCCTCCAGATACAAGAATATTGTACATTCATAATGCATAGTTATAATAACTCGAATACCTCCGTTATCTCAATGTTTGGTCGAATTCCAGAGCACGACTAATAATATTCCTCAGATATAGCCTCGTCTCTGCCTTGTTCCGTCGCTCCATACTGACGCACGGAAACATCTAAATTATTTTCATTTATTGCAGTGGTCCACAAAATTGTATTTTCTATCGTGTGTCCACACATTAAGAATTGAGAGTCAGAACAAGAATTCACAACGTAGTTTAATTTACCACCTCTTAGTCACCACGTATTGACGGTTCCCCAAACAACACCACACACCCCTTGTCGAATGAAGTGATATTTGATTTAAGAAAAATTTGGGGGTGGTCAAAAATGCAACCCAATACATACGTTTCTTTGTCGACCTATTTTTTTTGTAAACTTTCTACACTGAAAAAATTAATCTTTTTTTTTTATGAGTCCATGATGTTTAATGTTAAATAATCAAGGTTTGTGTAGATGTTTGCACGCGTGTCTGTGTGTGCATTTGTGTGTGTGTGTGTGTGTATGTGTGTGTATGTGTGTGTGTGTGTGTGTGTGTGTGTGCGCGCGCGCGCCTGTGGTGCCACGCTGCTGTGAGACGGAGGGTATGAATTTGTGCGCAATGGCGTTTGAATGTAGCAGGCTGTCCATGTGCCACAATGTGCATGTGCATTGTGAGTGACTGCGCATGAAGTTTACTTAAAGCAAGGGAACTGCACTCGTGTGTGTGGGGGCGGGGACGCTTGGTTACTTGTTGTGTGAGAATGTGCGGTAACCTCTACAGTCCTGACTACACTAATCTTCAATGTTGTACCTATAGGCTTCAATGAGACCCTCTAGTGAGTGAATAAAACCGGATATACTGCATATCCCGCCGATAACAAATATCGCGACATCAAAGAACACCTGGTGCCACTGGAGCTGCCTCCATTGCAGCCGCAGGTGAAAGAGGCTGGGAAGCAGAAAGCACAAGCCTGCGCCCGTCAGGCTTCCCGTCAGGCCCATGAGCAAGGCGAAGTGGGGCACGTAGATGGCCATGAACATGGTGAACACCACAAGGGCACATCGGAGAGACAGGCCCCACGACTTCAGACGCCCGTCGCCGCCATAGCAGTCTGGAAACACAGCGCGCCCCCCGTCTTGGAAGAAGGATTTCTCCAAGACCTCAACAGCAGCGAAGAATGGCAAAGGGTATGATAGCAACGCCTTGGCTACGAGGAAGAGATTCACCACCGCCCTGATACCACCTGGCAGGTTATCTGTGATGACTTCCTTGGTTTCGTCTGCCCAGGTGAGGTAGGCCACTAGGGCGAAGAGGCCTTTGAGGATACAAGCAGCGATGTGCGTCCAGTTCATCATGCAGTGGAACTCGCCCGGATTCTGCATGTTGCCTTCCAGCGACGGCAGGAAGATCTGGGACGTGTAGCTGAACACGATAATCCCAATCGAAATGGGAAACTTCTTGACGTCGATGTAGAACTTCACTTTGTCCCAGGCCCAGTCTCGCGCCCTGGAGAGGCAGTATGCGATGACCAGGACGTTGATGACAAAATGAGCGAGCGTGCAGAGCAAGCTGAACTTGGACACAGCTTTGAGGTTCTTGAGGAAGGCGCAGGGCAGGAGGACCGTGGTGGCTATGATAGCCCAGGATCTTTGCGATACCGGGAGGGTTGGGAAGCTGTTGTACATCAGGTTGCCGCTCACAACCACGTACAGAATGCAGGTCATCACCAACTCAATGATCTGGGCTACATTCACTACACGACCGCCGAGGGTGGGGAATCTGGGCGCACAGCAGGCATTGGCAATGTCCACATACGACTCTCTTACTCGCACCAGCTGTCCATCTTCGTTCTCTTCATACAGACATGCGATGAGGATCTTGCCCGTGTAGCAGCACACCACCGCGGCAAAAATAATCAGAAACAGTCCGAGGTATCCGCCGTGGAGGATGGCGTAGGGTAACCCAAGAACGAACATTCCCTGAAAGACAAATGCGTTTTATGGAAAGCATGAGTATGATTATTGGAAACGGTTCAATTTCATACATGATTGTTAGTAGGCCTGCTGGTTGAGTAAAATGTATGTTTTGACTGTCAGTAGGCCTTGGTCATTTAGTTTTTATTGCAGTTTTATAGGCATTCATCCCAAACTGTAAAGTATCATTTATTCATATACAGCTACTGTATGTGTTATCTGCATAGTGGGGTATTCCATTTAGCTGTGAGCGCACCCTCCTTGAGCTCGTTTGTCGTCATTGGTAAGGATCAAAGACGCACTGCATGACGTAATGGTGACCGTCTGTGGTCAAACCGTTCGTAATTATGCATAAAACGCCTCTCGCTCTCTGCCCCCCCCCCCCCCCCCACACTCATCTTGCCTCATTCACGCTCTGTCCGACACAAATGTATGATCTGTCGAGTAAACTCCAGTGCTTCACAGGCGGCATACTTGTGTGATTTTAAAGACATTCTAAAACTCCCAATTCCTGGTGGCAGCCATGTATCGCTTTATCACAAAGGCATTTTCTTAGGCTAGAAGAACATGTTTGATTGACCTTGCGGGTTATCTTGGTCATTGGAGACGAGGTTGGGATGGGAAGGTGCGATAATTAATTGCTGTTGTATTGTTTAGTAATACCTCCAGTTTTTGCGTCCTGGAGAGCAGCTGTCAGATTTAATCATTTGGCTTTAATAAAATGTCTGTGATATGTCTCCATTCGTAGTAGCATATTGAACACGGGCACTGGGGCAGGTATGACATAGATATAAGGCATCATTTGAATATTTTTAATAGCCTCAGATGTAATGTTGTTGTCGTACTTGTAGAGCTTCCTATTAGCATCATTAGGGCATTAATTGTGAGCTATTGCTTAGTAACTTTTCTCATCAATAATTCGGGGGATTTAAGGCGGATAGTTGTGTGTGAGCTCTCTTACCTGGATGGCATTGGTGACGTTCCAACCTGCCTCCCAAGCAGTGATTTTTGGCTTATCTGCAGCAGCCAGTTCGGCACACAGTCCGCCGTCTTTTGAGGAGGAAGGTGGCGGTCCGGTACCGTCTCTCTGGTAGTGGCTGTCCCCATCCATCGTGCCATCCCCGCCCATATCCCCGCTGCCTTCCCCTCCTCCCATCCCTTCATTTTTCATAATGTCCATCTGTAGTCCCTGCCTATGGTCATAATCCAAATCATCGCATGCGGCGAAGCCCAGACCCTCCTCGTCTGTGGCGGCCTGGAAACCCATCCTTGCGAACATCCCACTAACCTTCGCCTGGGATTTATTGGACATAGTGTTGGCTGCATTGGTGATCTTGTTTGAAATCTTGCCGCGGATTAGGGTTGCCATGTTTGTTTATTTTTTCCAAAACAAAACCTATAGATATACTATTGGGGGCTAATCACGTTTAATGCCGTTTGCTTAGGCTTTCTTTCTACGCATTAATAAAAGTCCCGCGAATGGAAAACTTGCCAACGCCTGACTCGTTATCTCCAATTCTGATTAAAAGTACACCTGCTGCTATTGATAATCCCTTGTTTCATGTCACCTTCAGACGTCGCGTCTCGGTTCCCTCATCATTATCACGCGCCGCTCTTTTTGGTCATTCGGGAAAAAATCCGGGCGTTATTTTGCAGTGGAACACCCAATCCGTCCGCTCGCTTGCAAATCGTGCCACGGACAAAGTGGTCCGATTTTCAGGATGAATAGTCCGTGGTGGTGGTTGCGGCACCGCTTCCACAGTTCCACTCAGCCGTTAGTGATGCCGAAGCGGTACGCAGGAGCCTCGGGGGTGGGGGGCGAGGAGGAGACACGTGTCATCATCCGCCTGCCAATGCGATGACTGCCGCGCAAAGCACGTCTCCAGCTCCTAGTGCGCGCAGCAACCCCACACCAGAACATGGGAGAGGTTTGCTGCATTTCTAGGGGTGGTGCTTGCACCCGAACCCCCTCCCATTCTCATCAACCACAATAAAGTTTATCATGGCACCCAATGACATTTCCAGACATATGTACGTGTATAAGTTCACTTGTATATAAGGAGAAGGGGGTAGCGCCATGCACCAACTCTCAACTTCATGGACTAGTTTCATCGTTTATTTTTAAGGTTTTTAATTCTTTTGTGAGTGATACATTTTTTGGGGTAGGCTTGTGTATTTTCTGCCTTTTTTACCGTCTTATATGCGTTTTTACTAGGCTCCGCAGCTGCAAGAGGACAAAAGCTATCCAAAAGAAATACGAAATGGAGACCCTGCGGACTGACTTGTAATGGAGGCGCATACTTGTTATTTCAGCAGTGGCCAGCTTATACAAGGAGTGTAGAGTACAAGAACTGTAGCCTGTTAATGTTGCACAAGATTTGAGTTGGCTTATGCTGTGTAAATATGTGTCTTCTCAAATTATGTAGGTGTTTCGACATTTCTCCCTTGCTTGTTTTCATTTTGATTCGGCAGTTATATTTCGTTTTTTAACGTGGTATTAGAAATATAAAATATGCACTAACTTTTTGCTTAGTGATTCAGCTGAATGAAATGACCACTTGGTAGATTTCATTCATTCACAAAATGTCGGCCTTCCTCTTGCGATCTTGTTGAATAGCATATAGAAGACAGGCTTAAAGATAGCTTGAAAAATATATCTATTTCTTAAGATAGTGTGGTTTCGTTCATGTATTAACTGTACAAAGTTCTAGCATTGCCCATTTTGTGTAGTTCAGTTTAGAACATGACTGGTATTTTCCAGAAATGGTTTCCATGTATTTTATTCAGTCTATATATGTTTTACCCTATTAATTTACAATTGATCAAAAACGATGATCACTTTTTAACCACAGAGCGATGGTGATTCCTCAGCCTCAGTCCTATGTAATCTGCCACTGCTTATACAAACGCATTTAAATCATGGCGCAGATTAACACACATTCCATCAAATCTAATAAAGCTACTTGCCATTATATCGTTTTAGCTCATGCCCAATTCCTCTTTAAAAAACGTTTTCAATTATTTATTTTTAATATGTTGTTTCTTTAGTCAACTCGTTTTTGAAGGGTGTTCAGAGAATTAGTTATTAGGCTACTGGCTATCCAATGGACATTCCAATGCACACGTGCATTGTAGTTAATTTCTAGGAAATGCTTAAGACCTTATTCAACTTGAAGATGCGTTATATGATATTCTAAATGCCATTCTGAAAATAAGCATTTTTAATTGACAATATAAAGGAGCCATTTTAAATATGCCGGCTGGGAAACGAAGACGCAAGGGGGGTCGCTGCACGTTTTTGTGATGTTCAAATGTACGACAGCTATAAATAAATGAATAACTCAACATGAAATGTATCTCTACAGAGTGTTTGAGAATATGCTGTTGGCGAATCGTTTCTTTTGATGACCGTTTTGTTTGGTGCCATGACTCCATTTCAGCACCCTGCTCACATTGGACAGCGACAACCACTGCACATGAAAACCCGCACAACTGGACAGAGGCACCTTGCAGCTGAGTTGTATCCAAACAATGCTCTTCTGTAGTGTAGCCCATTCTCCAGACACACAGTAATAGAATTTATTTATTTTTGTAAAGTACTTGTCGCATATTAAATTTAGTCCCAGTAACATACGATAGAAATGTTTCAAATTTCTTGCTTTACGAAATCATTTCACAAAGAGTCGCTGCAATTCGTGTTCACTTTTTTATGCAGTACGCTTATACTCTTCTTGTTTCAGATGACCTCGATCTACTGTATTTTTTCTCCCCATCAGTTAGCAAGACGTTTCTGGACATTGCAGAGGACGCAGTCGTTCGGGAGCAGAAAGGGTTAATCAGCCGCGCTCTTATCAGCAGCCTGCAGACCTCCTTTCATTTGTACTTACGACTATTTGCTTTAATACCCCTAAAAGCAGCACAGTCACGAAAAGAATAACAGTGACACGAAATGGAGCAGGGTTTCACACAAACGTTTCATCCTGTGTACAGAGACATTTTGCGGGCAGTGGCCACCACAATGCAACTGCATATAAAACGACTCATATAGCCTATATTTTTAAATGATCTGTTAAAATGTAAGGCCCTTTTGTTCCACGATCACACTCCCACAAATCTAGAGGTTATTCTCTTTTATGTCTAAATATCGAAATGAAACAGAATTAATCCACTTTTTAATTTACATTATTATAGTCAACACACATTTTATATCGTTTCAAATTAGGATTAAACCATAGTTGGCTAGTTTGTATGTTTATCCCCATAATAAAAACATTTTATGAAATTGTAGGTTCTAGAAGGGGTATTTTATGCCTGCAGGTGCAAATGTGTTAAACCACATTCAGGTTAAGATTATCTTGATGGAATGCAGCTCGATGCATGCCAGGGCACATTTCTTCATTCGCTCACCTTTTTGATTGTGATCAACCGTTATCATTATTTTGTGAATTACCATTATTTTTATCCATGCCATGCATCGAATGGTGCAACTTTATTGATGAACAAAATGTCCCACTCAGATTTTTTGTTTGCTTTTTTCTTTGTGGGAAATGGAATAAGAGAAAGTGCGAATGAGGTGACAGAATGAAAAATATTGTTCTGATAAAAGTAATTTACTGTTTTCACCTAATCAATATCAGCTGTCGTGTGTGTGTGTCTATGCGAGAAACACTGAAGGGCGAGGCGTGAGTAACGGATGGAGAAGGTGTGAAAGAGCTGACAGCGCAGCTCGCTGGTCCAGAACCGATGCCCTTCACTCAACGCGCACAGTTTATTAGCCATCAGTAAGGGCAATGAGAGGTCAGGAGTCAGGCCTGGTGAGGGTTCACACCACGGCATCGTCCTTTTCCCCAAGGAGACTGACTACAGACCAGCGAGATTCCCCCCACCGATGTGGCGTTACAGTGAGATCCCCCAAGGAACCGGCTGCAGATCAGTGATAACGATAACCGGTCCCTGTGTGATATGTAGCAGCACTTGCACTTAGCATCATCCCCTTGTCCCTATCGCATTATAAACAGACACCCCGCGGTCGGTATCTGGGTTATGCAGTATTCATGTCTTGAATGAAAACCCTTGCGTTTGTCTGTCGTGGACTGTCAATCAAATTGTACACCAATGGTGGCAAGCCAGCGACTCCCAGACCACCCCGCACCCCCCGCTCAGCCATTCCTCTGGCTCTCTGCACCTCCAGGCTTCGAAAGTCTGCTCGTTCCCTTTTCCCATTTCACACTTGGCTGGGCAGGCTATGGTTGGCAGGCCTGATGTCGCCCCCAACCCGTATCAAAGGAAGATAATTAATTAGCCTCGCACAGAAGGCAATATTCCATCCAGAGGGGAATATTATACATCACAACATCCTACATAGTCCGGTCTATTTATAAAGTGTTCCGACGCTTTATAGAAACAATGGTGGATTGACCTATATACTGTAGCCTATCAAACTGTGCTTTTAACATGGACGCCAAATACCAACGTGCACGTGGCTCTCATAGTAATTGTGATTATTTAGCTAAGAATAAAATAGGGACAGGAAAACAAAAAAAATACTCTTCATTGTAAAACCGAGATACGAACTGTTTTGACCATCTCCATCCAGCTTTATATCCTGAAGGTTTGTTGTGCTTTAAATAGCATGCTAATGGCAGCGTCTGGGTGGCTGTCTACGTCATTTAAATTTTTGGCTTGTGCTATCTGTGTATAGTTGAAGGTTATAGGGTTGGCCCTGTGAGGTGGCGAGGTGTGATGCGTGATGCGTTGTGGTAGTAAGTTCCAGAGGGAAATATGAAAGCAGGCTTTTGGTAACATTGAGAGAGAGGGTGAACAAACAGTCTGACTGGAGCTCTTTAGTCAGCAATGCTTTAGCACTGCTCATTTATAGCTACACTGCCTGCCTGCCACCATATCAGGCACACTGCAGCCTAAACGTTTTCTATGCAACTAAGATTCTTTGCTCTTTTTTTGTCAGTGGTACTGCGATAAATGGCATCCTTGACCTATGGTCTATCGGACTGTTGTTTTGTAAACATTTATTTTTAAATTGTTTTAAAATGATTTCATTTTTTTACATTCTACTGAGCAACACATTTTTGGTAGAGAAGCTAAATTGAATTGCGTTAAAAAAAATGGTAGAGATAGGCTACACTTAATTTTATAAAGCATCAATTCACATGGCATCTCTCGGACTCTGAGGCTGTGAGAGAGTGAATCCATCGGTCTCGTCTATAGACAGCTCAGCGAGGCAGAAAATAACACATAGCACACTTCAATTAATGAGCCAAACTGAAAAGACACACGTCTCCAGGGGGCTGCAGCCGAGGAGAATCAGCCAATCATGCGCCGCGCTGGCCCCTCTCCGAATCCATTACCATTTGCATCACAATCACAGGTACATTATCGCACTGATTAGCTGGTAGTGCTGAAATTGGCAGTGGTAGTCAGTCAATTTTAGCCCGCTCAAAATAACCTCTGTAGCCTCTAAATGCAGTCTGTCTACAAATGCGTTTATATGTATACGCACATACTGTGCTACAGCTGCACTTAAAATACCAGTTTCTGCTTTCCTCACAGCATACACCTAAAAATTATACATTTGAAGATAGGTGAATATGGAAAGCCAAAGACTCATATGTTGCAATTTGTAAATAAATTCACAGACTACAGGCAATAGTCTGCCTTGGAGGTCAATTTGCGGTTCTGAAGCTAGAAGAGGGTTTGTGTAAAAATTCGTCTCTTGATAGCTCTCTTGAAACCGGAGCTGTCTCCGGTATCCAAACACCCTCCCCCCGTCGAGAGAAATCCAGGTGGCCCTGTGGTAACCGCTTAAAAGCCTTTTCATTTATCCTAATGCGCCTGTTTAATGGCTTATTATGAGGCCCCCAGAGAGACGTCAGGGGGAGGCGGGGTGGGGGTGGGTGGAGAGGGGGTGCGTAGACTATATGAGATTTGCTGGCCACGGCCTCGGTAGGACAAGAATAGTATAACAAAACCAGCTTCCACCCAATATCTGTTTCCGTTTGAATGTTGGGTTGAGATTTTTTCAATTCATTGTTTATGATTATGATATCCATAAGAATCATGTATCAATATATTTTAAAATGTCCTCACTTCGTCTATGTTTTACGAATAAATGTTGGCAACTCATTCTTTTTATATATTAGGTAACTGCTGACATTTGTCTCCTTGCCATAGCATATTTTGTTCTGTGGTTAAGTGGCTTGGGGCAAGTTTGCTCGGTCCCCAGACGCCGTTTGCTGTTAACCTGAGTGACTGCCGTTCACTCCATCACCTCTCGCTCTCCCTCGCCCGCCTCTCGCTCTCCCTCGCCCGCCTCTGCTGTCGTTCGCCCCTGCTGTGGTATATTAACATTGTAATTGCCTTTTAGCCCCGTTTTTGAACACACCAAACTCTGGCTTCCCGAGAGGGGTGCAGAGCCTGCGGCTCAACACAATCTCCACCACAATCTGTTTCCCATTATTTTGGCTGTTGCTACAACCACAACAGCTATTAATAATACATACAGTCTGAACACACATACAGCCTGAACCTTACTTGCCATAACAAAGCTTATTTTGATTTGCACAAGGACACAGATGCTCAACACAAGTACAATCGATTCATTTTAATTTCAGTTAATTTTAAAAATGAAATTAAAAAACAAAAGCGGAACTGTTTAGATTGGCTGGAGTGTTTCTGGACCTTAGGGATCTTTTTTTGGACCATTAAATGTCTTGTGCTGGGTGTATCTACCCAAATGAATGACATTAGTTCTTTCAGGCATTAAAAAGATGAATGGTTAGAATTAGAATTGTAGAGTTGTATGGATTAGAACTGTCTGATTTATATAAATCATAATCATAACTCATCAACTCACAGACCATGATGGTTAAAAATCTACTGTAATTTCCCCCTTTTCCCCCTGTATCACCTAGGTACCTACATGAACCAGGTGTGAGGATCAGATCGTTTGGTTCATTATTGTTCTCATTGGCTTTTACTGGCTGTAAATAAGCTACCAGCACCTTAATAAGATCACTTCCATTTGCTGCTGTTGACAAAAGGAAACCAATCAATGGGTTTTTTACAAACCATAGCTTATCCAAAGAGGAGTTCACAGCCCTCAAGGCTATACACTGCTCTCTCTCTCTCTCTCTGTCTCTGTCTGTCTCTCTCTCTCTATCTCTCTCTGCCCCCCCCCCCCCCCCCCCCCAAACATATACACAGACACACTTCTACACTCTGTGCATGTCATGTCCATGTTGCAAGTGCATGAAAGAATCCAGGGCAAGTCAGGCCACACAGCTAGCTCATGTGGAACAAGAGTGTACTGATTAAAGTTTAATGCCTGTGTGAAGATCAATACCGTTCCCTTGGCACCACTTGCTACTTGTACCCCTGCAAAACACCCCCCCCCCCCCCCCCAAATCACCACCACCACCACATCACCACCACCACCCTCCACTACAGCCCAAAACTGTAAGTCAGCACGTCACAAAACAGTATATTATAAGACGTATGCCACTATGGTTACATGATATTACGAAACAAACAATTCTGGCGTGTTCCCTTTGCAGTCCTACATGACCAGTGTGCTTTTCTGTGGCTGCTTGCACCACGGTCTCCACATGTAGCCCACGTTGTGTTTAGGATTTGCCCTCCACCTGAAAAGAACAGTGGGCCAGTCATTATGTCGTCCTGATGCGGCACGCTTCAAATTGCCCCATAATGCTGCAGCTCGGTCAAGAGCAGGAATTTATTCTGCTTGAAGAGGCTTTTAGTTGGATGGATGTAGTTTTAACATCATTTAAAAAAAAACCAACGCAAACATCAAGGTTTGTACATACAGCTAGTAGCTATTTATGCCTGCATCACCGCACACTACACTTAGTATCAACACATTTTTTTTTCCACTGACGTCCATTAGCGATTCGGGGTAATTCATTGAGATGCAGCAGCTGCCTGGAGACTGACTCTGCATAAAGCCCAGCTGAAAGGCTTCCGCTTGGGCATTGTACTGCACCACGTGAGCGGCAACCTTTGATATCCAATCGAGACCAATGGGGCTGAAGAGTGGGCACTTGCTACGCACACAGAAGCGAGCTCGACGGTGAATGAACTCCACTGCCTTTGAACTGGAGAAACCCCCCACCCCACCCCACCCCACCCCACCCCATCTCCCACCTAATCTCACCAAACACCCACTCACTGTGGGATGCTATGGTGCAGAGGTTGGAACACCAGTACCATGAATGAGAAAAGGCCCATGGGGACCCAGGTTGGGATCTGGTCTAGGTTGTTTTTATAATCCTACCCCATCTCTCTCTCTCCCAAACAGTTCCTGTCTGTAGTCGCTTCCCTATCAAAATCAAAATATACCCAAAAACCCACTGGCCAGAACACCCATCAAGACACCAACCCCAGCCAAAAAAATAAAAACTCCTCACCAACTCATAGGCCTTTCCTAAATCCCGACTATCCCGAGGTGCTACTGCCATTGTCTGATGCACAATCACACTCAGTTAAAAATCCCTGCTCTTGTCGTTTGTCTCCCGTCACACCTCTCTTCCTCGGCAGTGGTGGTTATTGATTTCCGCGCTGATGTGCGAGACAGCTCAAAAATACAATAAACAGGATGCTGCTGCCTGGGTGTCATTTTTTTTCTCTAATAGCTCCAAATGAGCACTTACTGCTTTGGTCTAGTTTGGATGCCTCCTCGCATGTTTTACAATGTGCATGCCACCATTAGTGTCACTTGTTCAGCTACTGTAATTGTTGCCATGCAAATATAGTGTTCAGTGTGGGGGTATGGTTGTTATACTGTGTTGAGGACCCAGATCAGTTAGGGCTCATTCACACCAAACACTCTCCGTATTCAGCACGTGGCCGTTTTCTGTCCGTATTCGTTTAGAATGCATGTTAACAAATTAGACTGTTCACACTGCACGTGTGATCTGCACGTATTCTGTCCCTATACAAACATATTGTATACGGATACGCGCTGTACATGCTCAAGTCGGTGTGAATGAGCCTGTAG
This sequence comes from Coilia nasus, assembly GCA_027475355.1. Taxonomy (NCBI): domain Eukaryota; kingdom Metazoa; phylum Chordata; class Actinopteri; order Clupeiformes; family Engraulidae; genus Coilia; species Coilia nasus. Next base: position 8,674,800 of record CM050211.1, on the reverse strand, counting down.
GCTTCCACAGATAAAAACAAAGACCAAATATTGTATTGCGCGAAACAACACAGCAATCAATCGCAAAAATTCCCACCGAGACCACTGGCCTTTGTCCACCCCCTCTTTCTCTGTCACAGGGTTTTGCCCTCCTGCATAGGGCAGGGGTGAAATGCTGGGGGGCATGTAGAGGGCATGTTTAAACACCTCCCACACAGTCATCAGTGGCTAGCCGTGTTGTGTGTTGTGTAGTGTAGCAAGTGTAGTGTGGTATGGTGGGATGTAGCAGCACTATAGGTCCCTTGGCAGGTGTAGCGCAGTCTGTGTTATGCAGTGCGCCATCCACCACTTTGTGGTGTGTAGTATTTCGTAAGTGATGATAGTATGAGTGTTGGTCATTCACTCCCCCCACCCACCTGTCGCTGTGGGGAATTGAACCTGTGACCCTTTGGCATGCTAGCCCATGATTGCCCCTATAGAGTGACCAGTGTAGTATGGTGGACTCCAGGAGCACTAGGACCCTGGGGACACTGTGTAGTGTGCAGTGTGTAGAGTGGAGTGTGGCATGCGTGGAATGGTGGACTGCATGTACACTAGGACCCTGTGTAGTATGTAATGTGCAGTGTGCAGTATGTAGTGTGCAGTGTGTAGAGTGGGGTGTAGAGTGTACAGTATAAACTCCAGGAGCACTAGGACCCTGAGGTTCCTCCACATGTGCGTCCAGAGCTGATTGCTCTTCGATCTCAACACTGCAGTGTTTAAGTGGCACGTGGGCATCATACCGCGCCACACAGTATACTGTGTATATTATATATAGACACACACACAAAAATACACAACGGCACATATGAACATGCATGTACACACACGCACATACACAATGACACATATAAGTGTGCGCGCACACACACACACACACACACACACACACACACACACACAGGACACATAGCCCTAGAGAGGTGCCGCTGCTGTGGAGGTAGTGCCACAGCATCAGGATCGCCACTCCCAAGGACACACACACACACATAGACACACACACACACACACACACACACACACACACACACACACACACACACACACACACACACACACACACACACACACACACAGAGATGACATTTACATGGAGCTTTCTTGGGAAGATTTCTGTAAAAAGGTCAAGTGTGAGCTTTTGCAGATGTAATGTTTGGTTAGGCTGACAAATAGAATCGCAGTGACAACAATCACACCAAAGTGCAGCAGAGGCCCTCACCTTTGGTTAAACGGGCACACCAGGCTCAGTGCCCCTCTGCCCTCAATGGCGATGCAGGAGAGGAAGGCCACCGTGGGACCGTGTGACAGGAGAGATGCTACTGCGGTGTGTGTGTGTGTGTGTGTCTGTGTGTGTTTGTATGAGTCTGTGTTTGTGTGTTGTCTGTATATATGGGACAAGGGACCAAGACTCTCGTGCACCCTGCAGCAGCAAGGCCTGCTGTCAGGTCAGTCTGATGCAACAATCGAGGAGGGATGTCACACCATACCAGCCACAAAGTATGAGACGCTTTTAGTGTGTTGGGACCAGCTGTCTTACTCTGTTGGAAATCAAGACGTCAGTTCGTAATTGATGCTTGTCTTTTCTTTTTGTGAAACCCCAGTATGAAATCCCAGTGTTCATAAAGAAGATGAAACACAGGAAGTAAGAGCCACCAATCTCTGTGTGGTGGAATTGCCGGGGCAAACGCACAGATGCTGCAGATATGCGTGTTCGTGGCTTTGAAACGCAGCTGCCATCAGTTATTATTCATCTCAGGACTCTCAGTGGCTCCATGCTCATTTTTCTTCCTCCATTATCTGTAGCCACGGTTTGCCTTTGGAATCAATTCCTGTCACAACATGGCCGCCTCTCAGTCTGCAAGCCACATGTGGAAGAAGAGCTCAGTCTGTGAGCAGTAGCATACTCACGCAGAATACAAACACACACACACACACACACACACACACACACACACACACACACACACACACACACATTTTCCAGTAAAATGCTGCGTTTATGAAATCTAGTTTTTATATGATGTGGTATTCAGGTGGTTTTGTGCTTGTGGCACATAAAATATATCTCTACTGAGCACTGGCATTAAAGTCTTCAGAGACAGGCACAGGCAGAGAGGGGAATCAAGCAAAGTCAAGTCAGTTTTATTGTCAAAACCATATGTCCAGCTACAGTACAGGTACCATATCATACATAAACAATAATATCAATAGTAGTTAAAAAGAAGTAATATGAAAAAGGTAATATGAAACTTGTATATGATACACATAAGTTTAGCACAGGA
>CM050211.1:8580000-8670000 GCA_027475355.1 Coilia nasus | reverse complement strand
GTTTAAACACGATTTTTATTAAATCACAAATGTATGAATAAATATCCTAAGTAGATTGAAGTGTGTGTAAGTAAAGAGGTCTCTGTTTGCTCAGACTGTGGGATACATATTCTTCCCTGTGTTACCAATTGGGAATGAAGGCTCTGTGCAAATGCCAAGCATGGCTGGGCACGGGTTGGTCAAATTTCTCCAAAATGCCACACTGGAGTGGAGCAATAAATAAATACACACATATAACTCCTGAGCCCATGCAAATACACAGAGCAGCACTGAGACACGTGGCCTCACGAATGTCCACTGCTATGGTTCATGGGTTTGCTTAGTCAAAAATAATTCACAGTGCTACAAGGAAAGTTATGGGTGTGATGAATGAGACTGGTCTAATGTCGACTCAAAGGCATTTCTGCAGTACCTCAGATTGTGTGAACATATTTCTTTAAATATGTCAAGATAGCTCACGATAGAATGATTAATCATAGTTTATTTTTAGGTAGCTTGTGTGTATTTTGTAAGTGTTTGACTCCTTGCTACCAGTGTGAAAGCCTAAACATCCAACTAATGCAGAACAAATGGAGATCAAGCATGGAAACAAACTCAAGCTCCCCCAACTACACACACACACACACACACACACACACACACACACACACACACACACCACCCTTTCTCTGTTTGTTGTGGGTAGTGCACGTACACGCGGATGGCTGCAGGATGGCATTTGACGGCATTAGAAGCAGGCACGACACCCGGCTCTTATCGGTATTCCCGGCGTTCCAGTGCCAAGGGATTTTCTGGCTGCCAGCGGGAATGACTCAGGGCCTGAAACGAGACGGCTTGTGTTGTCGTGGCTCACGAGCACTTGCGTGGAGTCACGCAGACTACGCATCAGACCCCCCCCCCACCCCTGCCTACACGCCTTTATGCATGCAGTCATCACCACCTCCTATCCAGCACATGCTAATTTGATGAGGAATTCGTGACCAAGTCTACAACATCCTGTCCAGCACACATTTGCATTAGTCATGTCTACAAAAGAGGCAGAACTTCATTGTTGTTGTCATTGTTGTGTCTTGTGCAGAATGCTTCTACACTTTAAATGTATCATTAGCCTATCCTATTATTTTAGAGATAAGCTGTAAAAGGGCAGAGCACTTCAACTGCAGAAATTAGTGTTCAAGTTTGTCTTATAACTGGTTTGCCTATAACTGAATGTTTGTGTGTGTGTGTGTGGGAGGGGTGGGGGGTGGGGGGGTTATATGGTCATATGGTTTATGAATACTTCTTTCAATGACTTACTAATAATAATAAAATAATAATAAATAATTACTTTCATTACAAAATTATCCATGCACAAGTGTTGTGTATAATCTGCAGCCTTGTCCATACACTGTACTTCATGTGTTGGGCGAAGCATTTCCATCAAAGAAATCAGCAAGTGCTCCTATTGCATTTTCAAATGGGGCTTGAAGCTGCAGCTAGAGACCACTGGACACACACACATTATATATATATATATATATATCTCCTCCTCACACCACTGGACACACACACATATAGATATATAATATATATATATATATCTCCTCCTCACACCACGGCTACGTTTGCCAGTGCTGCGTGTCTGTGGAGTCCTGCCTGCCTGGGTCTCTGGAGGAGACAATGGGGACAAATATAGAGCCACTGAGGGAACAGAAGCGGCTGCCCAAAGGGGTGGTGGTGGAGGGGGACTTGGCTGTGCTGATTCTCATGCTCGGCTGCCTCTATTTTGCCAGCTGCCAGTTGTGTTCAGCTGATCGCACCGCGCGGGGGGAATGGGGTTGGGGGTGGGGGTGGGGGTGTGGTTGTGGTCATGGCATGGAGAGACACTGTGGTCATGTACAGGAGGAGTGGAGTGTGTGGAGTGTGTGTGTGTGTGTGTGTGTGTGTGTGTGGGGGGGGGGGGGGGTTCAGAGGGGAGTAGGATGGCGTGTGTGTGTATGGGGGGAGTGGGATGGTGTGTGTGTGTGTGTGTGGGGGGTGGGGGGTGTTCAGGGGGAGTAGGATGGCATGTGTGTATATGGGGGGACTGGAATGGTATGTGTGTGTGTCTATGTGTGGTTGTGTTTGGTTTGTCTCCCAGTGCCAGAGGGGATCTGTGTATACCCCACCCCCATACATGCTCTCACCAGGGGCAATGTGGATGCTGTGAATGGGCTAAGAGACTGAATCATGCGCATAGTGTTTGTGTACAGTCATACATAAACTGCTCTCTCTCTCTCACAGACACAAACTATCTGTCTCTCTCTCTTTCTCTCTCTCTCTCTCTCTCACCCCTCTCTCACTTCGCCTCTCTCTGTTGAATGAAGAATGTCTATAATTCAAAATCTATTTCTGTCCCATCTCTCATTCTCTTTCTTTTCCCCCCCTTGTCTGACGCATGCATTCACACACATGTTCATTCACATTACTTGACAGTAACATGCACATGAAAATGCAGTGTGGCAGTGAGGGGGAAACACATGACCATGGATGTGGAAATGCATGTGCTGTGTGCTGTGTGCTGTGTGCTGTGTGCTGTGTGCTGTGTGCTACTGCTACTGAACTCACCAGACGTTATATACAGTACTACATTTGTGGATGCATCTGCTCTTTTATTCTTTCTTTCTTTAGACAAAATTATCTTTGCTTTTAGAGTGCTCTGCAGCTGTACTTTCCATTTGCAATTTCTGTGGATGGACTGACATCCCTTTTTACAGCCAGGGCATAGAAAAAGCAGACTTTTTTTTTGTCATCCATCAAAAACAATTTAGGGACTGGGCGTAATACATATCATTACTGAAATTGCTTCAAATTGGTTGCCATGGTTATCTATTTAGCTTCAGGCCTCAATGGCTCATGACTTCTGCCATGAAAAGGGAAAAGAGAGAGAGAGAGAAAAAAAAGAGAGGGATAGAGAGAGGGAGAGAGAGACAGGATGTGAAATTGTGGTGAGTGTGTGACTAGGAGTGGGGCTCTTAGATCCCTTAATAGTAAAGCTGTCCACAGACCCCATTTTGAGATAGTTGCCATGGCTGCAGTAATTGGGGGGCTGGAATAAGGACACAAGGCGTCTGGGACTGTCTGACAAGAAGCACTGCTGCCGATATTGTGCATCGTCGCCACCTGGGGGTAACTGTCGGTATTGCAAGGTGAGGTGAAAACTCGATATATTATTCGCAGGAATTACATTTTTTCACATTGTTGTCACATCAAGCAAACAAAAATGTACACCTTTCATTTTGTTATGAGTTATTAGTCACAAAATGGGCCTTTGCTGTTCTGACCAATGTGGCCATGTCAGTTATCATCATTTGCTACAGACCTGCAGACACTGGATATTCTTCCTTACATACCTGTATGCATGTGGATGGCATGTAAACAGAGAATCGGACAAGCCCGGCCAATGCTGATGTGTTTCCTTGAGAGCTGCTCTCTCTGTCCTCAGGGGATGGGTGACCTCTCTGCTCCAGTGTCTCCTAGGGCCTCACTCATTCAAGACCCCCTCCTTCCACCACACACACACACACACACACACACACACACACACACACACACACACACACACACACACACACACACACAAATACCCTCTCTCTCTCTGCACCCGGAGGATGTGACATCCTGCTGAGGAAAACCCCTGATAGTTGGTGCATTGGTGCGTCATCAGTCATGAGCTGTGGGGGCTTGCAGTGACGTGTACTGTGTGTGTGTGTGTGTGTGTGTGTGTGTGTGTGTATGTGTGTGTGTATACACATACCCTAAGATCAGCACTGCGACGGCGTACTGGGATGCTGCAGAGTAGAGGGTGGTGTGTTTAGAGTGTTAGGGGGAATCGTACCACCATAGTGGTGGGAGGGTTCAGGAGGTGGGGCCTCAGCTATATGCACCCCCCCCCCCATGTGCTTTACTACGCATCCGCCCACACACCCCCACACCACCCCCCACACACACACAAACATCGACATTCTCCTCCCATAATGCAGTGCAGAAAACGTGCGGTCCTGGGGACTGCCATCAAGAGTCGTGACTAACTCCTCTGCATTCCTTTCTGCCTCCACTGCAGAGAAGCCTCAGGGCATCCCACAATCCCTTGCTGCGCTCACGCCACTCACAATGGGACAACATGCTGACAGGAAGTCTATTTTTCTTTTTCTTAATGTCTTTTCTTGTTCCATACTACCAACCTGTCAATACATCTTACAGTTCTTGATTGTTTCTCAATTGTTTACACACATTTTCTGAAAGCATGCCTCATACTCTCAGAACTCTACACACAAATAAAAAATCACACACACACAGTACATACATGTGTTGTACAATATTTAGGTTAGTATGGCTTGTAAGTTAGGATACGATTCTAAGGGCCCAGCATTGACAACCGGCCCTTAAGAAAAACTAATAATAATAATAGTAATAATAATAATAATAATAATAACAATAACAATAATAGTAATAATAATAATAATTGCAATACAAATAAAAAATAACAATAATAATAATGATAAGGAGGCCCATATTTGTCTTCTTTCCTGGGCCCCAAAATTTCCAGCGGCGCCCCTGGTACACAGGATTACAAGTGTGAAAGTACCAGCCTCTTAAAGCACCTGCTATAGATGGGGGGAGTCACTAAGAGAGAGAGAGAGAGAGAGAGAGAGAGAGAGAGAGAGAGAGAGAGAGAGAAGAGAGAGAGAGAGAGAGAGAGAGAGAGAGAGAGAGAGAGAGAGAGCAGAACTGGCAGCAGGAGCTGGCATGGCTGCAGTTGTCTCAGACGCTAGTCGGGACAGCAGGCGGGGGCCAGGGAACAGGCTGGAGTCTGGTGTCTGTGAAGAAGACTCTGGCCAGCTGCCCTCCACAGATACTGGGCTCCGTGCACATGGCCAGGTAGGCAGCCCATCAGGGCCAGCTGCCTCCTAGACATCCACCCTCCCTCCTCAGAGTGGAGGAAAGCACCCCAGGGGCAGAGTGTGCTTGTCGGGTGGTGGATTTGATTTGACAATGACGCCCTTATGCCCCCAGTCAAAAGCATTGCAGCTGAAGTAGTGAAGTTGAGATCATAGGTGTAGGTGTGCATGTGTGTGCGTGTGTGTGTGTGTGTGTGTGTGTGTGTGTGTGTGTGTGTGGCAGGTGTTGGGGGTGGTTCGATCATCTCTGTGTTTGACCACCTGCGTTGGGGGTCAGAGAAGGTGAAGTGCTCTCCAATCCTCTGTCTCTAACAGTGTTCTGGCTGGGATTTTCCCCACCAATTTTCCTCTCCAGACTGAAAGCCTGTGCCCCTCGTTTTAAGCAGAGGGCAAATCAGATTGTTTATCCAGAGCTTTTTATGGAATAAGTTTTAATTTTGGAGGGTGTTGCCACTCTGAGAAGCCCACTGTTAATGTGGCTGGGCCTGGCTTGTTTAGGCACTGATTTTAATCTGTCACTCTGTGGTGGCCTGGGTAGCAGATGCATGTCCATGCTATATAATACACAAATGAAATAAAATCAATATAATAATATAATTATCTGCAACAAAAATGAACATATTTGTGTAAAGAGACAGGCAAAATGTACTCATGCAATCAGTTTAAAGATCAAGATGTTATCAGTTTAAAGATAAGCAGTGGCGGTTCTAGGGGGGGGCGGGCTGGGCCTTTGCCCAGGGCGCAATTTCGTGAAGGGCGCCGTGCTGTTGGCCTCACGAGCGCTTGAAAAAAAAATATATATCATCTAAAAAGTTTTTAATATCCATCATATCACTGTGTAGGAAATTGGCAAATTGGCGCCCCCTTTGGCTGCCCGCGCCCCTGCTGAAAAGTTCCAGTGCACAGAAGCTGTGACCGTGGTTTCAGAGAGAAGGGCAAAGGGGAGGGGGCGCGGGGGACAGTTCACCTCTAGGTCTCAAATGCAATGCACAAGTGGGCAATACTCTGCAATTAATGAGCGAAGTCAGTCACACATAAGCTTCCTTCCCAATAACGCACATTTTATTCCTACCATTATATTTACAGGTTTATAATTCCTGCACATATTTTAATTGTGTGAAAGAGCTAATAAAACAGGGCAATACAAAACGAGTAGGCGGTCACCAAGGTGAATTAGTCTTAACTCCTCGTCGGCAGTGACCGTGTTTGGGGATGGGAAATACAGTATGTTGACTGTCGAGTGACAAACAGAAGGAGATGGACAGAAAAAGATCAAAGCCATTAGAAGTGTAGAAACGAGCAAAAGATGAAGGTATGCAACTGTTCTCTCTGCATGATCACGTTATCCATGCCATGAATGAAGGGCTAATGTTAATCATGGTATAACTGTTACGTTTGTTAGCCTTCTAGCTATAATGCTACGATTACTATACTCAACAATAATTCGGTCTTTGCTCAACAAACACAAGATCTAATTTCACCATAAGATTTGGCTTTGCAACAAAACGGTTACAAGTTTAGTTATTATTGATTTCCATAATTTGGGTTAACGTTGAGCCCTGTCATTAGCCAACAGAATGTTATTATGGTAGTTTCAACATTTGCAATTTGCTGCAACTCATAGTTTGCATAGTTTAACTATAGGGTAGTTTAGCATAGTAAACCGGTCATACCTGAACGTGTAACAAGCATACTGTAGAATTCGAGGCAGTAACCAAGGAGCTAATTGTTCCTCCCTAAAAGATAGATTAATATAGCATCTAATGACGGACATTTATGTAAGGGCATGCTATTCTAATGAAATTGTAATTTATGGATGTTTTGTACAAGAGTTTTTGTAGCCTGCAGTGTTTTGATGTTAATTTCAAGTGCAATTCAATAATAGGAATCACTATGTGGTCATAACAAAACGTGCAAAATTATGAGGGGGTCTCGCCCGGGGAGTAATTCAATGTAGAACTGCTACTGAAGATAAGGAGTAATTAAGGAAAGTATGCAGGCAACAAAACTCCTGCTCAGCTCAGAATCTGTCTTGTCTCAGTGCGTAATGTGACCTAATGTCTGTGAAGGTTGTCATTCATCCAGGCCAAGGAGCTAAGTTGTGAGAAAATGGACTTATTTTTAGAGCTTGAAGATGTTTCACCTTTCATCTTTCCTTCAGAAGTGAAGAAGCCTTTTGGATAAAAGGTAACACGTCTTCGAGCTGTAAAAAGAAGTCCAATTGCTTACAACTCAGCTCCTTCGGCAATGTGATATAACCATTTGCATGACATCCACAGCTAAGCGCAGCGTCCTGCAGGTGAGATTCTCAAGGGCGCCGTGCTCCTGTGTGATATATTAGGCTGCTGCTTCAGGAAATGGCCACCGCATAGGGGGACGGACTAGAAGCCTTTGTTCCGCCTCCTGCACGTGTTTAATACGCCATATTCGCCTGCCTTTGAACCAATGACTGTGGTCACTATGTTCCTCTGCCTTTGAACCTGTCCAGCCATTGTTCCACCCTCATTATGTTTTGGTCTATGGTGTTAAACCTGACTTACATTCAGGCCTGTATATAGCTCCTGTATCTTATATATATATATATGTGTGTGTGTGTGTGTGTGTGTGTGTGTGTGTGTGTGTGTGTGTGTGTGTGTGTGTGTGTGTGTGTGTAAGCTATATATATACTGTGGGAGAGCAGAGGATGCCTGTGGCTATTCAGGTGCACAGCCACTGTGGTGTAGCATCAGAGGTTAATGTGCTGCCTCTCGCCTTCCCACCACCTGCACTCTGTCTTTCAGGCTGCACAGTCTTGCCAGGTGTGTGTGTGTGTGTGTGTGTGTGTTTGTGTGTGTGTGTGTTTGTGTGTGTGTGTGTGTGTGTGTGTATGTGTATGTGTGTGTGTGTGTAAAGAGTGAGAGAAACAGAGGCAGACAGAGAGGCAGAGAGGGAGAGGGAGAGGGAGAGGGAGTAGATAAGTGTTTTTGTCCATAGGTGTACGTGTGTGTTTTTTGAGATAGAGCATTTGTATGTGTAGGGTGTGTGTGTCTGTGTACATGTGTGTGTATGTGTATCTTTTTCATTTGTGTGTGTGTGTATGGGTGTGTGTGGGTGCCACTGTGTGTGTGCAACTGTGTGCATGTGTTCTGTGCGTGTCTGTATGTGTGTGTGTGCATGTGTGTGTGTGTTTTTTCATTTGTGTGTGTGTGTGTGTGTTTGGGGGGGGGGGGGGGGGTGCCACTGTGTGTGTGTGCCCCTGTGTGTGTGTGTGTGTGTGTGTGTGTGTGTGTGCGCATGCATGTGTGTGTGAGGAGCTGTGATGCCAGTGCTGCTGGGGCCGGCTCCAGTCGATAAGTCTGTGGCTCCTTGACAGCTCTGCCCCAGGTGTGTGCCATTAAGCGCTTACCCCTCACGCCAGCACGAGGGGAGGGAGATGGCTCTTTTAGAGGACACACACCTACCCGAGCCCAACATGGAAGTCACACACACACACACACACACACACACACACACACACACACACACACACACACACACACGTACACACTTTTGTTTTCTCCTACACCAACTTGGAAGCCACAGTCTCTCTCTCTCTCTCTCTCTCTCTCTCCCTGTCACACACACACACACACACACACACACACACACACACACACACACACACACACACACACCAAACACACTAAAAGATGCAGTTTCTCTGATAATGCATTCAACTCAAAAGCGACCCAACATCTCTGCACCCACTGCATCAGCAGCAGGGCAACCTCAGAACTGTAATGGCATATCACCAAGGATGCATTTTCAAAAGAGTGCCTGCCTTTTAATCACTTTATCTTTAATTTACTTTTTAATTACAATGTTTTTTTTCACCAAATACTTTATGCTAATGTATCTGATTTGCATGTGGAAAGCTAACTCAAGCCTGTTTCCTTTTTTCATCCAACTCATTTCCTTTAGAATAGGTAAATAGATATTTGAATATCTTTGAAGATCCCTTTGACAAGGCTTGTGCGTGCGTTTCCCGATGCGTGTTTTCAAACCTGCGCAGTGGCGGCGATGGGCTGTAGTGGAGATAGCATTCTGCTCCTTCCCTGCTTCGTTAATTTAAATGCTAATTGATTCTCCATGAGGCTTTTAAGAGGGTCTGCGCCCATCTCCCACTGTGAGTACGAGAGTGAGACAGAGATAGATAGTGAAAGCAAAGAGAGAAAGATTGAGAGAGATGCAGAGAAAGAGAGAGAGAGAGAGAGAACGAGGACTTCATTTTTCTTTTAAATCTGGATTTATACAAATTATTACTGATTACTAATTATTTAATTTTAAGTTGTTTTTCTTTCTGCCAACTAGCTAGCCAGTTATGATTATACGTGTCCTTTCTTTTTTGATTTTATTTCCTTTTTTATTTTTCCTAAAATAGATAGGTATCTAAAATAGATAGGTATCTGTTTTGTTTATATAGCCATGTGTCAGCTTTGGTAGCACTACTTTTCTGTCATGCCAATAAAGCTCCTTGGAATGTGTGTGTGTGTGTGTGAGTGTGAGAGAGAGAGAGAGAGAGAGAGAGAGAGAGAGAGAGAGAGAGAGAGAGAGAGAGAGAGAGAGAGAGAGAGAGAGAGAGAGAGGAGTAACTATGTATGTACAGTATATGCATGGGCTTAATCTGCACTAGATATGGAAAATGTGGACTACGATGAAAATGTCTCTGCTCGTGTGTAAATGAGTTTGAAAAGATTATCATTTGCATTATGGACATCAGAGGCTCTCTCTCTCTCTAACACACACACACACACACACACACACACACACACACACACACACACACACACACACACACACACACACACACACACACAGGAAGTGAATAGCACCTGTGACAGGAGGGGGAGAGAGCAGAGTGGAGCAGAGCTGACCAGAGTGGAGCAACATGCACATATGGCCGCATGCAGAGATGCACAAACGCACTGACACATGAATAAAGTCACTTGGCACCCACCGCCTCTCTCTCTCTCTTTCTCTTTACCTCTTTCTCTCTCTCTCTCTCTCTCTTTCTCTCTCTCTCTCTCTCTCTCTCTCACACACACACACACACACACATACACACACACACACACACACACACTCGGGCGTACATTTTTCACATGCCCACAAACACACATGATCACATATTATTATGTAGAGAAACAGTGATACAAATCACACACACATGCTTGTGCGCACACGCACACACAACACACACACACACACACAACACACACACACACTCACAAACACACACACACACACACACACACACACACACACACACACACACACACAGAAGGGGTGGGGGAGCTGCTGAAAATGGGCAAGTAAATGATCCGTGCCATGTTGCTAGGTAACACAGGATCTGGATGCTTCAGATAGATGGGAGAATTCCGCCCCTTGCCTGCCTGCAAGCAGAAAGAGAGGAGGACAGAGAGGGAGGAAAGGAGAAAAAGAAGAGAAAGAGAAGAAGATCGGCAGGAATAAGAAAGAGGGAAGATAGAGCGATAGACAGAGCAAAAGAAAAGGGAAAAGAAAGAAAGAGAAAGAAGTATATATTTTGTGAGAGGAAAAGATAGATAGATAGATAGAGAGAGAGGGGAGTGGGGACAGTGACATGATTGATGAGAAGCCAGTTGCCAGATGTCATGCAGCACAGATGTGCCCAGGAAGACCTTAGATGTCCTATTTCACACCTGTCTCAACCTGTCTGTCTCTGACTCAGATGACAACAGGTACACACACGTGCCCACCCGTCAGTCTACCACAGACAGCCACTGCCACCATTTCAGCTTCAGTGTCTTTGGCTGGCCTATGCTTTCTCTCTCTCTCTCTGTCTCTCTCTGTCTCTCTCTCTCTCTCTCTCTCTCTTGTCTCTCTCTCTCTCTCTTTCTCTCTCTCTCTCTCTCTCTCTCTCTCTCTGTCTCTCTCTCTCTCTCTCTCTCTCTTTCTCTCTCTCTCTCTCTCTCTCTCTCTCTCTGTCTCTCTCTGTCTGTCTCTCTCTCTCTCTTGTCTGTCTCTATCACCATCTGTCTGACTTTTGCCTTTCTTTTCGCTTTAGATCTTGTAATACTTTGATGGTTACCCTTTATTTTATGGTCCCTGTTTCAGTCTGTCTACATCACAAAGTACTGTGTAACAAAGTTTATAACAATATGTAACATTAGGTCCTTCACTGTACTATAGGGTTGGGGTTAGGTTTAGGGTTAGAATTAGTGTTAGGTATGTACAGTGTAAGTACTTAATATTACATGTTGTTACATTTAGATACACTGTAAAAGGAGCCATTACATATAGTGTTACCACCTTGATTTTCTTCAAATGCATCCCTTTTCTTTCTTTCTTTCTTTCTTTCTTTCTTTCTTTCTTTCTTTCTTTCTTTCTTTCAGTATGTATTGTTTTTTTATGTCATATCATTTTAATAATTTCTGTTCTTTTTCGCTTCTCTCATACATTTTACAAACATGCTGCGTATCTGTCACCTGACAATGGTCCTCTCAGGCACCATCCCTAGTCAGCCATTTTAAAAAAGGCTTGTGAAACAGGAGGGCCCTTAAATGGCAATTACAGAGGCCCTGCTGCATGCTGCAAACCCACAGGCCGAGGGCCAGCCGGCTCCTTCAGCCTCTTCGTCACACAAAGCCACTGATTGCCAATCAGCAGCCCACCGCTATTACGCTAGAGAGAGAGAGCTCAACAACTGCTGCCACCGGCTGCCCCACACACTTCCATCCATCCATCCGTCCTGCCATCCATCCATCCATCCATCCATCCTGCCATCCATCCATCCATCTGTCCATCCATTCATCCAGGAACTGGAAATCCATTCCTTTCTCTGTTTCGTCTTCCCTTTTTTGCTCTTGATATTTCCGAGAGCTTCTGGCTCTTCCCGTCCGCACCAGGCTTTTCTATACCTCATTATGCTCGCATCAGGATGCTGGAGTGGAGTGGAAGCAGCATGTGTGTGTGTGTGTAAAGACAAAAAACATGCACACACACACACGCCTGCACACACACACGCGCACACACACACATACACAAACATGCACCCACCCACGCACACACGTACACAGACACACACACACACACCCACACAATGACTGCCGCCTTTTCCGTGCTGCTCATTTCTGTGCGGAAGCATCTAGAAAGGCAGATGTGCTCTTGTCGGTGGGCGTAATGGCTGTGTGGGTGAGTGGGTGGCCTGGCACCAGCAGCAGGAGCCTCCAGCAGGGCAAAAGTGCTGAGTGAAATGGTGTGGAAATGATGTCTCTTCATTGTCCCTGCACATTTCTCAACACACACACCCTGTATGATGTGCTAATGGAAGGTAATTTAGTTGATGTTTTGGAGTAAATGTGTTTGTGCGTGCATGTATGTATGTGTGTGTGTAAGTTTTGTGTGTAAGGGGCGTATGCGCATGAGTGTGTGTGTATGTGTGTAAGTTTGTGTGTGTATGTGGGTGGTATGTGTGTGGTGTACGTTTGTGGGTTGGGGGTGTGTGCATTAGTGTTTATGAAAAGCAAGAAATGACAAAGGCGATGAATAAAAGCCCTGTGTAGGAAAACCAAGATGGAGGAAAGCCAAGCAGAAATAGAGAAATGGAAGGCCTGCTGGGAAACTGTGGCAGATTACAATGATTAAGTAATTCACTTTTGTTTTACCTCTAAGTGGCAGTGGATTGCTCATTGATTAATCAAGGGCCCAGAGAAAAAAAGGCCCCTTCCTACCTTCTCACCCAGCAAGGGTAATCAATCAATTGATTAGGGGGACAGAGATTAGCGTTGGTCTGGGACCGCTGGTCTTTGTCCACTGGTCACAATGCAGGAGGTGGCTTTTGTCTGAGCGCAGCAGCAATCTTCCTGTTTCCTGGTCCGGATAAAATACACTAAAGTCTACTCACAGAAAGGTCAGTCTGACCTCTGTGTTCAGCCCCTTACAGACTTATGGGTATGTTCATGTCGCTTGGCTGACACCTTTTTTTCCAAAGCAACGTACAATACAATACTCCACATTGTAAACCAAACTACTTGGCTAACATTTAAAATGTAACATTAACATAATTACGAATAAAAAATACTGTAAAAAATTGACAAAAATGACTAAATTAGATGTACAGTATCTTTAAGGCTGCACTGATATATAAATAACACCCCAATTTGTGGGAAATTATATTTCAATGCAGACACAGAGGTGTTTTAGTATTTCTTCCAAAACATTTATTACACAATGAATAAAAACCTTTTTACAAAAGAGCTTTTTTTTTTTTAAAACAGACCTTTCTATCACAAGAAAACCTTCTAGAACGCAAAAGAATGGATGCATACTCCATAGATTCTATAGATAACAGGGATGGCAAGCAATACTAGAATCATCGTTTTATGATTTGTTGTCAAGACACTGAAAACTACAAACTATATGAAAATGAAAAGTATGATATGATTGTGCTGATGTTGTACAGTAAATACTTTATGGTATTTGCACTGTTGTATAGGCCGGTATACTTGTACAAATAATTAACATGACCCACATTAAGCATTTAAGTGTCTTTTGTTTTTGAGTATATACAGAAATACATGGGGAGATAAGACAATATGTAGTCTTTCCTCACAGAATTACAACAGGCAGCCATAAAATGATAAAAGTCAAGGAATCTGAGTCCCATTCATAACCAAGTCACGAGACCCACAGACAAGTCATGCTAAATGTGCACCACTGTTTCATAGCTTGGAAGTGTGTGAATGCATGTCTATGTGTATGTGAATGAAAGACAGAGGCTTTGGAAGTGTGTTTGAGAGAGGGTGAGTGAGCTAGTTTGTGTATGTGCCTGTATGTGTGTGTGTGTGAGTATGAGTGTGTGTGTGTGTGAGTGTGTATGTGTGTGTGCCTGTATGTGTGAGTGTGTGTGTGTGCATGTATGTGTGTGTGTGTGTGTGAGTGTGTATGTGTGTGTGCATGTATGTGTGTGTGTGTGTGTGAGTGTGTATGTGTGTGTGCATGTATGTGTGTGTGCATGTATGTGTGTGAGTGTGTATGTGTGTGTGCCTGTATGTGTGAGTGTGTATGTGTGTGTGCATGTATGTGTGTGTGTGTGCGCGCGTGTCTGTGTGTAGGCATCCATGTGCCGCAGACAGTGGTCCGGAGTCGCTGTTTCTCTGTTTTTGTCCTCAGGGGGAGGAGGCAGCTTTAGAGGTGACCCAGTTTGTGTGATTAGAGCGGGCATGAGGTTATTTTCCCGCTGCTTTGTGCCTGAGCACTCAACTGTGCCGCACACACTCAAGGACGCAATAACGGGGGATTGGGGAGAGGGGGGGGGATCAGAGTCCCACTCCACCCACATGTGATCCTCCACGCTCTTCCACATCCCAAAGTCACTATTTCCTGTTTACAAATTTGACAGATTTCTTCCCCATAACACCAGTGCGCTCTCTCTTTCTCACTGTGAATCTCATTTACTCTGTTTCTTATTGCTGATAAGATTCCCTCCTAACAAATGCCCAGAGTAAGGGCTGCATCTTTCACAAATTTATTTTAGTAAACCTATGTAAGCCAATGTGCAATTTGGTCTTACAGTTTCCCCCCTGGCCAAAAACAACAGCGGAAGGCGTGCAGGGCTGCTAAGGGACGGGGCGTTATTAAGAGTGACAGGGAGAGAATTGCTGTGGTTGATGGATACTCAGTGCCATTACTGGGATGCGCTCGTGGTTGCTATGTCATCCCTCCTGGGTGTCGGGTAGATATGAAGCGGGTTAACGCATGGTGACAGCCTGGCCGTCTGCTGGCACACTTGTGTCTGGTAAACACACACACACACACACACACACACACACACACACAACACCTTAGTTTGTGAATGAGCACTTAGAGAAATCTGAGGGTTTCTGTTGTGTCTATGGTATATAATACATTGTGTATAGTGTGTGTATAATCCAGAAAATACAGAAAAGTGTGTTTTGTTGATCTCTCTCTTTCTCTCTCTCTCTCTCTCTTTCTTTGTGTCTGTAGTGTGTGTATAGTGTATGTGACGAAGAGAGAGGAAAGGTCCGGGTGTAATGACACATTCGTAATGTAATGTGGCTAAAAGCAGATGTAGCAAGAACACTGCAAGAGTACTGTTCAAATACACGGGAGGATATTTCATGACATCCAAATCCTATCATTCAGAAGCCTCTATGGCGAGCGTCCATGACAAAGTGAGCATCAGCAGTGATAAATAGGTAAATATCAGGGGAAAATACTGCAAAGATTTGATCCTTCAGGCAAGAGGACAAATTATTCAAGGGAAGTGTATCAAGAGCACAAGCGAGCAGAAGTCCAGCTTCACAAAAATTCCAAAACAGCTTAGAAATTCACAGTCTCGTTTTTCTATTGCTCACCCCTTAAGAAGGCTCGGGATGAGGGATTGATTCCAAAAACAAGAGTTCATCAGTGCCCCTCACTTGTGTACTGTGTGGTTGGCTGTACACGCACAACACAACACAACACAACACAACACAACACAACACAACACAACGCCCACACAAACACAAAGATCACACACAGAAACACAGAGGCCACATGAAGGTCCCTTCATCATCCGGCCACGCACAGATACACATACACATGTATACACATCCAAATAAGGGCAGATACACACACGTGCACCAAAAACACACACACACACACACACACACGTTCCTTTGTTTTAAGATGTCTGTGAGTGTTGCCTCGGGACGAAGAGTGAAAACAGAGGGTACGGCTGGGCCATAGTTACCATGGCAACATGGCAGCAGGCAGACAGAAATCCCCCCCCCCCAAAATACCCGTCTGTGGGGCGGCACCCATCGACAGCTCCTTGCGTAGACAGAGTCTGACTGGAGAATCACACCTAGCAGCCAATCACAGCCAAGACTAGGCAAATGCTGTCAGTTTCTTCAACAGCCCATACCCAGGAAAAAAAAGGAGATGAGTGAGCGAGACATGATTGGAAGAAAGCAATACGAGGGCTTGGTCCCCCTCCCTCTCTCCGCTTCTCTTTCTCTCTGTCTCTCTTCTTCTCTCTCGACAAAAAAAAAAAACAGTCTGTGTCTGCCTCTGTCTCACAGAAAGCAATATGTGGGCTTGGCCTCCCTCCACATCTCTCCTTCTTTCTCTCTCTCTCTCTCTGTCCAAAAAAAGAACACCAGCCTGTGTGTGCCTCTGATTCTGCCTCTGCCCCCCTGTCTCAGAGTAGTGTTGTCCAGGCTCCACTGCTGCATCTGTGGGCTGCAGCTCAGGGTGTCTTAGGGCCCCCTGCTGGCCGCCTGCCTGAGCCGGATCACCCACTCCCCACTGGGGTTGCTGTTGTACAGGTCCAGCAGATGGGTCTCGGGGTCCAGACAGTGCTCTCCTGCACACACACATATAGAGAGAGAGGGTTAGAACTAGCCACTCGCCAATGACCATCTGCATTAAGTGTTACATCTCACACAAATAAAAACAATGAGAGTAGGAATTAGTTATTCTAGTTACAGCATCTTAAATTCAATCATGGTTTTACATCTTAAAAAGAAGTCATATCAGTCATGTCTGGTAAATGGATCATTTCTAGCTGTTACATCTTGGGGCTTGTGAAGATAAGGGCATTTATAAAGGTTATTAGGAGGCCACAAGGCCTTCTGAAAATGCCTTCTGGATAAAATCTACATCAGGTATTGACACATGTATACTATTTGTGTGTGTGTGTGCATGTGTATGTGTGTGTGTGCGTCTGTATGTTGTCATGGTTGACCCAAATGTGGGCGGCTGTGTCATAGCTAATGGCAGAGCACTTGCTTGCTCCTCTGATCTGCACAAAAGGACCAGGCTCACGCCTCCAGTCCTTTCTCTCTCCCTCTCTTTATATATAACTCTCTCTCTCTCCTTCTCACTCACTCATTGACTGCCTCTCTCTCTCCCCCTCTCTCTCTGCCTCTGTGCTATTACACAAGTGGGTAACCCCATTAGCCAGCTGAGTGTGCAATGAAAAACAGCAGTGACACAACTGTAGTGAGCCATCAGACTGATGTGTCATGCCACGTACCGATGTTCCCTCCCACTTCGTAGACGGCGTAATCGCGGTAGAGGACCGATCCGTTCCTGCAGTTGAGAGATGAGAGTAAACACTGCATCAGCACACACCCCATTTCACATTTAAGCGTATTTCTATTTCAAACACAAGATGATGCAGTGGTTTCTAGTTGTTGTGTGTGTGTGCAATAGGCAGAGGTGCCCATTACAGCTTCAGAAAGTAAAGATCCTGCCATGTATTACTTCTGCCTCTGCACTCAATACATCTAATTTTACTAATTAATTGATCTACCGCACTGACCAGGTGTGCTAATTGAGATAAGCTGGTTTAATAGTGACATATACATATAGTGCGATAGTGTGGCCTTCTTTCCTGTCTTTTAACTGTGTTAATGTTTGGCCAGCACTGTAAAAGCAAGTACAAATTGTCTGAGTGAAGTTTGCTCCTCCCTTCTGAATGTTTACCATCTATGCATTCATCTCCACAGTCACCTGTGCACTTACGAACTGTTCTGTACACATATGCACCTTAATGATCTTTTCTGACCTTTATTTCACCTTGTGTGACTGAATGTGTCATATTTCACACGAAAACTGTTCTTTTCTTCATGTGCCAAAGGAAATTAAGTTCTTTTTTGATAAGTGTTCTGATGCGTTTTCATTGACTGTCAGTGTATGTGTGAGAGTGCTGCTCGTACCTCCGGTGCGGCCCCTTGCCGTTGTCCGAGGTGTGCGTCTCGCGGTGGAACTGGGCCAGCAGGTCGGCGGCGCGCGAGTTCATGGTGAGCCGCACCTCTATGCTGCTGCAGCGCGCCTCCCCGACCTCCACCTTCACCGTGCGGCACGGCTGCAGGGGCACAGGAGGAGACAGGAGGAGATTAGCACGTGACTCCACTTTCCCTCTACCAGCCCGGCAGTTGAGCTCCCCTGGGAACCACGGGGGACATTGGTGGAGCTCTCCGCAGCGCCCTGCTGGATTTCTCTGGCGCTACTTTACTATAACAAAGCTTGCCATGTGTATCTCTGTCCTGTGTTCATTTGCCAAAATGTTGAAGCACTTTGAGCTACATCCTCTGTATGGAATGTGCTATACAAATACAGATTATTATGAGGAGAGAAGAAGATGAGAAAGCACAGGGGATGAGTTTCATCTTGGACTTTGGCTTTTGTATGCCTTGTGTTGTACTAATGTGGGGAAGTATTTTAACTTTATTGTACTGCTGTGCTAAATATGACTGTACAACGACAATAAAGACATTTATCTCTTTTATTCGTGAGGAGAGGAGAACAGAGGAAGTGACAGGATAAGAGAGCAGAGGAGGTGACAGGAGAGGAGAGGAGAGCAGAGGAGGTGACAAGAGAGGAGAGCAGAGGAGAGCAGAGGAGGTGAGAGGACAGGAGGTGAGAGGACAGGAGGTGAGATGGCCAGGATGAGAAGAGGAGGGAATTGACTAAGGGTCAGCGTGTGGTTCTGGAATCAGCTCCTCTGCGGTGCCGGGGATGAGAGAGGACTATCCCATTAGGCTGCTCCTCATCCCTCCCTGCTTTCTCCTAAACCAGAGCTGGGGGGGCTCCCGTGCCACGCTAATCGCTAATCCTGGGCTTGCCTGCTAGCGCTGCCAGGGAGAGTTGAAGGGCTTAGGAGGGCGGACGGGCACAGACACGACTGCCTCTCCTGCATGGCCCTGAGGGAGCGCTGGCTTTAAAAACAGCCTGTGTGGAGGTGGCGCTATTTTTGCAACTGAAATGTTGCAAATGTGGGCGTACTTGTGTTTCTCTGTTTATGTGTGTAGTGTTTGTGTTTTCTAACAGTTTTTAAGTCTACAATAAAGAAAAAATTGTCTAGTGAAATATTGATATTAATAAGAATATGCATCTCTTACCAAAGACACACGCCCACAAGTATAAAGAAAAAGAGAAAAAGTGTTCTTAGTTAAATGACTTTTTTTAAAGCAACATGTCCTAGATGGGCTAGTTAAAAAAGCCCATGTGCCCTGAAGAAGGTCTCATGCCGCTACATGTGTTTTTTTTTTAAACTAGTCTGTCTAGGACATATCGCTTTAAATAAAAGCATTTTAACTAAAGAGGGTCTTGGTCTAAACAACTGTTTTTCTCAACTGCTACTTTGTACTAAAGAGAACCCAAACTTAAGAAATCTCAACACTTTTTTATGGATTGAGCCCACCATCTTTTTTTTAAATGAAAACACATCCACAAGTATCAGGTAACAGCAGACATAATATACTATTTCTTAGATGGAATCAGTTTGTTTTGACCGAACCCCGTTGTCCCCTTTCTGGCCGTACCTCTGTGGAGTTCTTGTCTGGTTTGTCCCTGCTGTCCGTGTGGATCTTCCGTAGCAGGTTTTTGATGCGCTTGTCGTAGAACTGGTACCGCCGGCTGCTGTTCTCATTCAGCTTGCGCACCTGGCTCATCAGGAAATTTGGGACCTACCCGGAGAAGACAGAGAAACATGTTTTTGGCTGTGAGAGAGAGAGAAAATATCAGAAAAATCCTGAAAAGCACCAACATGATTTCTCTTTTGAGCATGATTTTTTTTGGTACAGCCAATCTTAGTCTCACATTAACCTGTTTTGATACACTGGGGCAATCAAGTGTAGGTGCTCATCACGTAGGCATTGATATTTCCGTTTAGATGTAGTAGTACTTCAGCTGTGGCGTCAGTTACAGGAGAAGGAGGGATGTGGGGGCCTGTGTTTGTGTGTATGTGCGTGTGAATGCATTTGAATATATTCTAAGGACACAGGTGTGAGAGCAGTATCTGTGTGTGTGTATGGCATAGTGTGTGTGTGCGTGTCTGTGGTTGTGTGTGGGGGCTCGTATGTATGTGTGTGTAGGTGTGTGTGAGTTTGTAAGCTCACCGTCCACAGGAGGTCCTGGTAGCGTATCAGAAGCCTCATGATGTCGGCGGCGCGCTCTGCCTGGCCTTTCTCGGATCCGTCCAGCCGGCTGGGCACGGACTTGTGCAGGAAGAGGTTGGGCGCCATGATGGTGGACACGGCCCACAGGTTCATGCGGTTGCGCCGCTCACGAGACACCACCTTACTCAGGAACTCCAGTAGAGCCTGGGGGGAGAATACAGGCCAGCGCAGGGGGTCAGTAGGGCAACTATAGACATGAGTACATATCATATGGTTTTAATCTAGTGCTACATATCTACATATCTAGTACTACAAATAGAGTATATACAGTAAAGTGTCTAAATAATATTTTAACACATCTGCTCGCAGATCATTTGGGATTTGTGGTCTATACCTTTAGAAAGGTGGCATACTCGGTGCCAGCAGTTTACACTAAAACATGCATCACAGTACATTTTGTTATTGTATTGTGTTGATATGAAGTGTTTAAATTGTGTTTCTTTAAAAACAGTAATTCAATATTTTTTTCTTAATGTAAATGGGTCACACAAGATTTATTTCGTAGTTTGGCAGTAAATGCTGCCTACTTCTGTGACCTTAAAGAAAGAAAATTGTATCAGCTCATTTATGCAACACAGTCCTGCCAAAGTTGCCCTGTTCCGTGAGTCGTGACAAATGAATGGCCCTCTCTGTCCAGCAGTACCTGCTGATCTGCAGGCGGCTTGCATAAGCCTTCAGCAGTGTTACGTCACACCCAGTTGCCATGCCAATACAGTAACAGACTTAGTTCTGGCAAAATCATAAGCAAGCTTTCAGTGTAACTCATTACCAAAACCCCAGGTCTTCCTTTTGTTTTTACATTTCCACGCTACAATGAGTTGACCTGGGCTCTTCTCGAGTTTAAAGCACACAATAAGATGAAGATTATTAGTCTAGACGTTGACGTGAACCTGACATTCCTCAACCAGGCCCACGCAACTGTGAAACAAAGCATGTGTGTGCTCCGAGGTGGGTTACATAAAGGCCTGTTTACCGCGTTACGCTTTGATACGCCGGAAAAAAAAAACGCTAACCAACAGGCCCTGTATGGAAGTGTGGGCCCACACCTACATGCTTATGGGCAAACAGGGTGACTCATCTTCGGTGCATTAGAGTCATTACGTAAGCCCCATGAATGACCTGCTGAGTATGTGCTGTTTATGAGTGTGTGTTGTCTAACCCACTTAAATGAGGAGAGGCAGAGGTATTCCTCAGGCTCTAGCACTGCTTGTAGTGCAGCTCCTGAGTGTCCTACCCAGGCTGGATGTGCATCATTTGCGAAATCCAATTACACTTTTGGATGCCACTTTAAGAGCTGTGTGTGGATGTGAAGTGCTACCGAGTGGCATTACAGAAGATGATGAGATACTGCTGTATGTATGTGTGTGTGTGTGTGTGTGTGTGTGTGTGTGTGCAAGAGGTAGTGTTTTGAGTGTCTGAAACATGAGTGAGTGAGAAATTAAGAGAAGAAGAAAGAGAAAGAGGGTTTGTGTATATGTGTGTACAAGAGACAGAGAAAAACAGAGAGAGAGAGAGAAAGAGAGAGAGAGAGAGAGAGCGTGAGCGTGTGTGTGTGTGTATGGGCGTGCACGTGTGTGTGTGGTACCTTAAGTGTGTTCCTGTTGGGTTCGGGCAGAAGCAGTATGAGCAGGTTAAGCATATGGAGCCTTTGTTTCAGGTCAGGGATATCTACAGCAGGACACACACACACACACACACACACACAAACACACACACACACACACAAAGAAACCCATTAAATGAGTTCAAATGCTGACTGCCTCTGACTTCCTCTACCAGAACACATCTGTCAACTCCCATCTGATGGTCCTCTTGAAAACGTACCATACAGCTCAAGACATTTCAGTCAGGCATTATATAATCCATAACCCTGACCCAGCTATATCACTCTTCTAACACATCCGATACACACACACACACACACACACACACACACACACACACACACACACACACGTGTGATTGCTCTCCTAACACATCTAGTACTCATACAGAGTGTGATGAAGGTTTACCTTGGGATTGAGAGCATTGTCGCTGACACAGCCAGTTTAAGGTTACGGTGGGAGACAACATGAGCTTCGTATATGTGTAGTACAGTACTACGTGATACATCTTACCACTACAGTACATGTAAGTACTTCAGACTTAATAGACTTAATTCAGTATTATGTTTGCTTAAGTCATTAAAATAGGCTTACGCAACACACTTTGAGATGGCGTGTGGACAGGTGCGTAAAATATTTCCATAATAACATTAGATGATTGTTTTTGCCAGTAAGTGGAATGTGAACAGCAGGGCAACACACCAGAGGCATGGCCTACTAATGAGCCTGGCTCCTGGGTATGGCTCGATCTAGTCCATGAGCAGGGTGAAAGGAGTGGCAAATTAGCTGGTTATCTTAAGTAATTGAGATAAGTGAAGCAGCAAGCATAAATAAATATCCTCCCGTTTAACCCTTTAAAGACAGGATTTTTTTTAATGTGTCAGAGGAAGCTGTGCATGCAAAATGACTTGTTCTTGTAAACATGTAGGTCCAGTTTTCTATACATTGATTAAGCCTTCTGCAACATGAAAAGAATTTTGTTTTATAGAGATTTTCATTGAAGTTCTCTTTTATTCCAGGACATTCCAGGCTCAACCCAAGTATGAGACACTGGCCTGATTTTCTGATCTTATCAAACGAATCAAATTTCTGTGACATTTTATGCCTATCTTTGGGCACCTCATGAAATGTTTCTCTTAAAGTGTACATCTGTGTTTTAAATGTATTGTTTTTGTGTGTATGTAACGTCCTGCTGAGCTGTACTACCAATCAACAAACTGATCTATCTACTCCAATCCTATAACCACCCCGTATGATGACACAGAGAAGTGGACAGTGGGAATTTGGGCAGTAAAATACCAGGCAGCTCACCTCTGACGGCATTGAAGGTGTTGAGGTGTTCGGCAGTGAGCAGTGGTGAGGGCAGCTCTCGGATGAACTTCTTCAGGAGGGCCGCTGCATCGTTGGGACTCACCTCGTCCCAGCTGAAGCTGCCTGT
This sequence comes from Coilia nasus, assembly GCA_027475355.1. Classification (NCBI taxonomy): domain Eukaryota; kingdom Metazoa; phylum Chordata; class Actinopteri; order Clupeiformes; family Engraulidae; genus Coilia; species Coilia nasus. Next base: position 8,647,070 of record CM050211.1, on the reverse strand, counting down.
GTAGAAGGTGCTCTCCAGCTTCTGCTGCAGCAGCTACGGCAGACAAAGCAGGACAAAATAGTGGTTTTGAGAACACGACTGAAAAAAAAAAAAAAACGACTGTGTTTTTTAAGGATAATGTTTGTTGGTAAATAGGTGCAGGGGATGCAGGAGATCCCATGACTCTGAACAGAAAATGACTGATTTTTCCATTTCGGGGATAACACAGTCAAACAATTCTTTTAACAACAAATTAAATGTTTCCGTGAGAAATCCAGGGCAATTCCAAATATCTGTCATCTTAGTCTGGCATTAAAATGTTAGTCTTAAGGTTTGAAAGTCTTAAGGTATTTGCCCCAGGCTTACTGCAGCCTAGTGGCCTCCTGGGCCACGATGACACCTTTTTCAGCCTGTCAACACTTTAGAGGACCTGCCGCCTGAAGAGTTCCTGGAAGTTCCTGGAACTTCGATTCTTTGGAAATCTCTCGCAGATATTTTGCGGTTTTTCTCTTGAAGTGATCTGATCATGGCTAACTTCCGTGATATCAGTGGTGTTGTTTCAAGATATTTCACAATCTTTTAAATACCAATTACATAACTTTTCTACTTGCAGCAAAACAACCTTTCTTACAGAAACACACACCTGAGTGCAAGACATTACCTCACTTTAATACACAATAAAGCAGTTATATCCCATGAAAATGATTCTCCAGCCTAAACATTACGACATATAACTAGGAGATAAAACAGTATTCTTGGACATCGTGTCTCATCAGAACACAGACATACTCTATGGCCCTCTTTGCTGACTTAACAGAACACAGGACAAGACAACTTGGGTGGATAGAAGACTTACCTTGATTCTGACCTGGGATCCTGAAACCCGCAGGATCCCTTCAGAGTCAATTGCCTTTTTCTCCAGGAAAGACAGCAGCTAGAGAGGGCAAACAGGTGAGGACATTTACAAGAGGACCTATAGAACACCTACATACTGTTATATGAACCGGCTAAGAAAAACATAGAAACAAGAGGTCTGAGTCTGAGCAGCGTTGAAGTAGAAACTATTCTATGACACTAACTTAAGACCAATACAGTGCCAAATAACAACTTCTGCTACGGATGACAACTGAAGACAATCATCTGATTGTGAATGTAGTATGGGTGCTGTTTATGACTGAATGCTTACCGAGTGAAGGACGAGGGGAATACTTGTGTTGCCCTTGATTTTCTGATCGTTCTCCACCAGCGTGGCAAGGGGCACCCCAAAGACTGAGCTCTCTGTGAGATGACAAGAGACAGAGAAGGGGGGGGGGTAAGAAGGAAGTACAAGGATTACTACCAACATCTGTCTAGCATCCAGGAAAGATAGCCATATTTACACAACAGGAAGTGAGTGTGTTGATTCAGGCTGACCAAAAACTCCCTGATCTTCAACGGGGAAACTGCAACTGTATCCGAGCTCTGCTTATTGTGCACTCTGTTCAAATGAGTCAACGCAGAGAAGGAGACAGAGGGAGGGGGAGGGTGCTCTAAAGCTGCCACGTATTGCTGTCACTGAAGTGAAGAAGTGAAGGCAGTCCAGGGGGAGAGTGGAGATGAGGTGCTGGGGACAGACCTGGGATCTTCCTCTTGGAGGGCTTGTGCCGCTTGATGTCCAGCTCCAGCAGGTCGCACAGGGCCGTCATGTCGATCAGGGCGAGCTGCCGCACCTTCTTCATGTCCTGCTGCGACAGGTCGTGGATGCGGGTCACTCCCAGCCTGCACTGGGGGCACACAACCCTCTGGGGGAGAGACAGAGAGAGAGAGAGAGAGAGAGAGAGAGAGAGAGAGAGAGAGAGAGAATGAGAGAGAGAGGAGATAAATAAAGTGGAGCACAGAAACACAAAACAAAAAAATGTTAAAACAGAAAGCACAGAGAGAGAAAGAATCACAGCAGAAGAGAAAGAATTAAAAGAGAAGAGGAGAAGAGGAGAGGAGAGAAGAGAAGAGATGAGAATAGAATAGATGAGAAGAGAAGAGGGGAGGAGAGGAGAGGAGAGGAGAGAAGAGTAAATACACATATGAACGAGTCAATGCTGAGCCTCTGATGGATTCCTTGATCTGATTGATCTGTGGCAGAGATGAGAGCAACAGGCAGAAGGTCTTACCCTGTGCCCTGTGATTGTGAGCATTCACATTAATTTCCTATTTGACTGACATGGCTCTGCCCGGCGCTAATGGCTTATTTGGCAGTGCTGTTCTCTGGCGGCTATCGCCATTCCCTCATTTGCATCTCTCCGCTCCCCTTTATCTGAGCACAATGGGCCTAATCAGAGGCTGCATAATTTCATACGTGCTTCATAGGCGCAGCCTTGATTACAGGCAACGTCAAGTCTGTGTGTGTGTGTGTGTGTGTCTGTGCACAGGGAGAGGGAAGAGGAGGAAGGGAGAGGGGGGAGTGAAAGGGAGAGAGAGACAGAGAAGAGGAGATGGAGAGAATGAGAGAACAAGAGACTGACAATGAGATGGAGAAGAAGAGACTGAAAATGAAGTCATGATACAGAATAGAGAAATGAGGGAGAGACAGGTGATGCTAGAGATACTCGTGCCAACATGTGTGTGTGTGGGGTGTGTGTGTGCTCGCACAAGTGTCTGTGTGTGTCAGTAAATGTCTCTGTGTGTGTATTTGTCTGTGTGTGTGTGTGTGTGTGTGCATGTGAGTGTAAACGCGCACCTGTTTATGTATGTTGTGTATGTGTGTGTGTGTGTGCGTGTGCGTGTGTATGTATGTGTGTGTATGTATGTGTGTGTAGGTGTGTGAGTGTGTGTGTGTGTGTGTGTGTCACAGGGATGGCAGGCGTGGACAGCATACTCACAGGAAGTGTGGCGTCATCTTTCCGGCGTTGGCTGGTGGTCTGTGGCATCTTGGGCTGCTTGAGTAGGACGGCTGCCTGCTCACAGTATGCAACGTCTGTGATGAAGATCTCCTCCCTGGCCTGCCCACCCTGGGAGTCCAGGCTCACTGACCTCTCTGAGGGAGGCAAGGCAAAGCCATTCCGGGTTACATTACAGAAACACTCATTAGCACCACAACCAAAAAAGGAGGGGAGGTTAAAATTTGGGATAAAAAAAAAAACATATGGCAGCATCACCCTCTGAACTGTGGTCTTACACCTATTCTTGGTTGTGGGTAAAAGTGAATACAGCACACTCAGTTTAACTCTCTGTCTGGACTCTATGAAAACCACAAAGCTGAAATCGCTGAAGTAAAAACACACACAGCACATAGAGATACATTATGAACAATGGTTATGCACATAGAGATGCATTATGAACAATGGTGGTTATGAACAATGTTGGATTTTACAATATAAACACTCAAACGCACAGTGTGAACAGTAGTCTGAGACGTAAGCCAGCAGTGGCACATCTAAGGCCAGTTAAGTGATTGGTATGGGTGGCAGAGCAGCAGGGCTCTGGGCACGAGACTGACCCCCGTGATGGCGCTGGCACACATGCCACCTGACGGCTTGATGGGGTGAAGTGGCCCCGGATTAATTGCCCCCAATTAGACTGAGGGAGCCTGATGAGGCCAGATTGAGCAGATCACAATCCGACAAGGTGACACAGCTGTGAGAGCTCCTCTGACCCCGCTCATAAGGGAGACATGCCAGGTCAGACCCAACTAAAGAAAAGGGTTCCTGAGGAGGCATAGCCTACTAAATCTGAGCAGAAGTCTCTGATGCTGGCCAAAGATAGCTTATGTTCGATATTTGGCTGCAACATTGTTTTGCTCTGTCCAAGCCACTCTGTCTGATCCCCACTTATAGAGCCAGGAGTGTACACACACAAGATGGATGCTATGGGAGTTTAAAGAAAATGTATCTTAACTTGGAAAAAAAAAGCAATAGATGACATTTAAAGATCACACCTTTTATACCTGAGGATTATGCTTTGAGAATATCTCTGGCTTAGGGTCAGTAACAATAGCAGTAAACAATGGAAGTCAGGCAAGTAATGCACTAAAGACAACAGCTTTAAAATGCACACTGACTACTGTGCTTTAAGAATCTGTAAGGGGAGCTAAGATCGGATACACTTAAGCAACCAGGCAACTCTGAGCACAGTGCAGAGGTGCCATCTTAACTATCGCTGAACACAGCGATCGAAGAGCGAACGTTACCTGAGACCGGAGTTTTGGTAATGGCCTCCATGCTTCTCCTTGGCTCGTGGTCTGAGTCACGCCGGTCCGTGAGTGGAGTCTGTGAGGGAGGCAACGGCCCAAAACAATCATCAGATGAAAATCACCGCTGGGACGGACAGAGCAAGTGCTGGGTCCCTGAAGTGGGACAGCGTGTTGTTCCCCTGCGTGCGATAGGGCCCACTGTGGGCTGTGATTTGCTGATACAACCGCGATAAAGGCAACAGAGTAGCGTCTGTCCCCCTTTGCGCTGTTTGGACAACCGTGACAAAGGGCTGCCCTTTGCAGAGGATGCGTCTTTTTGTGGGGATAGGTCACCCGCCATTGTCCCACCATACAGCCTCAGGGACAAAAAAAGAACCACTGCTTTTAATGTGCGAGCAGGGGGACCTTTGAGGACTGCCTGGCAGCCATTATAGTGTGCATAGACAATTTCTTGGACAGAAAAAATATGCACTATTTTACATTCCTTACTAAATGGCCATGATATGCTTTTTTAATCACTGCAAGCCATCTGTTATTAATCCCTCTCTTTATGCTGATCAAATTCTGTCTTTTTTGTAATGCAACTGCCTTTTTAAAACTGAGTCGTTATTATTCATATAAACAAACAACTATTATTTGTATTGTTAAGTAACCGAACAGCTATTTCAAACCATAGAGGTTACATTTTTAACACATATAAAAGGAAGCATTTAACAGATCATATCAAGACAATGTCTGAGTGGGATATCAATATACAGCGCTGCTTTTGACGCGATACCTGAGACTGTGGAGGATTGAATATGTCCCTGACGTCTCGCGGGGGAGGCTTGTTCTTCTTGCGCAGTGAGCAGGTGTAGGAGTCGAGGCGGCGCTGGACTGCGGCTGCCTGCGTGCGGGTCAGGGTGGACAGCAGCACCACCTTGTCCACGTCCTCGCTGTCCTCCTGGATCAGAGGAGCCAGACCCGCATCCTGCAGCCACTGCTCCTCCTGCTCGCCCTCTGAGGGGAGAACATACGTGGCACAAACGTCAACACAAGCAAACACACACACACACACACACACACACACACACACAAAATCATCAATACATGCTGATTAACCTATGCCACATATAGATACTGTACACACATGCAAACACATGTACCCCTAGATGTACAAACACACAGTCACATGCACACACACACACACACACACACCCACACACACGATAATCCAATAACTGCGAAGTCTCCCTAGCTCCTCTCTCCCCTCTCACCTTCGGACTGTCTGGAGTCCCGTCTGTCAGGGTTGGACTCGCTGAAGCTGCTGCTACTGCGGATGGTCTCTACCTCGCTCCAGAAGGAGTCGAGGCACAGCTTGTCGGGCTGCTCTGGCTGGGGACCCTGGTCTGAGGTGGCCTGCTCCTGAGAGTCCACCCAGGGCTCCACGCTCATCTCGGACAGGCTGGGGTCCCTGCGGAGGGCAAACAGCAAAGAAAGACAAGCAAAGACTGTTTAGAGACAAGGACAGGCATAGGCAGACAGAGCGCACAGAGGGAAAATGAAGACAGGCACAGAAGAATAGAAAGGGTAGGTAAGATAAAAGGTGGAAGGGTATAGAGAGAATGAGAGGTAGGAACAGAGAACAAGAGAGAGTAAGCAAGAGAAAGAAAGAGGGGAATTTGGCACAACACACAGCCCCTACAGCTTTGAAAAATGAACACAGCAAAACCTTAGAATTTAAAAACAACCCTGGATACATTTAGTAAATGCAGACACCACGGAGAATACGAGCAAATGTGTGTATTTGTAAGAGGAAGCTCGGCAAAAGCAGTGTAATTACCTTGCCATGTGGTGAGTGGGGAATAGAGTCAGAGACAGGCAAAAAACAAAGGGAGGAAGTCAAACGTAGCAGGATGAGTTCACAGAGGCTAATCAATACTGCTAACCAGAGCCAGCCAAGGATGTGGAAGAAATCGGAGTCCTCTATTGATCTTTGGGGAAAATAAAACATTTTGGCTTGGCAGTTGCCACTTTTGACCAGTAGATGTCTCTGTTGCCTTGAGTTTCACTCACTGCAAGTACCACCAGTCACTGAGAAATACTTTCACCCTTGGCTTGTCTGATTAATCGCAAACAGTGCGCCATTGTGTGTGTTTAAATCTACTTATAGTATTCAACACCATGTAGATGAGTAGTACGGGATTTTTATTTGTTGGGGCCACAAACCTCCTCACATGTCTTCCCCACTGTGGGCTCCATGTAATGGGTGTGTAAAGGCAGGGAGGTGGATGTGCCTCCACAGACAGCCCTGAAACATGGGTCTGTTAAGGAGTCACTGTCCCACTTAAAGGGAGGAAACCACTGTCTCCCTGCCTTGGTATGTGCCTTGGGTCACGCAGGCGAGAAGAACTGCTGTGTCTTCATTTTTTGTCATACACAATAGCTCATGACCAATGTGTTTTTCTGGAAAAACACTTCTGATTTAGAATCCACTTCCCTGTACAAACATGTGAGCCTTTGCCAAGGTAATGCATTGCTAGTTCTGATTTGATAACCAAAATGGCTTAGTAATTATCCAACAAATGATTAAGTAATTATGTAATAATAATCTGTAATTATAATTGACTGACATCCACACACTGATGTCCATGCTGCTTTTACACTTGCACTTTACCAACTGCACCTTCACTTATTGCACCTTACATATTGCACATTTCACTTTTTCCTTTTTCACCTACACCAGCTACCAAGAAGAGCTACCTCAAACCTTCCTTCTTGTTGGAAGCGTATATGTTTATCTGAATATCTTATGTCTATTTATTGTGGATGTCTGTGCACACTTCATATGTGTGTGTGTGTGTGTGGGTGTGTGTGTGTGTGTGTGTGTGTGTGTGTGTGTGTGTGCGTGCGTGTTTCTAGTTCAAATTGCACATTTGGTGTCTGGTGAAACGCAATTTCAGTCCTCTGTGTAATTTCTGTTACATAGTGAATTGACAATAAAGTACACTTTGACTTTGACTTTGACTTTGATAATTTTCTCAACAGCCAGAGACGTGGACAAGTTACACCGCACTCACGATTTAAAGGTGCTTGACGTAAAAAAAACTGTAAATCTTAAAAAAAATATCTGCACACTTTTCATTTGATCCTTTTTTAGTTTTTAATGGCCAAGCTTTGCTCAGTCTCATCAGGGTAATCACCAGTATGATGAGACATTTCAGGTGATTGCTCCACTCTCTGTGCCAAGTCAAAGCCGGAGCCAAAATCATGTATATAATTACTGGCTAATTACTGACCACAGAGTAGAGAAGATACTTAACAATCCTGGCTATGCGGAATATTTTGTTTATTTGTGAGAGGGAGTGTCGCGTGGCTGTGGTATGAATTCCTATCTCTACATCTCGAATGAAGCACGAGGAAGTCCACGAATTACACAGCTCTCTTCGCTCTGACATGCAAAACTAGTTTCAGGGTCACTGTGTGGAGGGGGAGGGGGGGTGGGGGGTGTTGGCAGGCTGTGCCAGTTTCTACAGGAACCAAGAAGGAAGCACATACAACCTGACCTACCCCCTTACCCCAAACACAAATGCTCTCTCTCTCTCTCTCTCTCACACACACACACACACACACACACACACACACACACACACACACACACACACACACACACACACACACGCATAAGTATTGTTGTAATAAAAATAACTGTTGTCTTACTGGTAATAAATACCGCTATCTCTGGCAACAATAGGCCTACTGCTCAGATCTGCCCAAATTGCTTTCCCAAGCACTGTAACTCTATGTACAGTACATGCATCCCAAAAGGCGGTTTCCCTCTCAGCTTTGCTACCAAACACATGAATTCAGCTGAAATGCTCAGCCGGGTTCTCTAATTCCCTTCCACAGCTTTGCCAGCACTCAGGCACTGGCTCCCCCATGCAACATCTGCCCACACCCACAGTCCATTACTCTCGCTCCGGTCAGTCGGGAGTAAAAACAGGCCAAGCTTACCACCACTCGCCAGGTATGAAGGTCAACAAACACGACAACAGCTCCTAAGCGCTCCCAAGGAGGATCGATCCATGATGCAAACACACACAAACACACACACTGATTGCTCCAAGTCACCACAGACCGCAATGCGTATAATCAGACTTTTCTTGACCCCTGAGTGTATGTGTTTGTGTATGAAGCCACAGAGTGTGTCTTTCTCTCTCTCGCGCGTGCTTTCTCTCTCTCTGTCTCTCTGTGGTTGTGCAGTGGTACCTGATCTGCGGGTGGGCGGCTGATCTTCGGCGCTGGCTACGTGGGCTGTTGTTGGACCGCGGTCGGCCTCGGCTGGCCCTCGTGTGTGCATTCTGCCTGGAGGGAGCCTGCCGACGCGCGGCCTCCTCCCTCTCCTCCCTGTCTCTCATGCTCCGCTGGTGCATCAAAAGTAAAACCCACACCGGAGGATTCTTTTTAGTCTGCTTTGAGTCTGTGCCTCTGCTTTCCCCTTCCCACTAACTGATGTGGCAGAAACTGGCGTTGGCCTTTCTAGAACGACTTCGGGGCTAAAGGGGGTGGCTGATTGGTGTGTGTGTGAGGCGACGAGGGTGGAGGTACATGGGCGACACCTCCACACACCTGTCACATGGGGCTGTGCTGCTGGACACGCCTTAGCTTTTGGCTTCCGGTGCTGATGTCACACAAGGGCACGTGTATGCGTCCATGGCTGACTGCACACACACACACACACACACACACACACACACACACACACACACACACACACGACAACTGGAGATACGTGCAGTCTCCTCTTTAAAGAATATACACCTGTCTCACTTCCCCTTAACATGGAAATTCATCAGATGAGATACAGGCGGCCCTATCAACTTCCCTAATCAAATACGGGCCCACAGAAAGGCCCGACTTCTTTTTCATTGGTCAGGAAGTAAGAAAAAAAAAGATGGGTTGATGCAGTATATTTAAAAACACAAAAAGTCAGAGACGCTATTTACTTCAGAACCAATGGGCCTCTGAACCACAAACGACCAAAACAATTTCTCTCTTCACACATGCCGTCCGCAAGAATGTTGTCACGACTGACATTTTTTTCCACTCTCTGTGAGCACCCCGGGGACATAGTGTTGGCCCGGACTCCAATGGTGCGATAGGCAGGCATCCACTGACAGCGTCAAAGCGGTGGTTCCTCTTGGGGAACAGGCTTTTCTGGAATGCCACCTACACATTTTCCTTCTCTCCTTCTCTCTCTCTGCCTCACACACACACACACATAACCGTTCAATGCATTTCTGTGTATTACTTGCTTGAAATTTTGAAAAATGCTAAACGGAAAACAATTTCAAAAGAAAACACATTCAGTCTGTGATGCCTGCATGATAAGTCTCTTAACCCACTGAGCATCTGATTCCAATCAGCGGCATCTCACAGCATACGTGTAAGTTGGCCCGTTCAGCATCAGTAATAAATAGCTTCAGTCTACTAGGTCTATATTTCATGGTCAGAAAGCTGACCTTTCATTTAGAAACTCCCGTGTTGTTGCTGGCAGGAAAACTGATGACGCAGGCAGGAGTTTCATTGTTCCATCTGAATACAACCAATACTGAGATATCAGTGAAGTTTTCAGGAGCTTGTTGCTCCTTATAGAAGTTCACTTCGGTTTAAGAACAAAACAAAAAACAAAAGTATGTCTTGTTTTCCCCCTATGTGATTCTGAGAGTGACACGTAGACTCGTAGGTATTGAATCCAGCCAAGGAAGCTGAATGAGGAATGAAGAAACTCTGGATCTTGAGTTTCCTAATGTCTTTTCACAGGAAAAACAGCATTTATTTTTAACTCAATGACACACCTTCCCCTCTCGTTGACGAGTTGTTTTGACTATTGTTGAAAACATTAGCACAACAACTTCACCACTTCACATATTCTTATCTTAATGATCGGCATGTTTACTATCATTCATTCTCTCTCTCACAAAGACAGGAAAGGGGCATTTTTACAGGTCGTACGTGCAAAGACATCCTTGGACAAACGACTCGTCTTCTGGTCAGGTTTGGTTAGTTGAACAAAAGTCTGAGGACAGTGGTCTTGACAGGAGTAACCTATCAGCTCAGGTAATGGGGCAAGGGTGTAATCTGCTTCGTGACCAGTGACAGTGCACTCATCCCAGGGCACTGGTCTAAATCCCAACAGCACTATGAAAAGCCTCTTATGCTCTGGAGAGTTCAGCAGTAAAGTAACAGTAAAGTAAACCTACTACAGCAAGTTCAGAAGTGGAGCATACACAAATTGCAGAACAGCTGTTAGAATAAACTCACAAAACATACAGACCTAAAACCACAAGGACCTGCTTTCTGTCCTTAACAACGGAATGATGAGTGAGTATTTAAAAGCTTGTTCCGCGTCTGCTACTGTTTAATACTACACTACTTCAGTTTAGGCTACGTCGCAAAAAAATAAGCCAGTCACAGATGTAACAGAGATTTCATCTGAACAAGACCTGCTAAACATACAAGCACAGTAAGCCACTGAATGAGAGACGGGCTTATTGATTAGGTTGAAGAGAGACCGACTGACCAACAAGCAGACAGACAGACAGAGAGCAGTGCAGGGAGCCTGAGTGAGTATTTAAAAACTTGGTCGATGTTTACTACTGTTTAATACTACACTACTTCAGTTTAGGCTACATCCCAAAACCAGTCACAGATATAACAGAGATTTCATCTGAACAAGACCTGCTAAACATACCAGGACAGTAAGCCACTGAATGAGAGACGGGCTTACCGATTAGGTTGAAGAGAGACCGACTGACCAACAGGCAGACAGACAGACAGACAGAGAGCAGCGCAGGGAGCCTAAGCGCATTGCCGCGCGCAGATCAGCCCTGGCTGGAGGGATCCTAAGCCTACCTGGCCTTTGGGAGTCCCTTGGCTTTGCCTGCGGAGTGCAGCCGGGCCTGAGGCACGCTTCTCCCCCACGGCATCCTGGCCTCGTCCCCCAGGTTGCCGCGAATCGCAGGAAACAGCAGCTGCCTGCCCCCGGCAAGCTGTTTCCCTGTAATCTCGTCAGTGCGTAAACACATTAGGAGCAAGGACAGTCTCGCTGGCACGTCACTGCGTCGCATCCTGCTAAAGGAAGGGAACCGTACGGGGGCAGCACGCTGGGCCCCGCATCACTTCCTGCGTAAAATAAAATGCTGGTTCACCCCCTCTTCCACCTCCTCCTCTGACGACTCAGAGGAGCTCCTCTGTGCTCCTGGGTGCTCCTCTGGTGCGTATCTGTCCACTTCTGCTGGTTCCACACCTATACCCTGACACTGGATGCAACTGGTTTGCTGGTAGTGGCTGGAATTCACCTTGGCCTCCCCCGATTGTTCCTTGTAAGCCCACCAAGTTTTCCCACAACCTTGCAATTTCAATGTAACTACAAGAGCCTAAAGGCCACTGAAACTGGCTGGGAAGTCCCCTCTTGGACCAAACAACAACAACTTCTCCCAGTTCCTCCTTGTGTGGTCTCTATGACTCTCCGCTCACACTGAGGTATGGCCTGCTTGGTGTGCAAGAGAAGGCTGGGGGCCACTGCTGGACTAAGATTCCATTCACCATCTTGTCATAATCCCCTGCTTTGAGATTTCCTCATTCTAATGGCCTACACCTTTGGCTGGGGGAAAACAGCTAGAATTGTAAGGGTATTTTTTTTCCATCTTGAGAGATTAGGCTATTCTTGCATGCTCTTAGTATGCTACGTCACAGAGGGGAAACAGGCCATGGCATTCATAAAGGGAACTGTGACACCGTATGGGGTGAGCGCATTTGTCTGATGTGTAAGTTGGTTTTCTGGGAAAAAACCTGAAAAAGAGACATGTGCCACAGCTTAGGTGACGCACCGTGACTGTAGGCAGCGGAGCACCTCCCGTAAACCTACATCTACTGTACTACAGGATCAGGCTAAATCCTTGGAAATGTTGAACTAATGTTACCTTTCTGTTATTTTAGTGGTCCCACATATGGGTGCAAAGTTCATCGCATAGACTCAAGACTTTAGTTTATGCTACTTAAAAGGCTGTTTGTGAGCATAATAATGTCCTATGCAAAACAGATGCCATTTTATAAAATTGCTAGCTTGTTTGATTTCTTCTGATGATATTAAAATATTAACACTTGTTCAGTTTTATTTAGACTACCTGGTAATATTTTGGTCATTGTATTTTATGTCAAGACCTAGCTTAACAATGCTCCACCCCCTCTTATGATCCACCCATGACGAATCAAACTCACAAAAACATGAGCATTAAGTCTGATCTGCCAGCGTTATGGTCAAGGTTGATGTTATTTGTTAATCCGGTTGCATCATTGAACATTCAGACCTATTTAGCATACTAATTAGGCAAAATGTATGTTTATTACCTGTGTGTAACAAAGTACAACAGTCCCGCAATCAGCCCCTGGCTCTGGAAGACAATTATCCATCCATTTTGTCCACTGACATCTTAGAAAATCAATTTTAAAATAATTGTACGCCTGGACTCCGTCTAAACAGCTAAGATTTGAATAATGATGACCATTAATCATTTCTTTCTGAGGGGAAAAAATGAGGAAAAAAAACAAAGGCTTAATATTGGTCTCTTTTTGTTCTTTTTCTCCTTACTTTTTTTTAAACTTAGGATGAAATGTTTGAAGCGATATTATGCAACTTTTGGTTGGTTCTCTTACGAGGCTCCTCCTACGGGCCAGGATTAAATGCTCACTGCCAAATGTTCACTAGCCACTTAACTATCAAGTAACAGACCAAAAACTCAAACAAACCGTCTGCCATACTGGAAACACAAACATGCACAGAAAGAGAGAAATTATTCCAATGTTACTTTCAATCGCTGTTTTGCCGCTGGCTCTTATGATGAAACTGCATGGCTAGCAACTAGCCAGCAATGCCCGAGGCTTGTTAGCCCATGGGTTCCAACCTGGCAAAAGCCAACTTGCAAATGCGGTTTTTCCCCTACAGACCACTGAGGCGGCTGAGAGAATGATCATTTGCCCTCTAATGAGTCATTTAACCATCTACCGACTTACAAAGATAATTCAATCACCTTGAAAATGTTGCAGAGCATCGCTTTAATGGTCATCATTTACTTCGTAGCTCATTACACAGGGTCTAGATGTACAATTCTTAAAAAACTAAACAAATGGACAGTTTACTTCTGGAACCGGGAACTGACTACAAGGGCGAGATTGTTACTCTATTGAATATCCTTTTGATGTAAAGCTTCTTGTCTAGTAGCCTAGGCAAAGCTGTGCCAATAGGTTTCCCAACCCCCCTCCCAGACCACCCGTCACCCATTACAAACATTTGGCCTCTGATATGAGCTGAAAGGCCAGTTTGGCAGCAAAGCCTGCTATGTGTACAGCACTGGTCTGCTGACAGGTACTGGATTGACAGCACAGTAGCCTCACTGAGGAGTGGTGAAAGACAAGAGGAGTCAAATGTAACACAGCACTTTCTCCTACATGCTCACACACACACACACACACACACACACACACACACACACACACACACACACACACACACACACACACACTGCACACACATACTCTTCCTCTCTCTTGCTCTGCTTCTCTCTCCCATCTCCTCTTCTTTTTCTCCCCCCTCCCTGTTTTCCTCTTCATCTTGCTATCAACAGGGCAGATCTCAAATGATGCTGCCACAGCCATCATAATGAGCTTGTTTTTGTGACATCTCCATATTGTAATGATGGTAGATTAAACTGTTCACTTACTACATGTGACAGCCACAACAGCTTACACATTGGACATCTGCGTGCTGCTATTGTATCTGCTGCCACAGTGTAGCTCATTATTTCAAGGAGATTGCCAGTGAGTAGTCGAGATTAAACTCTTTGCTCAGTTGACTGCAGGTCGACAGGCTGTTGGGCCGTTCGGTCACTTGTCCCTGATTGGCTTGATCTCTTCTGGGTGATTAATTAGGGGGAAAGGGGGGTGGCTTTCACCGTGTCAGTCCCCCCATCTCCGCCTATTGTCTGCGAGTTGGCCTCGGCCAACCCTGTTGCCTTGCAATCCTCCTTAAGCAAGGTGAAGCACAGACAACGGGTGGAACGTGACACCCTTGGCTTCCTGTGCCAACACCAGCAGAGCGTGGAGTGACACAAGGACGAGCTGGCATAGGGAACAAGAGGCAAAGGGGTGTGTGGTGGGGGACAAATACACCCAGGAAGACAGAAGGAGAGAGAGAGAGAGAGAGAAAGAAAAAAAAAGAGAGAGAGAGAAAGACAGGAAGAGAGAGCGAGAGAGAGAGAGATAGTGATAGGGACAAAAAACAGAGAAAGGCCAGTGACACGTGCCATGCCTTTACAATCTGCCGCTGGCACACGGCAGGAGTTGTAACACTGACGAAGACCAGAGAAAGAGTCATCTGCAGACTGACGCTTGTCTGCAGTCAGGTGATGTGTAGTGACCTGGGTTCATGCGTCACATGCTGACATAATTCACAAACACATCACAGCTGCTTTACAAACACATCATGGCTGCTATACTTCTGTCCCACCATTAGCTTTATTAGTATGAATTTATACGTTGCATAACAGATAGGCCTATGCGTAATTCACTATTAATGTGGAATATTTCTTTGTATGGGTGGTGTAATATCTAGTTTTCATAATATCTAGTTTTATCTAGGTGCAATATCTAGTTTTCATTTGTATAATTATGGTGTAGTTGTATTTATTTTGTTTTGACTAGTAACGTCAGGCTTTCTAAACCTAAAAACGGAGAGCAAACGGGGGCATGATCAAGACTAAAAAACACCTATAAGAATCCTTACTATTGAACTACTGCTTCAATTAAGCATGGTAGTGCCATTACAAAACAGCAGCCTGCAACCGCACTATATTTCTTCATGTGTTTTACAGCCTACATTGTGCTGCAATGATGTAGCCTAGGCATAGTACCAAGGTACCTAGTACCTAGTCCAAGTAAAACAAACACGGACACTCAACTCCAAACAGACAGTGTGATGATGTGAATTATTAAAAAAAAAAAAACTAGGCTGAGATCCGTACTCTTTGGACATGATCCAGAGGTTGGTCTTCGGATTGGTCACAGGTTGGAATCCTGTACTAGTATAAAAATTGTGGGTGAAGGAGTGAATGTAAATAAACAGCACTCTCCTGCACCCACATCCATAGCTGAAGTGCCCTTGAGCAAGGCAACTAACCCCATGTTGCTCCAGGAGGACTGGCCCTGTGCCTAATTCACTGAAAGTCACTCTAGATGAGACAGTCGGCTAAATGTAATGTCATGTAATGAGCCAATAACATTTATCACAGATAAAAGACAGTTTTTCTCAGTTTAATCGATGACAGAGGATAGTACGCCACAATAACATGCCATTTCTTTCTGCCACTGCCAAAGAAGAAGAACCACAGATTCAAGCCCAGTTTTTTTCCTCAACTGGTGATAACAGGGTTGCTTCACAGGTAATCAAGCAAAGCGTGAGGTGAAGAGGACTGTGTGACTGGCTCGTGGCCTCCTGGCCTCTCCCACACTCTCCCTCTCTCTGCCGGACAAACAACACTCCTACGCCCAGGCACTGTAAACACCGGCTGGTGTGTTTTGCTGAGGACTGCCGGCACATTGGGTAATCTGCCTACAGCTGGCCATCTGGGCCCCGTGGATTACAAGGTGCCTACGGTCACTGCCCAGCCTACTGTACAGCTGTGTTTTAACGAAGTCCTAACATGCACTCTTTCTAAGGCTTCAGCAAAATCTACTGTTTTGCTATGACTGCAAGGGACTTTAAAACAAATCTATACACTCTTTAAAAACTACACTCACACAGAAAAGGAATATGTGGGATAAGAAGGACTTGTAGCAAAGTGCACCATGGCATAAAAATGTACCACAGTATGTTTTATTGTCTTCAATATTCTGCATAGGTTACAACAAGTCATTTTCACTCATGTAACCTCCATTTGAAATGGAAAAAAGGGAAATAGGATTTAGACTTATGCACAACTTTAAAGGCCACATGAAAACCTATTAAAACAAGTGGATTTGATTAATTTCTGGTTATTTAATAAGGAAGCTGCCAGGTGGGGTAACAGCAGTTAACTGTCATTGCCTTCGTGCAGAGTAGCTTCTGTAAACCATCACTTCAGGCTCCAGGAAGTAATGAGCTGCTAGCTGGAAGCATATTTCCTCACAAAAGGTTGACAAACTGGTCACTGATAATGGCCACATACAGGGAGCATTAATCTCACTCGGTTTGTTCGACCTGGAAACTGTCTGCTACAGTTACATATTCAGGATAGTGCAAATAGTTCTAGCAGATATTCAGCCGATGAAAAGTGATGAAAAACAATAACAATGTGGTGTCTGTCTCGTAAGATGAACATTATAAACATTTCAGTGCTACTAACACATAGTTCTGAAATGTTGTTATTTAAAAGCCACAAAGCTTGATAAGACATGATTACATTTCTCTCCTGACAGAAGCTGACCACAACATCCACGTGCATGCAATGCATTCAAAAATAACAATTCCTGGCTTCGCTAGAGGAACTGTTTTCATCACATAACATAGACTAGACCCACATTAATATCAGCGTGCTTCTGAAAATAGGCATTCGTGACTCAAGGAACAAAGACGTAGCCTACCTCTATTCATCCATAAAAGCCACAGCTTTCTTTGCAAATCCAGCCATAGCAACAGGTCTCGCGCCCATAGCAACCTCTCGCTGTGCGAGCATATCGAGCATGACAATAGACAAATTCAAAACATTCAGCCATTTAACCGTCAGTGTAAATGACGTATTTTCTCTCTTGCTGTTTAAGGCACATACTGTATATACTTAAAATATTTTAAAAAGAAACAGCAACTGACTGGAAAGGTAAAAAGGCATGTGTTAGCCTGTCTCGCTAACGGTTACCTGGTTCTTTGTCAATAGTACACCCTGCGACGATACGATGGCTGGCTCACTACAAACAAAGGAATATTGTTTTAATTTAATTTACCTCTGAGAAAGAACCCTTGGAGGGATTCTGCGCCGACTTGAGTGCGATGGGATCGGTTTCACTTGCAAATTCTCAGGACGTGTCTCCGAACACTGACAGATGGAGAAGAGTCACTCATCGCTCACCACCATCACCACGTTATCCTCACCTTACTGACGTCACTAAGAGACCACAAAGTGCGTCCTATGCTGAGGGCTATGTTCCTATGTTTTTTTTTAGGATGGCTCTTTCTACCCCTGCAAGCAGCCGGGCTTCCCTCATCATTCCTTTGTTTTGGCTTTGTTACAGCATGTGCACGCCCAATGCCCGTTTTTGCTTGCATCAATTTGCCTATGCGGTTCCTGCCAAATGGATAACTGAAAACGGCCTACCATTCACTAACAATTGTTTTCTTTTTGTTGATTACGAAATTAAACTGCAATAAAAAACACATTCGAATGCATAACCCTAGCTGGAGGAAATACACAATCTTTTATCGTAGTTGACAAGGTATTTCCCCTTCATTGTGCTCTACACTACACTTGTTACAGTTTTGCAGCGGTATGCCCTAATGACTGTATTCTGCCATTGTTATGTCCATGTCTGTGTGTGTTTGTCTGTAAGGATGTGTGTGCCCACGTGCTCTGTGCTTTGTTTCTCTCTCTCTCTCTCTCTCTCTCTCTCTCTCTCTCTCTCTCTCTCTCTCTCTCTCTCTCTCTCTCTCTCTCTCTCTCTTTCTCTCTCTCTCTCTCTCTGTGTAAGTGTGTCTGTAGGGCAGTGAAAGAGGCCATTTGCTTCCTGCCATTGTTTGATTTCAGACCCAGATGAGGCTATGGCCACACCCCCTGGATTTTTGCACACGCTCTGGGTATTTTTCAGTTTCCATGGTTACTACGGACAATGATAGTGGTCTGTGAAATTGGTGGTAAAATTATGACTGAGTGCCTTACAATAATAGCAGTCTAAGCTATAAGACTGCATTGTGGTGGGTGGGTATTTGTTTTATCTCATAAATCCAATACAATACAGGCCAGGAAATGTTGTGGAAACTGCAGTCTACTGTGTGTACGACTTTCAGCACAATATTTAATTTGCAGACCTACAGAGATAATAGTCTAGGCCTGTATGACCAGCTATTTGACTTGAGTGTCCATTTTTGTTTTATACATGTTTAAGAATTAATTTCACATTTGTCTAAAAATGAAGCACTAGTTCTTACCCAAAGCTTTAAAGTGATTTAAACCCTAAACCAAACAAAATCTGTGTCCATTAGATAGCCTATTAGCTTAGGTAAGGATATAGGCTACTCTTGGCTTGCTAGTTGACATGTGTGCAGTAAGATGGATTGTTAGCTTGGCTCTTAGCGCCTGGTTCACCGTAGCCTACCTGGGCAGACTGCCATGCATCTGCCAATCCTATATCACACTGACACGTGAGATCAAGGCTACCACTCTCTCATGAGTAGAGAAAAGCACACATCACAAGAGTAAACAGGATGTACAAAAACCGAATTCTTTGGTTGATAAGGGTCCTTAAGATGAGATCCCGTACACTGTACTTATATTACTGATGCATAGTTTAAATAAATAATAATGTAAAAAAGTAAGGTCTTATGCAAACTGAGTATTGCTACTTCAAAAATACCTTATAATGAACACAAAATTCCCAAAGCCCGCTTGTACCTCATGCTAAGAAGTTGGGAACTCAAATATTTTTTCTTTCTGTACATCACTATCCCTTTGCTATGGTACTGCAAAGAACACCAAACATAACAAAAAAAGAATTGATACCCATTTCACAGAAACAGAGCATACATGTGTGATGTCTTTGAAGGAGGTCATTAGCAATAGTGTTGAGTCAATGCAAAGTGTTAAGTCAATGCAAAATTGTCAAAGCACTTTGAGCTGCATTCTTTGTGCTACACAAGTAAAGATTTAGTAATTCTTCTTCTTCTTCTTCTTCTTCTTCTTCTTCTTCTTCTTCTTCTTGTTTTTAAATACATGTCAGTGCACAGCTTAAAGAGGAAAACATCCATATAGCTTAAGGACAGTCAGTTCTCTCATATTATGCAATAGTGTGAGCCTCTGCATTTATGTTAATGTAGTCTAATAAATCAGAAAAAAAAACATAATCTAATGTGAGTGCATAAGAGATATTACAGCATGAAAGGTAGAACCTATCAAAAAATTCAGTCTCAGCATAAACAAAGCTTTCACACAAGGGATTATGGCTACAAACAATGGGCACTATTCACAGCTGTTTAAAATGTTTAGGCTATTTTTAGGTATCTTTGCTCCATTCATTCATTATGATATCCTGAACAAGGATTAACCCCGATTTAGGACCAGAAAACTGATTGGAGACCTGTACATGGGGATAAGGGGCTGATCTGACTATAGTCTAATTGATACAATTTTCATCACATGCAGAAACACACACTGAAAATATTGCATATTGATACTGACATATCTATTGGAGATAATACCACACAATGAATGATCGATACATAAACATTTGTGGCACCATTGTTTGTTTACATAAACTACACGTACAAGAACACCCGTCAGGGCACCTCACAGAGAATCCCGGGTACAGCAGTCTGTGTCTCAGTCACTCCCCCTTGTGGCGTGTAAGTTAACCAACATACCAATCCACAAATCAAATCACTATTACGCACAGTGGCATAATGTACTACATACATGGATATAGCTAGGTGCTCTTAGTACATATTTGTAATGTGGTGATTAATACCAATAGCCAATACACGAGCCTATACATTTTCTGTGCCTCATTAAGGTGTAAGACATTAAACACTATCTGGATACATCGTGTATTTGCTTTCTGTGAAGTAGCACTAGTGACTGCATTCTAATTCAACAAGTAAGACAGCTCAGTGTTTTTGTACTGCTACATTTATAAATGTCACCAACAGGTGGTGCCAACACACTATATTTGAGGAGGGGGTACTCTGTTGCTGTGCCAAGGTTACACTGGCTGTTATCTGCCTAGTTATACCTAAGGAATAAAAATTGTAGAGCTTTGCTACATTATTTATCTTGCCTGTGTTTTTCTTAAAAAAATAATAGAGTTCTTTAAAAATATTTCTATATGACTCTTTATTTTTCTATATTTCACAGACGTTTGATTTAATGACATGGAAATTACAGAACATTTGAAGCACATGGCATTTGAAGGCTATATTAAAGCTTTAAGCCTGTAAAATATGACAAGCCTGCTAAAGAGATACCAATTATAACAGCTTTGTCAGTCTGTTCTTTGTTCTCTGTGGGAAGTCGAGTTGGCTTGGGTGGTAAGCATGCCAGTGATTGTATTTATCTCAAAAAGTATGCCTATTCTAAACATCTGGCAGGCCTTGAGCTATTTAGAGAACATTGGATTCGTATTATTATCAGATGCGTTTTGTACTACGATAGATACACTCTCAGAAATATGGGGACAGTAGGGGTACAAATCTGTATCTTAAGGTACAATACGTATTAATGTACCAAGAAAGGCTAATATTTGGACCTTAAGGTACTGATGTGTACCTATTCAGCTCTGGAGAAGGTACAAACTAGTTGAAAAACAGTGGTTAAAAGGTACAATTATGTGCCTTTGAGGGTACTGCCGGTGTGACAAGCTTTGTACCCCTAAAAGTACAATTCTGTACCTTCCTTTCTGAGAGTGTATATGAACATGCTTTGATGACCCAAAATGGTTATGCTGTAGAGCTCTACTCTTATTTGTGTTTTCATTGGTCAGCTTGCCCACTCTATTCTGACTGGTCATAAAAACATTTTTTTATGTGAATGGGGATTTTTTGTCCATGCTGTATAAGAAACGTAGTACAGAGTGACATCATATTATACTGAATTATACATATAATAAACATATTATACTACCCTCTGGCAACTTTGCATACCATTTACACACAACATCTTTAAAAGACACCAGCAACACGTGGAAATAACATGTAAAATATTACTGCTGTAAAATGCACTCCCATATTCATCTTCAGGCGTTATGCTGTGCATCTCAGTAATGGTATTTTATATTGTAGTGTTGTACACATTTTACATTGGATCATCATTCATAATGTTTGCCTTCATAGGCAAGGCTTAAACAAAGGAGCCTCCACACAGACTAGTGCAGCTGTGTATATGCAGCTGGGAGTGCTTGTGCTTCAGTCAGCAAAACTGCTCCAGTGAAGGATGCCAGGACCTCTAAGTACACTTAAAGGCTTCACTGGTTTGTGTGTTTCAAGATATCTGGTCTATGGTCTGGTCTGGTTTGTGTAAAAGATTTCCATAAAAGATTAGAAATTATTGTGTCTGTGTGCATCCCAAGATGAAAACACAGTGAGTGACCTTGACAGACTGTGTATTGTGACTTTGAATGATTGTGTGTGTGTGTGTGTGTGTGTGTGTGTGTGTGTGTGTGTGTGTGTGTGTGTGTGTGTGTGTGTGTGTGTGTGTGTGTGTGTGTGTGTGTGCGTGTGCATGCATTTGTGTTAGTGTTTGTGTGTGCACACGTGCATGTGTGTGTGTGTGTGTGTGTGTGTGTGTCTGCAAATCTATACATGCTGGATTGTTTAAGTAATGCACTGATGCTATCAGATGAGACACGTGGTATGGAGGCAGCACTGTGCCTCCATACATAAGCCATCACTACGCTATCAGTGAAGTCAGGCAGCCAGGCAGGCAGAGGCTGAGGTGATGGATGGCAAGCCTGCTGCTGAAAATAGAAAACGGACAAATATTCAAGGGACACGACCTTAGGCTTGCCTCCAAATTCCAATCTCACCCTATGTTTTGCCAGACCGCTGGCACTTGCTCAGGCTAATATAACCATGACCATCTATCTAACAGCTCACTGTTTTATCATCTCCCCAAGGGCTTGTTAATGCATACCCAGAGCTAAACAACAGTCACTACTGTTTTCGTTCTTTTTATTAGAACAGTATTCATTTTTCATTGCCTGTGCCTGTTTGATATGCAGTTGGTCCCTGAATATTAGGTGCAAGTCTGAAGAGGTATTACTAGTGCTAAGTCTTTTTAGCAGTTGTCACAGTATCTCATTCACAAAGGACTAAACCAAACAGCTAGGGCTGGAATGTTTGATATAACACACAAAGCTGCTTAAGGGAGCTCCTTCACCCCTTACACAGGCAAACCAATATAAAGACACACACACACACACACACACACACACACACACACACACACACACACACACACACACACACACACACCTACACACACACACACACACACACACACACACACACACATCAAATAAGCCCGTGCTGACGTAACCCTGTCCAAAGACTTACAGCGAGCTTGCCCTGGAGAGTAGAGCGGTGGAAGCAGTAGGAAAAGTCAATAACACCGTCAACAACAATTTCACTTTTTCCCCTACTCTTTCTCGTTTTCTGTTCCACATCCAGCAGACAATGCTGTGCCGTTACATTATTTGAATATTCCTTTTTCCCCTACAACTATCACAGAGCGAGGCTATTTCTGGGTTGGTAAGGTGAAAGCTCCTGTATTGTTTTACCCCTTAGAGAAACCAAAGAGGACAGAATGTCACAGGCCCCAATAAATCACCTGATAGCGGTAAGAATGTGGGCATTTGTTGACCTTTGCAAACCCAGTGTCCACCATACAGACAGAGTGTACAGTTGTTCTCACAGCTTCCTAAATATAAAGTGCACATCACATTGTTAAATAGGCCACAGGCAAGCAGTCAAGGGCCATGTTGAGCTACAGGCACCTTTACATAACAATGGCACAAATGGGCCAAAGACAGCAGAGCCACGGAGGAGCAGGAGAGCAAGCGCATCCCAGACTAGCCACTAGGTAGGGCTCTTAATCAGCAGATTATGCCCTGGGCTGTGTGGCACTGCCTGTCACTGCCATCTGCTCAGCGAGGGCTCTCGAGTGCAGACTATGACCTTCTCAAGCCAGGCCTCCATAGCCACCATCCCATGCAGGCGCATTCAATTTAAGTTAACTGCATATTGCAGAATGCAATTTCACTTTGTAGAGCACTTTATTTCTATCATTGCCCCCTGTAATGCCTGGGAATATATGAAATCCCGCTGTAGTTGTGTGGTCTTGCTGGCAGCCATGACTCTTTCCCTCCTTAAAATACCAGGACAGCTACGCTAAGTAAAGCGCCTCACCTCTGCATAACCTCAGACTCCAACTGCGCACACTGTTTAGACGTGAGCCCAAAAAAGAAACCACAACACTGTTCTCTGAAGCAAACACTGGCCGACCTCCTCAAGGCACCATAGTAATTTGGGCTAAAAAAGAACCCTTTCTCTTTCTTTTCAGTAAAATTATACACTTTAGGAACTTACACCTCCTTCACCTCCTCCTACTACAGAACAATGTCTGTGTAACAGGAAACCAATTCAGTGTTTAAACCTTCTTTTCCTCAGCAAAATTATGTTTATCAGGAGTGTAGTCCTCCTCCAGCACAATGTCTGTGTGATATTGTGTATCAGTGTTAAAAACACGAATCTCATTCTCTCTCTTTTATTTTAGGGCAATTATGCATGTGATGAGCTTACACCTCTTCCAGCACAATGTCTTAGGTGTGTAACAGGAATTCGATTCAGCGTGAAAAGGCTTCACAAAACCCTGCTGCTTTCTTTTAAGCAAAATTATCCATGTCAAAAGCGTACACCTTCTCCAACAGGGTGTCTGTGTGATGGGTGCTATAACCTTTCCCATACTTTTTAGTGAAATAATGCATGTCAAATGTATGTCATATGTATCTCCTACAGTGTGATGTCTGTGTTATTGAAACCCAATTCAGCGTTATAAGGCTTTCACAAAACCCTTTCTTGTTCTTTCTTTTTTGGGAAAAGTATGTATGTCAAGAGCTTTCACCTTCTTCAGCAAGATGTCTGTGTGGTAGCAACCCCATTCAGGTTTATGAGGGCTTCTCCCAGCAGTGCAGTGGCCCCTGTGGTGCTTCACCTAGAATGAGATATGAATGGCGATGATGCTGGGTGGCTGAGATGGACTATAGAAGCACCCGCCGTAGTTTATTGTATCAAAGTGAAGTGGTTCTGGGCTCTCCAAAATCTCTTGGGGTGTCATCAGGATATTTTTGATGGCCCAAGAGCCCTCATCAATCCTCCCCACTCTCCAGAGTATTTAAATACCTTTGCCTGTCACCCTAAGTCATTTATCTGGGCACAGGTTTTTGTTTTGAAGTACACGACCACTAAGCCTGTGCCATGTGTGAGTGAAAGGCTGCTGTATTTGCACAGAGTTTAACCTAATGACTGATTAACATGATTAACATAGTAAATACTAAATAACTCTTTGACAGCCTTCCAGGAGCTGCAAAACAATTTGGCTTCCACTGTAATAATGAAATGTGTTGATGTAATACCCCCTGGACAATTTCATATTTGAAAAATTGTATTGTTTGACCATGATAGAGTTTGTGCCAAACAAATGTGGCCCCAAACTTTAACATTTCATCAAGCAACCTGTCAAAGTTTTTTTAGTGAGGCCTGCTTGAGGTAAGGCATCAGCAATATGTAAATGCTTAAGCTCTTCGAGACACTAGTGATTTGTGTTTGCCAGTAGCAAGGCGCTTCTCCATAGCTGCCAAAGCTTGGCAACGGTCTTGCTGTGGATACTGACAGCGCATTCTGATAAATCTTTAGAGCGGATTTCCAAGGACCTTCCTGTGCAAGCCAACACACACTTAGCTCCCACATGCTCTCACAGTCAAAACTTGTGTGTTGTGCCAAAGAATCTGCCAGGGTGGGAGAGAGAAAGAGAGAAAGAGAGAGAGAGAGAGAGAGAGAGAGAGAGAGAGAGAGAGAGAGAGAGAGAGAGAGAGAGAGAGAGACAGAGAGAGAGAGAGAGAGAGAGAGAGAGAGAGAGAAGAGTTAAATTGCTTTTGTTAGCTGACATCAAAAACATCCAACACACTTACCTCAGACAACCTGACCTTGGCTCCCACTCAGCTTCCCAACCATAGTGTGTGTGTGTGTGTGTGTGTGTGTGTGTGTGTGTGTGTGTGTGTGTGTGTGTGTGTGTGTTTTTATTTTTAATTTTTTTTGCTCACACTGTACTGTACAGCTTCAACTGGCTGCGCAAGGCCAGTTCCTGAGAGACACACACTGTCATGTCTAGGAAGGTCAGGACACCGGCAACTCAAACAGCCAGGGGTGTGAAAAGGCACTGCACCACTTGCCAGTAGTGTGTGTACAGTGAGTATGTGCTTGAACAAGAGTGGACAAGTGTGTGTGTGTATGTGTGTGTGTGTGTGTGTGTGTGTGTGTGTTTTTGTGTGTGTGTGTGTGTGTGTGTGTGTGTGTGTGTGTGTGTGTGTGTGTGTGTGTGTGTGTATGTGTGAATATGTGTGTGTATGTGTGTGTGTGTGTGTGTGTGTGTGTGTGTGTGTGTGTGTGTGTGTGTGTGTGTGTATGTGTGAATATGTGTGTGTGTGTGTTTTTGTGTGTGTGTGCGTGTGTGTCTGTCTATCTGTCTGTCTGCTGCAGCACTTCCATAACTGTCAGCCAGCCTGTCAAGTCTGTATCAGTGCCATACATGTGCACAGTCTACACTGCTGCCAAATATGGAGCTTCCACAAAAATGAGGATGTAAGGGAGGGAAGGGTGTGTATTGGTAGGAGCCCTCTAGCAAAAGTGTTCATCCACTTGACTGCGTGCTCCTCTGTCCCTCGCTCCCACCCCGCCCCAACACGAGGCTTATCTCCAAATGCTGCATGTGCAACTGTGACCCCTGTGGTTCGGTCGTTGGAGTCTAAATAGAGTCATCTTTTATTCATTGCTCTTTAAGCCAAAGGGGCTGATGCGGAAATGGCTTTTAACTTGTCACACGCGCTGGCATGTGTATATGTGTGTTTGAGTGTGAAGAAACACCACACATACACACAGTCACAGCAAAGACACACTCACCTCCTCACCCACACACACACACACACACTTGCTTACACCACAATAGTCATGTAGAAAGATGAATGGATGGGGACCATGCATTACACTCAATAATATAAAGTTTAAAATGACCAGAGGTCAAAGAATTAATGATTTCATACATATTCTAAACAAGAGTCCCAAGAATTCATTAATGCTTCTGGAGATTTATAATGAATTATTTGGGTAAAGTGAGGCTACAGTGCTGTAACCTTCCTGTTGGTCAAACATTCTGTTTAACTGGAAATGTCAGCATTATGTTTACTGCAGACAAATATCAAATATCATCAATTGTGCAGTCTCAATATCAGCAGATACGACTGTGTTGGTCCAAGATATTAAGAATCCACAAAATGCCCTCTCTAAAATGATGTGTCTGTAGATCTTACTGCCTGGTGTCCTGCAGCATACAATGACAACAGTGACAGCACACCTGTCCCCAGACTATTTGTGGTCTGTTTGGTTTCCATCTCCTGTTCCACCATTTGTTTGACATAGGTTGTAGGGTTGGTATGGGCACACACACGCACATGTGTCGACACACGCACAAACACACACACGTGCACACAGGCTTGCGCACACACACACACACACACACACACACACACACACACACACACACACGCACAGACACACACACGTGCACACAGGCTTGCACACACACACACACACACACACACACACACACACACACACACACACACACACACACACACACACACACACAAAGACATTCTCATATGAATTATGCCAGTATCTGCTAATTAAAATCACATGTGGTTGCCTAGCCAATGCTTACAGGAAATGTTACTCCCTTAGAGAATGATTCGGTTAAAAGTGTGTTTATCAGTTGCATCTGATCATGCATACTTATTCTTGTGGTATGCCACATAACCAGAGTCCAATTACAGAGGAATGAAACATTCAGGCCAGATAAGAAGTGCTTGATGACCGGAAAACTGTCAGATGTGCTGAAGATATGCAAAGAATGAGAATTGCACGAGAAGCTTTAGGACATGTCTAAACCGTTAGATGTCATAGCAGTGCTGATCTCGTAGGTATCCTCAAGTGCCATGAGTCATCATGACGCTGGGCATTCCCTTCCAAAGTGACATTAAACACACGCATAACACCACACAACTACTTTACACGTACATAAACTGAAAATCAATAGCCGGCGTGTCAGAGCGTAATTGATTGTCTGTAGGACTCCATAGAGGGCTGAATGAAGACGTTTTCCTCCACCGCTGACATGCCCGCATCTCAGTAGGGGAAGCTTTGATGAAGCATACCCATGGCACCCACCTGGCATCGATCCCGTCCAGACCCAGCTGGGTGGGGCAGAGGATCAATACTCTCCAGTGTAACTCGACATGCTTGGCCTGCTAAGGATGAACAGCGCCTGCGGTGAACCAAAGAGAAAGAACAACAACAGAAAAATGTATGCTGCTAATTCTTCACATTGACCTGACAGTGCACTAACAGTTCCACAGGCGTTGCACAGGCCGGTTTTGATACAATGCACTGTCTGAGAAGTCTGGGAACCAGTGATGTAGAGTCTATTTATTAAGAAGTTCAATGGGGCCAAGGAGAGGATCCCTTTTAATGGATCCAGTTCAGCATTAGAAATTTCTGCAAAATGGACACACCACAATAATTATTGGGATATAAATATGATAGGCATCATGTCCAATTAAATGAGTGTAGAAAATAAAACAGCGCTCATAAAGTATTTCAAAGAAGACTTCAAAGAGCACAACTATATACTTTTAACTACCAAGGGGACACTACAATTCTGATTTGTAAAATAGAGAACTACTAAAGTCCTCTTATAGAAGTAAACTTATCTGACAGGAGGTAGAAGGAAAGGCTGAGTTGGTGTTGTGTTTTTCACAGTAAGACGCTCCACTTTTGAAACCTCAAGTCGCTCCCCTGTTGGGCTGGCCTTAATAATGTCACACACCACTGCAAACAGGCAGTCTGTTCCCTGCACACACAAATACATGCACACACACAAAACAGAGAGGTGGGGATAGAGAGAGAAAAACAGAGAGACAGAGAGAGAGAGAGAGAGGGAGAGAGAGAGAGAGAGAGAGAGAGAGAGAGAGAGAGAGAGAGAGAGAGAGAGAGAGAGAGAGAGAGAGAGATGAGGTGGTGAAGGGGTAGGATGATGCACATGAAATATGCACAACCGCCCAGGCAGGCACCATACCCCCGTTCCACAGCTGCCTGGGGAACTAGAGGAATGAAGAGGGAGGTAGAGGGGGCAGGAGCATAGGCACATGCACCCGTCAAGACATTCCACTGACCTAGATTAGTTGAAGGGATAAAACATGACACCCAATGCAAGAACTACTTTTGCCCTGCATTTTTTTGCTCATTTTCTGTGGCCTTTTAAATAGAGCAAATGCCATTAATGAGTCATGAAGCTTGTTTTCCATCTTTTATGATGTTTAACGTTTTCAGGGATTTGGGCGGACTGCCAAAGGGGGTTGATGTCATAGTCTGACTGAAATGGCTTATTTTTCACTCTACTTCACTGATGCGAAGCACTAATGGAACAGGGAGAGACTCTGCAAAATAAATTAATCATTTCAAGAATAACCACTCTGGGTACGTTTTTGAAATCTGTGTCTGAGAAGGATGCGTTGATGTCTTCCGCTATCACCTGTGTGCACATTTGTTGCCTGGACAACGTCATGGCTGAGATAATCTGGTTTGGGTCTAGGGAGCCCCCAAAACATTTCTGACATTCCAGAATTCTTAATGAGGTCTACCATGGTTGTGAAATGAATTCCACTATGCTGTATGAGTTTTTTCGACTGTAGGAATTTAATGTTTTCATAATAACATTTCATACTGGCTTTCCCTAATATCTCAATTTCTTTTACGTATATTCTGTTATCGCAATGCTCACACGCTAAATAATAACAAGCCACGTAAAATAAAAATTGCAGACCATTTTCTATTATATAAAAATGATACAAATTCAGAATTAAATTATCAGAAGGCCTAGGTTACTAAGATTATTATGAAATGCTAGCATGGTGGCACATTCCGAGGTTCCTAAACCCTGTAGACTACAGGAGGTAGAGCAAACATTCAAAAGCGAGCTCCAAGACCACACTTCTTCAAAGCGGACAGGAATGCTGAAACCTACGACTATGTCTACTAGAAGTTTGTGAAAGCGCCACGGGGATTTTCGTTTATACTGACGCGTAAAATGTTAGGGACTTTTTAGAAAAGTTGTTCAGCACATAACTTACATGTGTAGATTTCTGAACGAATTAACATTACTAAATTACTTTCGTGTCTGCATTTTCTCCTCCAGTCTCCTCCCACGGTTTCCTCAGCAGCCCCGCCCGGGAGGAGTGACTTTTCTGAGGGGGGGCGTTCTGCAGCCAACAACCGCTAACGCTTCTTCTCTTCAAACCACTGTGGAGGACTGAGAGAGAAGTATAACAACCGCAACTGTATGTTTGTTTGGAAACATGTTACACATTTCTACGCGTTTTGGGGACTGAGTTTGGAACAATAGGGTAAACGGAATACGGTGAGTAGTTAGGATATAACCTTTATCTGTTTCCGAGCAAACATTTTAGTTGAAAGTCGGAAGAGAGGCTTAACGCAGTGTCCTCCTCCTCCTCATCAGCAGAAGCAGCAATGGTGAAACGCTAACGGGAGTATGGGGTGAAGGTATAGCCTTTAACAACCCGCTACACGTCCTTTTTCTTGGGGTAGTTATTACATTACAAATCACCAAGATGGATTACCGTGGTCCATCGCAAAGGCAGTGATGGAGGCTGCATTTTTAAATTGAACCTGGTTAGTTACCATTTGAGAGATGTTGCTGATGTTCAGCAACAATGTGTCCGTCTGTGCTACAACAGTTTCAGATCGGTTAAAGTTGAGATTTGGCGACAGTGCATATTGATCATGCACTATGCTACGGACTTGAGTAAAGTCTAAGATGCCCGAAAGAAGCATTTCCTTGTCCTACATCCCTAACCCATATTGTTTTGTGTCGATAGTCAGGTTGCGCAGAATGCTTGCACGTGTGGTTAGAAGATGACACTCTGTTTTGGCAAGATTGTCCTGTTGTTGACTGGTATTCGACTTTAATTTGTTTTAGTATCAGGGCTGTTGATGCTTGGTGAACCACTTTTGTATGTCATAAGTTGTGATTATCATTTGTGTTATTTTAATTCTGTAATAGTATTTATCTTGATCGGATAACATTTAACAGCTGACATTTTAACGGTATGGGTCTTTCGTAGTAGATGTTAATACATAATGGCAGCATTGTTCTGGCATCCAAGGGTTTGGGCGACCTGATGAACTTCGCCATTGTAACTGAGAAACATGGAAGCTGAGAGAAACAAGCGCTTGTTATGCTCTTCCCCTCACACTTCTTCTGTCCTCAACCCAGATGTGCTACATAAAAATGCTTCATTATGGAATAATGTCACGTCTCAGAGCTATAATGATAATGTTGTTCCAGTTTCAAAGCAATGGGTAGGCCTATTACCAAGAGAATTAGTAAATGGACCAATGGCACTCTATTCAGGGTATAGCCTAATGTTTATCATCTCATCTGCAAACTGAGTTTTTCACTATAAAAGCCCTGATCTCCAATCTCGCAATTACGTCTGGCTTATAGAGTCTGTGAAATTCCCAGGGCCTATTATTATGTTTATTGTGTAGTTGTCAATAACTCTGTGGACTCTGTCATGTTCTTGTGATTGCATTTACTTTCAGATGGGAGTAATTAGCCCATAGGTGCAACATCAATCTTTGTGTAACAGCTTTTACCTGTGCAGAGGCATAATTTGTCAGCTGTATTACTGTACAAGGAGAGATTGGAGTTTAGTCAGAATCAGATAAGCAAGGCTTCATTCTTGTGGTATATGTTCTATGGAAGGCAACACTGCCATTAAAAAAGCAGAAATAAAAAACCTCTCTGTCCTCTGGTGAATTCAAGCCATTTTCTCCAACGCAAAAGTCCTTTAACTTGTGTGCATCTCTCAGTGTGGTTATAGACTATGCAGTTACTAGTCATCCCCCACATACATTTTCTGTTGTTGCATCCCAGTGGTGGTCAGCGATTAATTACTCAGCACTGTTGTCGTGCAGCGAGTAGATCGCAGTCCAGTTAGTAGAGATGTGTGGAAGGAAGAAATTCTTGCTTGCATTTTGTGGTGTTGTGCTTTGCTGCGCTCGAGTGGAAATTTGGCCCAGTCGTGGAGGGAAGCAGGGGAAGGAAGAGCGTGGCGGGTCTGTGATTTGGGATGCATCCCCACCCACTGGGGCGTGTTGCCCTTTAAATGTTTAATAGCCTGCGCCGGGGTCTTGAGAATGCCTCAGTCACTGCGCCTCACAGCATCTGCACTGCCTGTCAGCTCTGGTTAGACACAAGCTGTCAGGGGGACAGGCAGTGCGCTGGCCTTCATGTTATGTGTAACCAGACACACACACACACACACACACACACCACACACTTACACGCATATATACTTGCACACACAAACACATGCACACGTATACACTTGCATGCACGCACACATACACTTGCACACAGACACACACACACACACGTGCATGTACATATACACATGTACACAGACACACAGACAGACAAACATACACGTCCATGCACATGCACTTACAGTGTACACCGATTAGTACTAGCTGGCTTTGTCACACTAAAATAGTCGCTCCACTTACACACAAACCCTCCCACCCACAGATTATATTTTCTGCTGCATTATTTTTTACACTTGCAGAACGGCTACGCTTCTAGTAAAACACACACACACACACACACACACACACACACACACACACACACACACACACACACACACACACACACACACACACACACACACACACACATCTTTGAGCGTCTGCTCATTCTGGAGTTTAGTCAAAACAATTTCACATACCAGAGAAGCGCACTTTTTCCCTGGTGGCTCTGACTCAGTAATGATGTCTTTTGTAGTTTGCTTTGTAGTCTAACTGCTCTTAAATAATTCCATTAGGCAAATTTCGGTTGTTGCTGATGAAAAATTTAGCCCTGGGGTCCTGGTGGGGCAGGCAAACAAGGTGGAGGTTTGTGATGAATTTTTCAGTTGAAGCAGGGGAGGATGTTACTGCTCGACATTCTCTAATCATGGTGTCTGGAACAGTTTTCATTGTCAGATTGAGGTCTGTCCCCTTTTAGTAAAATGTGGCAGTGTCATGTCATATTGAACAGCTTTTGCTCACATCAAAAGAAGTGGGTTGCTTTAATGGAACCGCGTTAGGTGTGTGGAATGGAGACATTTTGTATACACATGGTCTGTCTCTCCTTGTCCCTCTCTATCTGTGTCTGTCTGTCTCTCTCTCTCTATCTATCCCCCGCCCGCTCCCTCTTCTACCACCGGTTAGGAAGAGGCGGCCTTCCTTATGCTTATGTCCAGCCCTGTTTACCTCTGGTGCTTAAGTGGGGAGTAGACTTAATCAGAGTGATCTGATTAGCTCCTGCATGCTGTGCTAGTGGCCCTGCAAGGGGGTTAATCTGGAGGCTCAGAGGGAGCAGGCGGCAGCATGCATGTCCATGGCTGTGTTGGTAAGCAGTAGCTTTACAGTACACTATCCATCGCTGACCTAGCTGTGCTGTGCTGTGCAGATATAGCTGGGGGGTGGGGGGGCATGAACCTTGCTACCCTCCCAGAGCCTTTCCTATGGCACGTCTGCATCCAATCAGCGAGTGTGTAGGGCCTGTGCACAGGAAGTGAGGTCATAGAGTTGGCCCGTCTACTCCCGAATGCCAGGAAGCGAACAAGAAGCATGGGGCCATTGTGAAGGATTTTTTTTCCCTTTGCATTGTTGTTGCACGCGAAGACCTCTGCCTAAAACTTCCAGTCCAAGCAGTGCAAGTGTAACTTGCAAGTGCAAGTTTTGCACATGGTCGATAAAGCAGAACCCTCTGTATATTCTCAGACGTTCATGAAGTATTTTGACTTCCTCTTCAGCAGATCAGAGCAAAGCACATGTTGCTTTTTTAGACGTGTCTTGGGTCGAGTCCAGTGAACAGTAAATTGCTGTGTGATTTTGAGGAAACATTAAATTTCATGGGAGGCTTTTGAGGCATCTATGTTAGAAAGGATGGTTGCACCAATAAAGGCAGCCATTACACGTTTGGATGGCTAGTGTTTAGCACATCCTAATTAGCACTGTAATTGGTGTTTACGTGTTTTCACGGCATAAAGAGTTCAAGAGAGTCGGAAACCTTCAAAGCTGGTGCACTTCAAAGGCACAGAGTTCTTGGTAACCTCAAAGTTTTTTTTTTTCTTTCTGTGTGTGTGTGTGTGTCTGTGTTTGTGTGTGTCGGTGTCTGTGTGTTTGTGTGTACGAGTGTTTGTGTGTATGTTGTTTTTGTTAAATAGACTACATTCGTTTCCCCGACCTGCCTTCAAAAATGTGCCCTCTGATAGTTGCACTATGCTGTGCATCTGACCTCCTCTGTCTCTTAGTGGAATGTGTTTTCCTGTGTCTGCCTGTACCAAGACTACTGCAGAGTCCGAGGTTGCCCTTTTTGCATGTGTGTGCGCTGTGCATGTGTGTGTGTGTGTGTGTGTATGTACTGTATGTACGGGTGTGTGTGTGTGTTTGAATGAATGTGTGTGTGCCCTGCTTGCATGTGTGTGTGTCCTGTGCATGTCTGTGTGTGTATATGTGTGTATGTGTGTGTGGCTGTGTGCATGTGCAGCTGTGTGTGTGTGTGTGTGTGTGTGTGTGTGTGTGTAAATGAATGTGTGTGTGCCCTGCTTGCATGTGTGTGGTTCCTGTGCATGTCTGTGTGTGTATGTGTGTATGTGTGTGTGGCTGTGTGCATGTGTGGGT
This sequence comes from Coilia nasus, assembly GCA_027475355.1. NCBI lineage: Eukaryota > Metazoa > Chordata > Actinopteri > Clupeiformes > Engraulidae > Coilia > Coilia nasus. The sequence goes on along the minus strand of CM050211.1, from coordinate 8,613,075 downwards.
GTGTGTGTTTGTAAATGAATGTGTGTGTGCGCACTGTGCATGTGTGCACTGCATGTGTATGCATGTATGTGTATGTGGCTGTGTGCATGTGTGTGTGTGGGAGTGTTTGTGTGTGTGTGAATGTGTGTGTGCATGCTGGCAGGCTGCTGTCTGTGTGTTTCTGAGTGCTGTGCTGTCCTCATTACGCGGGGCTAATATGCACAGGCTCAGCAGGCCTCCAGCATGGCTGGGGATGGATACCACTGCAGCTACACACTCTCCTCCACTCTCTGCACCCCACTCTGGGGGTCTGTGTGTGTCTGTGTGGGTGTGTGTCTGTGTGTGTCTGTGTGTCTGTGTGTGTCTGTGTGTGTGTGTGTGTGTGTGTCTGTGTGGGGGGGTTCATGCCTGCGGGTTGCCCATGCCCACTCTACCGCCCTCTCTCGTACTCTTGCTCTGTTTATGGATGTGTGTGTGTGTGTGTGTGTGTGTGTTTTGAGGATGTGATCTGCATTTGCATAAGTACATCTGTGCTCGTGTGTGTTTGTGCGTGTGTAGCTGTCTGTTTGACTGTGCACTCAGCTGTTTCCCCCGGCCCTGGAGGATGCATACTGTCATCTCTACGGGGGCAAGCAGCATTTTTGTAGGACAGTGGGAGCAGGCAGCAACCAGTCCACTAGCCTTGGGACTTCCATTCTTTTTTTAATCGTAAGTGAGCAGTTATCAGCAATCCAGCAGCACCCAGACAGGACTTCCGCTGCAGCCCACACTGCTGTTTCATTCTGCAGTCAAATTCATCCACACAGAACTGTACACATGTCCAACGACGACAAAGATTCATCTGGAGAGAAGGAACGGGGGAATCCACAGGTTGCTGAGGGGGCGAGGCATGTTCGGCATAGCAAGAAGGTGTAGGGGAATAATCTGTGTGTGTGAGTGTGGGTGAGTCTAAGTGTGTGTGTGTGTGTGTGTGTGTGTGTGTGTGTGTGAGTGTGTGGGTGGGTGAGTGAGTGAGTGTAAGTATGTGTGTATATGTATGTATCTGTGTGTGTGTGTGTGAGTCTAAGTATGTGTGTATGTGGGAGGGTGAGGCTGGCATATGGAAGCGATTAAACTTTATGGTGTGAGCAGGCTTTGATAGACACCTTGTCACCGTTTATAGCTTGAGGTCAGTGGGGGAACGTGAATCCAGAGCCGCCAGTGTTTAAAAGGGAAATGACTCATCTCTCGGGTGCACACCTTCCCCTCCACATGCGGAGGAGAAAGAAAAGAAGGAGAGCTGGGGTGGAAATTAGGCATCCTGAATGTTTCCTTGCTAAGCCAGACAGCAGCAGCAGCAGCAGCAGCAGCAGCAGAACCAGCAGTGGTTGAAACAATGGTCTGCGAAAATTGCACAAGTGTGGTGGTGTTTTAAAAATACATCTGGTTTGTAGCGTTCCAAAACAAACAGAACTGCTGGTTTCTCAGCCTATACTGTACTTTAGATGAGCTCCACCCAGCTGTGTGTGTGTGTGTGTGTGTGTGTGTGTGTGTGTGTGTGTTTGCATGCGCACATGTTTGTCAGCTGGATAGATGGAGAGACACTAAGGCTGATGAGCTTCAGATGACCCAGAGGGGACGGGATACCTTCCCCAGGCCGGCTGGGATGGAGACAGCGTGGGGTGGGGATGGGTGGAGGTCAGCCAGCTGCAGGGAGAGGCCCATCTGGATGGTGGGCGGAGTCTGCCAGCGGCTTAGCAGGGGCACACTGTTGGTGCTGATGACCAGTGCCACACCACTGCCCCAGACATGAACTTCTTATGAGTGTCAGCTGAGTTTGCAGAGTTTGACTTTGGGTGGATGAGGGGTATAATATTTAACTGTAAGGGAGAAATTTGAAATGGTTTGTGTCATTGATATTATGAAGTATTGATTAAATAGCACTGCTGAATCAGAAATATGACACAGTCATAGACAATGTCAGTATGGCTTATGTAGCCAATAGCTAAGAACCTGAGAGAAGAAACGTAACAAACATCTTATATCGTCTGATATCTGTAGGCAGGACACCTCAGTGTTAGGTTTTACACCATTGATTTGGCAACCTTCAAAAGCTACATTCCAGTACCATCTTTCAGTCCATCATTCTCCAGCCATTCACTTAATCATTTAATCCTAATGACCACACTTCAGCTAGGTGAAATATTTCATCAGTGAATTCACCTGTTTAAAACTGCACAGGAAAGGCCAGGGGTTTAGGAAAAGTTGGAATATAGGATTTTAGCTTCTGACGTCTTATTACCCGTCACTGTTTCACACCCCTCTATGTATGACATTTTCTACATTCCTTTTTTTGTAATTGATATTTAATTGGCTTTGAAAAATGGGGGTGAGCTGTGCAAGATGGTAGAGAATACAAAAACACTACTGCCATGTTCCTGGTGTTAAACTAGAGTTAGAGTCAGAATAGAGTTTTTTAAGCACATTCTGAATTACTAGAGTCTGAATTAGGAGTGTTGAAATTAATCATATAATCGATGCATCGTGATGCAGACATGAACGATTAATAATCGTTTCAATAGCAGATCATAATCAATTATAATGTATTTTCTTGTAAATGTTACTGTGCTGTTACTTTTCATTTCTTTATTTTTTTAATTGGCCATGAATATTAGTGGCTGTTTTATAAAAGGGGAAAGTCATATCTGACTGCTTGTGTTTGTTGATGAAATCAAAGCCATGTGAATTAATATAGAAAATTGATGTGAAGAATCGTGATGCATCGAGATATCGAATTGAATCGAATCGCTAGCTGAATAATCGTAATCGAATCGAATCGTGAGATGAGTGAAGGTTCACACCTCTAGTCTGAATTACTAGAGTCTGAATCACTAGAGCTGACTGAACCTTCCTGTAGCATCTGTGTATCGGTAGCCCTCTTGCAGGGCCCCTGTTGACGCAGCTGTGTGGCGGCTTGCGGTCCCGCTCTCTGATGGTCGTCCGTGGGATGGTCTCTTCCCTGCCCCTTGGAGGCCCGGGCAGGCCCCCTTGTGCACTGACCTGCTGTAAATGGCTGGCATGGGTGAGGCTGGCGCGGTTGACGGTGCCCTCGTCACGTGTCACCCCGCTGTGTCGCTCCGCTAGCTCGCCCGCCCGCCCGCCTGCCCGCCCGCCTGCCTGCGCTTTGTATAGCTGCCCCGGTTTGTTCTGACGGCTGGGGACACAATGACCCAGAATTCAGTTTGGCCCTCCTGTTTTAAAAAAGAAGAGCAGAAAAGATGGATAGATGTGAAGAGAGATGGAGAGGGAGAGAGAGAAAGAGGGAGAGAGAGCCAGAGAGAGATGGAGAGAGGGAGAGGAAGGAAATAAGACAGCAGTACTAGCATCAGTTTGGCCCTTCTGTTTTAAAAAAGAAGAGCATAGATAGATAGAAGAGAGATGTAGAGGGAGAGAGAGAGAGAAAGAGGCAGAGAGAGCGAGAGAGATAGAGAGAGCAGGAGAGGAAGGAAATAGACGGCAGTACCAGCATCAGAGAAATAAACTCTTTGGCACCCTAGCGCCAAGTAGGGCAAGTAATCCTGACAGAATAAGACGTCCGCCTTAAGGGTGCACATGGGAGAAAGAGAGAAAGACAGAGAGAATGATTGGCAGAGAGAATCAAAAGAATGAGAGAGTCAGCACAAGAGACAGGAAACAGAGAAAATGGAGGTCAGAAGAAAAGATGAGGGCGACAGAGAGCGAAAGAGAGAGAGAGAGAGAGAGAGGGAAAGAGAGAGAGAGGGAAAGAGGGGGAAAGAGAGTACCTGATCTGTACTGCCTGGCTGATCCATCCTGCACATGAGCACGCAGACAACCACAGCATTTCCTAATCGTAAATCAAATGTATTAAAACAGACGTAAGATCGGTATCGGTAGATGTTTACAACTTAACCATGAAGCATTTCAGTGGCATTTGTCTGGTACGAATTGAGCAGACGAAAAGGTTCTTTCCCTGATATATAATTATAGGCATGTGCAGAACAGATTAAGCAAGCGATACAGATTGAGTATCAATGAGAGGGAGCAAGAGAGATGAAAAAATGTTCATTGGATATGTGCGGTGGAGTCAAAAGTCAAGGCCACTATTTCATTTGGAGGGGACTGCAGGAAGAGCGGTAGTAAGGATCATCTCGAGTAAGGCTGAGGTGGAAGTTATGTCCGAGGCAGAAGAAAGAGGCCACCCCACACTCCACAGGTCCTTCCAGAGCCACAAAGTCAGCTCTCCTCACTGAGACTGGTGCAGTATAGTGATTGTATAGGAGAGTGAATAGGCAGGCGCAACAGGCCACAGATATTCATGACAGAGAAAGTAGCTGCCGCTTTTATGAGCTCACAATGGTGAAATGCAAACGTTGATAAAATGAGACGTGAGTGTTTGATGAAGCTGTATTGATGTTTCTGTCTTTCAGTCTCTGTATCTGGCTCTCTCGTTCATTCTGTCTACCACTCTCTCTCCTACTCTCTCTCTATCCCTCTCTCTCCCTTTCTCTCTCTCCCTCTCCCACTCTCCCTCCTACTCTCTCTCCCCACTCTCTCTCTCTTTCTCTCCCTTCCTCTCTCTCTCTCTCTCTCTCTCCCTTCCTCTCTTTCTCTCTCCCTCCCTCCCTCCCTCCCTCTCTTTCTGTTAGTGTGTCCCTCTGTGTCAAACACTATCTCCCCCTCTACATGAAGGAGCCCTTGCTGGCTGTGCTACAGACGCAGATCACCCCCTGCTCCCCTCCAGAGGCCCATTTCCATCCCAAAGGCCTTTATAGATCCCTCTGCTGTCGGCGGCTGTGGCGGCAGCACGCCTCTTTCAAACGCTTGCTAAAAGGGCTGCTCTGGCCTTTATGAGCCAGTGTGTTCGGCACCCCCTGTGTCACCTCGGTCAGACACGCAACACAGATAACCAGCGACACATGTTGCTGGTCTGAACATGAGGAAAGAGAAAAGGAGGAATCTTATTCATCTGTCTCTCTCTCTCTATCTCTCTCCCGCTCTGTGCCTTTCTCTATTTCTCTCTCTCTCTGTCTCTCGCTCTCTCTCCCTGTCTCTCTCCCTCTAGCTCTATCTCTGTCTCTTTCCCTTTCTGTTTCAGCACTGTGTGCTGCGGTAAATGCGAGCCCCCGGTCCCTCTTCCTTTTTTATCTTGGTTCCCATCTTATCTTTGTTTTTTTTGGGCATCGTCAGTTTGATAGCAGCATTCTGTTTTTTACCTTCCTGTTACAAAAGGCCCTGACAAATGTATGCCATGGGCCATGGAGATAATGCCAGAAGTTCAACAGGCAGCTACACACTCACACACAGACACACACACACACACATGCACACGCACACACACACGCGCACACACACATGGACACACACAGACAGACACACACAGACACACACTCTCACACACACAGACACACACACAACTTTTGGATAGCTGCTTCTCACTTTGGGCAGGAGGGGGGATGTGGCACGTCTTTGGGCTGCCACGGCAACCGATTGCTATGCTAGGCAGCAGTGAGTGGCTGTGCAAACGGGTCACGGCCGTGCCAGTGTGCGTCTGTGTTTGTGTGCGTGACGGGCGGGGGTTGGTGTTACTAGGAGCCAGGGGTTAAAGGTCAAACTCCCACACAGGGCCTCATCTCCGCGGCCCCTCCAGCCAGCCCCTCCTGACCCCACCCCACCCCACCCTTCCGCCCCCCTGTTAAGCTTCGTGCCCCAACGCTCACTCATAAATAAATGTTAAGTGTCCGAGCGAGACAGAGCTCCAGTGTGGATCGAGAACAACTCCACTAATATTTTTTGGCCACAGACAATGGGGGGCTGTGTGCTCACATGTGGCTGAGTCTCCTGGCATTTATTGCCCAGACAGCCTGCCCTCATCCTGGGCTGCCTGTCTAGGCAGGGCATGCCGTTCATAGTGAGGATGCTTGGGGCACCAGCCGCACCAGCCGCTTTGATTTGTAATTGCCGTGTCGTCGTGAAGCTATGCTAATATTTGGATAAACGGTGCGACTAGGGCTAGACTTGTAGTAGACTTGTAGAGCACTGGTAGTTACACTCGCTGTGTCTGTAATTTCCTCATTCTCATTCTATCCCTGTCTCTTTTCTTCTCTCTGTCTTACACACATACACACACACACATACACACTCTCTCGCTTATTCTCGTTTACTCTCTCACACACACACACACAGGTACACCACACACACACACACACACACACACACACACACACACACACTCACTCTCTCACTCTCTCTCTCGCTCTCTCTGATACACACACACGTACACACACACACACTCTGTCTCTGACACACACACACGTACGCACGCACACTCTGACTCAGTACATCATGGGCTTCTGTTGGCAGTAGCGTCTGCAGCAGTGTGTGTTGAGCAAACAGAGACATGTAATGGGGCGAAACATGGAGCAGTGGTGTTGAGGATGGTGTCATATCGCTTTACTCTACCACAGTCCACCTCCAGCAACCCCCAACACTGGGATGATGCCTCAAAAAGGAAACGAGCAGAGCTGTGTGTTCAGTCCTCTTCTCCTCCCAGCATAGCTCTCTGTGCCTCTGGTCCCTTTCCTTCACCTTAACAGCTCATCTGTCTTTTCCTCCTCCTCCTCTTCCTCTTCTTCCTCCGCTCTTCTGTCTGTTGTAAGCTTTTGAATCTGTCTTTCTCTCTTTATCTCTCTCTCTCCCTCCCTCTCCCATCTCTTTACAGCCATTCCCAGTGGCCCAGTGGTGTAGTGGTAGAATAGAAAGCTGTGTAAATAATATGTGAAGTGGTTAAAATGTGGGTAGGTTAACCATAACAAAAACAGGTCCATAACAAAAAAAAATGAAAATAATGTAGAAAAGGACGTAAAATGCTTGTCGTGTTTGTTTATCTTCCTATATACCATCCTCTCTCTCTCTCTCGGTTCATTTCCTCTGCTCCATCTCTCTTCTGTTCTTGTCGTTTTCTTCACTGTCCCATCCTCTAATCCACTGTCTTCCTTTCTTTGTAGTTCTTTCAGTCACTGACTCAGTCAATTACACACACACACACACCCCACTCACTCAGTCGCTCACTCACTCAGTCAGTCACTCACTCACTCTCACACACACACGCACTGGTGTGCACACACACACACACACGCCACTCACTCCACTCACTCCACTCACTCACTCACTCACTCACTCACACACACACACACACACACACACACCACACACACACACACAAACACACACTCACACTACGCATAATAATCCAGTACAACTTTGTTAATCCCTGAGGGCCTGATTTGATTTGAGGCGGACTTGAAAGTGTGCAGAAATAGCGGCCATGGCTGAGCAAACACACGGTGCTGTCGAGCGGCAGGCTGAGCGAAGGCCAAGATAACAGAGGAGAGAAATATTCTGATTTAAATTGGAGCTGAATAATTGATGTCTGGGGGCCTGGCAGGTTGTCCGCCGTGTTAGTGTGTGTGTGTGTGTGTGTGTGTGTGTGTGTGTGTGTGTGTGTGTGTTAGTGCCACCGCTGTGCTCCTCTTTCCTCTGTGTCTCTAGCCTTCCACCTGTCTCCTCTCATTTCCCCATCCCTCTCTTGTGTTGTTCTCTCTGTTCTGCTCCACATATCCCACCATGCTCTCTGTTTCTCCCCTCTTTACCTCGCGTAGGTGCACATCTCTCTCCGTCTCTCTATCTCTCTCTCTCGTGCGCGTTCTCTCTCTCGCTCTCTCTTGCTCTCTCTCTCTGTCTCTCTCGCTCTCTCTTGCTCTCTCTCTCTGTCTCTCTCTCTGTCTCTTCCCTCTGTCTTTCCCTCTCTCTCTCACTCTCTTTCTCTCTTTCTCTGTCTCTCTTTGTGTCTCTGTCTCTGTCACTTTCTCTCTCCCTATCTCTCTGTCTGTCTGTCTGTCTCTCTCTCTCTCTCTCTCTCTGTCTTTCTCAGTCTCTCTCTCTCTGCCTCCTTCAGCTAGGTGTATACTTGCCGCATGCAGAAGTGCGCGCGCAAAAGTGACGTCACAGTGCCGCACGCCCATATATACTTCATTCGACACACACGGCAATCTTCTCCTCGTCAGAGGTGTCAAATGCCACAGTAGTTCGGGAACCTTGCGTGTCAGAGGAGTGAAACATGACTGAATTGCAGGTTTACATCATGATTTGGGAATTAAACTGGATAAATCCGAAAAGGTTTGAGTCAGTGTGTATATTTACAGTGTTTTCAGCTTTATAAGACCTTATGAGTGATGATAGGATAAGGCAAAAAGTTAGCTTAATAAACGAACTGCAGGTTGGTTTGTGGATAAAACTGAACAAAATCCTAAAAGTTTTTAGTCAGTGTTTGTATTTCTTGTGAGTTTCCAGTAATATTAGCTGATTTGTAGCAATGGAAAATACATGCTTAGGCTGGTAGTTACTAGGCTAAAGTTAGCTGAAACCATTACTAGCCATTGCCTATTGTTTTCAATGGGGCTGCCGCGCGCAAGTTACAAAAAATCGGCAACTATGCGCTTGAGAACGCCGCACCAGATGTGCACTGACGTCACTTTTGCGTGCGCACCACTGTGCGCGGCGAGTATATCCAGGCCTTTCTCTGTCTGACCTGCTCTTGTCTGTCTCTATTTCTCTATCTGCCCCCCTGTGCCTCTTTTCTTTGTCCTCTGCCTCTCCATCTAATCATCCTCTTGCTATCTCTATGTCTCTAGCTCTTTGCGTTCTCTGTCTGACCTGTGCTTTTGTCTGCCTCTTATGGCTCTTTTTCCTCCACCTTCCTTTGCTTCCATTTTACTCTCCCTCCTGTGAGGCGCTGTACCTGTTCTCTCTCTCCTCTCTCTCTTTCCTCATGACATCACTGTCTCTCTCAGTTTTTATCTCTCTTGATCTGTCTGTGCCCCTGCCTGCCCTAAAAATTGCTCTGTCCATATAAAAAAAGTTCCCATTAAAGTCCCCCACCAAATGCCAAATGTCCACCCACATGTGACATTCTGGTCACACCCCTGTCTGTGTATCTGTCTGTATTTCTATCCATTTTGCTTTCTCTCCCTCCCCCTCGTTTTTCCCTTGTCCCCATGTACCAATGACTGCAAGTCATTGGGATGTAGTGTTCCCTTCTGTGAGGGTAGGGGTGAATGGGGTTGTGGGTGGCGGTAGCATGAAGCAGCTCTGCTGATGGGTGATTACATGAATTAGGGCCGACCTGGAGACGCAGGCAGCGGGCCGGAACGCATGCCAGGGGCCGCACACGGACACCAGCGCCATTCCAGACCAGCAACGGTCCCACCAAACACACACACATACACACACACACACACACACACACACACACACACACACACACACACACACATACACACACACCTTTCTCACTCTCTCTTTCACTCTTTTGGAGACATACACATACACCCATTCTTACACACACACACTAGTTTCTTTTTCCCTCGCACCATTGCTTTCTCTAATGGACACACACACACACACACACACGGACACACACACACACACACACACAAAATGTTCCAGTCCTGTTAGGCAAAAATGTCATCTCTCTTATTACCTGAAAACTGAAAATGACAGATTTGCAAATATGCCCTCTAACTGTATGTATGTGTGTGAGAGAGAGTGTGTGTGGGTGTGTTTACTCAGCTTTCACTTCTAAAGCCTTCCTCTCTCTCCTCCTCTTTTTTTCGTGCTGTTAATTTCGGCTTCTCACATCTTGTTTGTTCAAGCATTATATTTCAGTCATCAAAGTCACTTTACATCTTAAAGGAACATGGTCACATAATTTTAAGAACAACCACCCATCATATAATCTTTACAGTCTGTCATGCTACCTTATATAATCTTCAAAATAGTTTGAAGGATTATGGTTTTGTAGAGGGCAATTAAACACACATGTTCTCCCCAACCCTTGAGACTATGCACTGTGTAGTTCTATTGCTCAGAGTGGAACAACCAACAAAAGTCCCTCACAGCTCATCACCAGCAGTATCAAGAAAACATGCCAGTCAGCATATTTGGCAGCTGTAGTCAGTGCCAGCCTATGCCAGCCTGTTGGTGGTGTTTTTAGGGTTTCACACATTGTTCGGCAGAAAACTCTTTGCTGTTACACCAGAACTCCATAAAGCTTCTAGTGTACTTGCTGTGCTGCCACTAGTGTGGGTAAGTGACGTTACCGATGCGCCCGGCCCTTCATACTTGCGCTCGACACATGCCAACCTTCTCCTCGTTAGAGCTGTCAAATGCCACGGTAGTTAAACAGTTCGAAAAACCTTGCGTGCCAGAGGAGTGGAACATGACTGAATTTCAGGTTTATATCTTGATATGGGAATTGAACCGGATAAATCCAAAAAGGTTCGAGTCGGTGTGTATATTTATTGTTTTTCCTGTATAACACGTTATGAGTGATGACAGGAGGATAGGACCAGGCAAAATAAGTTGGCTTAAACGAATTGCAGGCTTGCACCTATGTTGGTTTTTAGATAAAACTGAACAAAATCCTAAAAGTTTTTGGTTTGTGTTTGTATGTCTTGTGAGTTTCCAGCAATATTAGCCTATGTGTAGCAATGGAAAAGACGTGTTTAGCCTGGTAGTTACTAGGCTAAGGTTAGCTTAAACCAGACTCGTCATTGCCTATTGTTTTGAATGGGCTGCAGGTACAAAAAACGGCAGAAGTGCACTCAAAAACGTCGAGCCAGATGTGCACTGATGTCATTTTGACGTCACTTTCACGTCACTTTCTCGCACGCCAGGCGCAACACAGCAAGTGTAAAACTAGCTTAAGTAAGTAAGTCGATGCAAGTCTGGCAGACTGAAGTTTGAAAGATGCTTGTTTTTTGGAAAATGGTGTGTAGGATCTATTTGGGGCCTTAGTAGACTGCTGGGTGCATTGGAGTCTGTTTATCTCTGTCATGTGTAGTCTGATAAAGGAAGATACCTCAGCTTTTTGCTAAAATAACCACATTTTTCTCTCTCACTTGATTAGGAAATGTTATTTCATTCACACGGTTGCTTCAACATCACTTAAACACTTCTTGCTATTCCTTAAAGCAGTGGTTTAGTAAAATGGAAATATACGTGGATATATGGAAAGATATATGGAATAAGGAGCATTCAGGATTAATAAAATAATTGTGTTATTTTTATAAACATCTTATTTATACCATACTTTATACATCTGTACTATACTTTATACACATCACTGCTCACAGTGCTGTGCATAAGAAGATGAAACAAATGTATGGTAACGTCTGTATATATTTATAAAAAAAACATAGAAAATATGTAACAGAACCAACATTCCACCTTCCCCCAAACACCTGACAAACTAGGCGGATTAGACTTTAAGTAGTCTGTACTGGGCCCTTGCTCCTTGGCCTCCCAGCACACCTGTCCAGCCTTCTCCTGTCTCACTGCTGTTCTCCGCCCTCTCCCAGACGACCCTTCAGAGATAGCCCGAGATGGCTGCAGTGGCGCTGGCGGGGAGAGGATCGTTTTGTATATCAGCAGACAGTCCCCTTCAGTTTGTGCCAGTATGGAGTGCTATCGATCCCTCAGTTAGACATGCCACAGAGAGAGTTAGGGAGCTGGGGACGGGAGGGTGTGTTGGGAGGAGGGGGTGTGTGTTGTGAGTTAACCACCTCCCCGTCATTGGAGCAGGCTGTGCAGAGGACCGGTAGAGCAAGTGTCCCCTCCCTTGCCTGGCCCTATACCATCCATAAGGAATTGCCTCCATTAGTCTTGTTGGCGGCCCGGAGGTGGCAAAGGCACAGGGGCTGGTGGGAGTGGGAGTGGGTTGGGGTGGGGTTGGGGTTGGGGTTGGAGGGAGGCCTGGGTGCCTTGATGGAGAGTAAGAAGGGCTGTTTATCTTCATGTTCCAACTTGAGGGTCAACAGTAGTTGCCAGGTGGAAAGTACTCTGTGTGCTTTTTTTCTGACACACAAAACACACACACACACACACACACACACACACACACACACACACACACACACACACACACACAGCAGTCTCTGCAACTGCACACTCAAAGGCCTGACTGTGCATTGCAGCAATGAAAATGTCAACAATGCACTAGTTTGCTTGCATAACAACTCGTTGCATATAGCATGCAATTCACATTTTTTGGTTATACAATAATTCATGGCTTTATTGATTTGGCATAATCTCTTGATGCCGTGTGATTGACTGACTGTGACATGAGCATTGCCAGGACAAGGTAATCTGTAATCTCCAGGAGGGTGATTTGTTAAGTTTTTAAGACCCTTGCACAAATTTATCTAGAAATAAAATCCCCCTCTCATTTTTGTCTCTCTCTCTCTCTCTCTCTCTCTCTCTCTCTCTCTCTGTCTGTCTGTCTGTCTCTCTCTCTCTCTCTCTCTCTCTCTCTCTCTCTCTCTCTCTCAATCTCTATCTATCTCCATTTCGCTATCTCTCTCTTATCTGTACTCTGTGACATACACGCGCGACCCTGGGCCCATAATCCATTTTATCTTTTTTTTTTTATACTTGTCCACCAGGCCCACACATCACCTCTGTTGCTATCCTACATTTGGTCCCTTCATCTTTTGCACTGATCACTTGCCCACAACTTCAGTTGGTATTGCTCATTTTTTTCTGTCATACACATTTCCACCTACAAATAAAATTATTTAAAAAAATAAAAATAAATTTAAAATACAAACCGAATGCTGCATTCGTTCCGTCTTCTGCTTAGGGTGTACAGGATTCCTTAGCCTTGGCTTCTGCACCGAAATACTGATGGCTCATAAATGCTGCCATGTTTAATTGATATGGCATGCACATAAAAGATAGGTTGATGGGTTTGGGCATTATATTTCAGTCATCAAAGTTACTTTACATCTTAAAGTAACACGATCCCAATTTTATGAAGAACTACCTGTCATATAATCTTTATATCTCTGTCATATAATGGTAACTCATATAATGGTAGCTTTATCATATAATGGTTTCCATCTTCTGCTTAGAGTGTACAAGAGTTCTTAGCCTTGGCTTTTGCACAGAAATATTGATGGCTCTTAGATGGTGCCATGTTTAATTGATATGGCATGTGCATAAAAGATAGGTTGATGTGGAGATGGGAGAATGGAGAGATTGGGGCAGGCGTGTGGGCATACCGCTAGAAGTGGCACTCACATGTTGTATGTACATGTACATGTGTACGTGTGTGCTGTTTACGTTGAGAGATGTGTTTTGTGTGTGTGTGTGTGTGTGTGTGTGTGTGTTTGTTTGTATGTGTGTGTTTGTGTATGTTTGCGTGTGTTTTCTGTAGGTAATGTAATTTCACTCTGTGATTTGATCAACAGGCCTCATCTGGCTGGTGCTAATGCTGTTAGTAGTTTAGAGGGGACATAAAAACAAGCAGTGTATCACTTCCATCGCTTGTCACACACACACACACACACACACACACACACACACACACACACACACACACACACACACACACACACACACACACACACACACAAACCCTCTCCTCTCCCTCTCTCTCTCTCTCCATCCCTCCCTCACTCCCTCTCTCTCACACTCTCTGTCATTCACACAGCCAAAACACACATACTGTCTCTTTCAAAGAAACACACACACACACTCAGGGTTCTCCTGTGCTGCACTGCCATTTGGAGGCTAGGGGGGAAATACAACCAAGACATGGTCCCAGTCAGCTGTGCTGTGTTATTTTAAATACAAGCCCCTGCAGAACTTAAATCTGATGACTAACTCTCTGAGCCCACACACACACACACACACACACACACACACACACACACACACACACACACACACACACACACAGGCCCCACCACTTCCCAATAATGTTATGGGCCCCCAAGGCTAACTCGATAGCATTAGCACGCATTTACACGCCTCTTTCCACCACGGCACAGTACAGAGAGTGAGCATTAGCCACTGGGGCGTTAAGCCGTCCAACAGCAGACTTTTTTGGTTGTGGGTTTTACACGGCCCACTAAGCCATGTCTCCCTTGGGACAACAGCTGGCCTGTCGGCGTCTTGGGGGGGTGGGGTGGGGTGGGGTGAGGAAGGGATAGAGGAGTTCCGTACTGATTAACGCTCCATCTTAACGCAGGCAAAGTCACAGCAGCAGCACATTTTTTAAGTTCTGGCACTGTGGTCTTCCTCTGAGCCAAGCAAAGTCCTCTTCATCCCCACAAATCACATTGCAGTATGTTTCGGAGAATGGGACGAGACAAACAGCCTGATGGAGATATCAAGGCACGTCTGAGGAAGGGTGAGTAAGCCTTGGTTGAGTGGACGTTTTCTTTTGTACATATGTCGACTGTCCTTTAGTCCTGCTCCCAGTATAAATTCTGGATGTGCGTGCTTTGGTTGAATTCTCTGAGATATCAAGGCTCCCTCTCTCTCTTGTAGGTGGAAGTGAGGCTCTGTGTCAGAGTTAGTAATAGTCTTTTGAGCATGGCTTCAGTGGTACTACTACTGATATATGCTCTGTTTGAGTTGAAAGCTGATTACATTTTATGTATGCCTGGCAGTTCATCAGACTAACTCAGTTCCTCATAACTAATTAAAGAACATGGTGAGAAAAGCTATTTGTGCTCTCGGTCACTCTGTGTCTTTCCTTCTCTGTCAGTCTGTCTCTGTCTCAGTTTCTCTCTCTCTCTCTCTCTCTCTCTCTCTCTCTCTCTTTCTTTCTCTTTCTCTGTCTGTCATCGTTAGCCTCCCTTCATCTCATAATTCTTTCCATTCTTTTTTTCTGTCGTGCATCTGATTAGATTAGGCTGTTTTTGCGCCCAGCGCCATGCAGTTCTCTGTCACAGGAAGTTCTCTCGCCTGTGGCTTCCTCTCCGTGCTCCAGGTCTCGGTCTGTCGTTTACATGCGTCTCAGCGTTGGGGCCCCAGAGCCCCAGGATGTTGCATGACTAGTCAAAACGACACATTTGTTTTCTTTTCTTTGCCTTTTCTTTTTTTTATCCGCACCCCCCTTCAGGATGTCATTTATTTTGGCTGGGTTCTTGTTGAGAGAAGAGCAACACCTCATTACCCTTCCCAGTAGTCTGGGGTAAAATAGCACATCTCTCTCTCTCTCTCTCTTTCTTTCTCTCTCTCTCTCTCTCCCACCCCCACCACCACCCATAAATGCCTCAAAGCAAACGAGCAAGTGCTGTGATGTCTAATGACAGCTCTGCTGTTAACTAAAACATCAAACAAACTGCTGTAAAAACAGATGCTCTGTGGAAATTTATGCACGATCACTGCAGCAATCATTCACCAAAGTGCTAATGGAATAGCAAAATGTCACATATCTTCTCTAAAATGTCTGTCATATTTTCTTGTTTTTTTTTTTTTTTTTGTCTTTGGTCAATATGTAATGACACTTCCCGCCTGAAAGGATTTGTCACTGTTTTTAGGGAGCAGAATTCAGGGAAGGCGAATCAATTGGAACTGATGTGTTGGTAGCCTTTTGAATTGATGTAGAAATGTGTTTTTTTTACCTTGTATTTCTTCCTTAGCCACACTCAGTTCACCCCCCCCCCCCCTTCCTTAATGCACTGGCCTTGCTCATGATAAGCAGAGAGATGGCTGATGCATGCTGGTGATGCATGCTGGTGATGCGTTCAGGAAGTGGTAAATCTAGAGTGTCTGTGCGTGTCAGTTTGTGTAAGGAGGTAGGTGGTGGTGGTGGTGGTGGTGGGGATGGTAGAAAGTATCTGGTCTGAACAGGATATCGAAGAGGCAAGCAACGGCTCCACTGAGCGAACGGAAAATTCCGCGTACACCATCACAGCATCCGAGATGAAAGTGGCACCGAGTCCCCCCCCCCCCCCATCTACAGTGAGGCTTATGTGCTCAGCCCCACATCTCCTTCAGATCTCAGTGTCTGTCAGGCCCTCCTGTTAGCCCCTATAAATGATACAATGGCCTCCAGGTAATCCCCCCAAAACCGCCTGTCAGCCAGCAGCCAATGATATCGAGTTTCTGTTAGCCCTGTTGTGTGTCTGTGTGTTTGTGTGTGTATGTGTGTGTGTGTGTTTATGTGTGTATGTGTATGTTCGCCTTGTGCGAGGACTATAGGGGGACTGTTGACAACCCTGCCATCTTGGTGGAGATTTCTGTGTGTGTACACTTGCCAGTTTTTTTTAGTGACCTGCAGTTCAAAACGTGTGTCATTCAAGTGGGAGAAAGAGAAAAATAAGAGCCGCAGTTGTGGTGTTTTTTTTTTTTTTTTTTCATATTTTGTTGGCTTCATCCAGTAGAACCCTACCTTGAGGAAATTCTCCCCCCCACCCACACACATTTCCTGTCTGTTTGTCAGTCAGTCGTATTTCTCCTCAAGCTGTCCAGCTGACAGCGTTCTCTGCCTTTCTCTCCGTGTGTCTCCGAACAGATGGTGCGTGCTGAGCTCGGTTAAACGATGGGAGGAGATCCGGCCCAGAGGAACGGCCTGCGCTAGGAACCCTTCCTCCCCCCTCCTCCTCTTCCTCATCCTCCTCTTCCTCTTCCTCCGTCCCTGCCGCCCAGCATCTGCTCAGGCCCCGTGTGGAGAGGCCCGTGTGTAGAGGCCCGTGTGTTGCCATGGCCAACCACCTGGAGCTGCTGAACGAGCTGCAGCAGCTGGACAAGGTGCCCAGCCTGGAGCGGCTGCGGGCGGCGCAGAAGCGGCGGGCGCAGCAGCTGAAGCGCTGGGCCGCCTACGAGAAGGAGATGCACAACAAGAAGCGCAAGGCCGACAAGCAGCAGCGCCGCGGAGGGGGCTTCAGCGCCCCGCACGCCAGCAGACGCAAGCGCGTGTCCTTCTCGGCCAGCGTGGCCCTGCTCGAGGCCTCGGCCAGGAACGACGCAGACGAAGGTAAGACCCTGAGTCGCCCGCTTACAAACCTAAATCGCAGCACTGCTTACTAAACAGACTAACCACTGACCATGGTTACCACTGAGGTAAACTGACATTTCGGTCAGTCAGACCTTCATCAGACTCAAATCACCTTCTACTGACAACTATTGATGCCATTGTAGTCACAACTGTGCTAAATGACGCAGACCCACCATAGTCATAGGGCCGCTGTTAATGCAAAATCACTCCGGTGATGGTGGTGCTGATGTTGCAGAACCACCGTGGTAACAGAGGTGCTGTTAATGCAAAAATCATGATGGTATTAGCGATGCTGATAATGCTAATTTGGTTCCAGCTTTTCTCATGAGACTGACTGCCATTAGTTATAGCTGTGTCAGGGATGCAGTAAGTGAAATGCAGGGATTATAGCTACCCCCTAAACTAGCTAGTCAAAACTCACTAGTCCTTTTTTGCATTAGATATTCAAATGAATTAATTGTTAATTAATTCAAGCGGAATTAATTTATGGCAATATAAGAAGCATCGAAATGGTTTTCCATTAACAGAATGATTCTAGTGAATAAAAAAATCCATAATGCTTAATAGTAGTGCGTAGTGCATAATTGCTGATGCACATTTTTTTTAATGCGCTGTACGGTTTTCTATCAACACTGCAGCGAATCAGAGCCAACAGTCTCTGATTAGAACATAGTGAATAGGAAAGAAAATGCGTAAGTGACAAAATAAAGCTCAGAGTAAGCGGTCATCACATATTTGAATTCTCGGGTTAGGTACATGCGTACATACATACTGCGCTTGTGTGACTTTCCTATATCACATTAACCCTTTTCCTAGCCTGGTAAACCAGCCCCTCGTACTTCATTTCATTTTGTACAGAGGGTCTGGACCAGACACCGACAGAAACAATTTCTTCTTGGAGGTGTGGATTCTGCGGAAGTCTAAAACAAGCCTCTGCCTTACCCAATCGCTAACGCCTGGTCGTCACGTATGCAATTAGCCTACCTGCAGATGTGTTGAGTCTAATGGAAGTGTGCGATAAGATGTTTGTCCTGAGAGCTGTCTTTGTGTTGTGTTTGAAAAGTGCGATAGGTCGTTAAATGTTTTCCCATCGATCTGACTGGCGAACAGGCCCCCGGGGTTGCTGTATGTATTCGGTCCAAATGTTGGAACAAATTGCTGTTTTGATGGCTTTTTGACTCTTTGCCTTTAATTGTTTTTCGTTTTAAAGTTGTGTGTGGAGAGGGTGGGTGTCTGTGTGTGTGTGTGTGAGTATGTGTGGGTGTGTGTGAGGGGGTTGATGTTGTGCCATTTGCGGTGGTTTATATTTTTCTCTTTTAAAGCCCACAGCGACCTTTTTAAATCTGTGTTTATTGGTTGTGTCTGCTTAAAACTCACACATGTTGCTGCACAAAGCTTTCTCTGGCGAGAGAAAAAAAGTTTTACAATTTAATGAGGCTCTAAAATACTGCTTTGCATGTTTTGTTTTTTTTTTCTCTCTCATTTTCTTCATCTGTGCCACCCCAATTTATCCCTGGCTTTGCCACTTACGACTGCAGCAGACATGCTTATAAATTGACTCGCTAACCCCCACCAAACACCCGCTCTCCGGAAAAACAAGCCTTCAAATTCGCAAGTGGCAGACGGGGTTTCGCTTAATGAGTCGAAAGTGATGGAGAATGCCAGAATGCCCGCTGGACTCTCCACCCAGGAGGACGCTGCTGTTAGGAAAACTCTGGCCGCGCAATCACTGGCTGTGAAAACAGAAGCTGACGTGGCTCCCAGTGCTCTCCGCGCCCCCCATGCTCGCTGTGCATGTCGCTTTGTAGAAATTGAAAATGATAGTGTGGTCAGTGTGGGAGCATATGAGCAATTTCATCCATGTATTCACGCAAACGTGTTTTCCCTTGAAGACAAACTGAGCCAGTCTGAGATGAAAACAATTTTATTTTATTTTTTTTATTTTTTCGAATATTGAGGATTTGGATGTATGACTGCACATTAAATGCACTGAGCCTTCACCTATGTTTAGTCACTGGACAGAATATAAATGTGTTGAGAGGAAACGTAGCTGTAAAAATAGCAACATGACATCATGACATGGTGTGCATGTGCTCAGAACTGTTCGCATTTGAAGTCCTGAAATATCCTGAATATGCATGCTTGCATTTGTTCTCTTTGATGGACGGTGTCATATGCGCTGCTACTGTGTGGTCTGAGGGCAGCCAGGCCAGACAGACTTTGCTGTTGTCTGTCTGCTCTTAGCCTTCATGATCCAAACAGAAATGTGGGTCAGTTAAGATGGCTATTAAACAACCCCTGCCACTCTACCTCCACTATTACATTTTCATTTCTTTTGAAAAGGTGGCCCCACATTCCTAGACAACCTTGGCAGTAGCTTCTGTATCAGAGCTCTGTATGGTGGTAGAGGCTTTTTGCTTTGTGTCTCTGAAACACAGCTGGATAACTGTGTGTTGGTATGTGTGTGTGTGTGTGTTGGTGTTTGTTTCTCCTTGACCTCCTGACTCCCACAGGAAGAGTCTCCTCGTGTCTTTGTTCAGGCCAGTACTCTCCCTGATGACTGTCACGCGACTGTCCAGACTGATCGATAAATCAGCTCAGGTTTTCTTCTGGTGCCGCACGGCTGCTTGTGGCCAGCCCCTCCAGTTCGGATTAACATACAGGAGCGCATCGTCAACGTTATTTATGACCGGATAAAACTAACATTCATCGTTGTAACACACTTCCAAAATCTGCTCCGTGCAGAGGCCTTGATTAAATTGCTTTAAGATTGATGACGACTCTACTTCCACAAAACGGTTGCGCATCATCATCGGTGGCCTAAAAATGGACATGATTTCATTAATTTCCCTACCACTGAATACCATCTCGGTAGAAACTTATAAACAACATGCTCACTGAAATGTTTCCGATGGGTCCCTGATGACTCTCATGGTTGCAAGGAAGGATTTATTTCTGACCATGTTGGACAGTGCTTTAAAACAGTGGCGCTGTTTGGTCAAGCCTGTGTCGTACCATCATGTCCATGTTTTATTTGTTATCTCTTAAAATTATTTTTTTAATCTATGTTGCTTTGTAGTCTAACCTGGCTGTACAGTGGTCCCTCGTTATTCGCGGGAGTTACGTTCTAAAAATAAACCGCAATAGGCGAAATCCACAAAGTAGTCAGCTTTATTTTTTACAATTATTATAGATGTTTTAAGGCTGTAAAACCCCTCACTACACTTATACACTTTTCTCAGACAGGCAAAGTTCACACTTGCACACATACAGCAATTCAGAGTCACACAGCTAGCGGTGGAAGATTTATGTAAATTTTACAAGCTGAGCGCATTTTGTACTGTACAGGAGATTGCATGCACTAAAAAAATCCGCGAAACAGCGAGGCCGTGAAAGGTAAACCGCGATATAGCGAGGGACCACTGTATACAAATATGAAAGT
The DNA here is from genome assembly GCA_027475355.1 of Coilia nasus. Taxonomy (NCBI): domain Eukaryota; kingdom Metazoa; phylum Chordata; class Actinopteri; order Clupeiformes; family Engraulidae; genus Coilia; species Coilia nasus. The sequence goes on along the minus strand of CM050211.1, from coordinate 8,592,805 downwards.
GAGTTGACCTGACTTGACTTGACATGAGCAGCTTGTAGTGGTGAGGTGGTCTGATCGGTCGCCATGGCAGCTGACTTGCGCAGATTTCCGTTAATCTCCTCTCAACTGCCTTTTTTATTTCCTGATGACCACTCGAGGGACTCCCAGGGCTGCAGAGAAGGCTCACTGATTAAAGGCCTTTTCATTGTCAACAGAAGAAAGAAGCCAATCACCTTCCTTTTTAGTATACGCTAAGAAGTGTGGCCTACATTTGCCCTTTTTTCGCAGAGGCCAGGAAATGTTTTTGGAAGTTCAATGTATTTGCATAGTCGCTGATTTGTTCAGCAAGGATTTTGCCCTAGATCTGGTCCTTTTGCCACACACACACACACACACACACACACACACACACACACACACACACACACACACACACACACACACACACACTGTTAAGCTTAGGGAAGTGAAGAGTGGGAAGAGTTTGCTTCTGCAGAGAAAAAAAAAACGATTTAATGCATCTGGTTTACTTATCTCTGTGATTTTTTTTTTTGGCATGGTGAAGCATAAAGTCCTGTTCCAAAGGCAAAAGGCATCACCTGCTCCTTTCCAAAAAAGTGTCCAGATTCCACATTCACACCCACATAAAGCTGCTATGAATCATTGACTTTAAGCCATTGCATCTGTGCAGCACCTGAAAGCCTTTCCAGTGTATTGTCACACCCCTGACTCTTTGCTTCCGAATCTCTATGGGTGCTTAGTGAAGTCATCACCGCAGGCTTTTCACATTCAGGAAGCCGCTGAATTATTGAATCGATCCCAACCACAGCCATAGGAGTAGCTCTGAAATCTCCCCGGTCCGTGGTGTCATTGTAGGTAATGACTTTGAAATTGCCTCTCTCTTGGTGCCCACACTGCTCTCTCTTTGTGCCACCCCATAATAGAGACAGATTGCTTTTCTGCACTCCTCGGCTCCTGCTTTGCTCCGGCCAAGAGCAGAAGGACTCTCCACAAGCTAAAGGTTAGGTTGAATATGCACAGAGTGCCTATAGGCAGAGGACAGAGGTAGAATTCTGGGCCAAGTTTGACTAGCTAGCAAGCAGCTCTTTGCATTCTAGGACTAGAATGCATTTCGTTGGAATCTTAGCTACGGAGGTCTAAGCAATAACATTGGCTGATGTATTTAGGGACAAGGCTTCTTGCAAAAAAAACAAGTTGTTTTAGGCAATCTGAGCAGATTCTGACTGATGGTACATGGGAGTAGTCAAGAAAATGTGTCAAGAAAATGTTACTACTTTTACGTTTTTGAAGCTATATTTATATCTTAACTTGCTTAGTGACCCTCAGACACATGGAGACCCTATTTACACATGAATCTTTAGTGAGTAAACACGTTGGACAGAGAGTAGCACATATGTGAATGACTACTGAGATGTATTGTGATGTGTGGGGGCAACTGTGTCCTAGTGGTTAAGGAGTTGGTGTTGGGATCGAGAAGTCATGGGTTCGATTCCTCTACCAGTAGGAAAAATGTGGATGGGGGAGTCAGTAACCACTCTCCTGCATTACATTACATTACATTACACTTAGCTGACGCTCTTATCCAGAGCGACTTACAGATATTTACAGGGTTTCAGTTACAGTCCCTGGAGCAGCGTGGGGTTAGATGCCTTGCTCAAGGGCATCTCAACTATGGGTAGGGTAGGGTGGGATTCGAACCGGCAACCTTCCGATTGCATCCATGGCTGAGGTGCCAGGCATTTAACCTCAGATCACTCCAGGGACCTTGTCCCTGTACCTAACTTACCTTAAGTCATTTTGGAAAAGAGTGTCAGCTGTAATGTAATGTAATGTATGACAGTAACATTTCTTATGGGTGTAATGCAGTGGAGTCTGAACAAAAGTTCAGAACAAAACGTTTCTGTCTGTACATGTTATGACACATACATAAAGGGCATTGCGTCTGGGCCACTTATGATTGGCCAAGATGCATTTTAAAACTATGTTTAAACATGGTCACAGTGTTAGCTACTGTTTCACACAACAGGAAGTGACCGCATTCTGTTTCCTGTTGCGATTGCAGGCTTGTGACCGCATAGACTCACGGCATGTCCTCTTGGCCACCTGCCTGCATGGCTGTGTGGTGTTGAGAAACCCTGTCTCAGGAGGTACAGTAGACAACCTAACGGCAGTCCTCCCTCACCATCTTAGCTGGCAGTCCTAGAACCACTATCTCTGTAACCCCCCCACAGAAAGGGCTGGACAGCAAAGGAAACTGAACACCACCCCCCCTCGACCTGCTTTCTGCCCCCCCCCCCACCCCTCACCCCAAATGCTGAGCCTTTGGCATTGACACTTATTTCCTCAAAGGGCCCTCGTGTTCATCAGGACACCACCACTGCAGCTTTAATTGTTGCTCTTTGTCCCTCGTTGGAAACGATTATCTGTCTGGGGTGGCATTTTGAAGAAGTGGGTCGGTGGCTTCAAATTCAGAGGCTTTGTGTCCCTGTCAGAGAATAGGAAGAAGTAGGAGGAAGAGGAAAAGAGTTGGAGGAGAGAAGAGAGGATGAAGGAGCGAGGGGCGAGAGAAGTGTGAGCTTCTGTGTAATGGAATATTCATATCTTGGTAATTGGGTGCCATTTGTTTAAGCAGTGGGTGCCGACTCGACTGGATTGCCTGCTTTTGCAGTTGGCACAGGGCACAGCGAGGGGTGTCCGCTGAAGCCCTCGAGGAGCCTGTCATCTCCCTGTGGCTCAGCAGAGTCCGGGTCGCAAAAGGATTTAGCAGCACGCTTATCTATTCTCGGGTGCGCGTCTGTAATTGAGTGGCACTGGAAAGGAGAGTGATGGTCCCGGAACTAGTGTGGGAGGAACTAGTGTGGGAGGAACTAGTGTGGGAGGAACTAGTGTGGGAGGAACCTTGGAGGAGTGCTCACCAGATGGAAAAGCAGATTTTTTTTCAACGGTCGGAGGCAGGCACCAGCCGGGGGCGGGGTTGTTATGAAAAAAAAACACAAACATAGAAACATCTGACAGAAATATTGTGCCAAGTATGCTCTGGTTCCAATTTGGTTACTTTAATAATGATGAGCAGCACTAGACAGTCTGGTGTTCTAAGCGTTGAAGTGTGGTTATACCGACCGAAACTATTCAACCACAGGTATTATCACAAATAAACAACAAATATAAAAACCACTTGTTCCTTTTAATTACATGGATTTTTTATTTACAACGAGCAATAAATGTAGTAGTCTAGGCATGAAGGCACTGGAGATGGATTTAGCCTAACACTTTAGCAGCCATTTACCAGTTGTGTTGTCTGCTTAGTGGGGTGATTGATTGTATAAAGCCCTTGCGAAGAAATCCTGTCTCTCAGCCAGCCTTCGAGCTTAGCGCAGCTCAATCACTCATCCATAGGCCCATCCAGCTCAGTGAGTCTCACCCCTTTGAGACACCTTTGGCTTTGGACCTGGGCGAATGTCCACTGTGAGCTCCCATAGCCTGCATTTGCTGTCTCTAAATGGCTTCTGTGAAAGTTTGTCAGTTTCCCCTCACTTTTTTGTCTTGCGGTCTCGTATCTTTCCTTTTGGCCACATTCCAGTCTTTCCCATTTTGTCTTCTTCCTCATAATTTGCTTTTCCAGCCTTATCCTCTCCCTCCTCTCATTGTCGTTTGTCTTTTTTAGTCTTTTTTTCCCCTTTCTCCCCCTCTTTCTAACTCTTCCACTCTCATCATCTATAATTTTACGGCCGCGTAGCTCGTTACGCGTTTCTAAGTGTCTCAGAACTTTAATTAGTGCCGTCAGAATTAGTGCCCGTTCTCTCGTTCCATCTCGTCTCTCCTACTCTTCTGTGTCACCCCTCTGACGAACGCTGTCTTTTCACCTCATTGAGATCAGCCAGCCCTGTCAGCGCTCTGGTAAATTAACTAATTGGGGGGAAAAATGTTGAAAGGGCCCCAGCACTGAGGAACGCTGCCTTTCGAAACTCACAGATGCTTGTTAACCCTTTCAGTTCACCACTCTTCTGCGCCTGTGCTAATCACTGTTGGACACATTGTTGAAGTGCCTTTAATGACAGCATTATGTGTATGTAAGGGATTTCTGGTTGACTTGGTTTGTGTCTTGTACAAAAGACTCACTTGTATCTATATTTTGTGACCATTTTTTTTTTTTAAGTTCCAAATTGGAGCCATTTTCCAGACGAAATCCAATTGAGTATTCCTGAAAGCACTGTATCAAAGGCCCAGCTTGTGAATGTTATCAAGAACACTGCTGGCTCACAGACATACACACACACACACACACACACACACCATAGACTCTTAGAGACTGGCACCCGGAGCACTGTAACAGCGGCCACCAGTTGAGTCACCAGCAGCAGCATATGGTAATTAGCAGGATAGAAGGGGCACAGAGACCACAAACAAACATGTGAAAACACACTGGATGAAAGAGGCAAGTCTCAGACACAGAGACCCTCAGAGGGGCAAAGAAGGATGAAGAGATGAAGGGAAAGGCCAAAAGAGAGGGATGTAGAGAGTGGAGGAGATTCGCATCTGGCTTTGAAATGTATGCCAGCACCAGAAAAGCCATTCTCAGCGGCAGCCGTCTTGTTGCACTGAACCATTAGGTGCTTTAGCCTCAGGGTAATATAGCTGATAGACAGCTGAGTAAATCCCCTCTCCCAACTTTTCATCTCACATTACCTGACAACCTTTTATCTTTTTTTCCCCTTCCGTTTACTTTGACAGCCCGAGCTCTGACTTGAATATGATCATAGTGCTTTTAATTCCCCCACACTGGGTGTGGCAACGTTTGAAAATCCACCTCACTGTGTGGGGGTAGAAGGAGCAGGTGGAGTGGGTGTGGGTGTGGGTGGGGTGTTTTTTTTTTTTTTGGGTGGGTACGGAAGGGGGTGGCAAAGGTGAACGATTTGGAAAATAAGGAGCTGTCTCCTCCCCTCAGCCGAGCTTTCCTGACGAAGTTTAATGGCCAGCACGTACAGGTACGGCTGGCGTGCTGCTCGCTGACTACCTGATGGATCGATCAGCGGTTTGCTGCCATTTTATCTTCATCATGGCGGCTTATTCCCCTGAAAAGCCTGACGGGGGACGTGTGGAAAATTGTACCGCGCAGCTAAATTGAGATGAGCTTTTGCAGTTCCATTTGATTTGCCGCCCGGCAGCAAAGGCCAAATCTAAATGCCTTCTTGTCTTCCCTCCTATAGTTCCTGAGGAAAAGCGATGGCTATCTGAGGGCTGATGTTCTCAGGGCATGAATCATCATCTGGAACAGAGAATGTGTGTATGCCTGTGTGTTTGTGTGTGTGCGCGCGCTTGTGTGTGTGAGTGTGTGCACTTGTGTGTTCTTGTGTACTGTCGTAATATGTTAATGCAAATACACAGTGTGACAAACTGCATGTCTGTGACCACCTTCTGTATGCATATGTGGCATTTCCTGGAGCATGTGTGGAGGTGTGTTATGGTGGGGGCTGTGGAGTGTGTAGGGATGGGGTGGTGGGCAGTAGTAATCCTCCAAGAAAGTCCCATCCTCCCCATTCAGCAAACCCTCAACAGCTAACCCTCACCAAACCCCCCCCCACTTCCACCACAATCCCTCCAACCCCCTTCCCATCATCCCCCCTCTCTGTAGGTGATCTGCAGAGAAGGGCAGGGAGGACTGTAAAGCAGCACACTGGGATTATCCAACAGTGATGGATTTAGGTTCCCTTGGGAATGGCATTTAGGCCTGGTTAACAGCATAGTCCTGAAATCACTGCACTGGAGAGTGGGTGACCCTGATACTGTTTTTGAAGACCAGGAAGTTGTACATAAATGGAGGGTGGTGACATGAATAGAAAAAAACATCAATTTGCGTCAGCTCTTACAGAGTGGTTGAAGGTCACATGGGCATGTGGCTTTCCTGTTTAATCAGACCTTAATCAGTTGTCATGATCAGTGACATTTCATGAGGTGTGTTTTAATTCAGAAACTTGAGAATGACACATTTTTAAGATAAAGGCCACAAATTGATTTAGTAAGAATTGAGTGGTTACTGAAATATTATGCACCAAATTCCGTATGGTGTAAGAACACAATGGACATCAGTTCCTCATACATTCCATGTATTTCCATTCGGAGGAGTCTCTCTTTAGCACAGCCGCACTGCCGGCACCACGCAGCCTGCCAGTCCAGGTCCTTTAGGTCAGTGGTTGACAGTCCGAGATAATGGGCTTGTTTGAAATGACTGGGTGGCTGGCTTAAAGTAATGCATTCTGGACTTGAAATAGTGACGTTTTTGGATAATCCAGTCCAAACGTCACCGTACCCCATGTGTGGACGGGATTGTCCAAAAAGTCACTATTTCAAGTCCAGAATGCGTTGCTTTAAGCCTGCCACTCAGCCAGCCAATCATTTCAAACAAGCCCATTGCCTCTGCTGCTGATGAGGGTCATGACTGATGTCGGTAACGATGAGGGCAGAGGGTGGGTCCTGCTCCCCTCTGCCCCAGCTTCTGTCCCATCTGTCCGCTGTGGCAGATTATGAACACATGTTGTACACTATACCATGGATTTGAAGGGCATGTAGGTTTCTGTGTGTGGTCTGTTTTGCTTGTGTCAGTTATCCCATAGTCAGACAAATATTTTAGTTTGTTTTGACTGGCCCAGTAACAAGTGGATACAGAGGGAGATTTTTAGACGTCTTCTGGCTTTCTCCTTTCTGTAGACTTCAGCCCCAAAAAGCAATTATTTCAGACAAGCTTTGAGGCCCCCCACCCCCACCCCCTTTCTGTTAGCTACAGTGCTTGTCTCTCTTCCCGACGTCGCAGATGCACGGAAATGCCTGCCTCTCGTGTAATAAGGGACGGGGTAGGGTGGAATGTTATCCTAATGCCTCTGATATCCTCTTGTTAGTCTACAGACTGTTTGTAATTGGTCAGAGTCGGGGGGAGGAAGATAGCAAAGCGAGTGTCACATTCCCTGTGAAACAGAGAGCTGAAACACCATCGCAGTCTACTCTGAAGTGCAAAGTAGGGGCAAATTGGTGTTTCAGGGCACAGAACAGATACGCTCTGTCTCTCTCGCTCTGCAGTGTCTCTCGGGATTTTTTTTACAGATTAAAGGGGAGATTAAAACTATCCTTGCATGCTTTCCTCTGCAAAATGTTTCAGATTTGACTATTTTTCTCAATATTGAGGATCTTAGTCACCACATTTTTTGGTGGTAGCATTTTTTGGGCAATTGTGTGGAATTGCAGTGGAAAGTGGAGACTCGTGTCTGTGAAATGTCAAAACAGATCAGCGGCTGTTTTAGGGGAACAGATGTGTGTAAAATTTCAAACATTTTTTCTTTTCTTTCTGGTGTTTATGCTCTCCCCAACGGCCCTTTCTTCTCTCCGCTCTCTTCCTTTCAGAGGAGAGGCAGCCACAGGGGAACTGTGGAGAGGAGCATCAGCTGTGTGTGTGTGTGTGTGTGTGTGTGTGTGTGTGTGTGTGTGTGTGTGTGTGTGTGTGTGTGTGTGTGTGTGTGTGTGTGTGCGCAGAACCCTTCATCTCTCTCTCTCTCTCTCTCTCTCTCTCTCTCTCTCTCTCTCTCTCTGTCTTTCTTTCTCTCTCTCTTTTTCATTTGTGTGTCTTTCCGACCTAACTCCTACACACACAATTCAGTCTTAGAAACAACATACAGAACAGCCCATAACACTGACATCCTCTTGCAAACTCTTACATACACAACACACACACACACATACACACACACACACACAGAAGATTATGATAAGCAAGGTCAGCTTTCACAGCTCAACATTCATACTTTGCTTTAGCTGAATAGTGCTCACACATACACATACACACATACACACACACACACACACACACACACACACACACACACACACACACACAAACACACAAACATGCTCCTACTAAGCACTGCCCAGTAGAGACAGTGCAAGGCTGTTGTTCACACATGTAATATATTTACGTTCATGACCTTAGACAGCCAGCATTCCACCACCCACATACACACACACACACACACACACACACACACACACACACACACACACACACACACACACAGACACACCAAGAGATATAGACATATATACACACAAAGACTGAGAGAAAGACGGAGACATAAACATATACATTTGCGCACCTTGAAGGATCTCGGCTGAATGTGCTAAGCTTTCCGGTCTCTTCCCGAAAGTAGGTCACCAGCCTCCACCTTGGGGCGCCGTAAATAACCTGAACCACCCCTCAGTCATCACGGGACTCGGACGCGGAGACCACCCCTCCATTTGTGCCAACTCTCTGCTGGGGCAATCGGAACAACAAAAGTGCACTTCATCCACAGGAGAGGAGGGAGAGGAGGAGAGAGCAGCAGCCTCAGATCTCCTGGGCTCTTCTGCAGTGCTTCTGGGGCTCAGGCTGCCAGCATGCCTGTGCACGAGAGCTCCACTGCTCTAGCTGTAAATGCATTTTTAATGGCCAAGAGAGGTATATGGCTGCTATGCAACAATCATTAGAAACACCAGCAGGGCTTGAACGCTCTATTGACGCGCCACCTCACTTGGAGAAATGGTTCTGATTTGGAGTGAAGAGCATTTGCTTCTGTGCAGAGTGGAATGGGCTGTGCTTTGTATGCATGGCGCAGTTGTACAGCTGCTAGCTGTTTTTTCAGTAGTTACACAACAAAGCACTATTAGTGCCACAATCAATTTGTGGCCTTTATCTTAAAAATGTGTAATTCACAAGTTTCTGAATTAAAACACACCTCATGAAATGTCACTGATCATGACAACTGATTAAGGTCTAACTAAACAGGAAAGCCACATGCCCATGTGACCTTCAACCACTCTGTAAGAGCTGACGCAAAGTGATGTTTTTTTCTATTCATGTCACCACCCTCCATTTATGTACAACTTCCTGGTCTTCAAAAACAGTATTAGGGTCACCCACTCTCCAGTGCAGTGATTTCAGGACTATGCTGTTAACCAGGCCTAAATGCCAGTCCCAAGGGGAACTAAATCCATCACTGTTGGATAATCCTAGTGTGCTGCTTTACAGTCCTCCCTGATCACCTACAGAGAGGGGGGATGATGGGAAGGGGGTTGGAGGGATTGTGGTGGAAGTGGGGGGGGGTTGGTGGAGGTTAGCTGTTGAGGGTTTGCTGAATGGGGAGGATGGAACTTTCTTGGAGGATTACTACTGCCCACCACCCCATCCCTACACACTCCACAGCCCCCACCATAACACACCTCCACACATGCTCCACCTCCACACATGCTCCAGGAAAGGCCACATATGCATACAGAAGGTGGTCACAGACATGCAGTTTGTCACACTGTGTATTTGCATTAACATATTACGACAGTACACAAGAACACACAAGTGCACACACTCACACACAGGTGCACACACACACACACACACACACACACACACACACACACACACACACGTGTGCATAAATCCACACACTCGCACACCCTTCACTCGCACATTCACACACACACACACACAAGCAGACAGCATTAAAATGAGGTCTTTAATAGGTGTGGGTTAATTATATCACGCTTTTAACATGGCTAATTATAAAAATGGATCTCCATTTTCCCTATGTCCTAGTAAAGCCAATGTCAGATTGTGCAGGATGAGTTTCCAGCTGCCACGTCCTACTTCTCCACAGGAAAGGCTGTGAGTGTATATGATTAAGGCTGTGAGATGGCAGCCTCATGTCTCTGGTGTGGTGTTGTATTGGCGTAGGCAGCTTGTTAGGGAAATTTTCCATCCCTTTAATGCGTCCTATGTGCAGAGATGGTTTTTTAGTTTTGTCTTTTTTTTTGTGCGGATCCAAAGCTGGGTAATTTTGGTGTCCTTTGGGGGATTCTGAAATCCTAACAGATGTTGGCGGATAGGCTGTGATCAACCTAGCTCACAACACACCCTCCTGTTCTGAACTCACTCGCTCTCTCTCGCTCCCTCTTTCTCGCACACAAACACACAGACCGACACAGACAGATGCTCACTTACTGCTTGCATTCTGATGTGGCCACATGAACACGCACACTCACATTAACACACCCACATTTTGATGTGGGCACATAAACACACACATTAACACACACTTTCTCTCTCTCTCTCTCTCTCTCTTTCTCTTTCTCTCTCTCTCACACACACATGGTCACACACATACAACTGCACACTCAGACACACATCCAATTGAGCATCCTTCAGGCCCCTCTGACCTTTCCTTTTGTCCCACGAGACTGAAGTTGAAGTGCTCTGATAACGTCCCGATCTGGGACACTCCAACTGTCCGTCCGGATGAGCTCGCCAGCCAGCATTCTGCATTATCTGCCATCTGCTTTGAGACGTAATGGCTGTCAGGCTGCAGTATCCTCTATATACATACACACACACACATCACACACACCACACACGCACGCACGCACGCACGCACGCACGCACGCACGCACGCACGCACGCACGCACGCACGCACGCGCACACACGTGCGCGCGCAGTCCGCAACCACACGGACTGTCTGATAAGCCACAGGCCTTGGGTGGGGTCCGGCGCCCGTGGGCTCTTGTTTATTGAAGTTTGTGTTATCTGTGGGGAAGCATCGCAGACCCCCTCCCCAGCACGGTATGGGCCACGCCTAGCCAGGAAGTCGTTTGGGAGAGATTTATTCGCCCGCTCATTTATACGCTGCAAGAAAATAAAACATTGAGGGATGCGGTGGGTGGGGTCGATAAGATAATAACCATGGTGACCTTTTTATGTGTGTGTACGTGTGTGTGTGCGTGTGTGTGTGTCTGTGTCTATGTGTGTGTGTTTATATTTTGTTATGGGCAGTTAGAGGAACAGACTGGATGAGCAGTCCGTCTCGGTCTGGGGAGGGTGGACATGGAATAAATAATAAATAGATACAAATCACTCTAACGACATTTTGTCAAACGCCCAGGCCTCTCTCTATTTAATCTTTCTCGCTTTCTCTTTATCTCTCTCGCTCACTTCCTCCATGTCCACAACTCTCTGTCTCTCTCTCTCTTTCTTTTCTCTCTCTTTTTCTTCCCGCTCAGTCAGTCTTTTCTGCCTCCCTCAGATCACTTGTCTTCCCCTGTCAAATACAGGTTTCCATTTTTAGACTGCCACGGCTGTGGTGCCTCGGAAGGGGATTTTGAAGCACATCGAGAGATGGAGAGACAGAAGGGAGGAAAAAAGAAAAAAGGAAGCGGAATGGGGGGTAGAAGGAGAGGAAGAAAGTGTGTGTGTAAGTAAAAGAAAGCGAGAGAGAGAGAGGTGGAGAGAGGGGTAGAGAGAGAGAGATGGAGAAAAGGTCTGAAATGAATGTGCACAACCGCACATAAACATAGAGTGAGAGAGAGAGAGGTCATCAGTGGGTTTCTCAGAGAGAGAGAGAGAGAGAGAGAGAGAGAGAGAGAGAGAGAGAGAGAGAGAGAGAGATTGAGTGTGTGTGTATGTGTCAGTGGGTTTCTCTGAAGTGCACTCTAGTGTGTGTAAAGCCCTGAGAGGGGCCTCTTCTCTGCTCCTGGGGGCCCGTGCTGTGCTGTGCTGAGCTGTGTTGTGTTGTACTCTACACAGAGCCCTGGGGGGGGGGCAGGAGCCCCTGATGCGCTGCCCAGGGCCCAGCATATGGAACTGATGCATCTGTTTCAGGCGGGCGCAGGATAAGCTATAATTAGCCCCAATGAAGCTGGTTTGCCTCAATCAATGGGATTACGTCCAGCTGGGGGGATGGGCAGGAGATTTGAAAATAATGCTCCCCTGGGCCATCTAACGCTCCAGAGAGTTATTCACAGGGGAGTGTGTGTCTGTGTGTGTGTGTGTGTGTGTGTGTGTGTGTGTGTGTGTGTGTGTGTGTGTGTCTGTGTGTGTGTGTGTGTCTGTGTGTGTGTAAATGCTGATGCTTACTTGTATGGTTGGTGTGTGTGTGTGTGTGTGTGTGTGTGTTAAAGCAGTATTTATGAGGCTATGTGAATGCCTGTGTGTACAGTAATCATTTACGTCCAGTGGTGTTTTTTGTGCAAGCATGCACCCATCTGTGTGTGTGTGTGTGTGTGTGTGTGTGTGTGTGTGTGTGTGTGTGTGTGTGTGTTTGTGTGTGTTTGTGTTTAAGCAAGTGTGCTTGTTTGAAGTGCGTGCATGTGTATGTATGTGTATGTGTATGTGATTTGGTGCTCCATGACTGATTAAAGACTCCTGGTAAAGAGGCAGAATCTTGGGCGAGGACTTCACCGTGAAGAGTCCCCTCATTAAAAGCAGCAGAGCTCTCTCTCTCTCTCTCTCTCTCTCTCCCTCTCTCTCTCTCTCTCTCTCTCTCACTTCTTCGCTCTTTTTGTCTCTCTCCTTTTCTTTCTCTCTCTCTTCCTCTCTCTTTGCCTCTTTCTCCCCCTCTCTCTTTCTGTCTGTCTTTCTCCTTCTTTTTTTCCTCTCCCTTTCTCTTGCCCACAGGGCTGAAAGATCTCAGACATGGTGCCTGAAATCTGGTGTGGGATAGTAGGCTACATTTAATATTTGCTAGTAGGTAGTCATAATAACTACAATGTTTTCATAATTTCAGGCATGGAATTATATCTTGCTATATTCCCCGGGCCCATCTGGAGGTGCAGTGGATGGGAGAAAGATGGGCAAATTTAAAATCAACTAGAGTTAGTTGGCTAGAGTTGAGTGGGGATTCAGAGATAAATTATAGTCTGGGCCCACCGATACTGCCTGTGACTGGCCGTTTCGTCAGTCTGGCCAACCTGCCTATTTTCGACTGTTCCATTGCCTAAAAAATCAGGCACCAATGAAAA
>CM050211.1:8567500-8575000 GCA_027475355.1 Coilia nasus | reverse complement strand
GGGGGTGAGGGGTGGATACACAACCTTGTGGCTCAAACCACCACAGTATCTGACCTATAGCACATTGTACATTATTGCACTGAACATCATGCAGCTTACATAACCATTCTTTTTTACACTTGGGGCCGTGGCCTCCGCAGATGAGGTCTGCCAGCCCGCATCAGTCTGGTGTGTGTGCCTGTGTGCATCACATATGTAACTGCATCACTATGACTGTGGCCTAACGCAGCTTCTCTCCCCTCTCTCTCCTGCAGTGCGATACCTACTGAAGAACAACGTCAGCCCTGACCTCTGCAACGAAGACGGCCTCACGGCTCTACACCAGGTAAGACGCTCTCTGTCAGTGGAGGGTATGCCAAGTTACTGTCTTAGTAACTAACATAGATAAGTTAACTCACAGTAAGTGGTAAATCTCCTAACAGTATGGCCCCGAGGCTTTGTTTTGCTAAGAGAATGAAGCCACAAAACCTCTCTATTAGGAGGTTTACGGCTTGCTCTTAATTAACATACTTGGGTAACATAGTTCAAATTACAGGGGGTACTGGGGGTTACGGTATCTCCTGACCTGATCAGTACCCAGTACCCCCCAAAAGAGACAAAAATAGCAGGTTTGGGGGTGTACAGACATATTAATGAAATTACAGACATATTAATGTAAAATGTAAAAGGTAGTATGGAGGGCTAATTCACACTCTGATTAACATACTTAGGTAAGTGACTGAACCTGCTTTCCCAAATTACCCCCCTGAAGCTAAAAAAAAAAAAAACAGTAAACAAATAAACAGTGAAGCAAGGGCAAGTGCAGGTGTTATCCAGCAGGTGTAGACGGCCTTGACTGGGGCTTCTGATTGGCCTTCCTTAAGCAGTGTGGTCAAGTTCATCACCTGGGCTTACCCTTTGCCCGGAACACGGTGGTTCATGTGATCGGGTGGTTGACAGTGTGTGTGGAATGAGTAGCGCCTGGCTAAGCGATTTGGTTACAGCTAAGGTGATTAAAGCCACCAGAGACAGCCCTCAGTAGTAAACCACCCAAGGGCCCTTCATTAAAGGTGCAGCAGCTCTGACAGACGCTGTCCTGGATGTACTGAGCAATATCCTGGGTGCAGTATGAACGTTCCATTCCTCCACACATCAGCGGCGTTTACAGTGTGGACCGTGTGGTCGGTGATTGTTGCCGCAGCATGCCGGAAAAGGAGCCAGGAAAACCTGATTTACCCCTTAGCCCTCAGCCTCACATCGCCAGATGGGCTAATCCACTGGCTCTCCCTTGGCAGCGAGTGGCAGGCTTAAGTGTAGATTTACACTGGTTTGACAGCTCAGTGCACTGCCCACTACACCGTGCTACTGTGCTGCCTTTGCTAACAGGAAGTGCTACTACATCCATTTGTCTGCATCTGTATAACTGTGGCTGTGGCTTTGACAGTGGCTAAGATCAGTCCAAAAGAGAGATGAGATGTGATGAGCTCTTTTATAAGTAGTCATTGGCAACCTCCTTTTTGTCATGTTTTTCAAAAAGAGTTTGGAAATTGTTGTTGCTGGGGCTGTAAGATGTAAGATCACTTTCATAGCTGATCATAGTGTTCTAGTTTTTTCCATGCACGTACATAGTGGTTTGATGGTATCCAGGCTGGCAGGTCCTTAACTTAATGGTGGAAACTGGAGAGGTGCCTGTGTGTGTGTGTTTTTGTGCTGTGTCACATCCAGACAGATGCAAAGGTAGGCAAGAAGAGAAATGACACTAAAGTCACACTAGGCTGTAATATTACCTCCCCTCTGACAAAATTGTATTTCTTTTTTTCATCTCTCTCTTTCTCCCTCCCTCTCTCTCTATCTCCCTATCTACCCTCTCTTTCTCTCTCTCTGCCTCCTCTCTCTCTGTCTCTCTGTCTCTCTCTCTCTCTCTCTCTCTCACTCTCTCACTCTCTCTCTCTTCTCCGGGCTGTGCCCTGGGAGACTGGCAGAGCTCACTGTGAAATGAAAAAAAAAAAAAAAAAAACTAATATTGAATCGGACCTGGAGTTAAGGACGCCATTGGGAATCGTTCACAGCTAAATGCATTTCCCAATCTGTATTAAGGCTCTCAGGCGGCAGGCCTGGCCCGGTGAGGCGGGGGCTGGGTGTGTGTGTGTGTGTGCAGGGGGGATCAGGTGTCGGTGGCTGTGCCTGGGCTGATGCTCCAGGCTCCTGGTCACTGAGGCTTGGCAGAGGGGGCCAGTCAGACTGCCACTCTCCTCCCTAGATGAGGGACATTAATCATTGTCCCGCCTGGCACTGCCAGGCTCTGTCACTCTCTCGCTCTGTCTGTCTTTTTTTATTTCTTTCTTTACTCGCAATTTTTTTCTTCCTCCTTCCCACTCACCTTGACTCTTTCTCACCCTAACTTCTCTGTATAATCTTCTAAATACTTTCTTTACTCTTCCAACTTCTTTCTGTCTGTCTGTCTGTCTGTCTGTCTGTCTGTCTGTCTGTCTGTCTGTCTGTCTGTCTGTCTGTCTGTCTGCCTCTCTGCCTGTCTGTCTGTCTGCCTCTCTGCCTGTCTGTCTCTGTCTGTCTGCCTCTCTGTCTGTCTATCTATCTGTGTCTGCCTGTTTATTGGCTCATCTATCTATGCCAATCTTGGTCTGTGTTTGTGGAGTGGAGGGGTGGATGTTTCATGAAAGGGTTCATGGTTGTCGAAGGGGCGGACATGTGAGGACTCCTTAATGCTGCCCTGACATTTCTCCTCCTCCATCACTCTGTCCAGTGCCTGATCCTCCGTCACTCTGACCAGTGCCTGTCTTACATAGTTGAGGGCTGTCCAGGGTTAAACTGAGGTGGTGTCCGGTTTTCATGTGTCCATTTACTGCCTATCACCGACACCAAAACAGTGTATACATTTTAGCTCTGCCTGCCTGCCTGCCTGCCTGCCTGCCTGCCTGCCTGCCTGCCTGCCTGCCTGCCTGCCTGTCTGTCTGTCTGTCTGTCTGTCTGTCTGTCTGTCTGTCTCTGAGTTTGAGTTTTGTGAGTTTTTTTTCCATCATGTCAGACAAAGCAGGGATTATTGATAGCAGTTGTCAGAAGTAAGTCTATCCATCCATCTGTGGTATTTTTACACTGCAGTTGTACAAAAATATTGGATTATGTGACGCAAGTCACTATGAAAAATTGAAGTGTCTGCTTTATCAAAACTTTTGCTCTCAAATGAGTTGAAAGCTTTAAAACTGAAGTGGTGTGTTGCTATTAAATAATGCAAGTCAACAAAGCAACAAAAGCATTTAACTGCTAATTGAATGAAGTGGCATGTTGGTTAGTGGAGTAATAATGGTTCAACAGGTGAGTGACATCTTACCTTGTCAACAACTTACCTACTGATAGCAAGGATAGAGTGATTTTCATACCACCATACCTGAGCCATCTCTTCTATGAATATTTGGCCTATACGCTTTGTGTGTTTAAATGGTAATTGTAACACATTTGCCTTTTTTATATATCCTACTAGTCTCACACATTTGTACAGCTGCACGTTTGTACAATATGTATATGTAAGTGAAATTTCAGGTATAGTGTTAACTTGTATATTGAGGAACAGTACTCACATACAGAAGAGGTGCTGGGATTAGCAAAAGAATTTTTGGTAATTTACATGAAACCACTGTAATTGGAAAGCTTAATAAGGGGTTAGGTCATAAAAAATAATTATAATGCATTTTATTGCATTAAATGTTATTACATTGCATTGCATTTATCGGGACCCTTTATCCAGAGAAACAAGAAAGTCTAGCGCCTCTGGTTTGCAAGGACTGTTGACCTACAGTATGTTCACATAAGAGTCCGCATCAAGAGGCCATTGCATAGTTCTAGCGCCTCTGCACCACAAAGACTGCTGACTAGGGCCTACAAGGACTGTATACCCGTGTTCACGCAAGAGTCAGTTTGCTACTGTATTCATCTGCTCCGGCGCCACTGGACTGCAAGAAATGTTGTCCTGTGACGACCCTGCTAAACTGTAAAGCACTTTGAGCTGCATCTTGCATGTATGAATTGTGCTATACAAGTAAAGTTTATTATTATTATTATTATCATTATTATATTATTATTATTATTATTATTATTATTATTATTATTATTATTATTATTATTATTATTAAAGTGAGTACATACAGGAAATACTGAAGAACGCATTCTCTGTAAACTATTTGACATTTATATTGCTGTCCATATTTCCTGTCTTCTGATGCACCTTATGCAGTGTGCTTCCCAGGCAACATTAGCAGCCCTGGGCCTGCGCCTTGTTAGCATTCAGGAGGGATTGCTCTCTTAGGCCCGGCGACAATTAGCCTCTGACACAGCAGGCTTATCTGCGGCATTATTAATATGTCTATGATGGATTCCCGTCGCTCACGAAACATTTGCCACCGTTACCGAGGCATAGCTCGCACACGCACACGCACACAAGAAGCAAAAACAAATGCGGCTGGTGTTTGTTCACGGTGGGTGGAGATGTCAGCCCTGAGAAATTCATTTTTCGCTCTGCAGCTCTTCGTTGTAACCTGATTAGTCCGTAGTTTTTTGTGCGTTGTACGTGTTATGTTTTTCTGAGTGTGTACAGTTGTGGAGATACGCACGGCTGGGTGCACACTGCCACGTGCCAGTGCATGTATTCCCTGCTGGAGCGCTTGGGAGCAGTGGGCGTACAGTAGCAGAGCCCAGGCTATGTGTGCACTCCATAGCCGCGGTCATAATCCACGACCACATACCCACACCGGCCCCAGCACATCCCCTTCGCCCACCCACCAACACGCATCGCATCACCCAGAGCCAGTGTGGCAGAAGCAGTGGCCCAGCCCCACTATTGTGCTGTGGCAATGCTTCAATATCTCCACTGAATCACTACCCCAACACACACACACACACACACACACACACACGCAAACATACACACCAACAGACACACACACACACAAATGCAAAGATACACACCAACACCCCACACACACACACAAAAATACACAACAACAGACAGACAGACACACACACACAAACGCGAACATACACACCTATAGACACACATACACACACACAAAACACAAACATACACACACACGCAAGCACGCGCCAGGAAACCACACAGTTTACAAACGAATAGTAGGTCTGTCAGAACTATTACATAATCACTAGATTTATCACTTCAGCTGCCCGTAAACAGCTTTCCTTGCTTCCGGGCAGCTGATCATTTCCATTTGCATGAAACAAGACTATTATGCCTCCTTCTCTATTCTTTGCAATCTTTGAAGCTCTTTTATGTTATCTTGTTCCACAGTAGCCTAATGACACAAGTGGAGAATTACATATTTAAGCAATTATCATTTTAGCTGTGATTTATGTTACATCTGTCACGTGCAGTTTTGTTTACAATGCCTAAAAGGCAAATATAAATGTATTTGCGTGTGTGCTCCAGTGCTCAAAGCCGCTAAATGGCTCCTCTTCTGCATAATGTGTAGGCCTGTGTGTATTATTGCACTACAATTAGGCTCACATTATAATGGTGGCAGACAACCGTGTCCAGACAACTACCCTAAAGAACATAAAAGCAGAAGCAGAGCACTTTGTTTTCACTTCTAAAAAAAGCAATAATGTCTCTTCTTTTCATTTTACGACTTGTACCATCAGCCCATTCGTCCATCATCTCTCTCTCTCTCTCTGTCTCTTTCTCTCCCTCTGTCTCTTACCCTCGTTTCATCACTCTCTCTGTCCCCCTCTGCCCCCCACTCTCATTCTCTCTCTCTTTCTCTCTCTTTATCTCTCTCTTTCTCTCTATCTGTCTCTCTCTGTCTCTCTCTCTCCCCTTCTCTCTCCATTCCTTCCTCCTCCACCTCCAACTTCCTCCCCCAGGCCCACTATCGGGCCTCAGAAACACTGCTCATGTTGTTGCGTGCCCTCCCCAGGACATGCTCGGCCTCTCCACCAAGCTCCGCACAGCTCAGCAGGAGGGTCATGAAAGACCAGCATTATGTCCTCCCTTAGGTCACTGTCTGTCCATGGCAGGAGCTGGGGAAGGGGTGGGGTGGAGGATAGGGGGAAGCCAAGAGGACATGGAAAGAGGGATTACAATGAAGGCAAACCAAGGACCAGAGATGATGTGAGTTCTCGTGTGTGTGTGTGTGTGTGTGTGTGTGTGTGTGTGTGTGTGTGTGTGTTAAGGCTGCTCGATTATGGAAAAAATCTGAATCACGATTATTTGGGCCAAAACTGAAATCACGATTATTCAAACGATTATTTTTGTTTTCCTCAGTAACATGCTTCATTTATTGAAAATGTATTCAAAAACATTTCGAAAAAACATTCTTGTCTACCTTCGGATTTTCCCTAATACCTTTTTTCGTAAACATTAGTAAGTCTCCTTTGATGTCTAATGTACAAACAGCAGAAATGTCTAATGTATACATCTAATGTACAGTACAAACAGTAGAAAATAATTAGGACAAAAACATTGTTGCCCTCGATTTTATTTGTGTTGGGATCGTTTGGCCCTGAAATCGTTATCACGATTAAAATTCGATTAATTGAGCAGCCCTAGTGTGTGTGTGTATGTGTGTGTGTGTGTGTGTGTGAGAGAGAGAGAGAAAGAGTGTAAAAGAAAGAGTGTGAATGTAAAAGAGAGTGTGTGTGGGTTTGTATGTGTGTATGTATGTGTGGGTCACAATGGGGGCGGGGGGGGTGGATGTTGATTTAGCGTCACTACAGCAGGGACATGAAACCTGGGCGATCGTGTTTTAAAAGTGCCGTAAATCGAAGCCTGTCACAGGCCAGCCAGCCCCACAACAAAGCCTTTCCATTATGCATCACTAATTGCCACTCAGATAAGTTTACCGATTGCTATTTCCAAAGCCGGGACACGGCAATAATAGCTCGCAGTCAGCCCTCATTAACCTGCGTTGTAAAATACTGGCTCGCCTTACAAGCATCAGTTCCTGCGCATGCTTTTCTGTCTGTCGGTGGGTTCCTGGTATCTACGCAGCATTCTGACTTCAGTGGCAGCATTTTTATATCCTGTTCCTGTCTGAGTGGGTCTGCTCGACCTCAAGCCCTTGTCAGATTACACATCCTGCTCCCACACCGAGCTCAGCGATGAATCTCTCTTTCAGAAGTGTCACTTCACAATGCCCTTACTCACCTAGTCTGAATGTTCACCTAGACCATCTGTGTGTGTGTGTGTGTGTGTGTGTGTGTGTGTGTGTGTGTGTGTGTGTGTGTGTGTGTGTGTGTGTGTCCCACTCAAACGATTTTGGGAACATTATTTTAAGGTTGAAAAAAATACTACTTAGTGTTGCTTTAAGATATATCTTATTTCTGTTATGTCTAGATTGTGGTGTGTCTACCGTCCATCCTGCCATCTGTTTTAACACTATATGTTTACTTTCATTGACCTTGACCTTGCTTGCTAGCAAATGTGACACACACACCCACACACACACACACACACACACACACACAGACACACAGACACACAGACACACAGAC
>CM050211.1:8475000-8565000 GCA_027475355.1 Coilia nasus | reverse complement strand
ACACGCAGCAATGCGATATATCCCTACCTGTGTCAGGAGAGGGGGATCTAGGGGACTAACTGGGCTTAGAAGCCCTGAAGAAGAGCCGGTATGAGGGGATGAGGATGATGAAGGGGAGGGGGTGGTGGTGGAGGAGGTGGAGGGAGGGAAGGTGTGAATAGGCAGGTGAGTGGAGAGGGGAGATTACTATAATTACCACATCTTGCACGTCAGGATTTCCTTGATACCTTGTGTTGAAATGAGTATAGGGCCTGAAATGGCCTATAATGCCCTGAAATGAAATGATATTTATGCTCAGGCATGCTTAGCAGTAACTATAGGTGCCATATACACTTAGACATGCACAGATCAGCAGATATAAACATAGACATAGTCTTTCATGTACACACACACACGCGCACACACACGCGCACACACACACACACACACACACACACACACTGACATACGTGTGTGCGTGCATGCATACACAAACTCAATTATGTTGTCTGTGTGATTAAAGTGAAATTAGAGCGAGGCCCAGACAGAGACAGGAAATCCAAGTCTGGGATGCAGGAACAGGGCAGGAGTGGCCTGGCTTGGTTGGCTGTTGGCTGACTTAACTAACCGTCCCCCAAATCTGCCCTGCGAGGCACATGGGGATAAAGTGCACAGGGGATCACTGAAGACAGGAGTCCTTACTGCAGTCTGGAGTCAATGTCGGAACACCCCAATAAAGTCATCATTGCTTACTCCTACCTTTCATTTCCCCTATATTTGGATAGACTTTTTAATTTATTTTTTATTACAAATTCAGTGTTTTTTTTAAATAAAACACACACCATTTTCTTCAGCTGTGCTTCTTTAAAGTTTCCCGTTTGTAAAATGCCAGTAGATTGGTTACCCTAACATTTCCCCACTTGGCACAGGACAGAGGCATTTAAAGGTGCACTCTTGGTATTTTAAGTGACACTGTTGGTATTTTAAGTGACACTGTTGATATTTCTCCAGTAGTGTTTTTTTTTTTTCCTTTTTTTGCTCCTTTATCTCCCCTTCCTGTTAGACTGTTCTGCTTTGTGTTAAGTGGCTCCACAGACATGTCCTCAGGGTCCATGAGAGGCACATCATTAGAAAGGGCAGCAGGTGGGGCAGGGATGTTTTTTTGATTGACAGCTGCAGTGTGTAATCTTGGGGCTGTTTGACAGGCATCACACAGGAGATGATCAATGAGACACGGGCGTCTGTGGAGAGGAGGATGCTGGGAGACATCCAGAACCTTCTGCGAGACGGCGAGGAAGTGAACCAGCATGACTCTCAGGGAGCGACGCTGGTAGGCAGAACAGAATGGACACACACACACACACACAGAGTCAGAAACACACACACAGAGTCAGAAACACACACACAGAGTCAGAAACACACACACGCACACACAGTTAGAAACACTAACCCACAATTACATTTATTAATAACATCAGCCGGCATGACCCAAGAACCAGTATCTTGACACGCCAGTGTGAACATTGTCTCCAGCTTGATTAAATACATTTGCTGGTTTAATTTCCTGCTTTATGGGATTTGTGCTGTATTAAATTGCTCCTCCAGCGAAGATTTGCAGCAGTGGAAAACACAAGAATTGAAAATACAATTGGATTATAGACAGAAAACAAGCATTGTAATACCCCACACTCAAAATAACCTGTTAAGCTTTGAACTGCAGCCTGTGCAGAGATGAACTTATTAAAAATGTTCACTTCATGCTGTTCACTCAGGTTGCTTGTAGCGGTAAAATCTGTATGCTACTCACAGCTGTAGATGCATGCCAGAAGCAGAGCTTGTTTAGTCTTGCTAACCACATCTATTCCACCGAAATACCCAGCATATAGGCTTGTACTGCAGGTGTAGGTACCAAGCACCAAGGCATCTTTACCTACATTATTTAATGTGAAAGGGAATGTTACTTGAGCATGCATTAAACATTTGAAAAAAAAAAAAAACATGGTTATTAAATAGTTGTTGCAGTTGTCAGCTTTTTTAGATGGGCATAAGGTTTCTTAAGAAGTACTAATCACACACATTAAAATTTAATTAGTTCCACGCCATTGTCCAGACCTAATGGACTCGTGAGCTAATGTACGTCTCATTTAGACTACATTCCTAAAAAAGCAGCAAGGCGTTTTGGTTGAGAACTAACAAGCAAACTATTCAAAAGGCAAAGTCAGCAATGTTTTTTTTTTATTTACCATCCACATACCTACAAGGTGCACAAGTCGGGTAACCAGTGGGTACAGTATTTTCCAATATACTGTAAATACATGAAAAATGGGATGTTATTGAGCTTTGTTTTATGCTTGCATTTTTATGGTAGCGTTCAGAGAAGGTCAGTAAACTCAAGCCATGCAACGCCCTCATGTGTCCAGAAGCTTTGATTGTCTTATTTACTCTGTACGTACATATCATATCATATATATACACATATACATACCATAGAAGTTTGCATGCTATGTAAATATATATACATATGTGTGTGTTATTTAGCAAACAAGTTTTTTCAACGTGACATACAAATCACAATAAACGCACCACATTCTCAACAATACATTCATGCAGTACAACCACATTTTGGAACAGGTTTTTTGGTTAAGCTGAGAGGAACATAATTCACAAATATGTGCATAAATAATCAGTTTCTTACCCCCTATTAACACATTTTTTTTAAACTCAGGCCTCCACTGAGTCCAGTGCACACCGTCTTATCTTATTCTCAGTCCATCAATATTTAGAGTGGAGATAGCATGCATCCCTGTAGCTAGCATAGAGTGCAGCTAGCATGCATCCCTGTAGCTAGCATAGAGTGCAGCTAGTCCATCGATATTTAGAGTGGAGCTAGCATGCATCCCTGTAGCTAGCATAGAGTGGAGCTAGTCCATCAATATTGAGAGTGGAGCTAGCATGCATCCCTGTAGACAGAGAGGCCTGTGTGGAACCCTTTAATCTCCAGATGACCACGGGCCGAGAGGCCTGTACCAGAACCCATTAGTGGTGTGAAGTACAAGATTGAACACACAACAAAAACCCTACTTGGGAAAGTTTCATCCTAATCTTTAACAGACTGCCTTGCCTTGACCCAGGGCAGAGAAAGAGGGCTTTAAGAGCAAAACCTCTCCGTGGCTCTGGTGACCTTTGTTGAGGTGATGGGGAGAGTGAGAGGCTGGCACAGCTTTCACCTCGACAGCAGTATGCCGCTTTGCTTGGCGCTCTGCTTGTTGCGACCAATTGTGGTTGCGTTGTGCCTGCTTATGCTCATAATAGGTGGGTTTTTTTAAAACGTGTAATGTTGCTGCATTTTTTCCTTGGTCGCATGAGTTTGCGTCATGCATTTCGTGGTCAAAGTTCAACTAGAGGCAAGTGGTAACACGGGAGAGGCGTGGTTATGGCCGTGGAAACGCAACACATCCCACACTGCTCTGCAGTAGTGGCAAACTGCTCTGGCGCTGGGGAAACGATTGAAACCCAGGGGGTTCAGCGTACAGCGGCGCAGCTACTGCATGCAATCTGAAAGCGCCTTGCGGGGATGATCCCTGCTTGGCTTGAGATTAGTACCAGTTCCTTACGTGACCAGCGGTTAGTCCTGACAGCACAGCACATGCCACAACTGTGCACAAACACATTCCACAAACACATGCTGGCAGCCACTGATGCATATAAATTAGGGTAAGTGGTTTAAGGTCCACATTATGGTGAGAAATACCAGATAACACTGTTGTCATGAACTACTAAATTGATGTGTGTATTTTCAAATTATGTTTTCCACTGAGGTTGTCTGGTACATTGTGCTCTTCCTGTTGGCGGAAGTGATTTAATTTAGCCAAGTGATGGATATGAGTGTATGGACAGGCAGCACAAGCACCGGCGTGTCAGTGCTGCTAACTCCCGCATCCTTACCAGGCTGTTAATGGCTGGAGCAACCAAGGCTAGTTACTGTGTTCTTTGGGCTGGTGCAACCTCCCGACTCCAGGATGGGGAATGTGAAGCAGTGCCATGCAGCTGAGGATGTCCTCTGACTGCCAGAGTGCTACTAGAGTACTGCTGTTTGGCGTTGCGGTCAGAGTGCATGTTTGGTAACCCATAGACCTGAGTTTGAGTCTGGGTGGAGTAGCTACTCTTTTTTTCTGTAATTCTGGTTATGTACATTTATTTTTTAATCACAGATAACATGCTTAAACCAGTACATATTGTCCAGACTTACAACTTACCAAACAAACTTTGTATACCAGTAGGGGCATCCTATCTAAGCAGTCATACTACATTGCAACAAAAATCCACATAACACAAATCCACAGACCTTAGCCCTATGCACAACATCACATCTACACATCTACACTTACACTCCATCCATACACACAATCCCTTTCCCATATCTGTGCATTCAACACACACACACACACACACACACACACACACACACACACACACACACACACACACACACACACACACACACACACACACACACACACACACACACACACACACACACACACACACAAATCTATACAAGGTTTCCAATTATTTGCTTCTCACATCTCATCCTCACTTATCTGCCCATGTAATTATAATGCTTCATATAGGCCTTTCCATACTATAATAAACTGTTGCTTTTCATCATGGTCTTCATATATTGATTTCTTGATATTTAAATACTGTTTTATCAGTCCGTTCCTTTCCGGCAGGGATGCAGCTACTGTGTCCTTCAGGGTGGGGTAGCTGCTCTTGTCCTTCGTTACATGGAAGAAAAACAATCCATCCTCAGCTGTGTACTCTGCTTCTTCCACAGCTCCACATTGCGGCGGCCAATGGCTACGTCCAGGCGGCAGAGCTCCTGCTGGAGGGCGGAGCCAGGACGGACCTGCGGGACTCGGACGGCTGGCAACCGCTGCACGCAGCCGCCTGCTGGGGACAGGTAAGACTAGCAGACATGCTCACGATGTGGGAACTGGAAGTAGAAATGTACTGGAAATAGACAACCTACACCTGCTGAGGACAGGTAAGACTGGCAGACATGCTCAGGATGTGGGCAGTAGAAATGTACTGGAAATAGACATCCTACACCTACTGGGGACAGGTAAGACTAGCAGACATGCTCAGGATGTGGGCAGTAGAAATGTACTGGAAATAGGTATTATATACTAGCTGGGGACAGGTAAGACTAGCAGACATGCTCAGGGTGTGGGAAGTATAAATGTGCTGTCAATAGGAAAGGCAGTTTTATTTATATAGCACATTACATTACATTACATTACACCTAGCTGACGCTCTTATCCAGAGCGACTTACAGATATTTACAGGGTTTCAGTTACAGTCCCTGGAGGAGTGTGGAGTTAGATGCCTTGCTCAAGGGCATCTCAACCATGGGTAGGGTGGGATTCGAACCGGCAACCTTCCAGCCCAGCTGTCATACCAATGGCAGCTCAAGGTGCTTTACACAAAACACGATTTAACAATGATTCTCACATACAAATATTAGTCAGTAGTAGAACTAAGTCAAAAGTAAGAATAATAAAAAAATACATATAAATACAGTAATATGTGGTTCCAGAAAGGTTGGTAACAGTGTAGCATATGTAAAAATCGCAGATAATAAAAAAAGCTGAAATGGACACTGTACCGAAGAAGATCTAAGAAAAAGCAGCAGAGAATAGGTGAGGGTTAATACTGGTTGTAAAGCTGTCAATGCATTCCTAACTGAGTTGGGGAGCGGGTTCCACAACTGAGCAGCATTGGAGCTAAAGGCGTCACATTTCATCACATTTGGTTCTGACAGTTGGCACTGATAATAGCAGTCTGTCTTGGGATCTAAGGGTGTAGGGGGGTGTAATAGTGGAGTAGATCTACACGATAAGTAGGCCCACTCCCATTTAGTGACTTAAAAACAATAAGCAGTGCTTTGAAATCAATTCTGTGACTGACTGGGAGCCAGTGTAGGGATTTCGGTATGATGTGGAGGTGAGTTTGGTGTGATGTGGTCTGACTTCTTGGACTTCATGAGGACCCTTACAGCTGCGTTCTGGATCAACTATTAATAGGCAAAATAGGTATTTTATACCTGCTGGTGCCAGGTAAGAACAGCAGAGGTGTGTTCAGGATGTGTAAAGTAAGAATACTTGGTGGGGCTAGGTATGTGTAGTGTGTGTAAAGTAAGAATGCAGCTGTATGTGATGTATGCTGGGTACCTGGGGAAACACCTATGGAGTCATGGGTTTTTGCGTTAAAATTTGTCACCCCAAACACACAAATGGGGATTTGCTCTCTCGGCTCTTTCTCCCTCTAAATTTTGGATGTTTTTCTGTTTCTCCTCTCCTCTCTTATGTCTCTCTCTCTATCTCTCTCTCTCATCTCATCTAATCTCTTTCTCTCTCTCTCTCTCTCTCTCTCTCTCTCTCTCTCTCCCTCTCTCTCTTTCTATCATAGACACACAAATCTGCTAATATAGTTAGTTATGAACACACACACACACAGTATTGCTTGCATTGCGTTCAATTTTCATCAAGCTGAGTAGTTATTGTGTTAGGATGATTAGGGGAAATGCACAGAGGCCGCATTGATCAGTGCTGGCCAATGTTGCAGTGTTGGTCATATGGACTTGATATATTTAGCCCCTCAACACAGCCTGGCTTTTCCCTCTGCAGATGCAGGTGGCAGAGCTGTTGGTGTCGCATGGAGCCAGTCTCAATGCCAGGACCTACCTGGATGAAACGCCCATAGGTAAGGCACTTAGCCGTGGGTGCTGTGACATTTGGGGAGAAAAAGTATTAGCACCCGAATATGCTCCCAAAAAAACCCTAAATGAAGGCCAAATGTCACGTTTCTAGCCAGTTGTCCTTCATCAGATCTGTGGTTTGTTTGGGAGAGTATTCTGTTGTGTTCCGTTTTTCTTTCTTGTTATGTATGCTTTCTAGGTCCAGCACCCTAAAATTT
This sequence comes from Coilia nasus, assembly GCA_027475355.1. Classification (NCBI taxonomy): domain Eukaryota; kingdom Metazoa; phylum Chordata; class Actinopteri; order Clupeiformes; family Engraulidae; genus Coilia; species Coilia nasus. Next base: position 8,558,043 of record CM050211.1, on the reverse strand, counting down.
CAATTTCCGTATGTGAATAGATTTATACTACCTGTGCGAGAAATGTATGGAGGCTTTCATCGTTCTCTTCTTCTTTTGTTCCCATTTCCTCTTTGTCTGGCCTTAGACTTGTGTGAGGATGAAGAGTTCAGGGCTGTTCTGCTTGATCTAAAGCACAAGCACGACATCATCATGAAGTCCCAGTTGAAGCACAAAACGTCCCTGTGCAGGCGGACATCCAGCGCAGGCAGCCGTGGGTATGTACTGCCATCTGCTGGTGGTGTTCTGTAAAGGCAAAAGGGTGAAATACTGCCTCTGGTGGCAGCCTATGCAACTACAGTGTCATGGTTTTAGAGATGCTTCAGGTCTTCCAGGCCCACTCCAAGCACTTAGAATGCCCTCATTGTACCTAAACTGTTTATGTGACCACTTTTTCAACGATTTTAGATTACAGCTATAAAAAAAGTCTGTTATGGTCTTTGATTGCTCGATTCCAGTGTGATTGACATAATTGTCTTGGATTATAACTTTGCAAATCCACCAGCAAAGGCTTGAGTGTCCCTGATAAATTATCACTATTTGTCTGTAATTATAAGCTGTAACTGTGGTTGTAGTTTAGATTTTGGGCAAAGATAATAGCTTGAACATTGGTGGAAGGGCATCGATTTTGTCTCATTTCATTGTTATGACATAAATTGCCGTGTCTATGTAACAATATACCAAACCGTTTTGTAGTCATTGCATGGCTGTATGTTATTTGAGCTAGATTGTCTTGCTTAACCTTGTTTTATATTTCCCTGTGCGTGCTTGCAGGAAAGTGGTTAGGAGGGCCAGTCTTTCTGACCGGCACAACCTGTGTCGTAAGGAGTATGAGACGGAGGCCATTGTGTGGAGAGGAGGAAGGGAGGAGGAGAGAGAGAAGGAGTCTGACCAGGAAAACAGCCATTCAGTAAGTCTGACTGAAAAAAGAACAATGGACAACCGCAATGTATGTCTTTACATGGAATGTTTTTTTTATGATCAAGTAACACTCTGAATCTTGATATACTTCAACCTGTTTTGCTCACTATATGTCGCACTCCACACAAGTAATTCAGTTATTCAAAATTAACTCAAAGTAGTCAGGTTTCTCCTTTCTCACTAAGTAAGAAAGGGAGGAATCTGCCTTTGAAGTTTAATGTCGATGCCATGCTTACAGACGTTAGTTGTGGTCGCAGCTATGCTTAAATTTATGGTACATTTTAACTCTATTCAGTCTACGCGTTCATATGTTCGAACAAACCATAAGTTTCAACTCCCGACGGATTTTGCCATGAAGTGTCACATGAAGATTCTGTTTTGTGACAGCACATAGAATCAACGATGGTTCACAGAACGCATGTTGGCTCTATTTCTTCTCTCCAGGCCAAGGCCAGACCACTGAGGATTATGAAGGATGGGGCCCGACAGAACGGCTGCATCTCCACCTCAACCTCCACCTCCACCTCCACCTCCACCTCCACCTCAATGTCAGCCCATCCTCCGTCCAACGGCGAGCCTCCAACCGCACCTGACCCCCGTCCTGCAACGCTGCCCACCCCGCCGCCGCCCACCGAGGAGCCCTGGCCCGGTCGCGAGCGCGCTCAGACCCTCTCGGAGCTGAAGAAGCAGCGCGCGGCCGCCAAGCTCCTCAACCACCCGCTGCTCAACGGGCACCTGGGCAACGGCTCTGCCAGCTCGGTGGACAAGTCGCCTTCGCCGGCCAGCAGCCCCGAGGACTCGCGCATGCCCCTGGTCTCGTCCAATGGCAGTGCGGTCTACTTCACGCCAGCCAGCGGCGACCCGCCCCTCCTGAAGTTTAAGCAGCCTATTGAGGAAGAGGACCCCAAAGGACACAGCTGCTGTTGCATATCGTAGAGGGGGTGGGGGGGTGGTGAGCGCATATATGTGTGTGACTGTAAGAAAGAGGGGTGTGTGTGCCGGGGTCACACTACAAGCAGAGCAGAGCAGAGCAGAGCAGAGCAGCAATGGCACTGTGCGGGAGGCAGGCAGTCACACAGTACCGGACCCCAGAGAAGAGGAAAGCCCAATCCGGAGATGAAGACAAAATGGAGTGCTTTATTTTCCCCTGCTGTCCTCTCCTCCACTTTATGGGTCTTCCCAGCAGAAACAATGGGTGAAGTCCTGCAGTGTATGGAGAAGAGAGAAACAATGAGAGAGAGAGAGAGAGAGAGAGAGAGAGAGAAGAGAGGATGTTGGGCTAAAGTGAGATGGGTTGATGCTCACTCACTGACCCTCATGGTCCCAGCTGGTTTGGAAGCTCACTCGGCCCTGCTTCCCTGCACATGAGTTACGTCACATGAAGGAACCTTTTGCACACGCTCCAGAAGGGATGGTCCTCTCCTTTGTGATCAGTCCCTGTGCATATTGTCTTCTCTTTATTTTTTGCCAATTTTTGGAAACCATATTGCATATGGTTGTGTATCCAGTAGCGTATGTAACATATCAGGAGGCAGTTTTTGTTTTTGCCAGAGGGTTATTCCATAATGCAGGAGGAGACAGTTGTCAGTTGTCAACTGTGTGGAGTTTATTCCTAAATAATGTCAACAAACTTGTTTTGATGTTAGTCACCAGGCTAACCTGCTACACGAATCTTGCTTTGTGAAATGACTTAAGTTTAAACTGGCCAAGGAATACCGTCAAAACAAAGAGACCCTGATTTCAGATACTGCCCTTACAGAAAATGCTGTTTTGTTTTTTTCTGAGGAAAAAAGGGATGTCACCACACAACCACACTGTTTCTGCCATGTGTGCACTTGTCAGCAAAAACTAACAAAAACAGAACCAACATACACAGAAACTAGCCAGTGTTTGTCAACATCAGTGTTGTCTTGTTTCCTCCTAGGTGTCATTTCAAAGACAGTGTAGTGGTAATGTCCAAATGATATGTTGAACCATATATTGCTATGCCGAGCAACAAATCCATTTGATATTCTTGATATTAGTTCTGCTGTTGCCACATTTTAATTTATGCAGGAGATGTCTTAAAAAACATTTTTGTACAGTCAGATAATGTTATTTATATTTAAATGTTGTGTATACAGGCTACTGTACTATAGAAAAATTTCCCATTTGGTATATTTATTGTAAAGTTCTGTCTTTGGGGAATTCTAATTTTTGTAAAAGGATGAATGCAGTTGTTGGCGAGTGAGCTTGTCCCAGTGTTAAGCATATTTCATGGCTTCCCTGAAAGAACTGTTCAATTTTTTGGTGATTGAAATTAAAAAGAAGGAAAAAAAAGTTAATTTATTAACAAGCGGTCCTGAGGGCCCAGACAGAGAGAATGCAAGAGAGCTGTATTGGGGTTGTTTACAGGATTGTCAGGACCATGCACTTTATATACACTGGCTCTCTGATCTGTGACTTGCAGGAACTGACTGTTGGTGTGCGTGTGTGTGTGTTTGAGTGTGTGTGTGTCTGCGTTGCGTGTTCATGCATATCTGTAACAAACTTATCTCCTGCAAGCAGACCAGCTAAGCGGAGCAACTGATGTATAGTTTACCCCGCTTAAGAAAATGAAACTCAGAGGGACCCATGTCATTCAACAGTCAGTCAAAATGACTCATATTGTCGTATTGTTGTTGTTATGCTTTCCGTTGTCTCATGAAGTATTAATGAAAGCAAGAATAGTCTGACCTCGATATATCACTCCAGTATGGTTTGTATGGGTATGCCTACTGAGGACAGTTGAAATTGTAACCCTTTACCATGTACAGAGGTAGCCAAGTAGCAAACAGCAATACTGTGTCAGTGTTTTTCTTTTGTCACACTGTGGAGGAGGCGTAGGAGGAATTCATATTTTATAGCGATGACTGACTACCCACAGACTCTTTCCCTCATACTCCTTTTTGGGTGCCAAAGAGTCTTCCAGAGGAACGGGCACGGATAGATAGATGGATGGATGGATAGATGGATGGATGTATAGACGGATGGGTGTATGTATTGGGGGTGAGCCTGCTGTTCACTCTTAAGATGCCACGCTGAAGCTTTTAGTTCCACTGACACCTCTTGCCCCCCTACCTCTCTGCCCTTCCTCTTCACCCCTATAGTGTATATGGTCAAGTTGTGTAAAAAAAATGGTGTAAATATATTTGTATGTCGGTTCCCCTGTGGATTTCTGCTGTAATTCATGGGTAGATGAAAATGACACGCAAATGTCAGTGTTATTGTGTGCGTGGTAAGATGATCCTGTATTGTCTGAGAGGGAAGAACAAGTGATGATATGTACCTTATTATCCTCAGTGATGGAAAATTACTGAAGACACACTTCACCAGAGACAAGGGGGGGGAGTGAGGTTACGATGCGTCACGATGTAGCAAACAAACATCCAATACAGGCTTTGAAACCATAGTGATGTTGGTCCCCTGTGACTCTGGAGTGTCAAACTTAAAAGTCCAACTTCATCTTTTTGTCTATAGCAAAAGCATAGAAGAATATGTATAGTAGTCTAATATTACTCAGACCAGTGAATTTCGTAAGACACAAGAAATTATACAAACATATGACTAACTTGTGGTGGAGAATCGGCGTTAATGAGTCACAATAGCATTTTTTCCACTCTTGAGTCACAGACAACCTTTCACTGTCTTAAAGCGAACTGTCACATGTGTGTGAATACTGAAACGGAAGAAAAAACAAAAACTAATGTTTGTCTCGTATCATGGATCAGAGGTTACTGTTAAGGGAAAAATACAATTAAAACTACTGATTTTGTAATTACTGGAAAATACTGATCGTTGTATTAACATATTTTGAATAAATTGTATATTTTGCTCAATGTTTTTCTCCCATTTTTATTTCTTCTACTGATGTTCTACATTAGGAACAAAGTTCAGTTATGCAATTGCATGTTTCGAATTCCTTTTGTTCCTTTTTACCTTTAGAAGGCTCAGTTAATGATTATAGCTTTCAGTCTTACTTTGAACATAGTCACAGACAGGAACTGCAAAGGTCACTTATACTATAGGGCAAGATTTACAGTACATTAGCAGGGACATGCAGTGAGATGTTCCTGTTTGGCTGCTATGCTGCAGGAGAGTGACTCAGCAAAATGTGCTGACAGAGATGGAATGAGGTTGAAGGTAGCAGAGCCAGTCCTGCCTTTGACCCACTTTGTGTTTTTGTTTGCTCAAGTCTGCACCTTGCACTGATTTAATCACATAGTTATAGTTGCAAACAGGCATGGAATATGATGGTGTTTCCCAAAGTCGTAAGGAATGATTGTGTTTAGTGTGGGGATCATCAGTTAGCTTCTTGACGGAAAAAAAAACAATGCTTTCAAGCTGTTTCAGTTTGACAATCTAGAGAGAACGAAATTTACAGATGTGATTTTGGAGTGCAGATTCATCCAGGGTTTAAACATGGCCTCATTCACAACCTGGCTATTATCTAAACTGTGTTAAGGGCCACTGTTGACAGACTAATTAAGATCCGTTTGAAGGCATACAGGTCAGCGGTCCTGCTCCATTGTCATGCAATAAGACCCTAATGAAGAGACTTCTTGCTGCTTGCTCCCAACCACAAGTCGCATACTTAAACGCAGCCTGTTTCCCCTCATTCCTCTGCGCCTCTATGGCAGCCGACGTGTCTCTGTGGTGATGAAGGGCCCTCCGTTGAGCAGCTGTCACAGTGGCAGCTCTTGGAGGACACTGGGTGTTCCATTCACTGCCCTCTTTCAGAGTCCACACACACACACACACACACACACACACACACACACACACACACACACACACGTGATGGACCTCAGGGTCAGTAAGGTCACCCACTTAACAGTCTACACACTTTCGGTGTCAATCTAGAGTACAGCAGTTGGAACACGGGTCTGTTTTGGGTCGTGTGACTTTATAATGGCGAGAATGGTCATGCTATGTGGTTTTAGATGGAGAAGTGATCTTTGCAAACTGGTTGTATTGCTTGTTTGTTTATTTCTCTTTTTTAACGACTTTGCACATGATGTGGTGATGGCGAGCCTTTCACAAGAGCTGAACAAGGGTATCTCAATCACATGATGGAGCAAATATGTCCTTATAAATGGGGGCCTTTACAGCACTTTGAATGCAAGCTGGCAGTGGAGCCGCTAACACTGGCGTGCAGACCAACACGCTGACAATGGGCGCTGGCTGAATCACATGATGACTGAAAGGCATTAACCCCCAATCTTCATGGTGCTGCCCCGTTCGCTCTGACTCATTGTGTTTTTCTTCTCCTCCACCCCTTGGGCTATGCCCAGTGTATTCAGGCGAGGCCAGCTGGCAGAGACCCCAGGTCTGGTGCACTTCACTTGGGAAGGATGTGGCTCCTTGCCAGCCCCATGGTCCCAGCCACCCCCGCCCCCACCCCCTCTGCCTCTACCCCTATCCCCCGCTTCTGTCAGGGGCCTGAATGAGTGCTTAGGCCATGGGTCAGTGCCCCTATTTGGTTTTCAGAAGTGAGCTCAGATTGGGGCTAACTTCAGGTCCCAATACTTCTCCTCACTCACTGCAGGTTATGGGTAAACAGGACGTGCTTAGCCAGCCTTCCTCCTCTCATATTTCCTTGTGTACACACAGGCTGCATATACTAATATCCACTAGTATTTCCTTGTGTACACGGTTTGCATACAATGGCCAACAGTTCCCCACACACAGCATACTTCCCTTTGCCCCTGCTGCCCAGGCTGATTAGATTTGGCAAGGGCTTATTTTTCTTTTTGGTTGTTTGCTAAATGGTTTAGCACAGTAACAAAGATTACTGCTTTTATTCCGTCAAACCACACTATCTGTCCAGTTTTGGTTTCCATAATCCTTGATGACTGGATAAAGGATTAAGCCAGCTCCTAAACCATGTTTGCCTCCTATTTACTCAGTAAAGAAACATCAGCATGCCTGTCCTCTGCCCTTAATTTTATACTTACGCTAAGGGGATTACATTGGTTAGTGTGCAGTGTGTTCATTCTTCCTCTTAAAACTGAAATGAAGAAATTAAGTAATAAGATTTGCGTGTGTGTGTGTGTGTTGCTGTTGTTGTTGTTGTTGATTATGATGATGACTGGAAGTGCCCATGCTATGTGGTTTTGGATAGAGAACTGATCTACAAACTGGCTCTATTTAGTTGTTTGTGTGTGTGTGTGTGAGAGAGAGAGACAAACAGAGTATGACTGTGTCTGTCATTAGCAGTAATCCTAATAAAAAAAGAAAAATGCTGATGATATGAGGGCAGGCAGGGCAGTGTGTCTGAGCTGTTGTCCCAAATCCCCTGCAGCAGGGTGGCAGGCAGGCAGGCAGGCAGGCAGTGAGCTGTAAGGATCTCTGTTCCTCTCACCGCCACACCTGCTGTGGGCTTTGCACTGTCCTGCATGTGGCAGAAAGAGACACCCGTGACAGCCATAGAGAATCTGGCAGCTATGCAGAGAAAACTGCCTAATCCTCTTATCATCACCAAGCAGAAACACAACACCTGTCATGCAAAATGACTCTTTTTTCTGACACCAGTTTTGAAAGCTGCTTAGACATAAACAATGTGTGTTGTTCTATGACAGTGTTAAAAGTTTTTTTTTAAAGTCTGTGTGATTTACATAATACTGTTGATGTCTAACTCAGACTCATGTAGGAATTTCCTGGCACAGTTGGTGTTGGACATTGAGCTAATGGAGACCTAATCATTTACAGTGTTCCTTATCTGTGGCCGTTGTAACGTAAAGGCCTTGGGTCACACACCATTGACATGGCCTTGCAGAGTACCTAGTTCTCATTTTTGCAGTTTGTATACTGAGCATAATGGTGTTCTGTAGGCAGTCCATCAGGATATCTCATATAAATCCTAAAAGAATCAACTGAATCTCAAAAATGAAGAAAGAAATATCCACATTGGCATTTTATTAAAGGGGCATGTTATACCTGATGTAAGATTCTTTGTGAACCTTTACTGAAAAAGAAAAACTGTGAGAATGGGACATTGACATGTCACTAAGAAGTTTTGCTTAGCCTATTGAAGCACTTCATTAGAAAAACCCAACAACATTACACGTGTCTTCCTGGTGTCCCTTCCCAGTTGACCTACAGTACTCTACATGCTCAAGTCTCATCTTACAGTCAAGGGCAACTGCTGTAAAGAGAGCATAGATCTCAATCTGACTACCATGCCTAGCAGCAGGTTGTTTTGCATGGCCAGTTGCCAGTTTCTACCTCTAACTACGTGTGAATTCCACAGGCAGTCACTGCTGCGAGGCTGTGGCAAGGCAAAATGTTCATCAGCACTTAACTATTTTGTACAAGCATACGAGCGAGTGTTTTACCTGTTTTTAAATTAAGTTTCTATTTTTCTCACATACTGATGAATGCATAACATGAATTAGAGACATGATTTGAGTTTGAAAGAGTTAGAAATATGTAGAAAGGGCACACAGCGCCTTATTGTTCTCCACCCAACACCTAGGCCCACTCAGCTGGTACACACTACACAGCACATGCCTACTGGTTCAGACTAAACCAGAGCAATTGTGGCAAAACAGTGACACCATCAAAAAAAACAGGATTTTTTTTAAGGAACTGGTTTTTTTTAACCAAAAACAACTGTTAGGGGAAAACCTCACCAGCAAAAGCCCCTTGTAGAGGCCCTTAAAGCTTTTGATGACATGATGAAGAGCTAATTTCCAAGCTAGGCCATTTTATTTTATGGGTAACTTCACTTCCAGGCTAGTCATTTGGCCTACTAGTGAGAGGTGTTTCATGTTACACTTTACAGCCTATAAATATTTCACAAGAGGCAGCGTAGGCTACGCTTGCAATATGCTGAGACGAACACTCCACAACATGAATGTAATATTCATGATTTGACAACTTCTTTGACAGGAGCTGACGTTGTGAGCCATATAGCCCAGATCTGGCAGGAAGTCGGCTGAGTTGGCAACGCATGGCAGCCACGACAAACAATTACATAACGGGTCATATGTTGTGGGTGACGTTCAGAAACGAGATTTGAACTGATGTATGTAATCCCTTCTGTGCGACCGACTTGTAACACTTTACACATTGTTCGTTGCCTTTAAGATTTTTGTTTTGAAAGCGCTTGCTGTTTATTGGTGGAGGCGTGTCTGAACTCATTGGTTGTTCGAGGCATCGTCAATAACCTCACTAGCAAACCTACGCGTGGGAACTAGAGCACCATGAACTTAGCCGATGTCGTTAGCTGTCGTTAGCATCAATAGTCAAATATTTTGCAAATTGAAGAGGATAACCAGGCATTAATGGTCGTATAAATAATGGTGCTTTGTCGGGTGATAAAGTCTTCGGCAGCGACGTCAGTTCATTGTCTTGGCTCTGTCCAAGTTAACGCAAACAGATTAAGGTTAGTGCACTTTAACCTTACCTGTTCGTTGCGTAACAACACTACAGCAAGGTTACCGTTATATTTTCCTAATATTTCTAGTGGATATGCCTATACAGCCTGTATCCCTAGTCTACACACGGGTAAAAGAGGGGAGAAAAACAGAAATATTTGCAGAGACTATTCCAAGGTGGAAATAGGACAACTGAGTCTATCGAAGCGGGCGTATATTTCAGATATCGCACAAGCCACCTTTAGTAATGCCAAATGCAAGTCTTCTTTGTCGTCTCCCTTCTGGCCAACTGGTAGCAGAAAAATATCTGGACTGAACGAACTGGAATCTTTTTTGTTTTCATCACGCGCCAAAGTCCGTGCGGGTTGGCTTCCCTCAGCTACTCTGCAAGTGAGAAGTGCCTCGTCCGCTGCTGCTCAACCGAAGACCGACGACCGTGACGAGAAACACACAGAGGCAGACAGACAGACAGAGGTAAAATTATATGAATACATTATTTGCTAGTGTTACCCAGACATAGAACCCCCGAAAAAGCGATTGATGAGACCCATCAAGCTTGCTAGCTAGCTGCCTAGCCACGCAGTGACGCAGTGATTCGGCGATACTACTTCTAGTTGTTTTTGTGCAGATTCAACTGGTGTGCTGATCACATAATGTTGTGCCCGAGTTAGAATTTGCCCCCATGCATACATTACACAAGACCAAGTAAATACATGCATGTATGCCGTGCTATTGATCTTGCACGCCTGCTTGGTCTGGCAGTGGTAAACATCTTCATTAAGATACTCAGGAATTCTCATACCCATAAAATAGTTTATACATGCCCCTTGTTGGCAGTCTCACTAGACAGATTTGTGCAAGTTTCGACAATTGTGATTCCAAATGACGCAGCGCTACCTGGAGTACACGTGTTGTGTTCTGCATTCCTTGTACTGATGGATGGCCTTGTAACCTACAACTGGTCTGTTCAGATGCCCATAATGCCTATTCAGTTCATTGCTGATAACCAGGACATGGCAAACATAAATGTTGCCGTTTGATGCCTCCGGCTAATTTGCATCTTCAGGACAACACATGAAATACGCTGACATTTTTTCATAACTGGTATGAAAAAAGCATTCCTTTGCTATTCTGTTTATTTAAAAATATTTCAAATTTAAATTCTTATATGCAAAAAGTACACATAGCATAATGTCTTGGAGAGACTAAGTAATGCCGACTCATGTTTATGAATTATAAATGAACTGAAGCCAGGTGATCTGATACCCTTAGAGGAGATGGCTGTGCAGGGCAGTGTTTACATTGCCCATAGTCGTTATGGAGCTTGCACTCAGGATAGGGTCACATTTACACAGAGAAAGTAGCCTAACCGAACTAGTGAAGCTTAACAGAACATACGCTTCTCTTTTGTTAAGAGGCTCAGCAAACACAATTAAACAACACAAAGAAACTCCCTTTGGGTCTTACTCAAATAGTGGGCCATAGCAAGACTGGCAATGAGGCATAATTACATGATAGCAGAATGGGCTTTTATTGTTATAATGGGCAGTATCAAGAGGAGATTCATGTTAACCAGGAGACATTGGTTTAGCAAAAATGGCAAATCTGACAGGATGAGGCTATATTCACTATGAAATGCCTGCTGTTATGCAGATTGCTCTGCAGTCCTAATTAGGTTTGAGCAGTGTCCAATTTTTCATACCCCAATATTTTCCTGACATAAAACCCTGGTATGTCTGTATGTATTGTTTTTTTAAATGTACATATATGTTATGTTAGTAGATCAGGCCAATTTTCATCACTATAAATCAGACCAGTAGTGTCTATGAAGTAGCCCTAAAGTACTTTGGCTAGTACACGAGTGTTGTTTCCTTATTATAACTTTTTTTCAATAATGCAAGAAAATTCTTCTTGTATTAATCAGAGCATATTGCCACCATTCCAGTGTGTACAGACTAATTCAGTATGTCTCACTGTGATCTGTCGGAGGCCACAATATTAAAAATCATACCTTTGGTAGTTAAAAATACCCTGGTATATGGTATTTTCAAAATACTGCCCAAGCCTAGTGCTAATGCTGTTGTTTGTCACTTGTTTCTTATTCCGGTGAGGCCTACCCCTTTTCTTGTGAGGCTACATTATGTTGTTTTGCTCTTTATCTTCATATCCTGTGGCCCCACCCGGCTGCTTTGCTAACAGTATTCCTCTGAGTGTACAGACCGCAGACACAAGAGACGTCACTCTTGTCCTTTTCACCCTCATCCTCCCTTTCTTTCCACCCTCCATCACCCCCCTCCAGCCATCCTTTCAGTTCCAGCCCACAGATGTTGAAGCATGGTGGTGGTGTTGTCTTGTGCTGTCTCTTGTCTGCTTATTACTGACAGCTTGGGTCTCCCTGGGATTTTAGTGTGAAACTAATATTTCGCAACATTTAAACAATGGGCCTATCTGGAACACCTGTTAGTTTGTGTCATTTGGTGAACTTGTGGCTGAAGGCAATAGTGCTGAAATAAAAATTTCCTTTGAAATGTAGTAACAACAGCTGTAGTGGCAAGAGTGAGACACTGCAGCATAAGTTGTTGAAGCTGGACCAAGAAGGGCAAGGACTTGGCTTGACCAGGTGTTGTAGTGTTGTGTTTCTCTGTGACACACTTGACTGCTTCACAACAGCTTCAGTGTTCCGTGCAGACACCCTGGCACGTTCCACCCACCTCTGAGCACACGCAGAAAACAAAAACGCACACACACACACATGCGTGCACAGCACTCATCTGACCTCTCCCACCCCAGGGCTGTTCCCCGTCAGGGACACTGCTGAGGCCAAGCCTATTGCTCTGCCCTTTTTGCCACCCACACGGGTCTTTGTCTATTGTTCATCAGAGGGGTAACTACGTCACCCAAATGATCTCTCTCTCTCTCTCGCTTTCTCCCCCTCCCCCCTCTTTTTCCATCTTCTGCTCGTCTGTCATGTCGGAAACCTAAAGGAAGAGAGTGAGTTTTTCTTCTTTTGATGTCTGCAGATGAGGCGTCCATTAAGAAGAGTAGAAGGGGGAATCCAATGGCAGCAAGCTCTCCCTTTCCAATCCAACAAGCCCCCCCCACCCCAACCCCCCATTTTAGCAGGAGTATTCCTCATGCCGGCATGCCTGATGCCCCCATTTGGAAAAAGAGGGCGGACATCTTAACACAGCTCTATAATTAGAGCATGCTGTTCCCTTCCTTGTTTTTTCCTGCACTCTTACTACCGCATCACAGCATTCCGTGGATGCTGATTGGCTTTTGGAAAAGGACGCTGTTCCTATCTCTGCCAGGCTAAAAGCAACTGCTTGATAAGAGCAGTTTTTTATTGTGGTAATTAAGAGTCGGCGCTGCAAGTTTGCATCAGTCAGACGGTAACTTCAGACACCGTATTTGCCGTTTGTTTATGTTCTTTCTGCCAGTTTGGCAATACTGGTGCCCATGTGACGAGGGCAGTAGTGTTGCGTGTTTGTTTCAGTTTTTCGTCAGTTAGGTTGGGTAAGAGGGAGAGGGAGGAGAGATTCTGTTGTGCTCCGACAAGACAAATGGCAATGGATGATAAGTATGCTGACTAACAGTTAGGGCAGATGCGTCAAACCCTGTGGGTAGTTTGTTTTTCCTCCTGCATTGCTTCTAACAAATGCCCTGACAAGAATCAATTAGATGCTGTGACACCGAATTGAGTTTCACAGACTAAAAAGTTACATTTATGCTTATGCTTTAAGCTTATGACTATTAAAAATGAATTGGGACATTACTAAAGGAAAATGGTACACGTTGTTCTCTCTTGAATACATGTCTACCTCTCATAAACTATTTTTATACACAAATCAATTTGCAGTGTAGTCGTTTTTCATTTCAAGTAAAGTGTTTGTTGTGTTATTCGGTTCTGATACAGATGAAAGTTATCGCAGTCTTAACACTGGTGCAGGCCCACAAATAGAGTCTGTAATCCATATAGACACATTGGACATGCAATTTTAACACCATTAGAAGGGCTTACCCTTGTCGTTGACTCAGCAGGGCGTACACACATACACACACACATACACACAGGCAAAATCACTCACAGCATTCTTGGGAATCTCATGTGTGTGGGATGTAGGCTTCAGGAGGTCTCTGGGAGTGTGCCATGAGGTCAGCTTGCTGTCACTGAAAGGCACAATCATAAGACACACACACACACACACACACACACACACACACACACACACACACACACACACACACACACACACACACACACACACACACACACACACATACAGTGCAGTCTTTCACCCATAGGACGGGATTACATGAATAACACATCACATCTTTTCATCACATGCCCCTTTCTCATACAAACACGCACAACTCAACCACTCACATACGTACACACGTACACACACACACATATACACACCTATTCATACACACAGAGAGATGAAAAAGAAACCACAGTGACCTTGACCTGGGTAACTTCCTGCTCTCTTCTCCGAATGAACATGTAGCTGTTGCTATCTGGTCACATTAAGGATGTTTTGCTGTGCTGGTCATTTTCTTTCTTTGGTCTTTGGAAACTAAATTGCAACCTCTGTCTCCCCCAATCTTGTGATTCAGTCAAGTCAGATGAGTGTACACCAACAGTTTTTCCCCTGGTGCACGCACAAGAAATTCTCCACTCGTTCACTAAAAATCACTGCAATCAGCAAAAAAAAAGGGAGGGAAAAAAACAGAAGCAAATGAAACGACATAGACAAAATAAGTTTTCCCTCGCGTAAGTTTGTGTTGAGCAAGCAAGCAAGCAGGGAAGCAGACTGAGCATTAAGCAGACCACTGCCTTGCTCTGGAAGGTAAAAAAAAAGTTCCTTTCAGTCTGCAAGCAACCACGTTATTGTTTACTAAGCAGTGACTGTGAAGTGTTGGCCTGGCCGTGATGACTTCAGCATCTTCTTGTGCTGTGGTGTTTGATTCGTACAGATCCTGGAGTCTTCCGCACCACCGCCCAGCAAAGGCCCCCAGGGGCCACAGTGGTCCCAGGGGCCTGAGCCCCAGCCCGAGGATGGCAAGCCCAGCAAGACCCAGCAGCTCAAGAAAGTCTTTAAGGAGTACGGCGCCGTCGGGGTCTCTTTCCACGTCGGCATCTCCCTCATCTCCTTGGGCATATTTTACCTCGCGGTGTCTAGGTAATGTGAGGATGTGACCTCTCTCACACACATCATTATAGCCTACTAACTTTTAAGAGTATGCACGCTGTCTCTGTTAGGTAAATCTAAAACCATCTTCTCTGACTTCTACTGCAAGTCTTAGTTGGCTCTTTTATTCTAATTCGTTACATATCAGTGAATCCCCCTCCTATTTTATACGGTAAATGGCAAGATGGCATTATCAACGTAAATCTATAATAAATAATAATAATAAATCTATAGGCCACTTGTAGTCTCACTTGCCATTTTTTTTATTTCTTCATATGAGTGTCCCTCTCTGTACAGTAAATCTGTAAAAGGGCAGTTGTTGACATAAAACTATGACCTTCTTCTCAGACATATACTGCAGGTCTGGCCTACCTCTGTTTTCAATTCTTCATATATCAGTCCCCCTCCTGTGTGCTCATAAAGTAGCCTAAATTGTAAGCGGTGAGTTAGCGGCATTCCACACTTAGCAGAACTAAGCTGCTCTCGTTGTGGCAAGAGTGTAGGCTAATTATTGTAGGCTCAGCATGGTTTGGAATAGTGTCATGTGTCTCCATTAAGTGCTGAGACAATACTGTGGATTAGCAGCGCTAATTCCAAAGGGAATGCCACTCCTAAATGCCACAGTGCGGTGGCTTCTCAGAGATGAAGCGCCACATGGCACGTTACTAATGTTCTTTAAAATGAATACATTTTGCCCTTTTTACATTCATTACAATGTCTGTAGATTGACTGGCTTTTCTTTGTTTTAAATTCTGCCTTTAAGGTTAAGTCGAGGTGAGGTTCATGCAAATTCCTTGAAATTCATAGGACTCAAATCATTATAAAAAAGTTGAACAAATTGAAAAGGCACCCCCTGGTGTTTAAATAATGAAGTGCATCGGTTATTTGGAGCTAGTATGTCACAAATAAGATTGTGCATGCTATGACCTGGTGGCAAAACAGTAGAATCAGAATCTATTAAAATGACAACTGCTGGTCAGATTAAGTGAGGCAGTGGTCTTACAGTGGAATAATCTTACTTTGGAACTAACCTATTGGGTGATTTTGGTTTGTGAACAACTGTACATTTTCATAGCACAATTATAGCCTACCTACCATTTAGCCTGTATGTTAGTAGAAATGGCTAGCCCGAATTATTCATACAGTAGACCTGAGCACCAACCTGAACCTGAATCACATAACCATTTTTTGGATTTTCAGCCGAATAAACAGTGTTGTAGATAAGCTTGACAGTTGACAGCTTGACAGTTTTCCTCTTGAGGGGTGGGGATGGCATAACGGCTGTTGCACTGAAAGCTTTGGAAACCATTGCCCTTCTCTAACAGTGTCACGGCCCTGATGACCCTGTTGTGGTGTTTGTGTCCACAGGTTGACAGGTTCCCTTGTTGTCAAGGGGGGTTGGGGCTGCTACAATGAAAGCTTTTAAAATGACTGCCCTTTTATACAAATACGAAAACTTTGTTGTCCACAAGTGGAAATTTGTCTTCGGTTTTATAATAGTACAAACACACAATAGATGTCAATTTACTAGCATTGCATGACACAAGCCTCACATAAACATTTTATATAAAACAAGGAAAACCTGTGATATATTAAAATAATAATTAATAAATATAATTAGTACACAAACTATAAAAGAACTGGGGCAATTTCTGTAAGAGCCCCTGTGCTGTTTATTGCCCTAACTGCATTGGGGACACGGGGATTTTTTACCCTTCAATGCCTCCCTGAGGGTGGAATATATGCTGTTCATAGATTATGCTCAGATGTTTTAACACAGTGACACAGCCCTGATGATCCTGATGTTGTGTGTGTGTGTCCACAGTGGCTTAGACATGGCTGCGTTGCTGTACAAGATCGGCTTCAGCGAGTCGGTGGTGCAGTCCAAGCTGGCGGCGGGCACGAGCACGTTCGTACTGGCCTACGCCGTACACAAGCTCTTCGCCCCCGTACGCATCAGCATCACGCTGGTCTCCGTACCCCTCATCGTCAGATACTTCCGCAAGAGTGGCCTCTTCAAGCCCCCTGCCTCCCCCTCCTGAAAAGATACACACACACACACACACACACACACACACACACACACAGAGGAAGTCATACAGCTAGCCACTACATGAAGGATGTAGATCTGGACTTTGTTTAGGTTTGAGCTTGGGTTCACCACCTGGCCAAGTCTATGATAAGTCTTAGTCTTATAGCACTTAGTGAAAGTGATGATTTTGTTTTTTTCTTTTTTTTGCTGTGATACCCTCATTGGTGCATACATTAGATGTAGTAGTTTTCACATACTCATGACTTGGGTGTTATGCAGTGCACACTCATTTGGCATATCCATGTGCAACAGACTGAATGATAACTACGTCAGTTGTAGTGAGTACAGCTCAGCATGAGCTGGCATCAGGTCACAAGAGCATTCCACAGACTAAAGGACAGTGTTGATGCCATTGGTTACAATCTGTTTTATTATATTTTCCTTTTTCAAGTGCCAATAGAAGTGTGACCAAGAACTAATATCAGGGATTTTAACACATGGAGAGCCCCCACCATGTGTGATAAAGCAGGTTCAGCATTGGTTAAGATTATACAGTGTGGATAAGCACACAAAAGCCCTTAATTATATGCTGTGAATAAAACACATTTTGCTAATGTATTATTATTATTATTATTATTATTATTATTATTATTATTATTATTATTATTGCACCCAATTATGTGACCATTTAGTGAATCACAATGTTGTAAAAAATCAGTTTTTAAGCTTTTGTTGGGTCAAGTAATTGTTCTAATTTTGTGAAGAAAATTATTAAAAAGAAGATGAATCTGTGAATCTGTTTCTAGCCATCTTTTTTGTCAGGTCTTCCTAATGAAGGATGTTGGTGCATCCAGTTTGTGAATTATAGTAAAATATTTGGTCAATAAAAGTTTAATCGTCTCGCAGACATGTGTAGCTTCTGTTACCTCTTGTCATTGTGTTGGATGTCTGTCTTTCATAAGTATAACAAAGATTTAAAATATTAACTATAAAAGTATATAGTAACTCTATAAAGGCCTAAGCCATTTAAATTAAGAAAAAGTACATTTTTGTGATGTTTGGTTTGAGGGACAGGTCTCAGGCTATCATAACCTCAAAGTGACGCTCTATTTACTTCTTGAGGAGACTTGTTTGACCATCAGAAATGTTTTGAAATGCGCTGGAGTTAAAATTAATACTTTAAGAAAACGGATGTATGTAAAAGTGCATTTGGCAGTTTGTTCTCTAGACACAGCATGTTTTTCTTGTGCTGTTTGTTTTGTCTGAATGGAGAGTCGAGCTTCAGAATGGCATAATATTATACATCACATGGTGTGTTACATTGGCCACATAAAAAACATGTTGACAATTTAGATTAACCTATTGGAATTTTGTAATAAAATTAGTTTGCTGTGGACACACAAATAATACTGTGTGAATCATCCAGGTTGCCTTAATGTTTACAAGTTACACAAGTGTATTTGCATTGAATATTTCTTGAATAATGATCATTGTAAGAATGTCACAGTTATTAGCTATGTTATTAGTTATTAGTCAGAATACGTGAACATTTTAGTCATCTTTACTGTCAATGCATACACTTGAAGGGAAACAGCTCCGAGCAAAAGCCCCTTTTGCCACATGGTGGCACTGTTGTCCAAATAATGTCTATCTGTGCCACTCAAAACAGTCCAAAAAAGTGCATTAATACCATCATGCGAGGTAAACTGCTTCAGAAATTATTTTTTATCAAAATGCACAGCCAATGACAATAGGAAAGTCATCTGAAGAAAAGCATTAAAATGGAAGGCGAATGTGTGTACAAGCTATGTTGACCACAATCACATTAATGGGAACCTATTTGACAGATAGATTTAGATAGATAAATGTGATTGTAAATAGAAAAATAAGACTATTTAAAAAAAAAAAATGGAGAGTGATCTAAAACTTAAAAAATGAATAATTTAAGTTTGAGTATTACAATGACCTTTGAAAGTTCAGATATTTCTTTTTTCATTCATTCTTTTTTGAAAGAGAAAATATTTAAATCCAACCTTGTTTGGATCAATACCAGTAAAATGAAACTGGCATCAATTACAAATCTGCACTGGTACTAGTGCCAACGGAGCTGTGAATCTGCATCTGTGCATATGGAAACACCCCCATGTTCTCTAATGCTTGTTGCCACCCAGCTTAAGATCTCCAACCTCGGTGTCATTGGGTCTTGGCCACATGGCACGAGAACAACAACGAAACCCCTCTCTTCCTCCTCCTCTTCCACCATGTTCTTTGCTAGAAACCATCAGCGGCACCATGGCAGCCACACTCTCGCTCTCGCTCTCACACTCAGCTCAGCTCAACCTCCCAGCAGAACACGCTCGTGTCGGAGAGCAGGATGAATAATTCCGACCGAGAACGAGAGGGGAAGAGAGAGAGAGTGTAAGAGCAAAAGAGGGAGAGAGCAAGAGAGAGGGAGGGAACGAGCAAGCGAGAGAGCAAGAACTGGGGCCAGCTTCTGAAGCAGAGTGGAGATGCCAGGTGTGAGTGGCGCACGGTAGCGGCGCTGGCAGTGGTGGTGGTGGTGGAGGTGGGCATGGAGCGGCATGGACAAGCTGGCACCCAGCGGAGGCTCATTAGCTGGGAAGAGGAGGCCCCAGTGCAGCCATCACCTCTCAATCCCCTGGATGTCCCCCATGGCTACAAACAAATTGGTGACAGGATCCGGCCAGAGCGCCTGCCAGGGCTAGCCCTGACCATGGCTGCATGTTCCTCTGTTGAGTACGCGCCTGTGTGCATGTGTGTATGTGTGTGTGCATGTGTATGTGTGTTTCCTGTGCATGTGTGTGTGTGTGCCTGTGTTCTGTGTATGTGTATGTATGTGTGTGTGTGTGTGTGTGTGTGTGTGTGTGTGTGTGTGTCTCTGTGTCTGTGTGTGTGTATGTTGCACACTTCTGTGGCCATGTACTGTACAAGTGTTTGCTGAAATGCCCACAAAATGTATTGAGATTCACCACAGTTGCAGCAAAATGCCTCACGCTCAAGTTGGAGATCGGGTTGCAGATCAAGGTCGGTCAGCAAAAGGCCGTAATAGATAAAGGTTGGCTGCGAAGTGTTGCGTTGGGCCGGCCCATCAGTCTGTGTGGTAAGGGCTGGGCACGTGATCCTCCCCAGAGACTGTCCCTCGCCGTGCCAGAGGTGGTGAGTGTTGGGGGCAGTATTCAGGCGATCTGTCTAAGTCGGCCTCCACGGCCATCTAAATTGGTGTGTGTATCCTCCAGTTTCCTGTCCATGGCATCTTGGCGTAGAGATACTTTCAGGGTACGCTCCGAGTTATAATGATTCATAATATCATTATGTATACAATAGGCAACATCCTCTGGATCCTCTCATACTTTAAGGTGAGCAGTTTTATGAGTTGTTAAATGCAAAGGTAATGTAGTTGGGGTGAATAGTGTGTGCTCTTCTCCGATTTGTGTCAACACAAACCAGAAGGCTTTTTATGCTGTCTATTGGACAGTCCCCCTCCTGTCTGTCTATCTGAGTGTCTGTCTGTCTGTCTGCCAGTCTGTTCCTGTCCCTTACATCACTCGTTCTTACTTACTCTTTTCTCTAGCTCGCTCACCACCGTCTCCTTCTCTCACACACTCCATCTCTCTCTCTCTCCATCTCTCTCTCTCTCTCTCTCTCTCTCTCTCTCTCACTCCTTTCTCTCTCTCTCACTCTCTCTCATTCTCTTCTCTATCTCTCTCTCTGTCTCTCTCATTGTCTCTCTTTCTCTCTCTCACTCTCTCTGTCTGTCTCTCTCTCTCTCATTTGAGTTAAGTTTAGCAGAGGTACCTGATGGTGGAGTCAGCCTTGCACTGCTGTCAGCTGTCTCCCTTCATCACAGACAGAGCTGGCAGAGAGGCTACAGGGCTCTATGTGTATGTATGCTGTGTGTGTGTGTGTGTGTGTGTGTGTATGTATGCTTGTGTGTGTGTGTGTGTGTGTGTGTGTGTGTGTGTATACTTGTGTGTTTGTGTGTGTGTATGGTTGTGTGTGTGTGTGTGTGTGTGTGTATGGTTGTGTGTGTGTGTGTATGGTTGTGTGTGTTGGGGGGTGTAGCTTTGCTGAAGGAGACAGCTAGCACTACCAAGAGCCACATCTTATTATTTTAAATGGGAGTGTGCCAGTCTCACACAAGGATTTATTTATTTTTCATTCTGCCTCACCCTCTGCTTTCTCCTACTCTTTCTCTCTCCCCCCCTCTCTCTCGCTCTTTCTCTGTCTCTTACTCTTCCTCTCTATTTCCCTCTGTCTTCCTGTCTCTTACACTTTCTCTCTCTTTTTCTTCCGTTCTCTCTCTCTTTCTCAGTCTCTCCTGCTGGATTTACTCTAAATGTTGAATGTGGCAATTATACAGAATTTGTGCTGGAGAGGAAGGAAGGAGGAGGAGGAGGAGGAGGAGGAGGAGGAGGAGGAGGAGGGAGAAGAGAAGGGAGAGGAGGAGAGGCTGAGTGTGCAAGGAGAGGATGGAGACAAGGGAAGGAGTGATCTGTCAGTGTTTTTGACACCTTAGAGTGTGAAGATTTCACACATCAAAAACTGGGTATCAAGAGAGAGATCACTGCTCAGCATTTGTTGTTTACACGGAACTGAAGACAACACAAGTAATTCGTGTAAGAGAGGGTGCCACTTTAAAAAAGGTGTCTAAACTGTACCCCCTTTCCCCACCCACACCCACACTCACACACACACTGCCTCTCTCTTTCCAGTCTTTCATTATTGTGAAAGTTTGCACACTGAAAGTTCTCTGTTGCAAGACACCCACGCCAGCCCTGCTCCAACAGTCCGTTAGGAGACAGTCTCGGGCAGCAAACAAAACTTTAATCCCACAGCAGTACGCTCTCCAGTTTCTGTACTTTGTCAAACTCGCCCATCTGTCCGACCACAGTGTCATGTCCTCCATTTTGAATCAAAGTGGTCTGAGCCTGATGTGCGTCGGGTGACAGCTGAGGTCCTTGGTACTGAGTGGGCAGTTAAACTGTCACTAGGTCTCTAACGCTGTCATGCTACCGTGAGGCCGACGGATGGTCACAAGGATGGATTACTCTGGTCCAGTGGATTTGGCTAGGGCCAGGGTTCTGTCTGGCAGGCCTTGGTGGCGAGATGAGTTTGGCAAGGGGTGACGGATGCGAGCTGGAGGCATCAGCTGTCTTGTTTGTGGTGATGAGCAGGAGTAGGAGAAGGAGGAGGAGTAGGAAAACGAATGCACCACTGCCAAATAGCTTGGGATTTTTTAATCAGTTTTCAGAGGTGGGGGCAAAAAAACACTTGAAGCAAATATAAAAAAATACGAAAATAACCAGCAGTTTTACGGCCCAAGTAGAAACCAACAAACAACAATTACAAACAACTAATAAAATCCTTCCAGTATAAAGCGGATATCCTTGTCACAATGGTTTGTCTCCAATACTGAGCACAAACACTTGCGGATTTGAACTTCAGCTAGGAGTACCAACATTGCCACCACAACCTTACCACTTTCTCAAACAGCCACACCACCGCACCGCCCAAAGAAAACAGACAGACAATTTCTTTCAATTAGTCAGTGTGGGGCAGCTCAATAAATTTTAGTTTGTACCTTCAGACATGGGGGCCCTGTTGCCCGTCCAGGGTGAAAATGAAGACTAATGGCAGCAGCGAGCACTGCTGAGCTGGTCTTCCACTTAACTGCCTCCGCAGCCCTTTCCCGCCGCTAACTACAGCCGGGGTGCTGACCGCGCAGCGCCACACAATGCTAATGCGTTTATTCGCGATGCCGATTCATTTTCTCGCTGTTAAGCATTATTCCTGCGCGGGGCTAAAGGGGGGCTATTCATCATTGCTCACCAACACCACGGGCACGAGCAAAATAAAAAACGATCACTCTCGTCTGCTCTGGAATCGGTGGTGTCGTTGGACACTGCCGACAATATGTTCACCGGTTCTCTTCGCCTGGGCCACCGCCGTTGACCCAAGCAGTGGTGCTGACTGAGGTCAGATGGACACATGACCATACAACATAGTGGAGAGTTTTAATATGCATTATGAAGAAAAGGGGGTTCTCACTTGTCTATATATAGGAGGCCTATAAAGTTCGACCTGAAAAGGTACGTTGGGTTTGACATTTAAAAACGCTCAAGGCCAGAAAATATGTGCAAAAGAATAGTTAAAAAAGGGTTAGACTACCAGGTTTTGTTTAGAAAGTCTTCCTCACCACTCAAGAAAAATTCAAGAGCCTGCAAAATTACCTTGAAGAAAGAAAAATTACAATTGTATGATATGAGGATATTTCCATCCCATGTGTGGGTGTTTCATGCTAATGCCAGTAATTTTAAGTGATATTACTGGGATTTAAAGCCCATTTGCAGACCACTGTTGCCTGACAGAGAAAGCCACTGTGTTACTTGGCCTTGCAGCACTACATAATTTACATTGTTTGAAGGTAGGGGGGGAGATGTCTTTACAGCGCAGAGTTCAATCACAGAGCATAATAAATGGTTAGTCTGCTTTGAATCACCATGACTGCTCATTAAACTGCACCAGTCTGGCTTAATTTCCTGCTCTGCCTCTGGGACTGTGGCGAGTGTGGATGAATGTGGATGAAGATGGAGAATAGGTGGGGCTGCAGCCGTATCAGAGGTCAGGGCCAGGGGAGCAGAACCGAAGCCCTGCATGTGCCCTCATGGACGAGCAACAGCTACAGAGTGAGCACAACAACTATTGCAACAGAGTAAATCATTGTTCATGTCATCTAAGTACAACTTGTGCTATTGCAAATATATCACACCTATCTATCTATCTATCTATCTATCTATCTATCTATCTATCTATCTATCTATCTATCTATCTATCTATCTATCTATCTATCTATCTATCTATCTATCTATCTATCTATCTATCTATCTATCTATCTATCTATCTATCTATCTATCTATCTATCTACCTACCTGTCTGTCTGTCTGTCTGTCTGTCTGTCTGTCTGTCTGTCTGTCTGTCTGCCTGCCTGCCTGCCTGCCTGCCTTTCTACCTGCCTCTGTTTCCCTAGAAATATGTATGTGTGTGTCTTGTATTTTACTTTCATTCACATACGGTTTACATCCACGAAACATGAATGAAGGCCAAACACATGATTTTGGTGTGTGTAAACATGCCATAGGCATGCATAAATCATGGCCTTTCCTTCAAAACTGTCTGGTTCTCTGCAGACACGTGTGTGAAGCCGGCAAAGATATGTTTTTAATTTCCAATCAGATAGGGTGGGAGCCCCCTAGGCTATTCCATTATAGCAGCCACAAAAGGCAGAGAGAGCAGCACCACAGACACTCTGACAAACACACCATCACTCACACTGGGGAGAGAGGGAAAAATGTCTTCATTCACACTCGCATAACACCATCCCTTAATAACCAAGAGAGATGAAAAAGAGAGGGAAAGATAGAAAGATGGGGGGAGGGTGGAGGGATGGAGAGAGACAGTGCATGCAGAACAAATAATCTTTAATAATGACTTTTCTAAATGTCTTCATCACACCTTGTGATAATTCTATTATGGATTTTGCAATAAAAGAGAAATTCATTATCACTGTGGATAGTAAAATGCAACAATGATATCCTTTAATATTCAGATATTATTCATGCTTTAATTTTATGGATGTCTTTTTGTGTTAGGGTCTTAGCTGGCCTAACCTAATGCCACGTCTCTGCTTTTCTGCCTTAACCCACAAGACATAATAAAACATTATAGCTTACACAAGACAGAGAGCACAAAGTTGGGAAAATATTTTGGGGGTATTTGTTTTACAAACTATTATTAATCAAAAGTCTGACCATTATCCTCCATGTTGTTATCCTATTAGCACATCCTCTAATCTGCCATCTCGTAAGAAGTACACACCCATACCAAGTAATTGTTCCAGTCATTCACTAAAACAATTAATTAGTAAAATCTCCTATTTTACCTGTGCCACACGTGCTCTTAAAACAGGTGATTTTTGCTAACTAACTGATTTAGTAAATAGCTGAAACAAATATGGGGTATGGGGTATGGGATTGTGGCTTCCATATGGATCACCCTGAGATGTAATAAAAAAATACTCACTGGAAAAGTTTGCTGTTGAAAACCTACAAGAGGAGTGTCTGGCCAGTGTGAAAAGTCGTGATCTTCTATTAGGAATGCAACAATAACAAACTGGCATAAACAAACACCACACAGGATGGGAAAAAACATAAACAGAGAGAGAGTGCAGACAGACGGACAGCTCTAAAGGTCATCTCTTGCCAAACAAACACAATTTTGTCTGTAATGACAAAGCCAAGAAACTTTGGACCTACCCATCACAAACACACACACACACACACACACACACACACACACACACACACACACACACACACACACACACACACACACACACACACACACTTACTCTCACTCTCACTCTCTCTCTCTCTCTCTCTCTCTCTCTCTCTCTCTCTCTCTCTCTCTCTCTCTCTCACCCACAAGCAGACACACACAGACACCCCCACACAAATCTTCTATCTGTCTAGGTAGAAATATATACAGAGCAAACATGTCTGCTTTTCCCTCTGCTCTCTTGCTTCCAAAATTCATGAAACTGTCAGTACTGATTTGAAATGAGCACCTGGAGAGGAGGTATGAAGCTTCCTACACAGTGGCTGATGTGTGTGGCTGATACTTCTGCCATACTGCGAAAGGGTCCGACTCAATTAGAGATGGAGAGAGCCAGAGAAAGTAAGAGCGTGTGAGAGAAAGAAAGAGAGAGAGAGAGAGCGCTGAATACCCTGCTAGTGCATTCCCATCAGTGCAGGTGAAAATCTGCAGCCTAACAGCTGTCATCCAACCCGTGTGAAGGCCTCATTAATGACTACATGAGTTTACAGAGACTTCAGGCCTCATGACATCAGAGTTGATGATGTGGCCTGTGTCTCAAGCAAAGACAGAAGGCGAGAAAAGTGAGAGGCAATGAGATAGGTAAGTGTAAGTAGGTGAGTGAATAAATAAATAAACAAATAAGGACAACTTGTTTCCGGAGATGTCCTTAGCTTGTTTTACTGGGTATGAAACATCTCCTCCCAGTGAATGCTTGAGACCATTACAGAACAGAAATTGCACTGTGGTACAAGGAGGTGTTTTCCTAATGCCAAAGTGTTGCACTCCAATGGCAGTGTTGTATGTCCCCTATGTCTGGTTTTAAAACTTGCCAGAAATGTTCATATTAATTGGCTGCTAAATTATTCCTAACATTCAACACACAGCTCACAGATTACAGTTTCCACAGACCAGACCCAGACACACACAATATGTCGGTGTTTCTCCACTCTTGTTAAGATGAATAACACAGTCTTCTGGCGGCGGCTATCATTTCTTGTATCAGCAGCTGCTGTACAAAAAGGCTTCCAGGGAGAACCTTCCAGACAATAGGGCAGCTCTGTGAGAAAACAATGGGAAGCAGACACAATGGAAAAGGGCCCATACATTATTAGCAGTGATGCATGCTGAGGGCACGGGTAAGGGGTCACCATGTTGTTTTAAGTTCTGGTTATCATTGAATCAGGCAGCTGTACTCACACACGTAAGGTAAACCCCGGGCCCCCGGGACGCATATCTTCTACTGCCGAGCTAATACCTGCCTGTTCGAAAATTTATGGAGGCGCCGAGTGTTGGGGCTGGGTAATGCGTCTCCAAGCACAGCGCGTGTCATGACCCCATCTGTTACCACGGGGATACGGCGATGCTGAGAAAAAGCTACAGCCACAGTCCCATTCTTACAGAGAAATCTCATTAAAGCCACTCAGGCTGACAACTCAAGGACAATGCGAAAACACGCTAAATTTGGATAATAATCATATCATGGCTCTTGACTCTGCGCACAAATGATGGGCCAGGGCCTTCTGGGAGAACAATTGTTGAGGATGAAAGGGGAAGGCATTTTTGTTCTTTTTCAGTTTCAAGCTCCTCACTTACCAATTCTCTGAGTTGAACACATTTCTATGCCACACAGTAAATCTCAAGCTCCCTGTATTTAAAAAAGAAAACATTTTTTTTGAATAACCCACTACCATCATGGCAGTGTAGTGCACCACAATGTCCACCATAGAACTCATTACTGACAGGAGGCAATCAGAGAGATTGCATCCAATAAGGTGGACCAAAAACAAGCCAGGCGCCCGAACAAGTGGACCTAAGGGATCGGAGCCCAAGGTCATATTAACCGTGACCACAGCCGTCGCAGAGCCACAGATCGGTATAGATTGTTTTCGTTCAGCACTGCATTTCGGTGTGACTAGCAGGAGGTTAATGTGTGCAATCACAGCCCCGCTTGACAATCAATGCCTGTGATTATGCTTGGGACTATAGGTCAATGCCCTAGGGACGGCCGCACATTTTGCAGAAACATCCCAGACACAGCAGTAGCCAGAGGGATGAATCTGGAGGAGAAAGTGGGAAGTTTATCATGCAGTGATGCATGATCTTTCAAATACAGTATGTTCACACCAACATAACCTCCATATTCAGAGAGTTTCAGTGCATTTATAAAGTGTTTAGGCCCCTTTACCTTTTCAATATTTAATACACTGCAAACTTATGGTACTGAAATCTACACTCATTTCTCTATAATGTCAAAGCATTGTTTTACCTATTTATTAAAACTGAGAAAAATAACAAAAATGGCATAGGCTACATTTTCAGATCCTTCAGATTTCTTTTTGATTATGAGGCAACAAGCTTTATGCACCAGATTTTAGAGATTCTGCTGTTATTCTCTGCAAATCCTCTCAAACTCTGTCATTGACTGTCACTAACATCTGACTTTTAGTGTTCAGCTATTTTTGGATCTTTCCAGATATGTTTGATCAGGTTCAGGTTCAGGCATCAAGGTGTCTAGGACATTCACGAAGTTGTCCCTAAACCTAGTCCTGGACCAGCATAAAGTAGGGCCATTGCGCTGTTGGAAGGGGGACCTTCCCCCGATTTTGAGGTAACCTTCACCCCACTTTAAGGTCATCAGACATAATGTTCAGAATTTACGCCAAACAGTTCAAATTTGATTTTAAAAGTCTCATTCCACGAGAACCCGTTTAGTACTTGCTCTTTTTGAAATACGACCGGTCACTCCGAGTTTCAAGTGGCAAATTAGAAGCAAGAGGCCCCCTGTTAGAATGTCACGCTACTGTACTTCAAAGGCTGTGGGTTCGCAGGGAGTAAGTTAGTTATTCTGACGACCTATAACCCTGGTCATCCTTTCAGGTGTGTATATTAAAAAAAATCCATTAATACGCTTACACAAAACGCCCAAATGATACACTCGAGTAAGGGACTGTTGTGTTGTTCGTAATGATTATGACTACGTAACACTCAGGATACGAAGACCTAGCGATTGTTTTTGACTCCCAACGTAGCTCTAACTGGTTAGCATCACCATACAAACCTACGTTTAAAAAATCTTTATGATGAGTGGTAGCGATCAGGTGTATATGCTTGATCCACTGGTCCAGAGGTATGAAACTCATGCAATGTGTGATTTATAATGTTTGTGTAATTTGTTATTCGGAATGTTTAATTCCTCACTCGTCCTCCCACAATATTGTACAATGCCAACTATGTGAGACAGCTGACTGCAGCTCAGAGGTGACGCTTATGGATGCCAAGGTAACGAGCAGCTGATCGGTTGTGTGTGTGTGAATCAGTCTATGGTGTGAATAAGGATGGTGAATGAGACGAGTATATTTAAATGCAGTAGTTATATTAGATATGATGTTGTATTATATTGTACATTATTTGTTGTGTTGTTTTATATTATAATAGGTAATATTAAGAGTAGATATTTAAATGCAGAAGTTATAGCCTATTACATATCATATTATATTGCATTACATTATATCATACTAGATTGTTTTATATTATAATATGTAATATTGTATTTATTGCACTGTGGTTGATTGTTATTGGTCTGTTGATGTTGGCCATGTCCATGGTCCATTAGTTATTCTGTTAGTTAGTTATAGTCTCCAGTAAAACACTGTGCTGACCCACAACCCTTGTCATTCTTTCATAATACTGTAAACTATTAAATGTGTTGACCAGTGGAGTGAATCCCACTTCATATGTGTAACACATACTGCACATGAAAATGTTCTTCTACCCCGATTGCCTCCATTTGTCAATGACAGAAAATAGGCAGAAAAACGAGTGAATAAGGAAAAGTCATACAAAGGTCTGTAACAGGAGCACTAAAGCATTCTTTTCTCTTTAACTGGCTCACAGGGCATTCATTAATACTAGAGACCACCGCAAAATTATTGGGGAAAAAAACGTTGCAATGAGACCTTTAAAAACAGAAAAAAAACAAAATTGTTGTCCTATTCTTTGACAGCTCTTTTGGTGCTTTCTTTGCAAACGTCAAGTGGGCTGTCCTGTGCCTTTTACTTAGGAGAAACTTTGTGTCAGATACTCCTACCATAAGGTCCACGTCATTGTAGAGCTGCACTAATGGTTGTTCTCCTGAAAGTGTTCCCCATCTCCATACAGCATCTCTGGTGCTCAGATGGAGTAACCACCACGTTATTTGGCACCTCTCTCACAGTCTCTCCCCCTGACTGTTCAGGTTGGCTAGGTGACCATTTCTACGAAGACTCCTGTCATGATTGTTTCAAACTTCTGTCATTAAAGGATTATGCAACAGACTATTTTTGCTTTCCCTCGGATCTTAGCTTTGACACAGTCCTGTTTTTGAGCACCGCAGGCAGTTTCTTTGACCACATGGCTTGTTTTGGTTCTGATATGCACTGTCAGCCATGGAGCTTTACATAGACAGGTGTGTGCCTTGCTACAGGTGATCAGCCTGTCTAGGTAAAGCCTCCTTGGCTCTGTGCAACAAGTGTGCTCGGTTGGCACCATGGCCAGATGTGATTGGGGTAGATTAGGTAAGCCTCCCTCCCATACCCACTGACCCCCTTCCAGACCCATGGATGCGGAACAACATGACCCAGTCAGTGGCCACACCATCACCCGCAAGGAAGAGTGCAGATCCGCCATAGCGAGTCTGCCGTCATACCATCCTCCATCCATCAGTCATTTTGCAGAGGCAGATACTCTTGATTATTGTTTGCTTTTTAATGTCCTTGTTGTGGAATTTATGTTCTTGCAGTGACATCATCATTTGGACATAATCATGTTAAGAACAATGTTTCAGCACGCAAAGAAGCATCCGGGGGTAAGTTATGTAATATGTTATATAGCCTAATCATTTGCTAAACTTTTACAGCTAAATATTTGGTCTTTAAGTGTCCGATCTGTATGAATCCTGCTTGATATCCTTCAATCTAGTTGAATGAGATCATCTAGTTTGTAAAAGTCTAAAAATAACAGAAAAAGTATTCTCAAAGTAAGAATAATTAGAGAAATTATCGAAACTGAAAAACTATAGTATTGTTAACAGACAGTTGATCGGAATAATCTGGATTAAGACCAAATTAAGAATACAATGTACTGGTTAAACATTTAAGGTGCTGCCAGGGTGGTGGTGGTGGTGGAAGAATTATAAATCATCATTACTTCGACTAAAGCACAGAAGTGTGAACTCGCAGACAATAGCTCACTGATAGTTGTTAAATATTCAGTTCATTTTACATTCAAATTAGATTAATTGACATGTATTATACCACTTACTATTTTCCATTATTTTTGACATGACATGAAACATTTCTGCCTACATTAAGGGCTGTGATGGAATAAAATATGAGGAAGGAATTGAAACAGCATGTCCTGTCCTGCATGCAGCATGTCCTCCTGTTTGACAGAAAACAATTGCCACATTAGGCCACATTAGGCTTCTGAAAAATCCATTCGCATATGACCTAGATTCCTGTGGAAAACTTGACTTGGCTGGGCACCAAAATCAGATGAGTGCAACAGTATTAAACTATAGTAAGACTGAAATAAGAGATTTTTGTTTCCCTTGAAGTGCAGTTTGATGTACCTATGCATAAACTAGACTGACGTTTTAGTTACAACAACCACTAAGCACTTGTCAAAAACTATTTTCCCAAATCTATTTTTTTTTCCACACATCTCTTCATCTTCAGAATTTGTCAGGTCACAGGGAGAACATATCTGTCCAGGGTCAGCAACCCCTAACTTTCAGTCATTTACTCTAAGCCAAGGAACACAGATGAGAGATATTCGCAGGCTGTTTTATGTGAAAAGTAACATACTGGGGCATAGTCTTAACACAGTTTACACTTATAAGCAGAGGTGTTGCATGTTTACTAGGCAAGGTTTGTAAATATAAGTGCCATTCCAGATGGTTGTGTTTTTCTCACGTTGCATAGTGCTTATTTTGCAGTCAGTGGCAACCAAAGGTGTAGAGAATGCCATGGAATGCAGAGTGGAGGTTGTATTTACTCTTCACATCTGATTTGTGAATACCTGGAGCAACAGATAACAGTTTTACTATGATTGATTGAAGGCTTTGGCAATGCATGATTATGCTTAGCTAAGGTCTATGATGTTTTGGTGCATGCTGCGACTGCTCTGCATGAGTGCTGCCCCCCTCTGGCAGGTGCACTAACGTACACGCTGTGTCACCCTAATTCAACGTTTCACTTTTTACTGAACCTGGAAAACCTCAGGGATTTGAAATCTCTTTTTTTGTCACAAGACACAAGTATTGCAACTTATTTTTTGAAAGTTTTTAAAGCGGACCATGAACATTTTTGAAGGTAAATAAATAAAATTTCAAAAAGAAACGGATGGGGCAGGCAGCATAAGTCTCTCTATCGCTCTGCCATGTCATTTCCATTTCTTTCTTTTTCTTTCACACAGCGTTTACAAAAACATCAAGCTTGCCATTTAATCTGTTTGTGTGTGTGTACCCATCTGCGTGGCTGTGTTTGAATTGGCGTGTCACATTTTCTCTCTAATGTGCATTTCTATTCTAATCCCTGTCAGGCCTCCCTTCCACCACAACCTTCCCCGGAAGTGAGCCTCTGATCCTGTCACATGGCATGACAGGCTGGGGGGGTGAGAGGTGGGGGGCAGGAGAAAGGGCGTGCGTGCGTGCGTGGGGAGTTGGGTTTGGGTGGTACGAGGACAGCTTGTGCACTCTCACTCACTCACGCACGCACAGTCTGAGATCGCTCTCTTCCATGGTGTCCTTGCCCGTTCAACCCTGCCTGACAGCAAACTGCCTTACCCAGCCTGTGTCTCATACATATTAAACAGCAGGGGAGACGGAAAAGCATAACAACCTTTGCCTGCGTGTGTTTGTTTATGCATATGCACAGAGAAACACACACACACCCGCACACACACATTAATATATATTATATACAGCCTTTGTGTTTGCCAACCTTGGATAACATGACAGACCCACCTGAGTATTCATCGCATTTCCAGCTAAGTGGAGACGGAGCTTGGTCTGGCAGAGATCCCATAGACAAAAAGGTCTCAGAGGCAGGATCAACGGGTATCTATCAAATGCCTTGGTATACTACCAGACAGAGCTACAGCCAACCAGTCCACTCATTCTGTAGCATTGTTTTTTTTATTGGTGCCCGATTTCTCGGGCCAAGGAGCAGGGGAGAATAGGCAGGTTGGCCAGACTGATTCTGGTTCTGATTCTGACTTGAACGCCAAATTCTATGCAGCGTCACACACAGTATGGGCGGGCCCAGGCTAAGGGCCGACTACACTGCTGAACATGCGCAGAGGCTTTGGATCATGAAGTCCAAAGTTGCACGGAGCGGTCTGATGTGTGTTGCTTCTCTGTCTCCAGCTCATCCCCCAGTTCTGCTTCCTCTTCGTGGGTGTGACGGGTGCCAGCCTGTACCTCATTCGCCTGGCCTCGGGTCCGCATGTCATGTAGGTTCCTGCTGAAAAAACACACACCCTCCCCTCCCTTCCCCATTTATATTAAAGCATGTCATAAATTAATGAAAAATCAAAGCAAGCAGAGCGTGAGGACTTATGTTTGCCAATGAACAGCATGAACATTTTCATATACAGACCTTTGGGGATGAAAAACTAGGTTCGTGTATGGTATACAGTATATTAAATGCTCAGAACCCTTTTTGCATTTGGAGTTATATGAGGGGTTAGATAGATCTGAACACTTTTCCTGAGAACCCAAACCCAATTTCATGTATTACTTGCTGCAAGCTAAAGAAGTCTTCCTCGCTGCCTTGGCTAACGACTCTTTCACCATCCCTCTCTCTTTCTTTTTATTTCTCTCTATCCCCACTTGCTCGTGCAACCTTTTTGAACAGCTGGAACAGGAAGAACAACCCAGAGCCCTGGAACAAGCTCAGCCCAACCTATCAGTACAAGGTGAGATGCATGTCAAACCTGTGCATCCTCCAGCTCCTGACTGACATGGATCTGACAGGTCTCTGCAGTCTTGATTCAGTTCCCTCTCCCTCTCTGTCGCACACACACACACACAAACACACCCATACACACACACACACCCTCCTGCCATTGTACTTGATTTGGGTGGGTTAACCTGTGGACATGTGAGTGTGGTGGGTGGGTGGGTGGGTTGAGTGAGTGTGTGTGTGTGTGTGTGTGTGTGTGTGTTTGGTCTCTCAATTTGCCTCTGTTGCTAAGTACTTGCAGGCATGTCCTGTTTGGAATAATTCATCACATGACAGATGAACATTTTGTTTTTGCTGTTGGCACTTTAGGAGAGATGAGGGGCTTCAAAGAGCAGTACACACCTTTCCGACAGCGGATAAAAATGTTAACAAACGCAGACAAACAGAATGAGGATAGAGTGGGTACAGTATTTGTGTGTTAGTCAAGACAAGAGCATATGTGTGTGTGTGTGGATGAGAGACAGAGAGATAGATAGAGATGGGGAGAGAGAGACAAGGAGAGAGAGAGAGACTTAAGTATGCACCTCATACTTGTATGACTGCTTTGGCAATGGAAATGTCTTATTGGTCATGCTAATAAAACAATGCTGAATTGAGAGAGAGTGTGTGCGAGAGAGAGAGAGAGAGAGAGAGAGAGAGAGAGAGAGAGAGAGAGAGAGAGAGAAAGAAAGAGAGAGAGAGAGAGACAGAGAGAGAGAGAGAGAGAGAGAGAAAGAAAGAGAGAGAGAGAGAGAGAGAGAGAGAGAGAGAGAGAGAGAGAGAGAGAGAGAGAGAGAGAGAGAGAGAGAGTGACAGCGACAGAGAGGTGCCACTGGGCAGAGCTGAACCAGGTCGGGCTACGGTCACACCGCACCACGCTTCACCATTGTGCTGTTCCAACCAGCACCACACCGCAGCACTCTGCTCTGTGCCCCTCTCTGTGCCCCACTCTGCTCTCTGCCCCACTCTGTGCTTCTCTGTGCCCCTCTCTGTGCCCCTCTCTGTGCTCCACTCTGCTCTGTGCCCCTCTCTCTGCCCCACTCTCTGCTCCACTCTCTGCTCCACTCTCTGTGCCCCACTCTGCTCTGTGCCCCTCTCTGCTCTGTGCCTCACTCTGCTCTGTGCCCCTCTCTCTGCCCCACTCTCTGTGCCCCACTCTGCTCTGTGCCCCACTGTGTGCCCCACTCTGTGCCCCTCTCTGTACTGCACTCTGTGCCCCTCTCTGCTCTGTGCCCCTCTCTGCTCTGTGCCCCTCTCTTCTCTGTGCCCCTCTCTGTGCCTCACTCTGCTCTGTGCCCCTCTCTCTGCCCCACTCTCTGTGCCCCACTCTGCTCTGTGCCCCACTGTGTGCCCCACTCTGTGCCCCTCTCTGTACTGCACTCTGTGCCCCTCTCTGCTCTGTGCCCCTCTCTTCTCTGTGCCCCTCTCTGCTCCGTGCCCCTCTCTGTGCCCCACTCTGCTCTCTGCCCCACTCTGTGCTTCTCTGTGCCCCTCTCTGTGCTCCACTCTGCTCTGTGCCCCTCTCTGTGCCCCTCTCTGTGCTCCACTCTGCTCTGTGCCCCTCTCTCTGCCCCACTCTGTGCCCCTCTCTCTGCGCCCCTCTCTGTGCTCCGCTCCTGGAGGGAGCTGGGCCGGCTGCCAGGCGGAGGCCCGTGCCTGCGTAATGAAAGTCACGGCCGACAAAAGGTCACAACACAGCATGTTTAATTCTCAACAGCAGGCAAAGGTCACACACAGGAATTCCACAGCAGCCTCAACAATAATAATAATGAAGATGTGGGAGCGGAGCGAGAAAAGAGGAAAGTAGTGGTGTGTGTGTGTGTGTGTGTGTGTGTGTGTGTGTGTGTGTGTGTGTGTGTGTGTGTGTGTGTGTGTGTGTGTGTGTGTGTGTGTGTGTGTGTGTGTGAACGGGGAGAGAGCTGACAGCCAAACCAATCAAGCAGAGAATATGCAAGAGGAAAATAATCAGTGCAGACGGAGGAACACATCTTCTGTCACGGCAGGGGGAACGCTGCTGCTGCCGTCTGTGACATATGCAAAGTGCACTGCTGATCACTTTCAGCAGACTGGCCAGCACTGCACCTTGCACCACTCAAAACATGTGTGTGTGTGTGTGTGTGTGTGTGTGAGAGAGAGAGAGAGAGAGAGAGAGAGAAAGAGCATAAGCGTGTCTGTGTACATGTCTGCGTTTGTGCGTGTGTGTGTTTGTGTGTCAGTGAATATTTCCATGTGCATGTGTGTGTATGTGTGTGTCTGCAAGCCATTGCTTTTGGCATCAGTGAGGCGGTGGGGTGTGTGCATTCACATTCATTTGTTTTCCTAGATGGACACACACACACACACACACACACACACACACACACACACACACACACACACACACACACACTCACACACTGATGAGCTTAATTTAGGCAAAGCATATTTAAATGTATTCTCTCCGTCCCCTCGCAGTTGGTGGCTGTCACCACTGACTACAAGAGTCTGAAGAAAGAAGGGCCTGACTTTTAAAGGTCCTCGCCCGTGCTCCTGCGGCACGGACTCTGGCAGTGTCCCCTGTCACCATGACGACAGCCAGCAGCAGCCTCGATGATCCTGTCACCCAAACGCCTTTGAGGGCCACCATGGAAAAAACAATAATACAGAAAAAGGAGAAAAGGAGGGAAAAAAAAAAAAAAAAAAAAACAAGGAAAAAAATACACAAAACAAAATACACCGTTTATAGGCCATGATATCAAAGCAAAGCCATTAAAGATAATTGGCGAGAAGTGTTTTGTGTGGGTTGGTAGGAAATTCAATACACTATTTACTACTGCTGGGGTGAAATATTCACCACTGGAATATGAATATCCTTCAGCAGCAACACAGTCCAAAGTAATGCAAGAGGAGAAAAAAAGAGGGATGCAAGATGAGGGGGATGGGAGAGGGATGGATACTTCGGGAGGCTAATCATGAACACATACAAACATAAGGGGATGCTTTCTCTGAAGTGGGTCTCTGCCAGCAATTAAAATGAATCCTGTGTGAAATGTCCGCCGGAGATTCTATTTGCACACAATTGTTAATACAGAGCCAGGTTGAATTTCAGTGGAGAGGGAGCCTAAATTTACAACATATTTTTTAAAAGTGTGTGTGTGTGTGTATGTGTGTGTGTGTGTGTGTGTGAGATTGCTTTCCAAGCACAAATCAAAAACACTCCACTGGTAATTTTTCTGCTCCGGTCTGATGTTTCTGTGGTGCATTATAAATGAAAAGTATTGAAGACACAGCTGGCTTTAGGGTAAAGGAAGCTTCTGGAGACTCAAATAGAGTCTGAGAGAAAAACAAAATCCCCCCTGCTTTTATCTGACAGTGTCAAATTTCTCCTGCATTATGGATAGACAATTGGAAGTGAGTGGCGGCGTTGAGGAAAGTAATGCATGCTATCCACACGCAATCTGTGCACTCTCCTCCTTGCAGATGTCATTTACTAGAAAGAAAAACAAAAATGAGAAGAGGAAAAATGAGACCCAAAAAAAAAAAAACCCTTCTGCTTTTAAACTGTCTCTCTCGCCGTTGCCTTAGCCAAAATGGCACAGCCTACCAGGAGCACAGCAGGGGACAAGGCAGCAGGGAGGTGAGGAACAAGAAACACACACACACACACACACACATCCTAGGTCTTCACCGTTGGTGCTCAGACCCAGTGAGTGTGTGTGTCGCAGTGCAGCAGCACAGTGAGCCTGTCAGGGTCCCAGCGCATGCTGACAGGTAATCAGGCAGGCCGAGGCTTCTCCCCAGGCATAATCACTGGCCCACAGACACATACAGGGACAGTCATTACCCAACCGGAAGGCTTCGCGAGCCATCATGATTGCATTCCCTCCATTTGTTATTCTTTGTATTGCTATTCATCCTCAGGCCGCAGGCAATCTGCACAGGCTCGCACACCCCAGCGCTCAGGCAATTCCCAAACTCAGAGCCAGGAAAGGGCTTCGGAGGGGTGTAGGTCTGAGCATATGTGTGTGTGTTTGTGTATGTGTGTGTGTGTGTGTGTGTGTGTGTGTGTGTGTGAGGGTGAGTCAGCCGTGCCGAAGAGCTAGCTGGCCCCCTCTGTTTACTCCTCATTGTGGTGGTGTTTCTCTCGGCTTGTTTGCATGGCTCCTGTCGCGAGCAGTTCCGCAACACCAGCAAAGAGGCCTGAGGATCCTCCGTCTGTTTTTTTTTCTTCTTCCTCGTACAACCCTCCAACCCCCCTCCTCCACCGCTCTGCCTGTTTGTACCCCCCTCCACCCACACCTCCGTGCACATACACACTCCACAACACACACACATAAACACACACACACACATACACACTCCTCTCTTCTGGCAGCCACTCCACTCTGCACAAAACAAAAGTAGGAAAAGAACAGGCTGTCTGTTATAAGCCAGGGGAGGCCAGGGATGATGCTAGATGCTGGTGCAAATGCCTCACACTTGCCAAAAAAAAAACACTGACCGACTGCTCAGTGCAGAACAAATCTCCATACTCCCACAACCTCTCACAAGCACAGATTGTGAGGTTGGGGTACTCAACTCTGGGACAAAACGGAACTTACATGCTTGGTTGGTCAGAGTGATGGGAAAGTTGCTGTTGAATTTTCTTCTCCTTAACCACCGCCCAACACACATACACACACAAACGCACACGCACACTCCTCTTGTCTTACAGGACGGCGATCCAGGATGGAGACCTCCTGCCTGAGGGTGTATATTTTTAGATAAGGATTAATTTTAATGGGAGAGATAAGGAGAGCACAGGAGGCTGCCAGAAACACAGATAAATAAGTAAATGAGAGCGCAGGCGATGGAGAGAGAGAGAGAGAGACAGAGTGAGAGACAGAGTGCGTGAGAAAGAGTAAAAAGAGAATAAGAGAGAGAGAGAGAGGCAGGGAGAGAAAGAGACAGCATTAGGAAGTAGAGAGAGCAAGAGAAACAAACAGGGAGAGAGACAGTGTGTGAGAAAGGTTAAAAAGGAGAGAGTAAGAGAAAGTGAGTAAGAGAGAGAGAGAGAGAGAGAGAGAGAGGCAGCGGTGAGGAGCAGTGTGTAGTGTGTTGTGGTGGCGTGACAGCGGGCAGGCTGCTGGGTGTGGGCGCGGGCATGCTGCTGCCTGGCCTACGGCGCCTCAGATCCCTCTGAGATAAAGAGGCTCGGCGCTTTCATCTCCCCAGCACAATGCTGAGCCACTGCGCTCTCCCTGCACTCCATAACGTATCACCACACCAACAGACTTTCTTTTTTTTATTCTTTTTTTTAGCCCCATGGCAGGTTACTGGTACCCACAACAGATGCAGAGCCAAACAACCACCAGACCGAGATTGCAAACCTAATAGTGATCAAAAGAGGCTGACGCTTTAGACACACTACTCAAGAGTCTGAACTTGTACGCCATACAGCAGCTTCAAGCAATACATGAGTACAGAGACTACTTCGTGGAAAGTGTGTTTAGAGTACCTAATCACATCCTTGTTTCTTGAATTCCCAACAATGTTACTTGTCACTTGTTTTCAACCAGACAATGATGATGGGGGTAAAAACAGAAAAGCAAAAGGTCCAATTTTGGTTGAAGTTTTTTCCCAAACATCGTAGTACAATGTATACTTTAATGGCCTCTACAACACTGTGAAACCATCTTCATTCAATCGAGAATATGGCCTGCACTCTGACAGAGATTCTAGATTCTCACAACACTCTCTGACTCTGATATTCAGAGAACCCAGAAGCTTTGCTGATATCCTCCGTCAAAACTGCAAATGGACACAGAGCATTCCAAATAGGCTCCGTATGAGAATGCATCAATGGTGTAAAGATTCTGTTGTTAAGAGTCTGTGTTCCTTAGGCCAGTATCCTAACATTAGGGGAAAAATTATGCTCTCAGCAAGTTATTTTCTCAAAATCATATGCTCAGTGCATTTTCCTGAGTCAACATGTTTAAATCATACATATACAACTATGCGCCTGCTGATGTTACACAATTTCACTGAAGATATAAGAATATTCCAAAGAACTCTGATCTGGCAGAACTTAAATGTGTGATGAACAGCTGCCTGCTAATCCAGCCAAGGAAATGCCACGAGGATATGTTTTAATTAGGCCATCATATCAAAGGCTGCAAAAGATAAACAAAATAAACTACACTGTGGGGATTACAATGCATATCATATGAAAATAAGGCATAATTGAATTCTAACTGAATGTGCTACATATTTGGTGAACATAGCACACTGAAAAGAACGAGATGCCAATAAAATCGTGTTGACATGGGACACTGTGAATATCAATAGTATGCCATACATTGGTAAGTGGAACTATAAACTGGAAGCTAAGAAACTTTAAAGCGACTCAACAGCAGTGAACAGTGCATCACCCGCATTCACTCTCTTTTAACAACAGTGACGTTCATGTCTTTTGAATCATGGTCTCCACTTCAGCACCTCTTAAGCGGTGGCCTGTCGGGCTGCTAATTGATGAGAAGAGCATTCCCTTACTCTCCCGAGCGAGCGATCTATCCATCCAATCCTCACGGCGAACAGACTGGCAGCGACTGTTATTACCCCGTGAGAGACGCTCGCACTTTATTATGAGATAATTACTGTACATTAGCGAGTGTTTGCTGTTTAAATATGACTCTCAAGTAGAATTCATTCCGACGTCGCTGCCGCCCCTGTAATGCCCCATCATGTTCCACCGAGTTCTAATTATGACGGGCGCTCAGACTACAACGTGGCAGTCTAAATAAATGAATCTAATTAATTGCAGACGCTGTCAGTTATTCCTCCCCTGTTGAACATGAGAGATTTATTGTCAAATTAGCGTGCGGTGCTGTTGAGACACAGTGACAGCGTTGAGCTGGCTTACAGGTGCAATTTTCAGGCATTAGCTTCTGTAAAGAAGGGGAAATGTGTCATCCAAGTTTCAAAGGTCGTAAAATGACAATTACTCGAATGTTTGGTAAGACAACACCTGTAACAACATAATGACAACATCAGTGTAGGTGTAAAAGTAGTTTTATGAATATTCAACAATGGCAGAAAATGCTGGAAATAAATTAAGGAAACGACAAACACTTTAACATGTTTATTAGGATTATTATTTTCTTTATAAAATTTCTTTACAAAGATGTATCTTATCTAAAACTTTACAAACTATGGCAGCAATGCTATGCAATAGGGGCACAGCGTGGGCATTGTTACTAGAGGTACAAAGGTCAACACTTCTTCACAAACATCCACAACAGTGCCAACCTTGAAATGCTTCAACAAGTGTACTTGGGTATGTGTGTTACATAACATGGATCATCTTCCAAAACACCTCCATCCCATGAGAGGAACGTGAATCTTCAGATAACATTGGCAACAACAGCATTACACATCCCTGCCCCACTACTACACCCCTAAACTGCACAGAAAACACTATACGGCATTTTAGTTACAATATTAGCAAGCATTCTGCACTTCATTTTTTTTTTCTCTCATCCACATGAAAATAGTGTTGTACAAAAATTCGAGGCATAGCCATTACCAGAATTTTAATGAAAGAACGTGTACCTGTCCAAAAGCCAAATGGCTCAGCAGAGGATGCACGGTGCAGGATAAACCTTCTGTAAACACACCGCCCTCCGGCACAGTGACGTGATCCATTACAATGATTCATAGCTTTGTTCGGTTTCATTGGTCAATTTGGTCATCAGGCGCCAGTCTCACAACAAACGAAGAACTTGAGCATTAGACTATCTATAGAGTTATTTATATACACTCTTGTTTCATTTCATTTCAAAACTCTTGTAGCTTCCTGGGTTCTTCTAAAGTAAACACCCAGATAGTGAAAAGGCTAGACTGTAATTCTTCTCAGATGCAAGGTGCCATACAATTAAAGGTGCACATCCTCGCAGTGGGCAGTGAACGTGGCGTCACTAATGCAGAGCAAATCTTCCTCAACGAGATCAACGTCCACTTTGCCCTTTGGAATTCACCAGCCATTACTCAATTTGCTCACACTCAGTTGTCCCCCTGGCGCAAGACACAAAGTTTATCACAGGAAACGACATCACTATAGATTAGAAATGTGCCAGCAGTGTTTGCTTCTACTGTGCTCTGCGCTACAAGTTATTATTTTTTTGTTTTCTTTGTTTTTTTTTTTAAGAAACATAAGTATATCTCTCCTAATGTCCTGCACTGGTCTCTTTTTTAAACTCACTCTCTCCACCACTGCTTTAAGACTGTGTTTGTCTGTTTGGCTGTGTCCAGCCTTAAGACTGTATTTGTCTGGGTGGCTGAGTTCAGCTCCTCTGGCTGGTGATGGATAGCACACCACCTGAGGGGCTGCCTGTGGTCTCGCATGTGTGATTATCTTGCAGCTTACGTCCCATTTCAAGCTCCATGGTATGACAACAGCGATTGGTGTAAACAAATAAAAAAAAAAAGCAAGGACTAAAAGTATCTGAAGGAAAAATGGGTGCAGAAGCAACAACAAGAACAAAAGAAAAGATATAAAAAACCCAACAGAGCCAACTCCCTGGGGACCCCAAGACATCATTTAAGAGGAAAAAACTGAAAAGAAAGCAAAGTACGATGTTTTACACAGTCTGCCCCATGTACACTGGTTCGGAAGAGACAAGTTTGTAATGACTTCTGTAATAACTGTGTGTTCACTTCTTCACAAGCTCAGCTTCTTCTCCCTCTCCCTCCCTCTTTTAATTTCCTCACCTTAACCCTATCTTCCTGTCTTCCTCTCTCCCTCTCACTGGCCCTTTCTCCGTAGCCCTCTAGTGGTCGTGAAAGCCAGGCATGGGGAACGGCCGGGCGAAGCCCTCCACACGCTGACGCAGCTCAGCCAGGCGTGCCACCGTCTCGGGGTCCTGCAGCAGGAAGTTCTTGAAGTCCTGCAGCTTGCCTGCACAGAAAAGATAGAAGGAAAAACAGATCATAGAAGGGAAGGGAAGGGAAGGAAAAGAGGAAGAGAGGATGGGTAGTAGAAGATGAAGCAGCAGAGGAAACAAGACAAGAGGTGGGTTGGTGGTGGAAAGACAAACAGATGGAGAAGCGGAGAGGTACAGAAAAACAAAATGGTGGACAAATCTGTTGTAAGTCTCAGGTAGTGGGATTTGACTCCAGTGCATATCTGGTTGGTACATTCCCAAGACATCAGCTCTTTAGATACTGTTAGCACAAGTGTGCAGCTGTCAGGCGAAAAAAAAAAAGAAAAAGAAAACATCAAGCGCAAATAATCAGAAATGCAGAAAATCACCCCATAGTGTTGCTAATATGATTTCTATGGTCTGATCACCCACATGGTAGTGCATATACTTGTTCAGAAGTATACTGAATACACCTCCTCACCAGGTAAATCATTCTACTGTGAACCTGTGAGCCAAAACCTGTCAATGTTTTTGTTTTTTTACACTGCCATTTGCTAATGACAATAATTAATGGGGAATCAAAGCATACAGAACGTCCCTGATTTCTTCGCAAACTTTTCCCACACAAAACACTCAGTCATATTTTTCGTTTTCCTTTTTTTTTTTTGTTTTTTTTTGGCAGAGGTCAGAGATGTTGTCTCCTATAAGGAGATTAAGTGTAATTGTTCAGCAGGGTCCTCAGGGATCTACAGGGGAGAACAAATGCTAATTTGTCTGGATGAGGCCCTATGGGGAAAATGCTAAGCTACACTGAACTAACTTCTACAGACATCCGAAGTCTCCTGCGACCTCTGGGAGTCTCCCGTATTTTAAAGCGACTCCCGGATGGCCGCAAGTAATATAAAATCTCCCACAACTCGCACAAGGGGGGAGGGGGGGGGGGGTTGTTGACTGCCCTGAAACCGTTGACTGACCTGAGTTTCTGCAGGTTGGGATGTCTGCTTTTATTTTGAGAAATAAAAGATAAGTTCCAAATTTGGCTGCCCATGTGATGATCTTTATCCTCTTCTCCATAAATAAGCATATATACACTTTACACATATATTGACACTTTCTGGTGATATCTTCAAGGAAGTAGTAAAGTACATTGTATAAAATATAACATATACTTTTTTTCTGTCATTATAGAACAAATAGACTAAGAAAAGATAATACTGACATATTCCTACAGAAGAATAACATGACAAGACTACAAACACTTCAGTTTTAATGGTAAAAGATGCTGACCAGCAATTAGCTTGGAATGTTATGTCACATCTGCTAACAAAATTAGCTGTTTCAGTCAACTGTAAAACCGCTAAGACTGCTATAAAGTACATCTCTGCAGAGGTCGTTGACCGATGTCTGCCACATCTGTGTTGTTAAATTTAGCACTTTGGTGACCTGTTGGTAGCATTCATCAGTGCACAAATTTTAGTTCAAGGCTTGCTGTGGCACGTACATGGCAAGTGTGACACAACTGCATTAGTAGGCCTAAGAATGTCACCCTGTCAGACATCACAAATAAGTGTGTATGATAACCCTGGGTGCTGGCAGGCTTTTGCAGAATTACAGTGAGAGTTGTGAAACAAATACAACAAATAAAATCACAAGAGAACCATTGTCTTCTCACTGTGCTTTCTTGAATGTAACAATTTGTACCGTTTTAAAATATGAAAATGCTGCTCCTTAATCTTGTATTGAATCTGCACTGAGACACTCACCAGTCTTCTTCTTCACATCCAGAGCGATCTTGAAGCCCTCATCGAGGAAATCCACCACCTGCTCGAAGTCTGCCTCCTTAAACTGCCTGGAGGTGAGGGCTGGTGCACCTGCAGTGAAGAAAACAAACAAACAATTAGAAATAAAAATTATTATGTGCCTTTGTTTTCTTCTTTGACTGCAGAAAGGATTGGCACAGGTGCTTCCCAATTTCTACGCCGATTCTGAGAGCTGTGGGGAGAGCATGGGAGCTGTGTGTGTGTATATGTGTGTATGTGTATGTCTGTGTGTGTGCGTGTATGTATGTATGTATGTATGTATGTATGTATGTATGTATGTATGTATGTATGTATGTATGTATGTATGTGTATGTATGTCTATGTGTGCGCACAGGCATGTGCATGGGCGTGTATGTGTATGTATGTGTGTGTGCATATATGTATGTGTATGTATGTGTGTGTATGTAAGTATGTACATGTGTATGCTGTGTATATGTATTTATGTGTGTGTGTGTGTATGTGTGTGTGTGTGTGTGTGTGTGTGTGTGTGTGTGTGTGTGTGTGTGTGTGTGTGTGTGTGTGTGTGTGTGTGTGTGTGTGTGTGTGTGTGTGTGTGTGTGTGTGTGTGTGTGTGTGTGTGAGTGTGAGTATACTTCTGCCTATGTGTATGTGTGTGTTCCACGGACCTAACCGCAGGCCACCGGGCGTCAGGGCGCTCTTGTCCCCTGGGCAGGTGTTCTTGTTGGCCGTGATGGACACCAGTTCCAGCACGCGCTCCGCCCGTGCCCCGTCCATGCCCTGGGGACGCAGGTCCACCAACACCAAGTGGTTGTCTGTGCCACCTGGAAGAGCACAGGGAAGTAGGGAGAGAGAGATAAAGACAGGGAGGAAAGGAGGGAGAGAGGGAGGGAGAGAGGGAGGGAGGAGAAAGAAGAAGAGGAGAGAGTGTTGATGTTAGGGGGCAGAGGGGAGGGAGGGAGGAAAGGCGGGAGAAGGAGAAAGAAGAGAGAGAGGGAGAAAGAGAGAGAGAGAGAGAGTGTCAGTGAATGTAAAGAGCAGTGGGGTGTGTTTGAATTGAGGGGTCTTAACTGTGGGAACAGGTGGCTCCGTGACAGACAAATTTTTAAAGACGGATCAACCAGTTCCTCCGGTAATTTTTAAAAGGTCTCTCGAAACAATGAAAAAAATTTAAAAAATTGAGAGTTTGGCCTTTAAGTCTTAACGAGAAAAAGAATGAACCTGAGCCGGGATTACTTAAAGTCTGCTAACGCAGCCATTTTGTCCCCTCCTAACAGTTCGCAAATTTAAGAAGGTTATCTGTTCAGATACTCTTGTGGTAAAGAAGAAAAGTTACCTGAGACCAGAGTGTAGTCCTTCTTTAGCAGTG
This sequence comes from Coilia nasus, assembly GCA_027475355.1. NCBI lineage: Eukaryota > Metazoa > Chordata > Actinopteri > Clupeiformes > Engraulidae > Coilia > Coilia nasus. Next base: position 8,513,076 of record CM050211.1, on the reverse strand, counting down.
CGGCAGCCATGGCCTTGGCATTGCGCATGACCTGGCCGATGTATTGTCTGAACATGGGCGTGTTGGCCTGGGGGGAGAAGTTAAAGCTGGAATGTTAAATCAAATGTCAGGAGACAAATAATCCTGAGTAAGTAATACTGAGTTTAAGATGTGTAAATGTCATGTTTACATTGACAGTGAAACATTTATTCATTTCATAATCTTTTTTTAAAATCCAACCACACACGCACTCACATACACATGCACACACAAAATAGCCAGCCCTCTCTGTAGACTTCTCTACTTCAGCAGTGCTGATGTGCCTGTCTGTATGTCTGCCTGCCTACCATCTATCCGTTTGTCTGCCTTCTGTCTGTCTGTCTACCCCTCTGCATACCTCTATTGATCTGCTTGTCTATCTACGGTCTGTCTGTCTACTTGTGTGTCTGTCTACCGTCTGCCTGTCCATCCACCTGTCCATCTGTGTCTGTTTGTGTAATCGATCAATTCTGTCCAACTTTGTCTAAATATTCACATGATGGTAACAGTGAAAGAAATGTTAAATTAAAATAAAAAAATAAAAAATATATATAAATACATACAGTACATTTCCCAAACTCTGGTGACTAAGAATCCTACATGACAATCCAACTTTCACATTTCCTCCCTGCCTTAAGATGCTGTCATCTCAGAGTCTCTTGACTACAGAGGAATTTTAAAATGATGTATTGTGAAGAGAAAGAGAAGGAGGAGGAGGAGGAAGAAGACAGAGGAGGAAGAGGAGGCAGAGGAGAAAGAGGAAGAGGAGGTGTGTGTGATGAGCAGCGCTGACCTGGCGGAGGGCGACGGCCACCCCTGCGATGGCGTGGTTGTGCGGGCCGCCCTGCAGCGAGGGGAAGACGGAGAAGTTGACCCGGTCCTCCAGGTCGTACATGAGCTCACGGCCCTTCTTGTCCACCGAGCGCACACCCTTACGGTAGAAGATCATGCCCGCTCTACAGCAGAGGAGAGGTAGGGAGGGATGGAGGGAGGAAGAGAGTGAGAGAGAGAGAGAGAGAGAGACGAGAGAGAGAGAGAAATAAGAGATACTCAAGAGACCACAGACATCCTTATTCTGGTGCGCTCACAGCGAGATGACATGCTGCTGTGCTTCTGTGCTCACACTAGTGGACTTCCAATTGGATTCTGTTGTATTTCTGCTTCGGAAAACAGCGGCTCTGAAAGCCATTCGTCATTGTCCAGCAGGAGCAGTGCATCACTCACCAGGAGAGAGGTTTAATTCAGTGAACACTTTCATCTCCCTCTACTCCTCATTCTCTTCACTCACTCCATATCATGGTAAACGACACACACACACACACAAAACGCACAGGCACACACATGTAGACACACAGACACATAATGCGCACATACACACACACACACACAGCTCTCAATATTGCTCCCTCTCCATCTGTAAAACACATACCATCCACCATGAAGGAATCAGCCTGCTAATTTTTTTCTTCCTTTGTCGGCTCCTCTCCTCTCTTCCTCACACAGACGCACACACACAGACACACACACACAGACACACACACACACAGACACACACACACAAACATACCTGGCTCCTCTGAGGGACTTGTGCGTGGTTGTGGTGACGATGTCGGCATGTTCAAAGGGGGATGGGATGGCCTTTGCTGCCACCAGGCCACTGATGTGAGCCATGTCAGCCAGCAGGTAGGCCTTCACTTCAGTACAAAGCTGGGGGGGAAGAGAGAGAGAGAGAGAGAGAGAGAGAGAGGGAGGGAGGGGTATGGAGAGAGAGAGAGAGACAGAGAGACAGACAGAGATACAGACAGAGAGAGAGAGAGAGAGAGAGAGAGAGAGAGAGAGAGAGAGAGACAGAGAGAGAGAGAGAGAGAGAGAGAGAGAGAGAGAGAGAGAGAGAGAGAGAGAGAAAGGCAGACAGACAGACAGATGCACATTTTTTAAAGTTTGCCCTTTATAAGTTGTAATTTCCTCTAAATGGTCTGGCAATACAATGTATCAGCAGTCATGCCGGTAAAGCACATTTGAATTGAACTAAGAACGACAGAAAGAGAGAGAAGTGAGGGGGGGGTATGGAAGAAAGGAAGGGAGAAAGAGCGGGAGATTAAAACATGTGCTTGTAAATATTCCCTTTGCTAGTTTTAACCATCTAAATAAGGGTCAGTCACACACTTTTGCAAAGAGGAAAAGGACATGCTACTACACCACGTTTCCATTTGGGTTCCTGTACGTCTCCTCTCCACGCATATCCCCCATATATCGCCCCCATTTACAGTGTCATCACGACTATACAGCTGCCAGCCTGCCAGACGCCTTTCAAGTGATGCCAGCCAGAGCCTTCTGCAACCTCATCAGCCCCAGACGCTGTCAGAGCAGGTGACAGGAGGGAAGATTGACGAGAGTAATGCACTGACGACACTGGGAAATGTTCAAAAAGCTCACCTCCCATTGAATCGCCGAAACTGAATCCTGCTCTGACAAACTCTGTGGGTTTTGAGTATGGGTTCTTTTTGGCTAAATAAGTCTTCCTTCTTTCTGTCTGCGTGAGTGTAAGTCTGTACAGCTGTCTCACAGGGATCGTGATTTATGCATTTTAGGTCAAATAAAAATCTATGGCTAAAAGACAAGACAAACCAACTCGTTTTTCATTTTTCCTAAACTAAGTCTGGCTGCAATGGCAATATACTATACTTAAAAACACCCATTTAATTATTCCAGTGCATGGTTTCTGAAAAAAAAAAAATACACTTAATGTACAGTAATGGTTGAAAGCATCACTTCATGGGCCCAATTTAAATACTAGGCAAAGTGCTGACTCAGCCAAAGAGCTCAGTGTCTCATCCAGGAACTTAGGATATCTCATTGGAGTATGCAAACTTTGTTTATTCTTCTTCTTAAAATCATTCTTGTAAAATGTTGCCAAATGTTTTTGTTGTTATAATAAGATGTTTTTAGTGGTATATGTTGTTTTGGAGGAAAGCGTTTGCTTAGAACTTGATAACAATAACCATGACAATATAGCCATAACCACAAACTGCCACTCAGATAAACTGTGTTTAGCATCATGCTCAAGCTGTTTAACACCAATGCAGATACTCAGTTACTGAACTAGTTTTAGGTAGACTCCAAGGCACTACATACAGGATTATAAGCCAAAACTGGTACAACAGTCCAATTTAAAATAGAGGTGTCACCAGAATGTCACGTGTGGGTGAGCATTTGACTTCCCTTTCCAAAATTAATGGAATTTTTCTTGTTTTGGATGGATAGAGCACTTTGTAGTGTGGGCAGGGCTTGTACCTGGGGGGCCACTGCCCATCCCAGCCCACCCCTGGTCACCCCACTTTTGACAAAACATGGGTCCCCCTCCAGGGGCAAAACCCTAAGGGCTCATTCACACCAAACTCTCTGCGTATTCAGCGCGTGGCCGTATTCTGAGCGTATTCATTTAGAATGCACGTTGGCAGATGAGACCATTCCCACCGCAACCGTGTTCTGAGCGTATTCTGAGCGTATTCTATCACCATAGAAACATATTGTATAATACAGCCACGTGCTGAATACGGAGAGTGTTTGGTGTGAATGAGCCCTAAATCAGAACATGCTGTCATACTGTCAATTATGTTTACAGCATACGTTAAATGTGAATACTCTGGCTGTATTACTGTGAAATTAGTATTTCAATTTAACATTTTTCCTTAATCTCTAGTGACAAATCAGGGCCATTTTATTATAACCTGCCATTAATGTAAAGCACCTGTAGGAGATAAGCATTTTCTCCAATGTTTAAATTAAAGCCACTCATCTCCCCAACAAAGCCAAAGGGCAGCAACTAGACATTTTGTCAGAACTGAGTTTAGACTGGAAATGGACTTTATAAAATTTTCTTGTTGTGTAAATAAATGTCTTGCTTTTTCAAATTAAGAAAATGCATGAAAGGATCACCACTATTATGCCTACGTGTTTGACTTGGCTGTATGGCGAGGTCTTTTTCCTGATTTTAATATGTGTGTAGGTACTGCACTTTGCATCTGTAGGGCAGTCATGTTATCTGAATTAATTTTTGATAGGCTGAACAACAGAACTGTGATGATGCAATGCTGAGTTGAAAACAATATTTTTTAGAGTTTTTCACTGAATGTGTTGAGTCTTAACACAAGACACTGTTTGCCCTTCCTCTGTTTGTGTGTTTGTGAATCTTGCTGATCTCATGTGTATGTATGTGTCAAGCAATCCCACCAGGCCTGATTTCCACGAGCAGGAAATGTGCAAATGTAAGGCTGGAGGAGAGGCGAGGAGAGGCGAGGCGAGGCGAGGCGAGGAGAGGCGAGGAGAGGCGAGGAGAGGAGAGGAGAGGAGAGGAGAGGAGAGGAGAAGAGAGGAGAGGAGAGGAGGAGAAGTCCAAGGCTGACATGAAAGGGCATAAAGCAGAGGGTGCCCCACGACACACTCACCAGAACCAACGCCCAAAACACACATGGATGCATGTGTGTGCATGTACGCTAGCTCGCTCTCTCACGCACACGCTCTTGCTCTCTCTAACACACTCACTTCACTCTCTCTCACTGACACATACATGCACACACCTCTTTCTCATACACAATTTTCATTCTCCCTCTCTTACACACACCTTACATGTGCATTCTCTCTCTCTCTCTCTCTCTCTCTCTCTCTCTCTCTCTCTCTCTGACACACATAGTTCTCCCTCACACACCTTATGTGTATTTCACTGACGTAAACACACACACAAACACACAAAAACACACACACACACACACACACACACACACACACACACACACACACACACACAGATCTATCAGCGCTCTGCTTATGCCTGCAGAATTATTCAAGGACACCCAACATGGATATCTGAGCCCCTGTCCAGAGCTGTGTGTGGAAGGCCTATTGCATGAGGCTGAGGGAGACCTGGATGCGTTGAGTGTGTGTGATGTATGGGGGGGGGGGGCACTGGGGTGCTACCGTACATGTGGAGACGGATTTCCTCTGCCATGCATACAACATGGCACACAACACAGAGAGGGGAGGCAGAGCACTCCTTTGGGGCCCTGAGTAGGTGTGTGGGTCTGTGTGTGTGTGTGTGTGTGTGTGTGTGTGTGTGTGTGTGTGTGTATGCGTGCGTATCTGTATGTGTCTGTGTGCTTGTATGTGTGTCTCTGTGTGTGGGATGTGGGTGTGTGTGTGTGTTTTTGTATATCTGTGGACACACGGGGGTCTGGCACACGCGAGAGTGAGAGTGAAAGAGTGGGCTGTGTGGCACAACAAACGTGTGTGAAAGAGACCCAAAATAATCCCTGCGAAAGGTCACCTCTGATTCATCTACCTTCCTGTTCTTCCTGTTCTGTTCTGTTCTGCTCACTGACATGTGATTGTGTTTGGAAGGGAGGACAGGGAATATGGAGGAAACAAAGGAAGAAGAGATGGAATAGGGAGAGAAAAGGAGGAAGAGATGGAGGGAGGGAGGGATGGAGGGAGGGATGGAGGGAGGGAAGGAGGAGGGAAGGAGGTGGTACCTTCTTGATGCGGGCGTAGTCGATGAGGCGGGCGTACGCACTGGTTGCCGGCGATGACGAGTCGAGGGCGGAAGAGGCGTGCAGTAAGCTCCATCTGATCGTAGTCTATGAGACCAGTCTTAGTCTGTGGGGGATTGGGGAGGGGAGGGGGTGATGGGGACAGAGAGGGCGGGTGAGGGACAAAGCAAAAGAAAGGAAGACAAAAATAATTTCAATCCTTTTTCAAACGACAAAGCAGACACAAAAAGATTCACGTGTTCTACTACTGTGACCACAGCTAGCGCACAGACTTACACACCGTCTCTCTCTCTCCCCACACACAAACACACTTCTTTTTTTGGGTGAGGGAGAAGGCAAAAGAATGGAGGACAAAATGGTTCACATTTGTTGAACCACCGTGAACACAGCTAGCACACGGACTTACATACACTCTCTCTACCTCTCCCACACACAAATATGCTTCTTTTTTGGGTAAGAGACAAAGCGAAAGTATGGGGGACAAAAAGAGTTTCAATCCTGTTTCAAACAACAAAGCAGGCACGCAAAGATTCACATTTGTTACTGTGAGCACAGCTAGCACACACAATTACATACTCTCTCTCTCCCTCTCCCACACACAAACACCCTTCCTTTTTTTGGCCAATCCAATTTTCCACGTAAAAAAAAAAAAAAAAAAAACACACAGGTCCTCCACTCCTCTCTCTGTCTCTCTCCTCAACCCTCCCTTCGAGTTTCTTGGAACACTCTCCATCTGCCTCATTCTCTCCTGCTCTCACCATCTCTTTCCTTTCACACATCCACTCTGCCTCTCAACCAGCCCTCTCACGCCTGCCATCCTCTTAAAAGTATATCCTCTCTCTCTCTCTCTCTCTCTCTCTCTCTCTCTCTCTCTCTCTCTCTCTCTCTCTCTCTCTCTCTCTCTCTCTCTCTCTCTCTCTCTCTCTCTCTCTCTCTCCTCTCTCTCATCTCTCCTCTCTCTCTCTCTCTCTCTCTCTCCTCTCTCTCTCTCTCTCTCTCTCTCTCTCTCTCTCTCTCTCCTTTCCAAGTGCTTTCTCTCCGCCTTTCTAGGTCTCTTTGCTTCATCTCTCCAGGTGGTCTGTCTCTCGCTCTGTTTCCCTCTCTCCCCCTCTTTCTTCCTAGTGCTCCTGCTCCCTCACTCTCTCTCCTTTTCTTTCTGCCTCTCGGCGCCGAGTGCCAGTGTCACCTGCGTGAGGAAAGCTTTATTTAGACAAGCGGATTAGCCCTCATCTCCAGGGCACGCCTCGCGCTCTCCTCTCACTCATTCCATCACCGCCCCCCGCCCACTCACCCCTGAAATACCCCCACACACATCACCCCCCACACCCCCCACCCCCCACCCTGCGCGCGTCGCCAGGACAGAGTGGCCCCCGCCGGCCTGTCGATTTCCTATTATCTCTCCCCGCAGTGGGGTCTGCCCCCTCATTCATCACCACCCCAGCGCCATCCCCCGAATCGCCGGCAAGGACCCCCCCCCCGCACCCCCTAGCCCCCACACCTATCCCAACACCCCAATCCCCCCCCCCCCAAGCGAGCACAGACGCCCTGGATCATTCCCCCAACCCCCGACCACGCTGCCCCCCCCCCCCCCCGACACATTGATCACCTCATGTGCGAGGACAAAATTGATCACCGCGGGCAACACAAAGAGGCCACGGTCGAAACCTCGAGAGAGCACAAGAGAGAAAGAGAAGAGCAGTGCGAGAGAGAGAGAGAGAGAGAGGAAGATGGTGCGAAGGAGAGAAAGAGAGCAGGCAAACGAGAGCGAGAAAGAAAGAGAGAGACAGAGAGAGAGAGAGAGAGAGAGAGAGAGAGAGAGAGAGAGAGAGAGAGAGCATGTCAGAGAAAGGAGTGATTTCATGAAGTGAGCGTGTGAGAGAGGTGGTAAAGAAACTAACATAAGGAGTACACGTCACTGATTACCCTTAGATCTCCACAGATCTCGGCAATGGGCCTTTTCAGGATCAAATACCGCCACACACCAGAGCAACAGGCCGCACCACACAGCAACCTGAGACACAGAAACTGTACCTATACATAGTGATGTTTGATGAAGACAGTGCTTCATCAAGGCACTTTAATCATTATGGGCAGATATTGAAATGAACCCCTAAGCCTTAACAGTATACTGTAAGCAACAACCACAGACCATTAACTGTCCAACAGTTTTTCTCAGTGGAGCTGGCTGGCCAACAGAGTTGCCCAATGAGTTTAACTGGTCCAGGAGCGATTGCTTACTCGAGTAAACGCTTGAGCGATGGGGTGGAGCTCAGGAACGGATGGCATCTTTACGGGGTCCCATCACTGACAGCGACTCAAATTACCTCCACTGCTACGAGTGCTAAATCTGGCTCACTGCATATCAGATCACCTGACTAAATAGGAGTGAATGAGGAGACAGGTTCCTTATAACCCATGAACGCTAGGCTAGACTTGGCTAGGATAGCGTAGCTGTTCTGGCATACTGTAGCACTTTAAGTTAAATAAAGTTCTTAAGTTAAGTAAAGTTTTTAAGTTCTTAACTTGAGTTCTTAAGTTCTTCAGTTAAGTAAAGTTCTTAAGTTAAGTTCTTAAGTTAAGTTAAATTCTTAAGTTCTTAACTTAAATTAAGTTCTTAAGTTAAGTTCTTAAGTAAAGTTCTTAAAGGTGTACTTCCAGGTAAACCATTTACAGGGTTCAGGTTCGATTCACACTCGAAGAAAAGGATTACTTCTGCCACAGATAGTCTACAGGAAGAGTAGAGTCCGGTGTCTCAACTTTGTGCACCGGCCGTTAAAAGCAGCCGATTAAAAAGTTCCGCCCGTCAACCATTACGCTACTTCGGATCAAAATTAGATTTAGATGTTTATATAATCAAAATAAATCGTGAAAAACAATGTTTTTATTCAATCAAGTTTACATATTTTTTAATGCCTCTGAACATCGAATTTCATGCTTTTTCATGCCATTTCAGGCCTGAATTTTCTCAAAATCCATTTAATGACTTTTCATGCTTTTTAATGACCCGCGGAAACCCTGATTTAGTACTTGCTCTTTTGAAATACGATAGGTCACCCCGAGTTGCATATGCATGCTGCATGTGAAAATGTTCTGTTACCCCGACTGCCTCCATTAGTCAGTGAAAGAAAGTAGATGGAAAAACGAGTGAATAAGAAAAAGGCCAACAAAGTGACTTAAGTTTGTTAATTAGAAAAAGACAGTTGTGAGTACCAGAGAAGTTTTGCTGCAGCACACATTCACTTAGCGAAGTATAGGTAAGTATGTGTGTTTGTTTAGAACGTTTAAATCTTCTATTTGGGTTCACTATGACTGAATGGGCTTTGAATGATTGTAGCCTGTAACTAGCATACACCTTGAAGCAAAGTGGCAGCTGTGGGCTCGTGGTAAGGGAGTTGGTCTTGTAATCGGGAGGTTGCTGGTTCGAATCCCCCCCTACCCATGGTTGAGATGCCCTTGAGCAAGACATCTAACCCCACACTGCTCCAGGGACTGTAACTGAAACCCTGTAAGTATCTGTAAGTCACTCTGGATAAGAGCATCAGCTAAGTGTAATGTAAGTTAAGTAAAGTTCTTATGTTCTTAAGGAGTCGCCAAGCAAGCAAAGGGTTGCTGTTTTCGATACCATCTCCTCCTGGCTTGGTTGAAGAGTCCTTGAGCAAGACACTAAACCCCATCCTGCTCCCGGTGTGCCGACTGCCACTTTACACGGCAGCCTTCGCCATCGGTGTATGAATATGTATGTGTGAATGGATGAATGTGAGGCGTTCCTTGTGAAAGCCCTTTGGGTACTCTGCCGAGTATACGGGAGTGCTACTGTATGTAAATGCAGTCCAAATGCAGTCCCGTTCCACTTACGTTGAGCTTGTAGGGCATGGACTCGAAGTAGATGGACGTTGCTGAGATGCGCTTCACGTCAGACATGTAGCCATGGGTCAAGCTGTAGCAGGGAGGGGTTAGAAACACATGATGTGATGGGTCAGAGGAGATGACTGGTAAGGTTTAGAAGCAAGCTACAGGGTTCCCACTCTTTTTCACTGACAAAATTTCAAAAGTTTTCCATGACTTCTTCATGACCTAAAGTGAATTTTCCATTACTTCACAGCACCTAATGTGTGTAGAGTTTAGCACACTTTTAGGGCTAAACATGAAATGTTTAACATTCAAGATACTGTCAATGCATTTATTGTCGACTCTGAAGGCCTAATAACAGAACCCTGTAGTTGCGTTAGGGAGAAAGTAAAATGACTTTTTTCAAAACCTTCAGTGAATTTACAAAATTCACGCCTGGAAAATTACATTTTCAATTTCCATGACTTTTCCAGGATTTCCATGACCGTGGGAACCCTGAAGCTAACATGCGCATAAACCAGAGGTGTTAATCTTGGCTTCAGAAACGCATTTGTGTGCTCATTAGGATCAGCTGGTTCACAAAATGGTTGAATCAAATATGTGGCAGGGTTTTTACTTTCTGAAGCCAGTATTGACACCTCTGGCATCAACATACAGATGTGTCACTGCCAAGACTAGTCATTCATTGCAGACACCAGCAACTTGCTCTAGGACAGTGAGCTACCATTCCAGCAGAACAGACGAACTTCTACATGGTGACAGGGGGCAAAGGATAAAAATAGAAACACAGTTTTGGTATTCAGTGTTCTGGCAAAGTGCTGACTCCACACTCTCAATAGCTGGAGACGACAGAGGTGGGTGTGGGGAACGTACTGTCCTCCGTCGGGCAGGTCCAGTCCCATGATGCGGTCGTGGGGGTTGAGCACGGATGTGTAGGCGGCGAAGTTGGCCGGCGAGCCGGAGTAGGGCTGCACGTTCACCCCCCACTTGGCGGGGTCCAGGTCGAAGGCCTCCAGGGCTCGCTTCTGGCACAGCAGCTCGATTTGGTCCACCACCTCAGCGCCTCCGTAGTACCTGTGAGAAAGAACACACACGCACACATTGAGATGAGAGACATTGAGACACAAACAGACACACACACACAGACATACGTAGCGATACACACGCACGCTTGACCATTTTGGGCCAATACTGATTAAAATAACAGATATTCACAATGAGCATATAATGTGTCACACATCAATAAAAATATTAATGTAAATGTATCAGGGATGAACGTAGACAGATTGCGTATGATTGCTGACAGAGCCATACACACACACACACACACACACACACACACAGACTAGGGACACAGACTAGATTGCTGACACAGAGCAACACACACACACACACACACGGGACATAGACTAGAGAAAATTGCCCTAAGACAGTAAGAACATCTGAGTATGCAAGTATAAACAGTGTAAAGTTCATAATTTATCATGAAGTCCTATTCATGAAACCAAACCTCAACCAGGGTGTATAAATTCTGCTTGGCTTGCTAGATAAGGATATTAGTTGATAGGAGAAAACTCTTGTGGTCATGTTTTCTATGTGTGAGGTGGAAGAAATGACAAAAAGTTTTGAGACATCGCGTATGTTACAATTCCTTGACGTTTGAAAGTCAACAGACCTGAACATATAGATCAGAAAAAAAGTAGAGGCTGCTGCTTAATTTATTGTGATTTACATTGACAGAACCTCCCTTCACAGAATTCTCAGAAGGCAACATATGTTTGCAAGTTTTTTGAGCGCTGACTATGACCATGCTGACCATGCTGTCAAATTTGGAACCAGAGATTTGCAGTTGCTGCTGTCTGAAGCAAGAGAATATTTTCATGCTAAGAAAAAAAAATGCAAAGTGAACATCCAAACTGATTTGAACTTTCTTTCGTTGGCCTCACTTTCTACTGAGCATTCCCAGGCCTAATGTTTTTTAGAGTCACTGGAGCCGAACAACACAGCCACTGGTACTTGAGCAGTGTTGTCCTGAACATGATGCTGTTTGGGCCGATTAGGGCCAGATCCTGCCCGACTGAACTGAACTGAGGGAGTATGGGAAATGTAGGCTCAGTAAAAATCTTACAACACACTACCCATGCCGTAATCCAGATATAATCCATCTTCTTAAAAAGAAAGTAGAATGAGCTCCAAAGTAAGTGTGTGAAGTGAGAGTTTCTGTGTGTGTGCTGTGTAAGGAAGCTTAAAACATTTTTCAATAGTGACATAAGAACAGATCACACATACATACACTCCCCTCCAAAAGCATTAGAACAGCAATGGAAATGTCTTTGTTTTAGTTTATTCACTGAAGACATCTGGGTTTAATATCAAAAGATACACAGAAGACAGAAGTTCAGAATGTTGGCTTTTACTTCCCGGTATTTACATTTAGATGTGTTAAACAACTTAGGACACATCATCATTTGTATTACACCACAGCAGTTTTAGGTGAGCGAAAGTGAACAAATAATCAAAGTAAATCAAATTTAATATTTGGTGAAAGAACCCTTGCTTGCAATAACTGCCTTAAGTCAGTGTCCCATCAACAACACCAAACTGTTGTATTCTTTATTTGTGAGGCTATCCCAGGCTTTTAGCACAGCTTCTTTTAGTTCTTGTTTGTTTCTCCCTTCATTGTCTTCTTCAGTCTCCTTTTCAGGATGCTAAATGCATGCTCTATTGGGTTAAGGTCGGGTGACTGACTTAGTTAAAAACCTTCCACTTTCTTCCTCTGAAAAAGGTGTTGGTGTTGTTGGCAGTGGGCTTTGGGTCAATGTCCTGCTGCGTGATACAGTAAACTTCCTCCTGATTAGTTTGGATGCATTTTTCCATAAATTAGCTGACAAAATTTTTACGTACACTTCTAAATTCATTCTGCTGCTACCATCATTTTAAACATGATCAGTAAATATTAATGAGTCTGTTCCAGAAGCAGCCATCCATGCCCAAGCCTTGACATTACCTCAATGGTTCACAGGTGAGCTTGTATGCTTTGGATCATAAGCGGTTCCTTTTTTTCTCCATACTTTGACCTTTCTATCAGTTTGGTAGAGATGAATCTTGGTCTTATGAGTCCATAACATTGTCTCCCAGAAGGTTTGTGGCTCATCCTTGTACAGTACCAGTCTTCTTCTAACAGTGTATTGTGATACCTTCACCCCTGCACTGTGGAAGTAGTTTTTTCCACAGCTTTCACAATATTTGTCATCAGCTGCTGTTGTTTTCCTTGGCCAAGCTGTTTGACATCTGTTGCTCAGCGCACCAATCATTTCTTTTTCAGGATACCCCAAATTGTTGTGGTTGCAATGCCCCATGTTTGTCCAATGGCTCTGATCAACTTTCTTTCTTTTCTCAACTTCACAATGGCTTGCTTTTCTCCCATAGATAGCTCTCTTGTCTTCATGATGCTTTAGTCTTGGATTGCATTTTTTGTTTAAGAGGATATGTGGAGGTGTGTGGAGAGGGTCCACACCTTCCAGATTCTCAGTGTTCTTACCTCCGCTGACCTCTTCTGGACAGACAACCTCACCGCAGTCATCAAGAAGGCTCAGCAGCGGCTACACCTCCTGAGGGTCCTTCTACTGCTCGTCCACTGAGAGCCTGCTGATGTACTGCATCACAGTATGGTACTGCGGCTGCAGCATGACGGACAGGGAGAGGGTTCAGAGAGTAGTTAAGGCAGCAGAGAAGACCCTCTCCCCTCCCTGATGGACATTTACACCTCCTGCTGCCTCAGCAGAGCTAACATCATCATCAAGGACAGTTCCCATCCTGGCCTTGATCTGTTTGACCTGTTGCCCTCAGGAAGGCACTACAGGTCCATCAGAACAAGGACTAACAGACTTAAGAACAGTTTTTTCCCCCAAAAGCCATAACCATTCTGAACTCACACATGCACTCACTCCACAGTCTAACCCCTCAACCCCCAGACTTCCTTCTATCCACCTACTGTGCAATATTTAATTTAACAGTATGGGAATACTGTGAAATATCATTACTCTTTTTGTCCAATATCCACTACACATAGTATAATATTGCACAATCATTACTGTGCAATATTAATTATCTGTTGTCGAACTTACCAACCAACTCGTGTTAAGTCTGCTTGTCACTGTTATGTAGCAGCCTAACGTTAGTCACCAAAATCAGCACAAAAACATACCTTGCAAGACATCTCTTATAATCAAATAAAGATTCTACTCCAGTTGTTTTATGAATATTTATTTAAAGTGCTACCATAAAATAAGATATTTAAATCAGTGTACATAACATCAGTTCCTGTCATATTTAAACCATGAGGAGAAAATTAAAGTGACAGGTGCCTAATTAGACCTTGACCTATAAGAACTGCCTACAATATGAAATGCAATGCAGCCTAATTACATTTCGAGTGCAGACGTTTTTAATGAGGTTCTAAATAACACTTTATTATAAATGTCTATGATTTTTTTTCTTGCTTAGAAAATAATGTCCAGTCGGAAATGGAGGTTTAAGTCAATGAATATGAATAGGAATGAATATGTTTAAGTCAAGGCTTTTGCTTTTATGGTGAGGTATACAGTTTATGAATTTAGTGGTAATGTCAGATCAGTATTGGGTATCGACCCATATACAAACCCCAAATGTTGGAATGGGTATCGAAACTGAAAAAGATCAGTTTGTCGTGGTCCTGCTGCCACACCATGAAAGAAATCATAGAGGAAACACTGGTAGGGTTGGGTCCCATGGTATCTAAAAATAGCATATACTGTATACTGAGAATTACAACATCCTCCAATGTCATTCCTTTGACGAAATCCCATTCAAACCAATGGAAGTAGCACAGCTAACCAGGGAGATATTAAAGCTGAGCCGATATACTCAGATATGCAACTAAACTTGTAATAGTGTTTTGTGTTTCAAGTTCACATATTTTATTTCTGAATGAGAGTATATGCTTTTAGGAGATGACAGTGTGAGAATTATAGCCTAAGAGAAGTCTTTGTTATAGGCTACTCCAGTACGTGCACGAGAGGGTGGCAAGATAGCAGTAAGGTTTCTGATTGGTATAGGTGCAAACTGACATTTTGGTGAATCGCTCTGAGCCCTACAAAGTTTTAATTAGTCACAGTAATACTGTATTGCTTGGGAAAATGTGGAGAGGATTTAACTGTATCAAAATTTGGATACCACCCACCCAACCCTAGTCCTGAGTTGTTTAACACATCTAGATGTAGATAAAAACCAGGAAATAAAAGCTGACATTCTGAACTTTTATCTTTCGATCTTAAACCCAAATGTCTTCAGTAAACAACAAAAACAAATGAATTTGCCTTGCTGTTCTAATATTTTTGGAGGGGACTGTATGTATGTAAATACAGACAAACAGATGTCCACACAGACAGGCAAGCAGACACATACATGCGCATACACACACACACACACACACACACACACACACACACCTTTTGCCGGGGTAGCCCTCGGAGTACTTGTTGTTGAGGCACGATCCCTGAGCCTCCAGCGCTGCACGGCTACAAAAGTTCTGGTCAGAGAGAAGGGATGGGGAGGGACGCGAGCGCACACGCGCACACATACACACACACACACACACACACACACACACACACACACACACACACACACACACACACACACACACACACACACACACACACACACACACACACACCCAAAAAGGCAGCATGAGCGGATCAATGTGGTGGACAGAGGGACAAGAGAGGAGAATTAAGCACTGTTAAGCCATTAAGGCAGAATGCCCCTCCAGTCAGCCCTGATCATTACTGTATTGAGCTCCGCTCTTTATAGACTTCCACTTGGCTCACTTCAAGTAGAGTTAAGAGACAGCGGAAAAGACATGGCCACAAGTGTGTGTGAGTGTAGGACTGCGTGTGAGTGGCACAGTGGGTACTACAGATCTACACATCTTATTTATGCTCACTTCCTGAGAGTAGGAGATGGACTACCCAGGGCCAAATGTGAGTGCAAAGGCAGGGAGAGCTAGACATAGATAGAGAGAGAGAAAGAAAAAGAGAGAAAGTGAGAGAGAGAGGGCGAGAGAGACAGAGAGAGAGAGGGCGAGAGAGAGAGAGAGAGAGAGAGAGCAGTACAGAGCCAGAGGGAGAGACTGTGAGTTGAAGTAAGTACAGTAAGTAAGAGAAAGAACAACAATAAAAGAATAAGGGAGAGAAAGGCTGAGATGCAGGGGACAGGAATAAAAAAAAAAAGCGACAGATAGAGCGCTTCAGTGAAAGACAGGTTAGACTAATGGCATCTTGACACATACCCCCCACTCCCCAATCTTCTCCTTCTTGAGAGGCCCACCCTCCCAGTGACACCATTGTCATCAGACACACTCTCTTTCTCTCACACACACACACACAGGCTGATCCCCATGGGGGCTATGCTAATACACCGTCTTAGATCATGGGCGATAAAGGCTCAGGTAACGGCGTTCTAGAGCGCCGCTCTGTCACGCTGAGATCCTCGCCGCATTAGAATTGGAAATGCAATCGCTGCGCTTTTTACCCCACCGCACGTGTGCCCGCGCACGCGCGCACACACACACACATACAAACACCTTTCCCATCTTTGCCCCCCCCCCCCCCTTTTCAAACAAAAGGCTTACAACAGGCGGTTAAAGGGAGGCCATGCCGTTGGGCAGTGAACTGAGCCTGGGTGGTCAGATGAGGAGAGGAGGAAAAGGGAGAGGAAGAGAGGTGTGGGGCAGGATGGGTGGAGAGGGAGAAGAGAGAGAGAGAGGGAGGGAGGGAGTGGTGGGTGGATGGGTATATGAAGATATCAGCTTTATCTCACACTAGAGTGGGCAGACTTAGTGCTGCAAGCTGCCTGATATACCTCACTGAGCAGTGAGAGAGGGAGAAGAGAAGAGAGGAGAAGAGAAGAGCGACAGAGGTAGAGGGATGCTAGCTGGAGAAAGAGGGCAGAACGGAGGGAGGGAGTGAGTGAGGGAGGGAAAGAGGGAAGGAAGGAGGAGAGGGGAGAAACAGAGAAAGGCTAAAACAGCAGTGGATATGGGTTGCTGCCTCTGAATATTAAAAGGTAACAGCAGCAGCACTGCCACTTCTTCACAGACTGACAGGCGGTGCTCTGGCTGAGGGAGTTTAGGGGGTGGGGTGGGGTGGGGTGGGGTTGTGCGTGCTGGTGGTGAGGCTTCTTTCCTCTGGCCTACACATTCAACAGTCATTGCTGTTTACAAACATGGCAGCACTAACATATTTAAATATATTAGGCAGACTTTTAAACCTGAGGTGTTCAGATCTGCACCATCTATATCACAGGCTTGAGTTCAAACTAAAAAGTAGGATACAAACGTGGATATTTGATTTTCTAAAAGACTTAATAATCCTCTTTCCATTCATAAAGTAAAATGAGCTATATAAAATATGCATGTGGTCATATGAAGGTGAAGTTGAACTGATCTTATCTCAAAACAATTTCTTGAGGTTTCAGGCGTGGAATATAAGTAATTAAGTCAATGTGACTGTGATTGTCATGTGATTGTGTAAGTATGCTTGGGTCGTCGTTCTACATCACACGTACCTCAGAGGCGATGAGCTCCAGGCCGCGGCACTGCCGGTCCTTCTCCTTGGTCAGCAGGTCCCACATCTCGGGGTCGTCCTGCGCCAGGCTGTCCTGGCCGGTCCAGGGCCGCTCCTGGTCGAAGCTGCGCGCGGCCGCCTGGGAGTGCTGGCCCCTCCACGCCACGCCCGCTGCCGCTGGGGCGCGCTGGCACACCGGCTGCCATCGCACAGAAGAAGAGTTTCAGTGGATGACTCCAAACCAGGCTTAACCGTAACATTTTCATTTGTACTGGCCCCTTTTGGCTAACATACCCGATTTGCACTGGCCCCACTGCACTGGCACTTCATATATATATATATATATATATCTCTACTGGTTCCATTGTAAGGCAAGGCAAGTTTATTTGCATAGCGCATTTCATACACAACGGCAATTCAATGTGCTCCACAAAAATAAAATCAAAGGACAATATGTAAAAGCATAAAAGATAAAGTAAGTGTAGAAGCATAAAAGGTAAAATAAGTGTAAAAGCATAAAAGTAAAATCAGTATGTGGTAAATAAAAGATATAAAAGCATAAAAAACACACAAAATAAGTATAAAATTAGTAGAAATCATTAACAGAATGCATCTGAAAACAGTTTGGTCTTAAGTCTAGATTTGAAACTGCCAACAGTAGGAGCATTTTTAATGTCTTCTGGAAGTTGGTTCCAGAGCTTTACAGCATAGCAGCTGAAAGCTGCTTCACCACATTTTGCTCTAACAGCTGGCTCTACCAAAAGATTTTTCTGATGTGATGTCAGAGACCTAGTTGGTGCATATAACTGAAACATATCCAATATGTAATTGGGTCCCATCCCATTTAATGATTTAAACACAAGAAGCAATGCCTTAAAGTCAATTCTGTAACTTACTGGGAGCCAGTGCAGGGACCTTAAAACTGGAGTAATGTGGTGAGATCTTTTTGTTCTGCTAAGAACCCTTGCTGCTGCATTTTGGATCAGTTGAAGCTGTTTGATGGTCTTTTTAGGAAGACCTGTGAAAAGGCCATTGCAGTAATCAACCCTACTGGAAATACATGCATGTACAAGCTTTTGTATATCTTGTTTTGACCTCTTAAGACCTCTTAAGTTTAGCAATGTTTTTAGGTGATAGAATGCAGATTTAGTGATTGCTTTCATGTGACTGTTGAATGTTAGTTCACTGTTAATAAAGATACCAACAGTATCTTTTGCTTTAAGCCCCTTAGTTTCAAGAGCAGTGGTGATCCTATGTCTATCTTCTTTTTTCCTCAAATACAATTACTTCAGTTTTATCTGCGTTCAGCTGAAGAAAATTGTGTGACATCCAGTTGTTGATTTGTTCAATACACCCACAGAGAGACTCAAGGGGGGTATAGTCATTAGGTTACATTGTAGTGGTCCCTCATATGTTATTACTGGCCCCAAAATGAACTTTTTGTTAAAACTGCTGCTAGTTTTATTGGAATGAGCCACCTCCTTTTATTCATAACCCTTATACACTTAACTTCAACCGGTCTGTATCATTGGTAAACTGAAATAAGTTGTGACAGTAATGGGCAAAAAAAAAAAAAGACAATGGCCAGAGACTGACCAACCAGCTGTCATAGCATGCTGGTTTACTGCCCCTGGCTGGACCCACGGACCAGTGCTTTTGTTGAACCCTGCTCCAAACACAACCCTAAAAATGTTTAGTCTTTTTATGTGAATCTCTCGATCCCAAGTAAATGAACTGCTTTCATCAATAATAAGAACTTCCCTAATGGCAGACATCAGTAATGCCTCCAGAGGAGCTGACGTACTACACGCCCCATCTGCAGAACGCTGCAATTAACAGCTCGCTGGAGGAGATCTGGCACGCATACTGATCAACGTGTGTGGGATTGTCTTCACTCAGAAAATCTTAACCAAAAAGAGATGTTTAAACCTAATCAAAAACTCATGAAGTCCTGAGTGGGTGATTAGAGTCACTCAGATAGTCTTGGGAATGATTAAAAACAAGATTAAAAAGAGTGGCCAGTCCAGTGCCTTTTTAAGATTAGGATTAAAACTAAAAAACTGCTTGTTTGTTTTTGCTTCAATCTGTCTGTGTGCATGTGTATATTTGTTTGTGCAGTTTTAAGTCCGGGTGTCTGCGCATATTTGTACATGGGTTATGGGGTGAAGGAGAAGATTACAAAAAATAGTGAAATCCAAAACAAACAAAAAAATGCACACACACCCAGTCTGAAAAAATAGCACTGGGCTAAGCAGTTTAAAGACACTGCTCTTATTTGTGCAATACGTCCACTTAATTATGAGAGGCAGGCGTGGGGCCAGGGGGGGAAAAAAGCAAAGAGCACCTGGTCAGAAAACAAACAAACCCAAATGCTGTGCGCCGATGCGGCTGGCAAGGGGAAAAGGTTTTTGATTTATCGCGCACGGCGGAAGCTAATTAGCTCAATCCAAACTATGAAACATTATTAATGATGACCCCATCGGGGATGGGGCTCTGGAGCGGCAGGATAACAATGTAGCCATGCCCACACTACACCTGGCTTGGCATATACACACTCACACATACACTCACGCATACACTCACGCATACACTCACGCATACACTCACGCATACACTCACACACACACTCACACACACACTCACACACACACTCACACACACACTCACACACACACTCACACACACACTCACACACTGCTGTGCGTCCACATGGTTAGCCAAAGCCCACTAGCAGGCCAGCTAAAGCCAGGAACAGGGTATGAAAGACAGAAGATAATCACATCCACTTCACAGTTTCAGAACAAAACAGCCTTAAGTTGTGTGTACAAAAACCACTGCACGCAACAGGCCCTAGAAATCTATGACAGTGGTTTTACTACAGTCTCAGAAGAGACTCCTGAGGTAGGTTTACTTTGTGAAGACATTTACGCATGCCAGCATGGATTGATGACCTTTGAAATAGGTTCAGTAGCTCCAGAAGAATGACGTCAATCCAGAACCTCCAAGATTTCAGGTTGCACCTTAAGTGCAGGTTATCAGGACAAACTAAAAATAGCTTTTAACACTGGTCTGGGCCATATAGGGCTAATCTGAAAAGAGATAGACAGCTGATAGGTGGAAGTACACCTTTAGAGTACACTTATACATAAAGTTTAAAGTACAATCTCATTGTAAACACTAGAGGGACCTCCATATGGAATGGCGTATCAGGAAGTCTAGAGGGACTACCTTGTTATGAGGTGCTCATTCATAGAAATGACTTGTGACTACTAGAATGTGTCAGATTACAGTACATGTGCTCTGTGTGTCTGTGTATGAATGTGCATAGAGTGTCTGTATGCAAGTGTGTATCTGTGTGTGTGCATGGAGGGTGGGGTTGGGGTAATCAGGGAAAGTGTATATTATCCAGATTTCACAAAATATATTTTCCTGAGCATGCAGCAGCAAGCCATTTCCAGACAAACAGACAAACAAAAACAGTGGGGAAAAAAAAAACTGAAAAAAGCAGCCAATGGTTTCAGCCGTCAGTGTGAGAAGGACACTCCACAGTGCAGGCCCTCACCAGGAATCAAGAGTTTGAGCACTGTATCCTTTGGGGCCCATGACTAGCTCAGGTCTGGCTGTTGCCAAAAATGAGGTGACCCCAATTTTTCAAGGAGGTCAGGTTTCAGCACAACACGGAAAGATGCTTTGAAAAGTTAGTCAACACCGTGACTCGCTGCTGCGCTGTGACATCAGGGTGACATCATAAGGACACTAGAACCAGACCTGCCTTTCCCTGCTGAAACTTCAGAATGTCACACAAAAGCCACATGAAAAGCGACCCACTGCAATCACTCATGCAGCATGTGGGCAAATGTGTCTGTTAATATAAAATGTATATCATGCATGGATTAAAACAAATATAGGAGAAGGACTATTTGGGGGATTTTCAACAGCTGTAAGCGGTGACTCCCACGCAGCTCCATGCTGGATTGTCTTGATCAGTTTCCATGGTGTTGTCCCCGCTCTCTAGCGTGTAATATAATAAGCGGCAGCTGCGCGTTTGTGCGATATCAATAATCAGCGTGCTTGTTCAATTATGCTTCTATCAGCAGTTCTGCTGGGAGCTTCTTGGCTGCGCTGCGTCGACACAGAGCCCCTATTCAGCACTTCCTCTTATCTAATCTCTGTCTTTCTCTCCGCACAGAACTGCTAGCTCCCTCCTTCTCTCTCTCTCTTTCTCTCCCTTCCTTCCTTCCTCCCTCTTCCTCTGCCATTCCCTCGTTCCTTGCGCTGGCTGGAAGGGGAGTGGGGAGGGCGGGCGTGGGAGAGAAAAGATCGGAGGGCAGAGTGTACTCTGTCAGCGCCGCTCCACTCTGCTTCCATTTTCTGTCCTCTTCCTCATGTCTTTGTTCTGTTGCTGGCCTTGCTTTGCCACAGTGTCCTTTATTCAGGGTTTGTTTTGCTAACTTTGCTCTCCATTCTGGGCTGTGACACAAAGATAGCGCCCAATAAGTTTGAAGAGCTTTAACCAGGCCTGTCACACCTTATCCAGAGGTGGCTTCGAAAATCTGCCACATCTGGCTGCGACTCAACAGAAAAAAAAACAAGAAGAAGAAGAGGAAGAGGAGTCTACGCTTTCCATCGCTGCCTGCGACGACCCAGCTCCATCAGTCACCTATGGGGCCCAAGGCATCTGCGCCAACAACTCCGCGGGTGTGCGCGAGCGCGAAGCCGTTGTGCTTCATTTTAATGGCGTTATTAAAATCCAATTAGGCCAATGATGGGGAACAATTAAGGCCTCTGTGAACGAGAGAGACTGCAAATACCCCCCTCCATCCCCTCCCAACCCCCACCACGTTCTGAGTGCCACAGACACGCCCCTGCCTCACTCACTCAATCACGTGGAAAATCGCGAGCCTCTTTAAGTGGAGGGGGTAGGGAGTCGCTAACAATATAAAGTGGAAATATTAAAGAAATCATAAGTAAATAATACAGATGAGTGCGTTAGGAGTTTGAATTATTCATGAGGGCATTAGTGTAATTTTCAAAAGTAAACAGATACTGAGCGCTTCTGTCTGTGACTAAAGAGAAATGACACCATAAAATAAAATAACACGCACACAAAAAAAGATGACTTTCTAACGAGCCCCTACATCACAGTACCACCTGCAACCTGCAGGGCCAAAGACTTAAGACAACAATTATTTTAGAGACCTTCCTTCCTGACTCCTTCATGGCTGAAAAAAAATGATCTAGCTTCATCTACGCCAGTGTTTTTCAAAGTTTTTCAGACCAAGGACCTCTTTGAGAAACACTGATCTACGCCACCACATTTGACAAAGTAAGGTGTCTCGATTAAAGCCTGAAAGACCTTTTTTAAAATAAATAATTAATTTAAAGCAGCAGCTGGGCTTCTTTAATTCCCTCTTCCTCCTTTTCTCTAGAGATAGAGGACAGGAGGGTGGTGGGGGGGGGGGGGGGGCGGTTTGGGGCAGGGGGTCAGAGGAGGGGCACGGGGGGGGGACACAAGATGGCACACTAATAGGTGCCGGCATGGCCCCTGTCCCCTGGCCTCCTGTCAGTCCTGGGGCGTGGGGGGGTGAGAGTGGGGGGGTGGCTGCCTGTTGCGACGGTTGCTTGGAGCCCTCGCGGGAGATGGCGTTCGCCGCGCGGCAGAATCACACGGGTCAACGCGCGCTGACGGGGTCCGTCCTTCGCTGTCGCCGCTTCCTGCTGGGGCTCGTCACGCACAGCCACTGCCGACAGCTCGGGCGGGTGTGTGAGGGAGAGTGTGTGTGTGTGTCTGTGGAAGAGTGTGTGTGTGTGTGTGTGTGTGTGTGTGTGTGTGTGTGTGTATACATGTGTGTGTGAGAGAGAGAGAAAGAGACTATGTGGCTAAGATTGTGTTTGTGTGTAACAGTGTGTGTTTGTGTGTGTCTGTGGAAGAGAGAGTGGGTGTGTATATGTGTATGAGAGAGAGAGAGAGAGAGAGAGAGAGAGAGAGAGAGAGAGAGAGGCTGTTTTGGTAAGACTATGTGTGTGTGTGACTGTACGTGTACCTATGTCAGACTGTGTGTGTCTGTGTGTGTGTGTGTGTGTGTGTGTGTGTGTGTGTGTGCCTGTGGTGTGGGTGTTTAAAGACACCTCTGGAAGTCACGGTGAGCGCTCGGCTGGAACTATCCCGACGGGGGCGTGGAGGCAGCGCGCGCTTAGCGCCGCTCAGTCAGGCTGTCCGCTGACAGGAGACAGACGGCTTCTCCAGAATGTGGCGTCAAAGGCAGCTGGACCTCCCAGGAAATGCACAGCAGCAGAAAAACAAAATTCACCTTGAGCGGCCAGGGGAATGATTATTAGAGGAGAACTACAAGATTACAGGAGCGGAGGCCAGATTAGTCACACGTTCCTTTTTTTTCCCGAAGCACAGGACGTTATTGATGATGGCTCCTCCCATGAGGTCAACTGTTGGCTTTCAGAAAACTTTAAAACTGGAACATGTTGCTACTAGAACAACAATGTCAGCAACGAAAACCACACGACCACGCGTTTAGTGCACACAAGTGTACAATTTAGCAAAGAGGCTGTCCAGGTGACTCAGAGGTAGAGGACTGACAGTGTTTTAGGGAGAGTCTTTTGTGTGCGTCACAGCTTGACACATGGTGTGAGGGAGAGAAGAGACCGGAAAAAACACACAGTTCCTTTAAGTGCCATTTCCCACCCCCCACTTCTGGACACGGAGTCAATTTTACAGATGACTGCTGTCCATCAGCTGAGCGCCAAACAACAATCAGCCATGTAACAACAGGTGACGAAGGACGAGGTGGAGGGGGCAGAAAAAAAGAGTGACAAAAAGACAGAAACAGACAGAGAGAGAGAGAGAGAGAGAGAGAGAGAGAGAGAGAGAGAGAGAGAGAGAGAGAGAGAGAGAGAGAGAGAGAATGAAAGAAAGAAAGAGAAAGAAAAAGAGAGAAAGAGAAAGACAGAGATGGAAACTCAGGAAGAAAGTGTCAATGGGCCAGTAATATCACTCAGCCTGACAGCCTTCTCCATCCAGCTCTGTCACTGACTAATAGGTGGGCTGCCGTTACAAATTGCCTTTTGATGCAGGAGGCCGAGTCACGGGTGACCAAAGGGGCGGTTTCGGCGGGGGAGGGGGGAAGGGGGGCATGGTGGCGGAGGTGACGGGGCGAAGCGTGACCCCAGGCCTTCGCTTCCCCGAGACTCTCGAGTCAATTTAGAGGCTGAGAAGAGTCATGGAAGAATCAAGCAAGGAAGGAAAAAGGCAATTTCCTGGGAGAGAGACGGGTGACACCATCACGGCCGTACTTTTAACGGATATAGCCAGCGAGGGTGAGCACTTTGTGACAGCCAGTGTCCCCCTGGTCACCCTGTATTTACTGGACAACAAAGCTGAAAATCTTAGGCGCAGGACAGCATTTTCAAGAAAGGCCTCGCCGTAGCATGAAAGGGGAGCAGCTGTCTACTACAGAATGGACTGGACATGACTTGTACAGCAGAGCTAGACAGATGAAAGATGACACAGAACAGCTTTCATGGGGCTGAAAGTTGACTGACACTTAAAGCGTCACAGGGAGGAAAAATAATTATTATGGATCTAGATTATGCTTGCATATTTAAACAGCTGGAAAATCAATTTTCTTGGCAAGGCCTTTTGAGGCTTCACACCCATGTGATCTACTGCTCCCCTCCCACCACCCCCAACCCCAAAAGCCACATCTATTTTCAAAATCGGGACAGCAAGCCCCAGAATAGAAATGATTCCAGTATAAATACATCAACTGATCAATTATTAAATATTTTGTTTAATTCAAATTGAGCTCTGAAAAACGCCATTGAATGCTTGATTGAGGCTTTGATTTGAACACTGCTTTGAACAGCTCTGAAGCCAAAAAGCAGCGGTGATGTTGGAGCTTTGCCCGGCAGGGAAAATGGTTGCCAGAGGGAACAGATGCAGGCTTAAGGCATAAACTGCTCCAAAGCTCCAGCTTTTAAAGGTAGCACAGGGACACAATCCTGCTTCAGATTTAAAAGGTGTCACAAAACAGTGACCAGGTTTTTGAGCTGAAATTAAACTTTTATAGTCATTCTTAACATGCAAATGTCAGCGAAGCGAAATGAACACTGGTTTCAGTTCATATAATGTGCACCTGCCAACATTTAAGTGGCTTAATATAGGAGATTTCAGCGGCAGCAGCCAACATATTGGTTTAATTATTAAAAAAGGCCATTGGACCTTGTAAATTATAGGAAATTACTGA
This sequence comes from Coilia nasus, assembly GCA_027475355.1. Taxonomy (NCBI): domain Eukaryota; kingdom Metazoa; phylum Chordata; class Actinopteri; order Clupeiformes; family Engraulidae; genus Coilia; species Coilia nasus. The sequence goes on along the minus strand of CM050211.1, from coordinate 8,487,795 downwards.
GACAAAACAGGAGGGAGTCAAGAGATGGGTCTGAAGTACAGGAGGAGCAGAAGCTGTTAAATAAAGCCATCTTGTCCAGTCTGGACTGGTCATCCTGCCACTAGTGTCATAAAAGTTCCAGCCTATCCCTTAGATTTTGGTCCCCCTAGGCCATTCAGAGAAACTTTTGTGTGACAACTGGGCCATACATACAAGCCATTAAAAACAGCTGTGTTTCCTCAGGCTGTGTACCTGCTATGTTGAAGCTTGCAGTAGTACAGCCTCTGATTAAAAAGACACATCTAAAAGCCTCAGTCCTTTCTAATTACAGACCTATGTTCAAGCTCCCTTCCCTACCTTAAGTGTTAAAAAAGTTGTGGCAACTCAATGTCAGTCTTTTTTAGATACTCATAACACTTTTGAGGCGTTTCAGTCAGGCTTTAAAGCTCTTCATAGCCCAGAAACAGCACTGCTAACAGTCGTTAATGATATTTTATTAGCTACTGATGGTTGTAATTCTGTTATTCTTATTATTCTAGATCTCACAGCAGCTTTTGACACTGTTGATCACAATATCCACCTCACCTCATCTACAGCATAATGCTGATACCAATGGTACTGCTTTGGAGTGGTTTAGGTCTTACTTGTCTGGTAGAAGTTTTTCTGGCAGCCTTGGAGATTTTGTGTCCTCCTCGGCTCTTCTTCATTGTAGAGTTCTCCAAGGCTCTATTTCAGCACCCATCCTATTTGCCCTCCACTTGCTCTCTTTAGGCTCTATCCTTAGAAAATATGGCACTTTAGTCCACTGCTATGCTGATGACACACAGATTAATCTACCTTTAAAACAGCACGATGCTTGTGCATTTTGTTTGCTTTTAGACCGTCTAGAGGATACCAGAGCTTGGACCGCCTTACATTTTCTAAATTTTAATGAAAGTGACACTGAAGTCCTGCTAGTTGGACCAATGGTGCCTGTTATGCCTCCTGTATGGATCTATGCTCCCTGAGTCCTTATGTCATGCCAGCTGTAAAGAACTTTGAATTGAGAGTGACAGTGAACTAACCTTTGACAAACAGATAAACTCTTCAGTTAAATCTAGTTTCTTCCAGCTGAGGTTTTTGTCTAAAGTCAAACCTTTTCTTTCCCTTAATGGTTTTGAAAGCGTAGTCCATGGATTCACAACCTCTAAACTGTACTATAACTCACTTTATGTTGGTGTTAGCCAGAGCTCTCTCTCACACCTGCAATTGGTTCAGAATGCTGCAGCTTGTCCTTTAATGGGGAGAGCACACCTCCCCTACTCTAGCATCCCTTTACTGGCTGCCAGTTCAAAACAGAATTAATAACAAGATTTTACTTGTAACTTATAAATCAGTAAACAGGCCAGCCCTCTCCTACTTTTCTGACTTGCTACATAAGTACACCTCACCAAGAACTCTCAGATCATCAGAGCAGTTATTCCCAAAACTAAGTATAAAATGTTGTGCAGATCATGTCTATGCAGCAGTAGCCCCTAAACTGTGGAACAGTCTTCTCCCTGTTATTAGGATAACCCCTTCTCTGTCTCTCTTCAAATCTCATCTTTTCATTTACATTCACTATCCTATGATGTATTGTAATTTAGGTACTCCTTATTTTTATGTGCTCATATTTTGGATTCAGCTTTTTGTTTATTTATTTTATCCTACTTTTCTTTTCTCAACACTTCAAAACACTTTAAAGTTTAAGTTACATTAATAGGTATTATTTTGTTATCAATTATTTTTTGTACTGTGTTTTTGCACTTTGGTCAACTGCTGACATTGACATGGATTGCTCAACACTGCTAGTCTCATCATCCAATTATTGATTAATTTTGAGACTAGCAAGAATTTGTGTAGCCATCATATTTGTGCATGCTGTTGAAATTAGATATTTGCACTTAAAAAGTAAACAAAGGACAAATTAATAATAAAGCTGTAGACTTGACACTGCACAAAATGCTGAACGGATTTTTTTTCCTCACCCCCACAGGCTAACCACCAAATGGATCTTTTCCACTTACATTTAACGTACTGATTGCAATAAAGTATAAATCAATATCAATAAATGATAATGCTCAATTGATAATATCATCAGCATTGACAGTCTCATGACAGACAATCTCATGACTAAACACTGTGAGCGCATTGAGAGAGAAGCTGCCTGTTTGCGTCCTCACTTGGCCTACATTTGCGCCTACATAAAAAAAAAGAGGGGCTTAGATGTCTCAAGCCAGCCAGCCAGCCAAGAGGTGGAGGGGAGGGTGGGAGTAGAGAGCGCCTTGCCGATTGGCTGGGCCTCGTCTAGTGAGCTTTGACTTCAGAGCTCCGTCCTCCAAATAAAACAGTTACTTAATTGTTTAGTCAGGGTGTTCTGGAAGTGCAGTGATAAGGGGAGTAAGTGAGTGAGTGAGTGAGATAACTGAAGGCTCAGCTGGTCAAGGACCTGTCTGGACCGGCTGTATTTTGGCTGAAATGGGAAATGGGTTTGGGGTGGTGAAGCTGGCTGGACAGCTCCAGCTCCTTCAAAATAACTCTTACACAGTCAGCCGTTTTTTCTCTGACTTTTTCCTTTTCTTGGAAATCCCTTAGTTGTATTTGGACTACTGTCAGTTTACTCCAAATCTGGCTAGAGAGGGCTGTTGTGTTTGCACTCCCTCCCCCGGCCCGTAACCATGCACACAGCAGTGGAGTGTGGAGGGGCCAGAGCAAAAAAGGATGCCAGCGCTCGCCTGTGTTTGGCTTTCACTGGCTTTCACACAGTGTGTGATAAATCCTGGGAGAGAGAGAAAAAGAGAGAGAGAGAGAGAGAGAGAGAGAGAGAGAGAGAGAGAGAGAGAGAGAGAGAGCGAGCGAGCAGAAAAGCCTTTGAAAAAGAGGCCTAGTAAGCAGCTGCTAAAGTGGTTACATAGCACGCTGAACTGATTTACACAATAGGAGGAGCATGCATACACGTGAACCAGAACCATGCTAATAAGGAACCTCAAATGACCTATAAGGGGACCTTATGAAGTTGAATCATTTGAGCATAACAAATTCTTTGTCGTCAGCATACAAGAGCTGAAATTCTGTAAAGAGAAGGCCTTTACAATTTCAGAAAGACAAAGAAATATACATTGAAACACAACCAGTTATGCAAGTTTGCACAGCAACACTGCAAACTTACACACACACACACACACACACACACACACACACACACACACACACACACACACACACACACACACACACACACACACACACACACACACACACACACAGCAGTGCTCACACTGTCAGCATGCACACACTGGGTAAGTTCTGCAAAATCACAGTGTGCAAAGTTAACTTTTAAGTCTCACAAGACCACCATATTGTATCATTAGGCAGAGGCTATTATTGGAACTACTGTGTCCTTGAGGTTGATAACTGCTGTGCTTGCTTTTGTATTTTGTACTGTACTTTGTACCACAATCTATTTTGCATATCTTTGGTTAGGTCTAGTAAATTGCAGGCCCATTGATATTTGAATGTGAGGATAAAGGCCTAACTTTCCAAATAGATAGTGCAAACCTTGCCTTGATGCAATTATGATATATGGGCATGGAGAATAAAGCCATTTTTAATCCTAATACAGTTCGAGTAAGAGAAAACTGCTGTGTTGCTAAACTAATTAAAGTGTCACATTAATGACACGTTGGAAATCGTGACCTTTACCTTCCCTAAAAATAACACATTGGGACTTAGGAGGACCTGACATGATGAAACGGACCTGGTGCAGTTGCATAATCGGGCTCTCAGTCCCGCCAGAAAAGCGCATATTTAAAAAGCTTAGAGCAACTTTCACCCAAAACTAGGTCAAAGTGCAGACATTAGTGTCATGCCAGGTCATCTAGTTACTGTTACTGAGTTGTTACCAATGTTAGCCATGTTAGCAAATTCACCGTTATGTTACCTGTCATTTTATCCTACATGACAGCTTTGACAGTCTCTTGACAAGAAGGCGATTTAGCCTTCTGCACAAACAAAAGGTACAGCGGTTAAAACGTTTCCTTTTTAAATACAAGGTACCAACTCCTGAAAAGATACAATGTTGCGTTCAACCGGGCGACAGCTAGAAGTTTATGTTACACTTTACTTACTTGCCACGTCTGTAACAGATGCTAGCATCGCTGCTAACATGCAGCGCATATGCCGAACCTGACCGCACACTACTGACACTTGGCTACAGTATTGCAAATGTCATGATACCAAACACATCAGCATCACTAAATATGATAGTTCCAATTCTGCGATAATGTATTCCACATATGTGGATACATGTAACATTTTCCAGTTAGCTATGTAGCTTCTTTAAACGTTTAGCTTCACTAAACAGTTCGGAGCACATTTAAGAGGCAACAACTCTGTGCATGTCTCTATTGAATACTCACCCTGGCCAGTTGTCGTATTGTGAATGAGAGCATTTTTGAAGTTCTTTACAGCACAGCAGTTCACTGGTAAGACCTGGCCACGCTTGCTCTCTTGCGTTTAAATGGAACATGTAACACGGTGCTGCTGGCCCTTGAATGAAGTTCAAGCGCCTAGCCGCAGTGAAGCCTGGGAGTTGTAGTTTCACCGCGTAGTGATGTAACATCTACATAGATTTTCATGTGGTGGTCATTACTGACATGTTTTTTTCAAGGTGTGGCTGTCTTTTGGTACCAAATTAAAAACGGGTAGACACATAGCCTATATATATTTTTAATATCAATATGCATTTTAAAGCAAGCATGTTGGTCTTTTTTTCTTTTTTCAGACGGTTGACTGTATAGGCTATTAATCTAGTTTTCAATGAAGTATACAGAATACTGTCTTCTCCACATTATCCAGTCAATATACAGTATATCCAGCTCTAAAAGCATATTTATTGAGTGACTGATAACTGTTTTATTTATGTATCAATGCACTGTAGCCACTCAGAGTTAGAATGTAACTCACCATTAACTAGACTAGTTGTTAATGGTGAAAAGAATGATATTATCCTGCCTCCACTGACCGGGCCTGAGATAATCATATGGGCTACAGTGGGAAAGAAAACAACTGCAAAGTTAGTGTGTACGTGTGGCACAAATAACTGCCAAAAGTTTTTCTGATACTGTAAATGATTTATAGCCTACCTGTAGTGAAATGACATACGGCATAGCTGATTTGGTAGGGATTGCTTTACCTTTAATCTCAACCTTAGCCGCCCTCGGCTGTACTGTATTCTTGTACAGTGTGAATTGTTTTGTATATTACTGACTTTGTACAATATGTGCGTACACTATGTACAATATGTTTAGATTGTACAATGTTTTTATTGCCCAGTATGGATACTATGTGACTTGCAAACTGTTGTCCCTCTTGTACAGTAAGTCTTATACACCATTTTTGTGCATTGATTCACTACACTTCTAAACGTTGACTGTATACTAGAGAGTCAGCATTTGTCAGAGTCAAGCCTTGTGTATGTAAGTACTTATAAATCTGATTCTGATTCTTTGGCCTGCCTCAAGCTCAACCACCATTTTTCTCTATATCCATATCACTGGTGGTGATAGTGGTATGTGTATACTTGCCTGGATGAACAGAATATATTCAGTAAATCAGAAGAGGTGTTGTGTCACTCAGAGATCCAGGGCCTCTGCCATCGGTACAGCCAGTATTGCAGTGGCAATTAGTACTTTAAAAACTGATATTACCTGGCAATGCTAGTTTTTGGTGTGAGATCAAACGCTTTATACTTCACTTGGTACAAAGAGCCTAAATAACTGGATTAGATTCTGTCTGTAGCCTAAATGAATGCAACACAATTTATGTTTGCAACATTGCAGCGCACTGCACTGTGGAATCGTCAGTGAAAATACTGTAAAAAACAGTACTGTCATGACTGCAGTGTCTGCCAGCCTGCAAGACTACTGGTTTGTGATAGCCACCTTGTGTTAGCTAGCTAACTGATGTATTTGTAAATGTTCAATTCAAGAAAAGAGCTGTGCAAAAGAAACAAAACACAAGTTGGGCTTTTAATTTAAAAAGTCCATAAATTACACTTCTCATCATTCACACACTGATTAGCCATGCACATTAGCCTGTATATTGCTCTGAAGCATGCAGTTTCTTTTTGCTGCCTTTTGACTTGTGAGGCTGTCTTTCCTGAAAATATCATAAATGACAGTGGCTGGATCTGTGTCCCTGCCCTCAACCCTCAGGGATTTCACTCCACCAATCGTGAAGCCAAGTGATGTTGGTAAAGTCGTCCAGGGTTTAGGGTTTGGATTTAGAGGGGGAATTTAGATTAAGCCATTTCATTAGTTGAGAAGATGTTAAACCCTGCCAGATTTACATAATGCACAGATGCAAACTCCTCACCCTTTAGATATCACAATAAGCTTTCTCAATAACTGATGCCATCCCTTTCAGAAAAGTTCTTAGATGAAACAAAGAATTATTTCTACTCAAAATGTTCAAAATGGACTTATTGCCCCAAATGGGACCCTCCTCTAGCCTGGTAAACCCGCCCCTCGTACTTCATTTCATTTTGTACAGAGGGTCTAGACCAGAATCTTTTGAGGAGCATGTAAGAGGACCAAGCAACTTCTATCAGCAAACAGAGGGTGTGTTCATGGGCCATGACAGTGACTTTGTGTGCTACATTTGAATTGTACTGCCTAGGTAGGCTAATTACATACATGACAACCAGGCGTTAGCGATTGGGTAAAGGCAGAGGCACTTGTTTTAAACTTCAGCAGAGTCCACACCTCCAGGAAGAAATTGTTTCTCACGGCCTCCGCTCCAGACGCTCTCTACTAAATGAAATTAAGTACGAGGGGCTGGTTTACCAGGCTAACCCTCCTCCAGCACCCAGGGCAGATTCTCACATGAGCAGTTTGTAATTGAATTGCATCAGCTCATTGCATGCCTTCTTAAAAACATCAGGAACTTAACCCAACACATGGAGGTTGCATCTTATTGGGTCTCTGTTTTGGAGTCACCACATCTCAAAATACCCTGAAGCTCAGAGGTCAAAAAAAGCTCTACAAAGTCTTGTGCAAGTTGTTATAATTGTGATTGCCTTGTGATCTGTGTCCCTCAAACCTCAAAGTCATGCAGGTAAAGTCTTTCAAGGTTCAGGGTTTGGATTTAGAAGGGGCGTTTAAATTAAGCCATTTCATTAATTGATCAGTGTATTCCTTTACATTAAAAGCGAATCTAACAATCTGTTGAAATGCACTAGAATGCGGGAAAGGACTAGCCTGGTAAACCAGCCCCTCGGACTTCATTTCATTTCGTGCAGAGGGTCTGGAACAGAGACCGTCAGAAACAATTTGCTGGAGGTGTGGACTCTGCTGAAGTTTTTGAAAAAGTGCATCTCTTGCCTTTACCCAATCGCTAACGCTTGGTCGTCACGTATGCAATTAGCCTACCTACGCACTACAATTTAAATGTAGCACACAAGGTCAACGTCTCAGCTAATGAACACACCCTCTGTTCGCTGATTGGAGCGGTCGTGCTGGAACTCCCCAAATGCTCCCCAAGAGCGTCCGGTCCAGACCCTCTGCATGAAATGAAATGAAGTACGAGGGGTGGGTTTATCAGGCTAGGAAAGGACATCTAATTTATTAAAAACTTATATGTGTTCAATGTATTGTAGTTGGCAGAAATTTGCAATACTACTTTTATATGTGATGGCAGCCGTGCAGAGATCATTGACATGTTGAACTATACGGCAAAAAACAATCACCATACAGTAGGGAACCAAAATATTTCATTTCATTCATTCAATTTTCATTTGGGAATTAAAAGTATTGGCTGTGATTTGTAGGTTTGCATGCCAACCAGTTTGAGTCCATACTGATATTTCCACACCTCTACTAGCTACTAGAAGTTTGAGTCTGGAAATCAGGTTGAAATGAAATGAAAAGCACATCACTGCCTGCTAGACGAACAAACTACTTTAATGGTAAGACTGATTTGTCGGTCTAGCAAGCAGCATTGCTCTTTTTGTGTGTTTCTACCTACAGCAAGGTGTGTGGGCCTTCTCTAGCCTCTGTGAGTCTGGAAATCAGTCTGGGATATCTGGAATCAATTGTATAGTGTCCGATGACAGTGCATATGTAAAGCTCATTATTACTGAAAATTAATTGGAAATCCAGCGTGGCTTTAAAGATTTATTTGTTGTTAAGTATTTACATAAGTAATTGTTGTTTACATGTCATATCAAGCAACACTGCAGAGTATCACCTTCTGGTGATATCCTCAAGATTTCCCAGAAGTCTCACATATAGTCCATTTCACCAAGCGAACCATATCTCCAAAGACATGTCCATTTTTTTCTTTACATAATGCACCAAAAAATAAATAATTAAATAACAGAAGTTGATGTGTATCTCAGGTAGCACTTTATATACTATAAAAATACCCATTTAGAGACCGGTTTATTTTCTGCCTCTGTAACCCTTAAACAACCACTGTGAAATTACAGATGAATCCTGGCGTGATTAACATTTGACAACAGTATAGGCTTGTTTTGTAATGAAGAGGCCTAGTGGAGAGACTTAATGACTTAAGTCTACAGTCAAACATTTTTGGGCCTTTTTATACTAAAAAAGAAACAATAAGATTTGATACAGTGCAATATTGGTTTAAATCTGACAAATTTAAAAACCTTTCAAAATGGCTTTGCCCATTATTACATTTCCATCAACAGCGATTACAAAGAATAGAATGAAACCAACAGTTAAAGAGATTTTAATGTGGGTTGCCATATATTTTGTGCATATTCTATCTTAATCATTCATATACATTCTGATAAAAGTAATATATAGTCTTCTGATCTTGGGAGCCACTGTCCTTTAATGGTGACATATTGTTCTTTTCCAAGTTTCAAAACAAGGGGCTCAAATAATGATGATACAATCAGATGCCACAATGACTTGTTGACATGTTAATATTTTTTGGTGTAAAGTCACACTGAAGAAACAGCAATAAAAGTCACACATTCTCTGTCTCCCTTTTGATTTTTTACAAAATAAAACCTGACCATAAACAGACAGGAACAAGTACAGGAGAAACAAAACTATCCTTGGGCTGAAGTTTTGAATACTGTATTTACAAAGAACCTTGAAAAGAAATAAACATCAAAAATGCTTTAGGTTTTTGAAAACTCCTCAAAATATGTCCACCTTGGTATAGAACCCATTTTCTCTTCAAATCCACATTCTTTAACACAGAAAAAAATGTTCTGAATAAAAGATATAATAATCAGTAGAGCCCAGTGCATCCCTTTTCTCATCCGAAATAGGGGTGCTCGTTCTGGAAGTTGTGGTCCGGACAAACCTTCTGAACGAGCTTGTAGTCGTGGCTAAAGAAGGAGATGAAGATGCAGATGACTTTGAACGGCTTGGCACACTGCCAGGAGGAGTGGAACTGGGTGTGCTCTGTGTAGCAGGTCTGCGATGGGTCGTAGAGACACTGTTTGGGCTTCTTGGACCTGTCGTACCTCTCGTACTCGTTCCGGCAGTTGAAGGTCTTCACCTCCTTGGGGTCGATGGTGGACTGGTGTGGCTGATAGACCTGGAACTCCGAGGGCTGGAGGGGTGACTGGGGCTGCTGCTGGAGCACCTCGAACTCGACCACCTTCGAAGGGGGCACGATGCTGACGGAGACGTTGGCCAAGCTGGAGGAGTTGTGGCGAAAGTAGACGGTGAAGGTCCCGTTGACGTGGTCGACGATCTTCCCAGTGAGCATCATGCTGAACTTCATGGTCTTGACGTTAAAGTAGAAATCCCCCCAGCCAAGGATCTTCTTGGTTTTTAAAGCAGTCTTAAGGGAGGGCTTGCGTTTGGGGCGGTACCCTGTCTGATCCAGAAGCAGGGTCTGGTTTCTGGACCATTCGTATGGGTTGTGGGGACTGTAGCTTGGGGGTTTGGGCTTTACCGGCAAGTGGTCCATGCCAGGGAAGGTTCTGGAAGGGTGGTAAGGTGGCTTGACACCCCCAGGGGGTCCCACTCCCACACCACCCACCCCATATGGGAGAGTCTTCATCACTGAACCAGCTGGTGCCATGTCCAAGTAATCCAGCGATTTGGCCACTTGCTTCTCCAGTCCATGTACCTGAGGAAACAAACAAAAACAAGATCAATGTAACAGCATGACATGTTCACAGAAAAATATTTATCTGAAGCTTTCATTCCATTAAAAAATGTTTTTCATGTACATTCGATTGTAGGGTCATTTGTTGCTGTTCATGAGCTTTGGTGACACCCTCAAATAAAGCCTCTGAAAAAATGGCTGATTTTAGTATGTCTGCAGAAAGCGCCCTGTCAACAAATTTATCATTTACAAAATTACATGTTAAAAATCCTGGCAATGAAGTTAACATTAATCAAGATCCATTCGCAAAGGGTAGGCAATTAGCCGCTCTAAAATGACACGGCGGTCTTTACAGTATCTCCAGGCCCTGATGATAAATGTCAGGATTGTTTTTTTCATGTCCTTGTTGATTTATTTATCAGAGTCGTCATCACACAGTCACAACGAGAGTGCTGACAATTAATTAAGTACATATCAGTCAGGGTGCAATGAGCTAAGAAGACATTAAGACACCCAACGCAGCAGCTCCCCCGCGACAAGTCCTGACTTCAGCTGCAGTGGCAGCAGCAGCTGGTGACAATGGCTCTTGCGTTCTGTATGCAGGTTGTCTGACGACACACTCTTTGATCTCTCCACCACTTTGTAACGATTCTATTTTTATAATGCATTTAATTCAGCCGTCACTGTTGTTTTTACACAGCAAAGTGAATTGGGATGTGAGGTAATGGATGTCTCTGCATGCTGCTGTGGTTTGTTCTCGTGTCATCTTTTTTTCACTGCTTCAGCCCTTTAATCCACAGTCTGGGTGCTTATTCACAGGGCTGACTGACTGGAAATGTTCCCTACCTTCTTTTATCCCGCTTCACAGGCATCAAACATAAACACACACACACACACACCAACACACACACATGCGCACACACACACACACACACACACACACACACACACACACACACACACACACACACACACAGACACACACACACATACACACACACACACAGACACATACACACACACACACACACAGACACACACACACATACACACACACACACAGAAAGACCTTCATGCACAGATACACACACACACACACACACACACACACACACACACACATACACACACACACAAATGCACACGCACATATTTTATGTTGCTCTGTCTGTCATTCAGTTTCTCCCTCTCCCTTAAACACACACACACACACACACACACACACACACACACACACACACACACACACACACACATACACTCGTATTGACACTTCAGACTTCAAGCTTGTCTTTCCTCCATGACAACAATTGTGAATCTGTCATGATTGTGGTGGTTGAAGGTGATTGTGCCAACTGCAGCTTTTCGTCAGGGTTACAGAAGCCACAAAAACATTTCTTTGGGTACGGTGCAAAATACAGGTCATTTTTTTAAGATATTAATTTACTGAGCCATAACACATGGGATAAAAATATCTCAGAGATCCAACAGCTGCAGCACTGCGTTTTTGTGAAGTGTAGTGCTTTGTTGGGCATGATCTGCATCTTCCTTGTCTAATTTTGAAACTGTTCTATGGTTGGCTGCACACACATCTCTGAACATGTGTGTGTGTGTGTGTGTGTGTGTGTGTGTGTGTGTGTGTGTGTGTGTGTGTGTGTGTGTGTGTGTGTGTGTGTGTGTGTGACAGAGAGAGAGCTGCCCATATGTGCTACCATCAATCACTGTAAGCAATAACAAATTCATGTTGCCATTTGTAAGAACATTAATCAATGCTAGTCTTAATGTATTCAGTCCTTCAATTAATTTACCTATTTCACTGGTCATTCGGTTACATGACTCGTGGGGCTGATTTTAAGGTGAATTGATTGGGGTGAAACTGCTGGAAGCGTATCGATCGCTGGCTGTATGGATTAAAAAACGAGACGGTGATGAATGGCTATCGACTGGCTAATGACTTGATGAGGATTTTAAACAGCTGCAGGAACCTGACCACGGTTCCAACGCAGTGGAGTGCCGGAATTAAAAATTAAGTGTCGGGGTCAGATAAAAAAAAAAAAATGAAGACAGGACTCTCGGAGGCCGAAAAAAAAACCTGTTACCGCAGACAACCGTTGCAATTAGGAGGCACGCGACGGCACGCGCTCCCATCCTATCATCTTCTCGGCCGCCTTCACAGGGATGCTCTGCCAAGTCAGCACAGTGTTTGCCCTGAAGCGTCTAGTGATGCCGCCATCTGTCACGGGCGCCCAGCGAGGACCAGATCAGCACCACCGGGTCACCCCACCAGCCCTGACCTCTCTGACCCAAGGACCCACGTCCACAACACCCAACGACCAACCCCTCCCCACGCACAACCCCCCACCGTAACGACACACTTCATTATGAGTCATGTACAACACACAAGGCCCCCATGAGTGCCTCTTTTTTTTTCCCTGTGTCTGCAGGGCTCCCTGGAGTGCAGAGCTAGAGACGAGTGGAGCAGAGATATGCACTGATCAATCCAAAATGCCAACAAATGTTTTCAATCAATTTCTCATAGCTCCACGGCATGCATCGATTTCCTGTGCGCTACAAAATTGCAATTCATAACCACCCGAGATTACGTATGGGATCTTGAAAGAGACACATTTCATTGCAGCGGCTGGGCAGACAGACTGTATGTTGAGCACCCCTGAAACGTCAAGCCTTAACAATTTTATA
>CM050211.1:8457500-8472500 GCA_027475355.1 Coilia nasus | reverse complement strand
TGATCAATGATGAATATTCAGATAGGCTTGTATAAAGAGCCTCGCATGAATGAGAAACACCACCTGTGCTAGCCACATGTCAAGGACAATGCTTCCTGTAGTCACTTGGAGACTCTTCAGAGGGCAGAAAAGAAGACCTTTATTATTGTGCATAAAACCGTATACACAAGATATTATATGAGTTTATATGAGTGTCTCCACCAACAAGATTACTGTGTTATGCACAAACAAGATTATTCCACAAGGGCTCTGCTTTACATACCAATGAGAAGAAAACTTAGACAAAATTAGGATCTATTACAAGCACAGTTCTCGCTGCATTTTGATGAACTAAAGAAGTCAAATAGATTCTACTACACAATGAATCATTTGATAGAAAATGCACACAATTACTAGGAGGCATGAATGATTCATCACTTTCTCTCTCTTCCTCTCTCTCTCTCTCCCTCTCCCCTCTCTCTCTCTCACTCGCTCTGTTACAACATTTGTAAATGCTCAGCATGTATATGAAGCATTATACCAATTCACTGTTTGCCATGCGGTAAGTATTTCTGTGACATGTCCACTGAAAAACCTCATTGCTAACAGCCAAAGCCATATTATTGGTTAACATGCAGCCCAGCACAAACATGATCTGAATAAAATATGCCTTTCTCTGGAATTCATACCACTCCTGCTATTTCCCCTTTCACAGCCGTCATTTTTCTCTCTCAGTCAAGGGAGAATATTAACTGTTCGAGCTGAAACCAGAGGCAGAATGAATCTTCCTGGTCAGATCATGTTTACATATGTATTTTTTTCTTCACTCTAGGAATGTAATCTTGAGAATATTTGATTACAGCCCACTCAAACTGGTGTTGCTGAGGAAAATTACATTACACGAGGAGAGGAGAAAGAAGTCAAATTGAGTAAGAGTGTCAGCCCCTATGCTAAGAATGTGAAGCCTGAAAAATCTTTAACGTCGTGTCTGTCTGTGAGCTTTTAAAAAAGGGCATGTTCAGGCACCTATTGTGAGAGGAAGTGAGAGCAGCTAGTCATTGACCACCCCCAGTCAAACGCTCTGGGGTTTGTGATACTGTGGGTAGAGCGAGGGGGCCTTGACAACGCACTATCAATCGCCAGGTCAGCCATTGGCCACCAGCGCCAGCAGGCAGCTCTCCCAGAGATAGCCACAATTAAGACATATTTTCATCATTATGAAGCCCTGCCATCGATTGGCTCCTCCACGACTTGATCCTCTCCATCTCCAGTCGCGGTTGTTCTTCTCTGCTGTCATATTCGGTCGCCTTAAATCTCGTTTTCGAGTGCGTGCGTGCGTGTGTCCGTGGCATTCGCTTGGCGGCCCTACTTTCTGCCCACGCGACTGACACGGCCGGCCTTCCCCCTGAGGAGTAATGAGATGATGAGAGCCTACCGCCTGTGCGTGCGCGCCGGGCTGTTTCGCTGGCTAATTGGAGTTTTATTTGCAACAATCAATTCATTTTCTATCTCGCCATCAGTTCCATTGATCCGCTGTCACCACGAGCGCTTGGCTACTCCAATTCTCCGCCCACTGAGCCAATGCTGAGAGACAGTATGGCATTTGAGTCTTCTTTTTTTTATTTCAACTTTCAACTTTCAATGTCAGCTTTGGGTTTCTCGACATATGTCCTGTGTCTTCTCTGGCTCTCTAATTTTATGACTAATCTCCAGAGTAGAGGTCTCGAGGGAGGCGAGGAAGGAGATGAAAAAAAGCCCTGCTTCTGTCATCGAGTTCTCCTGAATCAAGGCCATTAAACATCTTGGTGAAACTAATCCCGACACTCCGAAATAGGAAAGATAAATATTCCAACAGTAAAACGGCAAAGACCTAAATAGCAATTGCATGCATGGCCAGAGCATAGACACACACAGCCTTTCGTCTTTACACCTGAGAGGTGACTGTTGCATGAGAGGTACCCAATACACTGGAAGTCACACATGAATTAACCTGTATCGTATTATTACATTTGGTAACTGTGGAAAATTCATTTGTTTCTGCACCCTTTCAGACATATTCAGCAGCATAAGGAAACACTGGGTGACAAATCTGTTCCTTTCCCTGACAATGATCATATAATAAAGTTTTTTTTCCCATTCTAAAAACAGCATGGATGAAAATGACATTTAATTACACAGAGCAAAATAAAGCCCAAAGGAAAAAAGATAAACCAGTTGAAGGAAGTGAGAGGAAAACTGAAGAAAGAAAGCCAGAGAGCAAGAGGGAGGGAGAGAGAGAGAGAGAGAGAGAGAGAGAGTAAAAGAAGGGAAAAAGACAGTAAAAGCGATTTCGCAGTCCAGTGGCGTCTCTGGATTATCATGAAAATGAAAGCTACTGAGTCAGGGACTATCATGGAGCAGAGGAATAGAGCTGAGACTGATAACACAGTGAGGGGGGCTTGCAGCGAACGAGCGAAAAAGACATGCGGAGGAAAGAAGGGGGGAGGAAAAAAAAGGGGACTAAAACAGTGTGAGGGAGAAGAGCGAGAGGAAAGACCTACAGTATGCTATGTGCTATGGAGGCAGGAAAGCCACACATGAAAGGGCGCTGCCTGCACGGCGGGAAATAAGCTTGAGTGACTGGGTGGAAAACCGACAGACAAACAAACAAATACACCAACCCAAAAAAAAAAACAAACAACAACTTTCAGTCGGGTAGCACCTCGTGGAGTTTCTGATGAAATACCACGTGCTGTAGCGATGAGAGAGAGTGGCACTTGGAAAATGAAGATGTATGATGAATGAGGTACGTGCGGCACGTATCTCATTATTTCCTGCAGAAAAACGAAAAACATCTCATTATTTGAGTTTGTTGCAGCAGCCCTTTGTCATAACACTGAACTGCGGAGACAAACATCAACAAAACACGAAATGATTCTCCAGGGCCCCCTTTCAGCACCACAGGTGCATTTGCCAGAGCAGAGCGTTTGGAAGGATAACCTGTTCCTGGTAGTTGCTTATTTCTAATTAAGTGATTGTTGCCAGTTTGCAAAGTGCTGTAGTTTTCAAGGCAGCACAGAATCAAAGGTGAAGGATAGATGCTGCTCTGATCTGTGTTGAGACCGGTCACCATGAGGGGCTGTTCTTAATTACAAGTGATGAGACTGTATACAAAGACTATTGTCTGTTACTCTCAACCCTCCTGCACTGCGTAATTAACACATAGATCATCTGAGAAAGGCAGGATGTGGAGCCCCTATGGCTGTTTGATTGGAACAGTGCCAAGGCAGGTAGACCTGCAAACAGCTGACCTTAACACACACACAAAAACAGACGTACACACACAAGCACTTACGAACACATGCACACACGCACATGCACTCATGCACGCACACACACACACACACACACATGTGCACGTGTGGATATGCACACACACACACACACACACACACACACACACACACACACACACACACACACACACACACACACACAAACACGCACGTACGTGCACACACGTACACACACACACATGTGCACGTGTGGATATGCACACCTGCACACTTGCACATATGCACACACACACACACACACACACACACACAGGAACACACATGTACAGTACATACACACACACACGTACTGTACATACACACACACATGAACACACACACACACACGCATGTACGTGCATACACGTAATAAAAAAGGGGGCCATGAGTCCATTATCTCCACAGGGTGATTTTGGCAGCTTGTCAGCATGCAGAGATGCAGTGGGTAAGATCCTGTGGTCTGGAGCCAATTTTTCCCGTTGTTCCACCCGCCTGACCCAGCTCCTGCCTGTCCAGCCCCATGGACGGGTCACTCCATCACCACCGCCCCAGCACGCTCCAGACACACAGCGACCCAAACCCTTCATCCACCAAACCCCCCACCCCACCCACCCACCCACTCCACCCAAATCCATCTCCCACACCCGGGTGGGGTCAGAGTGGACACACCTGAGTGTGGCATAGCGCTGTGGTGAAAAGAGAACAGCATGCCCTGACTTTCACCCAATGGGCCAAGGTCCTCTATTTACAGATTCCACAGTACTGTGAGCGAGACTGAACTCAGTCTCAGCTAGGAGGAGTTCAAACTGAAGGTTACTGCCTGCCTTGTTTCTTTTTTTATTTCTTTTCTTGAGTGATAAAATGTACATTTATATGGGGCAGTTAGTTACCTTCTTACCATGTATGCACTGGTAATGAAATATCATTGTGTACTGATACTTAACCAATGCTATTTTAGATAAAAGATAGATATACATTTCATGGTAAACATTCATATAAGTAACGAGGGAGGACTAATAGTTGATGAGGAAACAAAGGCTGTGGAAATGATAAGTATGAAAAGTTGTTATAAAAGATAGTTAGGCATGTCAGACCTAATAAAGAAGGGTAGAGAAATTTACTGGCTTTGGAATTTGCTTACACTTAGAATACTGTTGTAAGCCAAGATTTTTTACCAGCTATGCCCAGAAATTATTTAAGTTTGATTGCATTACCATGCAACTCATGGATGATTTTGCATTACATAGATTGAGTATTGACCATGGTTTTTGATCTCATAGGGGCAGTCACAGGTTCCCGAAGTATTTTTGCTGTTTATTATCCTATGGTGTGGTCATCGTGTGTTGTGGATAAATCATGGATTTCTGTAAAGCAAACAATTAAAGGTTCAAAGGGCCAGAATATAACCTCTACATTATGACTCTGGTACAAAAGGTAACGTACATGGGATCCCTTCTGGCTGGCATATGCACTGTAAAGGTCCATCTTGCTAGGTGGCAGTGACACTCTGGAAGCCCAGGACTCCCTGGACCCCTTAACTCAGTGGCAACAGGCAAAGGTTAGTGCAGGTGAGTAGGGTTATTTTTTTTATGAAGGAAAACTGTCTCGGAAGACAGCCTTCCCAAGCTTCTTGAAGGTTAAAAGAGATTACCCTAGTCTTGTAGCATCTGGTAGCTTGTTCCACCATTGGGGAATACTTTTTAGGAAAAGAAAACATACTTAGCAATTTGACTAGCCACTCAGTATGAGGCTTTTAGCACAGCCACGTTCACAGATGCAGTTGTTTTAATCACAGGTTTTTGAGATTCTTGCTCACGTTTTTTACCGTCAAAGAAATCAAGTGGTTTGTCTAAGTGTGAGATGCTTGGATTCTAGGTGTCAAATTTGCTTTGATGGTTTCATAGCTTCATTCGACAACTTATTGCCACATACCACACATGAAGGATTCAGTGCATGTGAGTCACCGGTCTGTGTGAACCCATAATTTAGATATGACTCATATTTGCGATTGAATGTCACTTTTTAGGTTTCTGGTTCACTTGTATCGTCAGTGGGGCCTTTTTTCGCCCCTACCCTTTCCAAAGAAATTCTCTAATGACATCTGTTTTTTTGTTGCTTATTTTAGCTAACGTGTGACACTACCATTGGCCATGTACTGATCTAGTGAAGCAAGCTGAGGCTTTTTTTTTTGCATTTTTTTCTCAGATCATGCTGCCATGTTAGGGTTGGGGACCACTGCCTTAACTGACTGTTGGCTGTGACATGGTGGACCCCTCTGTTGGGCAGCAACAGTGTGTAGGACCTTCTATCAATACAAAATTACAGCTAACACAAATGCAGCCAACCTGGGAGCTGCCCCTTGGCCTGGCTAAAGCCTGCCTATGCACTTCTGCTCGATTATCATCTCCCTACAGTGGAAACGCACTGTAGCACGAGGGGCTGGTTTTATGACCAGGCTACCTGCCCCTGCCCCAGGCCTTGTGAGTGCTCTGAAAGGCAGTTCTTCTGTCCACTTGGAGGAGTGCGCCCTTAGAGTGCCCCGTGTCTGGGTACGGTGCTCTAAAACTCAGCTGACTGGCCCAGAGTTGAGGGGGAGGCCTGAATTGGACTAGTTCATCCTATTTTAGAGACAACTCCAGGAGATAGACCCTCTTTAAACCCCAACTGTCTTAAAATACAAGTGCAATAGAGGAGGAGCATAGGTATTAATGACATTGTAACTGGTCACGACACCACCAAAATGGCTGTTTCATGAGGAACATCACTGCTAAACAAAGAAAAAGCCATTTCACCAAAGTGCATTGTGTACGGGACAAAGAAAATTAATACAGCTTACCCCCAGAAGGTCGACTTCATTGTCTGAGCTATTGATTAGGATGCAAAGATGTAAAAAATGTTGTTAAGTTTCTAAGCAGGGGCTAAATATGAAGGGGAAAAATGTGCAAATATGCTATTTTAGGTGCACATGTGCTGCCCATGGCTGTGTTTGACACCCCTAATCACCTTGTGTCAATATTATTGTGCAAAGTCGGCACAGTAGAAAATGTGCAATATGGGCAATAAAGAGTATGTGCATAGTGTGCAGCCTGCATGTTTGGTTGTCCTCTCCATACCAGACTCTAGATAAAGTACATTTACTGAAATACACAGCAGCCTTTCTGAACCCTGAGCCCTATTCTCTTTAAAGGGGAATGGACCCTTTTTTAAAAATCTATCTCAGTCAACATTTTTTAAGAGGGAAAAAACTATTCGTATTGATGCAGAAGGCTTTATTAAAACTCATTTTCCATTTTGATTGTTGTTGTCAACAGCAATAATTTGAATAATAAAAAAATGGGCCCAGGCTTCAACAATCCTAGAATGCTCCATCATGTCACAGTCTGGTACTCCTGAGAAACCAGTCTGTCAGATCGGGCACACTGAACATAGATAAGTCAATTTCTTTCAGCAAGACTGAGTTACTGCCACTCACTCTACTATAATATCTCTTATTCTAATATATAATTAAAAATATAACATCGTGATACATGGCATACGGATGACACAGAACACAAATCATCACTATATCAAAAAGTAATACTGCTTAAGACATTTATTCCTAATCAGTAACAAAAAAAAAAAAAAAAAATATTGACAGACACTTTTAACCCTTATAATGTTTGAGTCATAGTGGTCTGACTACCTGCCCCAGTTTTCAAACACTGCACCATCACAGAAATTGGTGATAGAACCCCATAGAACACTTTCTGCTTTTGAACAATGACCCCTAACATAGTATGTGAATAATAAAATAATAAAAAATAATAAAGTATGTGAATAATAAAAAAGTATCACTGTCTTTTCTCTATGATTAGACCCTGGCTATTGGGTGTGGGTCAGTATGACCTGAAAACTAAATCTCATTATAGAACAAAAACAAGTAGATCAAGCTATTCTGTCTCATGTAGTGTGCCATACCCATACTCATAATTAAGTGCTAGAATGCTCGCCCATATCAATAAATCTAATTTTGCATGCTAGCTTACTAGTGATACATCCTTATTGGTCTATATTGCATCAACTCAGTGATGCCCAATGCAGGCGTATCACAGACTTACACACAATTTAATTAGAATTTGTTTTTGCATGTGCCAGTGTTGTCACTATTTCTCCTGTGCTATTATATTGTAGAATATGAATAATGTGCTTATTATTTTACAGTTTTTTTGCTAGGAAAGTCTAACATCATAGGCCTTAATTCTGAGATACAGACAGGTATTGACACTAATATCACAGTTTTGAATTTTGGGTCACTGTGACTACTTTGGCCAGACCAGGTCATAATTTAGAGACAGCATGAGAACATTGGTTGGTGCTCTTACAATTCACAAAATGAGAGTAAGTGCTCCCTACTAATATTACCAGTTTACATGGACCCACAGCGGTCATACACACAAATTGAAGGTAATAAAGAGCAATAAGAGCAGACCCTTGCAGAAAAAGAAAAAATACAGAAAAAGTAAATGAAAAGCAAAAACAAAATGCAGCATCTGGATTCTGAGCTGGTTCCAGATGATGAAGTAGGAGACACAACATATGGCAACCCTGCAGCCTGTTTTAAAAATGTGAAATAAATTGGAGTGCTGGTTTTCAAGTAATGTGAGCTGACACAAACACACAGACGGACGGACTTGTTTGTGGGCGACAAGGTAATGACAGAACAGGATGACAAACATCAAAACAGAATCTTGAGAAATTTGTATTATGGTCCAATGACAAGCACCTGTATTTGGATTGCTCTTGTTTTAATAACCTTTTAATATACCACAAGTGGAATTTAGTCACAGATATGGACATCTGGTCTTCCTGCTAATCACAGGCTGGTGATCCAGGGTCATCAGAAGACAGTACGGCCACACTTCACTTGGATGATGCTATAGATGATGCTATAGGCTGTCTACAGGCACTGTGACTATTAATAAACCATCTGCTGGAACTCTGTGTCTTGTTAAGATTAGAGTTATGTGTATGGTTTAATTGCAGTGATCAGTAAACTATGAAGAACATAAAAAATTGAATTTCAACAAGCCATTTGTGAAGCCTATGTGGGCGGACTATGCAAATAAAGTATTATTGACAGTACACATGGCATCTAAGAGACAAGACAAAGGCCTTGAGAAACTACACGTGTGAAGCCTCAGGAAATATTCAAACTGGTTCCAATGAAGAAAAGACAAGTAATCAATGAAATCAAGGCTCACCATTATTAATTAGGCATAGAAACCACACATTTCCACACACACACATAGTCAAGAGGCGCAAATGTACAAGTACTGATGTGCAGAATAAAACCACACAAGCTAAATAATTCATTGCATTAAAGATACATAAACTAATACGAAATATAAAACCCTCAACATTCACATCTTTGGCTATCTTCAATTGCACTTAGTTTTCCAGTACATGTCTTGCATGTCAACAAAGTAAGAAATGGATTTGATTTCAGAAATAACTGACAAACTGACAAACTTGGCAAATTGTGAGTCCTTAAGTTGGGCAGGTGGGTTATCCCTGTTGTCAGCAGAGAGTGAGGATCAATTAGGATATGTTCAGTCTATTGATCATGGAAAAGAAAAACACTAAATGAAATTATGTATCAAATCTACGCTGAGGTACTGGCATTTCAGCAGGCATCTGATTCATTTAGGTCTGACAGATTTTCTCATGGTCTCTCAGAGCACACTACCGCAACTGCTCCAGTCGAATGTGAAATGAACGTGTAAGGAGATGTAATGCAATTGGAGGCCATTCTGGATCCCCTGCAACACTTCCTGTTTCGTGCCTAATGCCTCCGTGGGGGATAGATCTTAATGTAACTCAATATGGTGGAAGAAGACTTCTGGAGAGATTGCCCTGCAGAGGGACCACTCCCATCTGCTGGGGTGACTCCTCTCAGACGGCACACAGACCTCCTCTGTGCCTCCTCCTCCTCCTCCTCCTCACCTGGTTATTAGCTTTTCTGGAGTCAAATGAAATGGTTAGGGGGAGCTGATGGCGCGGGCCGAAACAACTGTCATCGGTGTAATAAATGAACGGAGTATCATCTACAGTCCTAGCCGTTCGGAACATCCGTGGTGGCGGCGCTGGCAGGTAGCTCAGAGCACAGCCTCATTGATCGGCATGCAGACCTACTTACGAGATCAGCCTCCAAATGTGGCCCATTTACTGGGCAATTCGCAGGTTTCTGTGATTCAGTATTTGCGACACATTTTTTTTCTGAAACACAGGGGTGTAATGACAATTCATCAGGGGACTGAAGAGGCACTTGAACTTTTTTTGGGGGGTGGGGGGGGGGACTTGGAGGGGTCCATACATCATCACACACTACTCCACCCGATCCAATGTCTCTCTCTCACGGAAGCACTCTACTCAGTGGACTGCATTTTCCTCCCTGATGCCAGTCTGAGCTGATCAATCATTCAGAGAAAAGTGTGTGTGTGTGTGTGTGTGTGTGTGGGAGTGTCAGCTTATGGCTGTGTTTGTGAGTAGGCACTATCGAAGTGTGTGTGTGTGTGTGAGCATAAGTGTGTGAGTGCACTTGACTGTGTGTGTGTGGGCTGGACTGTGTGTGTACGCGAGTGTTTGTGTGCAAGTCACTATGAGTATGTGAATAGGGCGGGAAGCGGGGTGGGGAGTGTGGGGCCAGGCATCTCTTTTGCATGCGGGACGGCGGGTAATGCATCAAAAGATGACAGCTTTCCCATTCTTCCTTAAATAAGAGTGGCGAGACTCCTGGCTGTGCCTTAACTTTAATCATTCATCTAAATAAGTGTTGCAGAACTCCTGCACACAGAAGGCTGGGCAAAGCAGCCTGCCAGAACAGCAGAATAAGAACTGACGTTGCACTGGCGGATTGCTTATTTGTAAACGTGTAAACATATATTTGACTGAGATTGCCGATGCAACCACCGTGCACCACCACCATCCCCCCTCGCCTGCCACACACACACACAGACACACAGACACACACACACACACACACACACACACAAACAATGACAACTTTTCCCCCCCAACCTCCCCCTACCCTTCCCCAACCTTGTGCCCAGGCGAGAGATTTATGAATTGGGATGAGGTGTAAGTCCGTGCCAGTTATTGGTGTGTGTGTGTGTGTGTGTGTGTGTGTGTGTGTGTGTGTGTGTGTGTGTGTGTGTGTGTGTGTGTGTGTGTGTGTGTGTGTGTGTTTAAGGGGGAGGATGAAGCCACACCCTGCCCATGCGGAGCAGCGTGAGTGACACAAAGTGACAGTGATTGATGCACACACTGCTCCCGACTTATCAAGAGAAAGAAAGGGGGGACAAAAGAGAAATAAAGAAACAGGACTATCAGAAATAAATAGAAAAGTAAAAATCTGAAAAACGCAAACACACATGAATAGATGGGGGTGGGGGGGGGGGGGGGGGGTGGAGGGGTAGAGAACGGTGCACATAATGAAAAGAGCAAGAGGGGGAGGAGGAGGAGAACGAAGAGGAGGAGGAGGAAGAGACGACAGGAAGAAGAAGAATGATAGTACACAGAGTTGGAGGGAGAGATGGAGAGAGTGAGATTGCCAGGAACATCTGCAAGGCTGTGGGTGATCAGCCTGTCATTTGGACATAAAGGCTCAGAGTGGGGAGGCAGCAGATGAGAAAGAGAGCAAGCGAGAGAGAGGGAGAGAGCGGTAGATAGAGAGAGACAGAAAGAGAGAAAGCGAGCGAGAGAGAGAGAGAGAAAGAGAGGTAAAGAAAGAGAGAGAGGTAGAGAAAGAGAGAGAGAGAGAGAGGTAGAGAAAGAGAGAGAGGGGTAGAGAAAGAGAGAGAGAGAGAGGTAGAGAAAGAGAGAGAGAGGTAGAGAGAGAGAGAGAAAGAGTGAGGGGGAGAGAGTGAGAGAGAGAGAGAGGTAGAGAGAGAGAGGTAGAGAGAGGTAGAAAGATAAAGAGAGAGGTAGAGAAGAAAGAGCAAGAGAGAGGTGGAGAGAAAGAGAGAGGGAGGTAGAGAGAGAGACCGAGAGACAGAGAAAAAGACAGACAAAGAGAGAGAGACATTGAGTAAGAGAGGGAGAGACCCATGTTCTGTGAGTAGCCCTCTGTACATCCTCCTCTTTCCTCACTAATGGAGGCAGTCGTCGGCAGAGGGGTGAGGTGCTACTGGCTAATATGCACAGAAAAAAATAGCCATCTTCCTGTGTGTGTTTTTCTCACTCTTTCCTGCCACCTCCTGCTCTCTAGAACACATGCACTACCTCTCTCGGTACTCCTCCTTTCAGACGCCAAAGTGCCAGACCTCCGGGTTACTCTTAGACAAACTTTTATTTTGCCATTGCAGTGAAATGAGGTCGGTGGCACCATGGAGGCCCAAGCAGTAAGTGGGTAATTAGAAAAAGCTCAGAGGAGGCGTAACGCATGGAGCCACAAATCGGTTTTACAGAAACATGGTGACAAACTACAGTTTTTAGTCCATTACACAGCCAGCCTGGAGTACAATAAACCATTACCACATGTTTAGTAGGCTACTGTAAGTGCTTTAAACTCCACTGTCATAACAGACTCATTGAATCAATTACAGTACTTACATCACAGATTGCATCTATCTCATTTAAACAAGACTTTACAACATTTCTGCCGAAGGAAATGTCCTGAATTGTAAACAACCTTTACAAACTTGTGTAACTAAAACTAAAATGTGTAACTACAACAACAGTCACTTGGCACTCTTAAATAAACATTACATTACACTTAACTGACGCTCTTATCCAGAGTAGCTTACAGATATTTACAGTGTTTCAGTTACAGTCCCTGGAGCAGTGTAAGGGGTCAGAGGCCTTGCTCAAGGGCATTTCAACCACGGGTAGGACAGGACTCGAACCAGCTACCCTCCAATCCCAAGACCAAGTCCCTAAATCCCTAACCACTAGACCACAGCTTCCCAAACATGCCAGCTCCACAAACATACAGCATCCATGTGGTAACACTTTGAAGGTGTCTACATAAGGGTGACATAAGCCCTTTATAAACATGAACGTTAATGGCATGTCAGTTATGTTTATGACTGTTGTCATTAGGTGTCATTCTGTTTTTGCAATGTCTGCACCCAAAAATATAAACTTAACATCACAAAAACGTAATGACACTTAATGGCAACTGTCATAAAGTGTCAAAATGTTAATATGTTATGTGTCATGTCATGTTTATAATATGCCCATGTCACTCTTATGTAGACATCTCTCGAATACCAGTGTTACCATACATGCATATATGACACATGAAGGCACAATGATAACTTTGCTCATAGCGGCACTACAACATTATAGCACATAAATGGAAAGTTGGTCTCTGATGTAAGTAAAACAACTTTGCATATCCACTATATGTAGCTGTGAGTGAGCCTCTTAAGTGTTACATGTCAGATTTCCTATCTTTCAGTCTCTATGACTGAGTATTTCATTAATGTTCTGAAAATTGTACTAGATGGTCTGTTGTTCATGTCAAAACAGGATGAAGTCCTTCAAGTCATTTCCTTTATTAATGTTATTAAGCTGTGCAAAAACAAGCCATACATCAGGCCCTGGAACTTGAACCACAATAAAAAGTGCAGTTTCCTGAGTCTTACACTAAAGCCACACCAGCAGAAACCTCTGACACAGTCTCCAAGCTCTGGCAACTGCTGGTTCATGAAAAGCTGCATAACGTATCTGTAGTCATTGTGTTTGAGCTATGCATTTCCGTGAGTAACCACCGTTGATTCAGACAAAAAAAAAAAGAAAAGAAAAAGAAACAGCTTACACACTGTACTTGCAGAAACACCTGGAATGGTGCACAGCGAACGAACGGAGAGATGTGTAAGGGCCCTGAGGCTAGAAACACTGAAAATACATTTTCTTTATTTGACGTGGAATCAATATGCATTTAAACCACATTAATCACATTGGGTGCAACCAAATCAGCCCGGGCCTCTGCCTTGCCTTCTAAAACTTCTGAAAGAATTCTCTCCTCTGTGCTCGGCTGCTAGTGTGCTGTACTTTTCTTTTTTTTCATTAAAGTCGGCTACTTTTAGCAGTCATACCTTGCTGATCTGGATAAATCACCCCTGTTCAAGGACAAAGCACAGAGACCCCTTACAGGGCTCTGGAACATCCGCCATCTGCTAACAAAAAGCAGAGTGCTGACCATGCCTTTACCCTGTCTCCCGGAGCACAGCTACATGCAGCACGGCACACACCGCAGCCGCGGTAATCAATCCAGCGCACAACAACACAGGGGGAATGCAACAGAGGAAGGGGAGAAAGACTGAGTGAGATGAGTATGCACAAACACACACACAGGCAGAGAAAGAGAGAGAGAGAGAGAGAGAGAGAGAGAGAGAAAGTCAAAGAGAGAGAGTCAGAGAGAGAGAGAGAAAGTCAGAGAGAGAGAGAGAAAGTCAGAGAGAGAGAGCAAGAGAGAGAAAGTCAGAGAGAGAGAGAGAGAGAGAGAGAGAAAGTCAGAGAGAGAGAGAGAAAGTCAGAGAGAGATATAGAGAGTAGGAGAGAGA
Organism: Coilia nasus; assembly: GCA_027475355.1. Lineage (NCBI taxonomy): Eukaryota > Metazoa > Chordata > Actinopteri > Clupeiformes > Engraulidae > Coilia > Coilia nasus. The sequence continues at coordinate 8,458,660 of CM050211.1, read as the reverse complement.
AAGGAGGAGAGAACATACACAAAGGCAGGGAGTGAGTGGGAAAGACAGAAAGACAGATGGACAGAAAAAGGGCTAGTAGAGAGAGTGATACTGTAGCTACTGGACAGGTGGACGGCTGCACAGAGCAAAAAGAGTCCATATGTAGTCATGCTAGAGAAGATTAGTTAAGACAGGAAAGAGCAGAAGAGAGGAGAAGAGAGGAGAAGTGCAGAGCAGCGAGGGATTACCAGTATAGACAAGAGGAATGGAGAGAGAGAGAGAGAGAAGAACAGGAGAGGAGAAGAAGAGAGGAGGGGAGAGGAGAGCAGGGAGAGAGCTGGAAAGAGAGCAGTGTACTGTGTTGGCATCTGATCTGATGGTCAAGAAGGTGATGGGAGAGAGTGTCTTTCGGGAGGAGAGAGTGCAAACAAGGCGTGCAGCGATGTTTCAACTTTATGTGGAGCAGGCGGAGAGGGGAGAGGAAGGAGATGATGAGAGGAGCGTCAAAGAGGCGGCAGGAAGAGCGAAGCAGAAGCAGAATCAGAGCGGAGAGAGAGAGAGCGCACGAGGGCAGACATGAGAAACGAAGGCAGGATCGGCCCAGCAAGGTTACTGTAGCTCTTCAGCTCACTCGGAACAGAGAGGAGAGCCTCTTAAGGCTCAGTGGCCAACATCAGTCTTCTCCACGCCGTCCACAACCTCACAGCACATATGAGCTCAGATGAAATGCGCAGAACATGACTGCTCGGATAATGGTGTCCTTTCTTTTTATCCCTCCCGCTCTGTCTTCCTCTGCCCACCCTCCATGTATCACCTTTCCGGCGCTGTAATTGTACAAAGAACCAGCAGACCAGCGCCTGCTGGTGTGATTAAGCAGAGTCCACACATCAATTCGTAGGCCTGAGTCTCTCTGTCTCTAACCCCCTCCTCTCTGTCCTCTCCCTCTCTCTTTCTGTCTCTCTCTCTTTCTTTTTGTCTCTCTCTCTTTCTCTGTCTCTCCCTCTCACTCTTCCCCTCTCTCCCTCTCGTTCTTCCTCTCTCTTCCTCTATCTCTCTCTTTGTGTTTGTGTTTGTGTGTGTGTGTGTGTGTGTGTCTGCCAGATGGAGCAGTTGCTCTGTCTCAACTGGGGTCATCTTACCTGCAGGCCAGGGACCTGCCGTGGGGCTGTGGCAGCTGGCAG
>CM050211.1:8430000-8455000 GCA_027475355.1 Coilia nasus | reverse complement strand
GGTGGTGGTGGTGGTGGTGGTGGTGGTGGGGGTGGAGTGATGAATTCTGGGGCAAAGTCAAAGACAAACAAGACATTCATTCTGGCAGCTCTGCTTGGCGGCCCCAGTGAAGCCCGTACTCCCGCAATGTCTCCCAGGAGATCAGTGACCTTCAGGACCGAGCGTGAGGCACCATCATCACTCTCCCTCTTTTTAGTTACATGCCACGGCCCAAAATAGGCCCTTCCTATTGAAACTGGGTCCACAAAGACAGATCAAACAAATGCCTGATTTATTTTGTTCTTTTTCCCTCCCAACTTCAACTGCAGAGGACAGCACAGAGGCCTAAGCTTCCATTCGAAGGTGAAAGAAGCAGGAACTGAAGACTAGTGAAAGCTCCGAATATTGGACTTATTTAAATCATTTCTAGCAGGTTTCTGACTCAGCACGACAGAACAGGTTGAGATAACCACCACAGGAATCAGAATGCAGAACAGTAAGAGAGATTATATGAGCCAAGCTATGAGACATTCCTGAGGATATTCAGCAACAGTAAATCATTAAGTGCTGTTGATTGCATTGTGCACAGCGCCTTCTGTCAATCTTTCATTTTTTATGAAGGACTGAAACCAACCCCTTTGGCCTGCCATGTTGACATCCATCACCTGCTCTTTAGATCTCTACCCCTCTCTCTCTCCCTCTCTCTCCCTCTATCCCCCTCTCTTCCGCAGAAACAGCGGAGAATAGCTCTCATAATCGATACCTCTTGCAGCCAGTGCTGCAATAACAAACGCATTATGGGAGAGTAAAATAACATTCCCTGTTATTAAAATATGGGTGACAGTCTTTTCTCATCCCTCCCATCGTAGTCTTGGAAAGTTAAAGAAAAGTGTTTTTTTCTTCCTCTCTCTCTCTGCTACCATTTCTGGGCTTGATCCTGCACAATATGCCACAATAATGAACAAGCAGAAAGCACCCTCTGTGTTGCAGGTAGACCTACAGTGTAGCTTAGCATTCTGTTCGTCTCTTGCTGTAACCCCCCCCCCTTCCACCTCCAACACACACACTCTCTCTGTGTGTGTGTGTGTATGTGTGTGTGCGTGTGTGTATGCGTATGGATATACTTTCATACTCCTGTGTTTTATATTCAGACGGCAGAGCTCCACATAGCTCTCATCTTTATTTCATTTCTTATGTTTTTAATTTCATCTCAGATTATTATTTTTGTCTCTTCTTTTCTCTTCCTTCCTCCCTCCCTCCACTCATCCCTCCATTCTGTCACCGTGATCCACAGCCCTCTGCACCTGCTCTGAAATTGAGTGTTGTCTTTACATTTTTCATAACCCTCCTTTTCTAAAGCGAAATATATTTTATATATATATCTGGGCTCGGCTCACAGGCAGCCATCAGTGGGTCTGTGCCCATGACTGAGAACACACAGACAGACAGGCAGGCAGGTGTGGTCATGGGGAGAAGGGAAGGGATTGCTGGGAGAGTCAGGGCTCTTATAATCTGCTGGGTTTTCATATGTGTCTGTATTTGCTGGGAATGGTGCGACTGTGCCAGGGGAGATCCGTCCTTCACTGCTCCTGAGCTGCACTGACACGTTCCTTCCCCCAAACTCATCATCCGCTTCTCCAGCCCTCCTCAGTGAGCATCTGAAAATGCATGGCTGAATTCACAGCTCAGGTGTGTGTGTGTGTGAGTGTGTGTGTGTGTGTGTGTGTGTATGTGTGTGAGTGTACGAATGTGTGTAAGTGTGTGTCTGTGTGTGTGTATGTGTGTGAGTGTGCGGATGTGTGTGTGTGTGTGTGTGTGTGTGTGTGTGTGTGTGTGTGTGTGTGTGTGTGTGTGTGTATGTGTGTGAGTGTACGAATGTGTGTAAGTGTGTGTCTGTGTGTGTGTATGTGTGTGAGTGTGCGGATGTGTGTGTGTGTGTGTGTGTGTATGTGTGCAGAAGTGACAGCTCCCTTGTCACCTGGCCCCACTGTGGCTGATGTGTGCGATGCGCGGAAGGGGCTAGCAAGTTTCTGACTAACGATAGCTCAGGTCGACAGAACAGGTGGACATAATCCCCACAGGATACAGAACGCAGAACAGTAACACAGGGAAATGTTATATGAGACATTCCTGAGGATATTCAGCAAGAGTAAATCATTAAGTGCTGTTGATTGCATTGTGCACAGCGCCTTCTGTCAATCTTTCATTTTTTATGAAGGACTGAAACCAACCCCTTTGGCCTGCCATGTTGACATCCATCACCTGCTCTGCTATTCCTAGATGTCTACCCCTTCTTCTCTCTCTCTCTCCCTTTATCCCCCTCTCTTCCGCAGAAACAGCGGAGAATAGCTCTCATAATCGATACCTCTTGCAGCCAGTGCTGCAATAACAAACGCATTATGGGAGAGTAAAAAAACATTCCCTGTTATTAAAATATGGGTGACAGTCTTTTCTCATCCCTCCTGCCATCGCAATGGAGAGTTACAGAAAAGTGTTGAGGGTTTTTTCTGCCTCTCTCTTTCTCTGCTGGCATTTCAGGGCTTGGTCCTGCCCAATATGCCACAATATTGAACAAGCCCGCTATGTTGCAGGTAGACCTAGCTTAGCATTCCGTTCATCTCTTGCTCTAACCTCCTTTGTGTGTGTGTGTGTATGTGTGTGTGTGCACGCGCACATCTGTGCGTGTGTGTGGTGTATATGTGTATAGTTATATATTTTTTCTTTCTTTTACAGTACTGTATCATATATATAATAATATATATATTGGAACGGCCTGCCTGCCTCGCAGCCTCGTTGTTCGTTCCCCTCATTCTCATGCTCTCTCACTCGTTTGTTCATTCGTTCATTCGTTCCTTCTCTCGCTCCTCGGAGCGAAAGCTGTTTTCTCCTGCCTTGCATAATTTGCCTGTGTGACAGTCCCAGCGCGAGAAAAGACGGGGAGCTTTTAAAATCATCAGCGCTCATTATCCTCCCTTTCTCAGGGGGAGATTTAACCCTCAGCCACTTTAATCCCGTCAATGTTCTTCGCTTATTCCATTATATCCCGCAAGCACTTTGTTTACTCATTTGTTTGCGGCCTCCCTCCCTCCCTCCCTCTCTCTCTCTCTCTCTCTCTCTCTCTCTCTCTTTCTCTTTCTCTCTCCCCCCTGCCACCCTCCACCCACACCACCCCCCATCCTGCACTCTTCGCTTCTGGACCCTGCAGACCCTGGCTAATTAGTGGAGCACTTTTTAGCGTTCCCCCCCTGGTGCTGGGGAAGATTTTCATGCATCCACCAGAAGGCTGCCCCTAGCACACCAGTGACTCACCCAACATACAGCCATGTCACTGCCACCGTGTTTGGTTTGTCATCGTCAGTCTTTGCAAGGGCATGAAATATTTATTTCTTTACATTTTTTTCTCCTTTTTCGGGGGGGTTGGGGGAGGGGGTGGAGTTGGGGTACAGCGCAGCTGCATAGTGTCTGCTGTCTGCTCTTCTAATTAGTGCTTTTGACAGCATTCACAATCATTAGAGACAAAAATGACAACATTTGAGAAGTCAATCAGAGACATGCGCCTGTGATTTTTCGAAGGCTGTGCTTCTGTCTTCCTCTCTCCCTCCCTGTCTGTCTCACTGCAGTACTCATTAAAGGTGCACGGTGCCTGCTGTGAACTATGGCCTTGATTGCTCAGATTGTGCCATCTCTTCCTAATTATGTGACAATCAAACACAGAAAATTAAAAATAGCTTCTGGCACCAAAGATAACAGAGAAGCATGTTATTTATAAGTGTAGGTAAGTTCTGACAGGTTTGTTCCTCATGTCTACGTTTGTTAGACATTGGATGTTATAATGCCATTTTTTATAATGTCTCATGTCTTTATAATGCCTCATGTCTTTATAACGTGATTTCTTACAGATTAATCACTTCTCGTGAAACCTTGCTTCATACTCATCACACTAGTCCTAGTGACTTCACAAAAAGTTAATAATGGCACAAAGTTTTATAGGTAGTGAAGGTTATAAATAATAAGACAAATAAAAAGTTTAAAATGGGAGAAAAACAACAGTTATTAACAAACAGCACAAACAATCCTTTCCCACAAGGTCACACCCAAGTGTAATGTAAAATCTGTGGTTTGGTGTAATTCCTTGTTTGGTGTGATTGGTTTGGTGTAATGCCAAATTTCCTCAGTCTGCCACTGTGGAATTTGTTGCAGTCCTCATTAACGTGTTTAATCTGCCCGCCTGTATGCTTTAAAGAGAGAGTAGAGTACTGCACCCACATGAAACCCCTCTCCCAGCTATTCACACTTCCCAGACAACCCACAGACTAAACTGCTCCGCTAGATCATAAACATTACAAGCGATTGTGCCCTCTCTGTGCCATCTCTGTCTGGCTTGCAAAAACATCCAAACAAACAGAAAACCCAGCCAGTTCGGCTGACTCCTCATAACGCCTGCAGGCTGTGATGCACGAGGTGATACTCGGAGGTGTAAAAGTCTTGGATAAGGCTCCATATTATTTTTGCTCACTGAGCCCTTAAAATGTAGATAGTTCTGCTTGATTTCTTTTTTCGTCAGAATAATGCTGCTTGGTTAATTTCTCTCATGTTTGTCACTGTCACTCACACACTTACACATACAACAAAAGCATTGACTTCACAACACTTCTTTGTCATGATAGCATCAGGGATTAACACACGAAAATGCTTTCCATTTGAATGACAGGACTGCCATCTTACGTGCAGTGTGGCTATGCAGTGTGACCTGTTTGGGATTATGTCATTTTGTTCAAAGCAGTGGGTGGAAGGAGGAGAGGAGGCATAGGGTGTTAAATATAAATATCCTGGAGCTCTTTTAATGCTTGGCCTGGCATATTCAAGGTAAACTGCCTTATTGATTGCCCAACAGCGCCTATCTGGACAAATCAACATCACAGACACATGGACATGTATTCCAATAACATCCCCACTGGTTTCTCATGGATAATAATGCTATATTACTACAGAATTATTGAATAGGTCGATCACACACTGGCCTTTCACACAAACAGTCTGACAAAGTTCGATGGACATTTTGAATATTGCATCCCTTCTCTTGGCATTATGAGTGTGTTGTACTGGTGGTCATATACGAAATCAAAGTGTAGATATCTATATTTCTCTTTTCTTTGTAATCATGCATGCCGAAGCTGTTGACTGTTGCATTTGCCAGATTTTATGTCACATTATTACAGAAATGTCAGTGACTAAATAATCAAGTCTAAAATTCTAATCTGAGACATTTTTCCCAAGCAGCAACGTTCCAGGCTTAACAATAAAGCCAAAACTGAGAAATTTCAAGTTGCAATACCTCTTTTGTCCATTGGGGCCTGACTGCTACTTCCCCTAGACTCCCCCCTTAAAAAGTCTAATTTCACAGCAGTAATAAACATATTTATAGCCTTATTTAAAAAATAAAAAAACGTTTTGGTGTATTTCGGTAGGTATTGGGTCTATGATAACTCTGAGGGGGCTGATTTTTTTTTAGAATCTGTTTGTTTAATCCACAGATAATTTACACTGACATTATGGAATGAGCTGGAAAAGATGGCGACACCCGGAACCTTCAATTTACACTTCATCTGGTCTGTGAGGAAGTCTATGTGTAACGTGACAGAGGGTTTGTTCAGTTCTCTTACATGCAGTGTATAATTTTTCCTGACTGAAGTGACTGCCACACAGAAACACCACACTTAATCATCTCTCCCCAGTGTCTTGCTCAGGTTCAGCCTCCCATGATATTACAACCGAATGAGGAGAACATTTAAACAGTATTAACTAAAACAATAATTAACATTCTTCCAAAGGCTCACATGACAAATGACTGCAGTGCAGATCAGTCCAGTACAGATCATCCCGTTTGGATTAGGGCAGAGGCCTGTGTTTCATTTGTTAATAACAGGTTCTGCTAAACCTGCTAAATACTGAGTACTCATGTAACTGGGGATAGGTAGGGCACAACATGCTGGCTGTGGCTAGGTGCTTAAAGTCAAGGGCTTGGGCGATGACACAGCCCCATCATAAAGACATGGGTTTTCTCTCTAGTAATTCGGGTTTACAAGGCAACATGGCAGTTAATCTCCTTCTCACATCCCAGTTTTAATCTGTCTTACTCCCTTCTTCTCTTCCTAACTGTCCCATTGACTGGGGTGGCGTGATTTGTGAGTTCTCTACAGGCAATGCCAAGCTGACAGACCACTGCCCTTCACCACAGCCCAGTGACTGGGTTCAAAGTTGTATGTCAAATGTCCAAATGGATTACACTTGATTATACATACCTTCCTAAATACTAACAATATTTCACTGGGATATATCCTCATTTTAAAACTAAAGCTAATGTACAAAAATGCCTCTAGCAAAAAAAAAACTGTGTTTAGAGTTTAGATAATGCACAAAAATGCCTCTAAACCAGAACCTCTAAACGTGTTCTTTTTGAGCTAAAAATGGTTGATGTGAAACTAAGCAAAGAGCAGGCAGGTGTGGTAATTTAGTGTTAAAGTGCTCATATTTACTGACATAACACACAAGCACTGCAGTCCTCATTTCTGATGGCTGTTTCAGATGAACACTTGCCTCTATGTCACCTGGGGCAATGCATACAGTAGCCAACCATAACACTATGGCAACGGTGTCTACATCACATCCACATCCACACACATGCACACACACACACACACAAACACACACACACACACATGCACACACACACAGATACACACACACACACACACACACACCCCTCCATATGAGTTCAGTCTTGACACAACATCTGGCAAGCCACTCCAGCTGAACAGCCCTTGAAACAATGCCCATCAATTCCCAGGACTCCCACTGGAAGCTGTCTCTGGACACATGCTTGGCTGCACTCAATTCCATGCTAGCAGCCAGGGCGTGATTGACTCGCTGGCTCCGCTGCAGAATCATCGCCTCGGACACAGCAGCTGTGTGCTCCTAATCCTGCTGCCCAGTCAGGTCAAGCCACTTCACAAAAGGCCACTGCCACTTCATCCACACATGTCCTAGCAACAACTAAGCAACAACAACCATGACAACAAAGAAACAGCAGCAACAGCAACGGCAATGGACACTGACTGTGTAAAATAACCAGAGCAGTTTGACCGTGTAAAGCAGAGAGCGGGAGCTAGAAATGAGCTCCAGACCTTGAGATTGCCAGTGGGTATTCTAATCCGTTTCCTCAGACAAAGTGCAGGGGGGTGTGTGGGATGTGCTGGGCACGTGTCATGATGAGGGATGAGAGATGGGGCCTGCTGTTTGAGGTCTCTCCCTCTACCCCCTCCACCCCGCCTTTTTACTTTCCAAATCTGTGCGCTCTTGACACTCTGAAATGCTGCCGTGCCTCAGCTATTGCCATCACCCAATACCACCCCACCCCCAACCCCCACCCACCCCGGCGAGCACCTCTCCACTAACTTGGACCAAGTTAAAGGCTTTGGCCTGCAAACAGCTCCCTACCGTACACAGTTTCTCTCTGTATCGCTCTCTCTCTCTCACACACATACACATACACATACACACACACACGCATGCACACATACACGCACGCACACACATGCATGCACACATACACACACACACATGCACGCACGCACAAACACACATGCATGCACACATACACACACACACACACACGCATGCACACATAGACACACACACACACACACACGCACACACACACACACGCACACACACATGTTCTTCCTCAAGCTAATTAGCTAAAACCCAAGCTGAGAGTGTATATTATTCAACAGTCAGAGCTGCCATCTCGGTTCCAGCGATATCCACAGAGGCTCTCAACATGGCTACTGGAGCCAACGACTCAAACACAGAGAAACACACTCAGGCACACTTGTGCACACGTACACACACACAGTCGCACATACACACAGACATACACACACTCACACACACACACACACACAGCCAACGCTAATGCACACACACACAAATTCATACATACATGCACAAACAGGCATAAACACACACTCAAAAAGACTGTGCATACTCAAGCATCTGCACCAATCCAACCCCAAGTACACAAAAACAAACACACACACACACGCTAACCCCCCAACTCAGGCAACAGTAGCAGCTTCCGAGATATGGAATTCGCCTCACATATAATATTCCGGCAACATTTTAATCAGGCACGCCAGCGAGGCCCGTAGAAGTGACTGGCATCGAAGTACGCAAGGGAGGATAGGAGAAAGAGGAAGAGGAAGATGGGGAACGCAGGAAGAGAGGAAAGAGGATGTAAAATAGAAAGGGAATGTGGAGAAGAAAAAGGAGGAGAGGAAGGTGGAGGGAGAGAAGAGAAAGAGGGGTTTTGTGAGAGATTCGTGTCGGCGTTAAAGCAGTGCTTCTGATACTCCTAATATTACATGGGCGGCCCCACACACAAACACAGGCTACACCAATACCACAGCAGTGCCTCTTATGAAGACGAATCAGGCATTAGGCCCTTCATCTTAAATGACACAATACCAATACATCTGTGCTGTTCCATTTCTCCTCTCTCCCCCCTGGCTCATATTATGATTTGATTTTTGCCAAAGCTACACGAACACTGATATTAAAATCTTTAATAAAAGTGCAGGGGAGTCTTGTATGTCTAGCTGGATTTCCAATTGATTTTCATTTCCCCCCCCACACAGTTGTGGTTATATATATTTTAAAGACAAAGCCTGACTTGCTTACATGAGGTCATTACTTAATCTGAGGGCTTTTGTGTCTGTTCTTTTTTTTCCCCACCCATCCCCGATAAATTCCATGCATGTCTGAATTAATGCATTACAAGGCACAGTGGGGATATTAAAAAAATGATAAAAACTAATCCCCAGCAGGCTCAATCCCATCTGTAGTGGTCACCCATGTGGGGCTGACCCTGAGCGGTCAGGCAGCGGCTGCAACTGCGTTGATGAGTTATGATTTTTGGTGTCTCTCGGATTACACTTTAATATTTCATTACATGCGCTAAATCCCAGTTCATTTATCTCCCACAGGTGTGTCACTATGAATCACAGGCAACACTGGGAGAACTCAAGGCTGTCTAATAACTCAGGAGGGCTACTGCACTCGTAGACACCAACCGGACATGACCGGACGTCCAGACAAGCACACACTCACGCATGGACAGGCACACACATGAACACTCGCTCTCACACATACACACACACAAACACACATTACATTGCTTTTGTCAGGAGAGCTAGTTCATGTATTTGGTGCTGTAAATCACATATTAAAACTTACTTACAGTGAGATTCTACATACAAGCATTAGATCATCTCTTTGAAAAAGCATGGCAATGGCTGTGGAATCATGTGTGCTCACATACAAGCAAACACAGGCACACACACACATACACTCACACACACACATATATGCTATACATACACACAACCACACCAGCATGCAAACACACACACACACACACATACGCATGCATGCCCACTAAAATACACACACACAAGCAAGCCGTATATCAGGCACAGCCAATCCCCCCAGATGTGGTCTATTTCAGCATGCATCTCTGAGCGCAGACTGGGAGCCCACATTGATGCGCTGATCACATCTCACTGATGACAGGGGACTTCTCAAACTGGAGCACCGTCGCAATCTAAAGTAGGCCTGACCGACCACTTCCGCCTCTCCCAGCGGCTTTATTAACACACGCAGAGCTGCGGCCGACACAGCAGCAGATGCTTCCCGCCCGCTTCGCTGCGGAGAAAGACAGGCCGTAATCTAGCCCTATTTTTGCATAAAAACAACCCCAGGTCTCCATCATGTCCGCCTGACACCCTTTGGGTAATCTTTGTCCGCCGCCTGCTTGATTGAGGGCTGTCAAGTAGGTGTGAGTGAGTGGAGGAGAGTGTGTTTTAAGGTGTGCGTGACAAACACTCTCCATAAAATGTCCCCTTTTCATGGCTTTGTCAATTTTCTTTATTTTCTACCCTTACCATTACAGCTGTAATGTTCGAGGAATAATTGTGTGTCGCGAAATAAGATATTTTTTTCCCAGACTCCCTCACTCTATAAAGACTTCCCCACTCTATAAAGTCGTGGGGATTGGTACAGAGCATTTCTTCATTTCCTGGCTGAGTATGCGTGCGTGTCTTGATAACACATTTGCTCCAGTGAGCTTACTGGTAACCATGGCACTCCTTGCCCAACCGTCTGCATGGCTGTTTCTGTTGCACTGCTGATTGTGAGGAAAAGGCGCATTGCCTAGAATATTTTAGAAATTGATGCCTTTTTAAGACATTACAATCTATTATCTTGGTTTTTTTTTTTTCGCACACTCTCTTTTCAGGCGAGGTGCGATTTTCCTCTAGGAATGATGCGGGGAGTGGATGAGTAATACACAATGCCATTGTGATAATCTCATCCATTTCAGTGGCACAAGGTGCATGGTGCAGTGAATGGAGTTCTCTGTGATGGGACTGAAATGCAATGGTAGGTTGTGTGCCACGCACTATCTATCCAAACCTAGCCATCCCAGTGTAAATGATGTGTGCACACATCACATGTATTTGTGTGTGTACATGGGTGTGAACAGATGGTGGAGAAAGGTAAAATGTGTGAATGCCTGAATGTAAATATCAACCATTATTTAAATGTATCTGCTTATATATAGTATATACTGTATATATATATGTGTGTGTTTGTGTGTGTGTGTGTGTGTGTGTGCGTGCACACACACCTACATGAGTACACATGTGGGTGTGTGTGCATGCACATGAGTATGTGTATGTGTGTGTGTGTGTGTGTGTGTGTGTGTGTGCGTGCGTGCACATATGAGCATGTGTGTGTGTGTGTGTGTTTGTGTATCTTTCTTTGTGTGTGTGAGTGCATGCACATTTGAGTATGGATGTATACATGTGTGTGTGTATGTGTGTGTGTGAGTGAGGCAGCACCTCTCCCCTGCCTGGCTGGCCTGACTACAGAGTGGGCTCCTGCTCTTCGCTGTCGCCGGGGCCTCGGAGCAGCTGTCCGTGGGCAGCCGATCAGCAGCCCGGGCCCCCTGGTGGGGGCATGATGAGGCGCCCATCTCGCGCGCTTGCCTGGGGAGGCCTGGTCTACTTCTCTTTTAAAAAGCAGAGCCATCTGTTCAGGCAGACACCTCCTCAGCCCGCGGCTGGGAGGGGCCAGAGACTGAGCAGAGGGCCGGCGCCTGATGCTCCCCTCAGTGCTGATCACAGCAGCGACACAGGGAGGATCTCCGCTCTGCACTCTGACCCAAGAAGGGAGATGGGGAATAGGAAAGGGAGGGAGGCTAAGGCAGGGGTCCAAAAGCGTAAAAGTGCTCACCAGAGGATGAGGGAGCGGTCGGACCCGAGAGGGGTGGAGTGTTGTGCTTTTTTAAACGAGTGTCAAGCCCTCCCTGTTTGTGTCATGCTGTTGTACAATTACCAGATCTCAGGGATTACACACAGCACAACACAGCATACCTACTCTAAATAAAAGGAATAAGATCAATTTAAACTTGATCAATGATTATGTAAATAGAGATGACAGTTAATCAGCTCCTGAAATATTTGCAGTATATGCTCCTTTATATGGCACTTGTAATATGAAAAATAACTGTTATAGGTTTTTATGACCATAAAAATGTTAGGAGTAAAATTCTTCACAAGTAGGCTTTCATGCAGATAATCCAGGAAAGTATTTTTAAAACAAAGTTGGTAACATCCATCTACTACTCATAGAATTCCATTAGTTCATAACTGCAAGCAAACTTAATACTGGACATTTCTGATATTTTGTAAAATCACTTTTAATGTAATACTTTCTAGTATGTTGTGCAATTGTGTATCTAAGTGTAGTGCACAATAATTTAGTGTGGTGTAATGCAGTCCACTACAACACAGAACTCAACAGCAGCTGTCTCTTGGATAGATCGAATAGCTATTGTCTGATGCCAAAAGATACCAGAGGCATCTGAGTGACCTGCTCTAGTTGTAATCAAGACCGAAAAAATGCGGGTCAAATACAGCTTTTTACTGTATTTTTTAACAATGCCTGTCACAGTACCTTTTCCAAATGGGCTTACTGTTCAACACAATGCTGCCAGTAATAATCAAAAAGCACAAAAAAGAAATCCAGAAAATGCATCCCCCCCCCAATTCAGCAGAAATTTCCTCTTGTTCTGGTTGTAAACCAGATTCCTAATCCCACATCCAATCTTGACTTGTTACATTACTGTAATTCTACAATTCACGCAAGTGAACAATACAGGTGCTGTGTGGGAAAAAAAATCAATGGAATGTGCTTTGCCTATCCATGCTACAGAAAGAGAACAATGAATTGTCCCGTGACCGTGACGTAAATCCCACTGTAATGTATGATGGCATGAGAATGTATGTTAGTTTGACTTCAATGGTCACCAGTGGGAGAACAGGCAACGAAAAATACTCAGCAAGAATTGTTCATACACTAGTAACAGCTGCATGACATGATTGCAATTGGTATGGCCATGTAATGGATTAAGATACTACTCGGACTGAGAATTAAAAATGCCTTTTTGCTCAGATTAGGGGTTAGGACTGCGTCAAGCAGGCCTAACAACATTGGTTGGAGGAATCCATTGCTTTAAGCTATACACCTCAAATGAGAATGCCTGCCTTACGCACATAACCACACACAGACTGGCACGCACACACACATGCACACTTCCATGCACGCACACACAGCAACGCACACACACCACATTCAAGTTCAGAGTAATAATTAAAATAGATAGATAGATAGATAGATAGATAGATAGATAGATAGATAGATAGATAGATAGATAGATAGATAGATAGATAGATAGATAGATAGATAGATAGATAGATAGATAGATAGATATGAACAGTTATAGCAAATATGACTATGTCGTCTGTGTTTGCCCATTCAAGACAATGATTTTCGTTCCAGTTTCAAGAGACTGTCTTTACTATTACAGAACAAAGAAGATCATGGTAGAACTGTTTTGCAACAGAAATATTAGAACAAAACATCTAATATTATACATACAGCTAAAAAATGATTAGCTGCATTGTACTAATCTTAAACTAAATGCACAGCACCTGTCATCTCCATTGTAACAGATCCCGCTGCTCTTTACGCACATTGGCACTGACGAAAGAGCTTGTGACTAATACTCATAGCCACCAGAGCAACATGAAATAAAGCATAAAGATTCAAATCATTTCTTGAGTGGATTATAATAAATTGTGGATGTCTGTCATAGAACCTATAATTGATAAAACAACTCCCCAGGATTGTCACATTCTTTCAATCTTTAAGGGCACCCACAAAGTAATACCATATTTACAAGAATGCTTGATATGACGACATTTTTTTTTAAACTGAATTTTTGCCAAAAGCTTTTTGGTGATGTAATATTACTATGACAACAAAAATAGCTGGTGGTACAAAGTACATTCAGCATGTCTCATCTCAGAGCAGCGGCATATTGGCAGAGGCAGAATCAGATTTGCTCACATCTTCCAACCTACACTGTGAAATGAAAACTATTAGCCCATAATTACATTTAGATGTCCTTACATATTGATGTTACTGTCATCAGTTTTTTGTTTGTTCTTGACTGTGAATACATGACATCAGACATGTGTTACATTACAAACTACTTACGGCTACACTAATCTATATGTTTGTGTGGTGCAGTGTAGATGTGGTGCCACTGTGTCTAGGCATGTCAAGTAGAATTAACATGTTACTGTGTGGTTGTTGGAGTCAATGTATGGCATAATAACAAAGTCATAATAACATAGTCAGAGTTTTGTGATTTTGCGTCGGTGCGCAGCCAGAATGACAACTAATTTTACATAAAGAGGTGCGTTGAATAAATTGAGACTCGGCGATGCATTATGCATTCATAGAGAAATGTTACTGGAAAATTAACATATTTACATGTACATAGGCTATATTTGCTCACAAACAAATCCACTTATGCACATATACGGGTGGCGGGTCGCACGTTTACGCTATTTAAATATCGCTGCGGAGATAAAATGAACCTCAAGCAAGTTTCTTCCCAACTTCTGAAGAAAATGAAGGGAAGTGGCTGCGAGGCTAAATGGATTAAATGATAACTATGCTGATTACAGCGCGGATGGGGATGCTGAATTCATACGCACGGCAGATAGTGCAAAAAGTGGATAGATGCGTAATTTGCAGCACATTTAGCCTCCACTAGTGCAAATATTTTCGGCGTGTGGTCTGTTTCCTGGTGACTTAAGCATAATAGGCTTATTCGATTGTCGTATAAAAATATATCTTACTGACGAAACTATTTTAAATCCACAGCTCCCTACCGTTCTCCGTCATCTGCACGTGTTAAACTTTTGTCCTCTGAAGGGACTTCCATTGCTTGTCAGGTATATCTGAACATCCTGTCAAGCATCCAGATATCAACACTGAAATAACTTCAAAACAGAGATGCGCTTTAAAGACTCACCTTTTGCAGAATCCATTGGGTGAGGATCACAAAGGTCCAGCAGAGCACCTTCATCGCTCCTTCCTTCAGCGGACCTCCCTGAAACTACTAGTCCCCTTGGGTGAACATATACAGACAGAAATTAAGGGATCAAAAACAATCCCAAAAAAGCTGCAAAACAGATGTAAAGTAGCGACCTGTATCTCAGTCCGTGGCACACTTGGTCAGTGACGACTACTCAACAATCATTCAGCTCATGTAGTCCCTTTTAATAATGTGATACACATCCATGCTTTGCGCAAGAGCAAGAGGCGCGAAGTTTACGAGGACAGAGCAGTGAATCTACTGCCTTCCAAACAGGCACTGGTTGGTGCTTTAAAAGAAACTGTTGTTGCCGAATCTCTCTCTCTCCCTCTATCTCTCTCTGTATCCAGGCACACACGCGCGCTCAGTATCCCTTACCCTCCCTCTCTTACTCTGTTATCTCTTGAGAGGAGGTTATCGATTCAAATACCAACAGGTCTGACTTTTCTCCTTTTCCATTCTCACTTTACGCGCGCACGCGATGTTGACTTCCCGCGCTTCTCTCCAAGCGCGAGAGCACTCACCTGTCTTTTCTACATGGTTTCTGAAGTTTAGTTGTGAGGCAGCCTAGCAGATGCGATTGTACGTGTTATGATGTTCGGACATTCCTAGAACTGATAAGTAAAGCATTTCCTATTGGTAGTGCATTGTGTATGTCTAGTTAAACGTGGCCGTGACGTGAGGCAGGCTCTTTTGTTAAGAGACAAACTAAAAAGGCCAGTTATCAAATTAAAAATATCGCCTATAATTATCTGCTATTAAAATTGTTACATGGAACCACGAAGAAACATCAGGAAGAATTTCACCCAAACCGCCTTGTTGGAAGCAAATAACTGGTTTCTTTGGCAATCAAAAACGTTCCATCATGAACAATCATTTTTTTTGGTTCTGTAGTAGCGTAAATAGCTTTTATAACGTCTACGTGCAGTTTCCTGACAGTTTAAGCACCATTTATTCTTCAGATTTGAAGAAACATTCTCAGTGCAAAAAACTGATCAATATCGTGTGAACAGAGTATGTCATACAAAGGAGTCAGCACATGTGACGTGGAGTGCCCAGCGGTAATGCAACTCATAACTGAATGCAGCTCCTAATTTGATAAGTATTGGCATAAAAGGACCAAGGCAGTCCTAGGGACCAGCAACCCTCCATATCCAGCACACATTACGCTGGCACCTTACGACCTCGCCGCTGGGAGCTTGGCATGTACATTAAATGGTCAGGTCAGTGCCTGAAAACTTTGGGATGCCAAGAGGTGAGGTGAGATGCGATGGGATAAGGTGGTGTGGGGTGGAGGGGCTTAATATTGGCAGAGGGTGGCTCTTTACCGCCCTCTTGTGAGTAAAATTATTTTAATAGCACATCCTCTTAACAGAGGAGGTCTGTCAAACCAAGAGGATGAATTTCACAAGTATGGTGGGACTGTTGTTGACAGCAAACAGAGCACCTTGTCATGTATAAGTAATGGCCATCAATACAGTGGAGACTGAACTGGTGTGTGTTTGAAATCACCTTGATCTCAAAATAAAAAACTTTCATCTATTTTGATGTACTCTGATCCTGAAGCCTGTTTGGATGAGCAAATTGTAAAGACTGCTGGAGCTATTGTTTGCATACGGCACGTTGTAAAGTGTATATCTGTTTTATACTATCATTATTGTTTAACATTAACAACTGTTAAATGACAATGTAAATCAGATAACCAACCAATCAATAAAATATTCAACAACACTAGGCCCCGGTTGATCAAACTGTCATAAATACCATGGTGGTCATGTTGTGTGAGCTGACACAGTGCATGAGAAAGCACATGTCCTATGTGTAGGAAAGATGTACAAGGCTAGATTTCATTTGCCCTATAGTCACTGTCTAAATTTCACACAAACATCTGCCCCTCCCATAGCTGTGTATTTATCATTACAAACAGCTCTCTCATTTCATTTCCAGTACACTTGTGGGCAGGCGGGAAGGCAGGCAGGCTTTTGCTCGTGTAATTTCCTAGCAACATTGGAAGCGGCAGGCAAAAATTTGCCCAGCTGCTCCCTGCCTTAGTGTTGTGCGTAGCGGGAGCACTGGCATCCCTGAGCTCTCCACTGTGTGCTTTAGTGCAAATGAATGAACACGCTCGCTTGCACAGAATCAGCGCCATTTTCTCAAACATCATCTCTGCATCATCTGTTCCAACTCTCGCCACTCGACCGTCTCCAAGCCTGCCTCTCTTACTCCGCCCAGGTTCTTTCTCTCTGTCCCTCTCTCTCTCTAATCAGCACACCCATTCATTCATGATGGGGGGGGGGGGGGGGGGGGGGAGAATGCTTGTCCGTGGGTGATCAAAACATTGGTATAGTCTAAGAAAAGAGTTTTCGATTAGCATAATTGTGTGTATGTTCATAGCCGTGGAAAGCAAGGCAGTATCATTTCAATTACATTTAGTAATCAGTCTGTTTCAACCAGTGAAATTATGGCAAAGTGCAGCTGCCTAGCTTGCAACAACTGTAAGAATCTGCTAAGGAGAAGAGGTTGGTTCAGGTTTTAGTTTTAGATGTGATGTCATTCACGCGTTCACCGAACCGCTAAAGCATCCAGAAAATCAAATAGTGTTAATTACTTCAAGGGATATACAGCCAAATACTTTGGAGTAAACTTGATTCAGTCCAACTAAAACCATTGCATTTGTATTGTCTAATGCAATAATTTTAATTACCGTGCTATTCCCTTGTCTCTTCTGTAGTGAATTGTGCTTTGTTTGGGACACTTTGCTTGGACTTCCACCGTCGCCAGCAAAGAGCACGCAAACAAACAGTAAATCACACTGACAGGGCCAACCTGGCAAATCCCTAATTACATCAGCACAATCCGAGCATGGAGACAAAAAAGCGCAGCAGGACTACAATCTCAGACACAGCACAGTGCCAGCCAGGGACGCACACACACACACACACACACACACACACACACAAACACACACACAAACACACACACACACACACACAATAATGAATCCACTCAAAATCTGCTTTGTGTCCAGCAAACACCCACTGCTCCCTGAAGAGCGCGGTGGCCAAGGGCAGGAACTCTCCATTCGCCTTATTTATTTGTTTGCTAACTTGCTTTTTCTTTCCTATCGCTCTTTTTTTCCTCTCTTTTTTCAGATCTGCTGTCAGGACACTTTCCCCATTCCACAGTGTGATGACCCTAGGCCATCTGAAACAGCAGGAAGGTGCTCATCTCCAATGACGGCCGATATTCGACAATCTCTCCCAGTCGGCCACAGAGGAATATGGAGTTCTGCTGTTCTCGCACATGGCAACTTTCACAGAGGGTATCCAAGTACGTTTTGGACTCACTGTTAACTAATTCCCTCAGGAGATTTCACAAAGTATTACTTAAACCAACCATTCTTTTAGCCAAGATCTCAACAGGTTCCTGGTGGCTTATTATTTTTGAAGACTGACTGACGTGATTGATAAGGGTTATGAGGCAATGATGACTCAAGACTAGCTTGCATATATTTCACAGATTTGCAGTGCAGTTTGTTTTAATAGGATTGGGGAGATGCTACCATATGCACATCCATGTACAATCATTTGGTGGGTGGCAACTGTTTGCCAAGTACAACTGAGTTCTGTAGCTAACTGCTGTGGGGGTAGTTTAATGTGTTGTAATTGCACACAAGGGCAAAAGCTGTTTTGTTACCACCATGCTGTTTTAGCTATGCTCTTTTTTACACAGCAGTGGCAGAAAATGAACACACACAATAGACTCGTGTTTATTATCAGGCCAGAAAACAAGCATTTAATCTTTTATTCAAGTATTTTGGTACTTTAAAGCGCAGAGTACCTGTTTTTATGGCCATCACCAAAGTGCTTGCTATGTCAACAGAAAATATGAGCAATTAGTTTTTTTGAAAGCTAAGGTGAATTTTGAAATGATTTAAGGATTAATATAACCTGCCTTGTCTAATAAATATGGCCAGGAATGTTAAGATTCAAGAGCAACCTTTACACAGTTGAAAGCAGAATGGATGTCATCCATTTTGCATAGGAGCTATTCAAATATCAGTGTCTTAAATCAGAAACAATTTGGATTTGGGGAGCCACGCATTTGCATCTTGCTGACCCGACTCTTATGATAATACGTGCGATCAGCATTATCGATCATCCGAATCGCACAGTGAATTCTCTGTTTCCACGCCAATAAGTAGATTCATTTTTCACAGCCATCCTACAGCACTGTCGGTGTTGTCCCACTTCTCTTGCTGACTACTCCCAGCATCACCTACCAGAGGTGGAGCTGAGCAAGGTCTGGGTGGGAAGGGAGGTGATTGTACCCTCTCATTCCATAGTGTTTTCAGTTTTCAAAAAAAAAAGCTGAAAATATCATACTAAAGTGTCAATGGAAAAAAGATTAATAACAAAAAAAGACTATTCAACTATTCTCTGCAAAATCTTGATGGCTGTTGCATATAAGAATAGCATTAGTGCCTACTGTAAGGGCTCGTGATGAATGTGAATTGAAATTAAAGGTCAAACTCTGCCCTCTGTCTCCGGTTACAGTGGGAGACTGACGGGCAGCGGCTGAGAGAAGACTTAAGGACCAGGAGAGGGAAAGACAGTGATGGAAAAATTGGGTGTGCCACTGGGGAGAGATAAAGAACGAGAAGAACAAAAGCAAATTCATCGGAGGTGTGTAGAGAGAAGAAAGAGGTGAAGAGAAAGCAACAGCAATATGGTGGATAGCTATTTCACAGCAGTGCCTCTCTCTGAGTGCCCTATGCATACAGGTTTGTGTGTGTGTGTGTGTGTGTGTATGTGCGTGCTTGTGTGTGTTACAGAACTGATTCTGAGAGCCTTCTATGCTCACTTAGGGGTCACAGGACACAATGGTGCAGGGTTGGCTGCCACTAATGGAGGCTTTTGTGGGCAAAAATAGTCATTTCCCTCCACAGTGGAGACTGTTCTGGCACAGGCATGAGACCCTGTCATTTAGTTTGTCTATTTTTTTTAGATCGATTTCAGCTGCATACTGTAAGAGAGATATTGTCTGTCTCTGTGTGTGTGTGTGTGTGTGTGTGTGTGTGTGTGTGTGTGTGTGTGTGTGTGTTTGAGGAGGGTTTAGGCCCATTGTCATTCAAATGTTGTTTCGCAGATGGATGTTTCAAAAATGTAGAATGAATGGTGGACAGAGGAATAATTTAATCTAAAATGCATGTCTATGTTAGAAAAAAAGTATGATTTTTAAGCCTTTTGTAGCATTAAAAATAGACAGAACAAAATGAATCACAGCAACGATTTCTAGTAAGGTGCTACAGCTAAGGGCAAACTATAAAAAATAATACACATGCAAAGTTTATAGGTATGCTTAGAGATCGGCATGTACCTGTACCTGTGACAGGTAGAGACAGATGTGTGCTACAGGCTCTCACACACTCCGGCTCAACAGGCCAAAAGCACGCCCCTACAACCATGCCAGAGATGTTCAAAGATGTATGGGGTTCTTTTCGGTGTACGTGGGTGGGCAGGGGGGGTGCATGTGTGTTTGTGTGTGGACGTGTGTGTATATGTTTACGTGTGTGTGGGTATGTGTGTGTTTGTGTGTGTGTGTGTACATGTGTGTATAAGGCCCCAGAAGATAAAGGCCCTTTAAGCACAATGGTTATAAATTACCAAAAATAATCTGGCAGCGCGGCAGCAAGAAGGCCTGTCAGCGCTCCGCTCCTTCCCATCTGTCACATAGGCCCCCGACTCATTAAGATTCATATCCCCGAAAGGTGACTTCTCAGGCGGGCACAGTGACAACCTAGTACCACCCCCCCCCCCCCCCCCCCCCCCCACACACACACAGCCCCACCACCCACAGCCCGCCACCAGCCACCCACAACTGCCTCCCTCTCTAGTTCAGCTGCCTGGAGGCATACACACTGACAGGTAGCACTGCTCTCCCTGGGGGCCAGGGCAGGGGGGGTGGAGGTGGAGGATGGATAGGTTAAGGAGGGGGGAGAGAGGGAGTGTGTGTGTTTCAGAGAGAGAGAAAAATGTGTGTGTGTGTGTGTGTGTGTGTGTGTGTGTGTGTGTGTGTGTCTGAGAGAGAGAGTGAGAGAGAGAGTTTGTCTGTGTACCTGTGTGTGTAAGAGAGAGCGAGATGGACAGAGGGAGTGTGTGTGTGTGTGTGTGTGTGGGTGTGCATGTGTGTCTGTTTCTGGATGAGGGAGAGGGGTACTCTCAGGTAGGTGACGCGTAGGATTATCAAGTCAGAGATGCCCCCTACTGATTAAAAGTCCCAAAGGTTGTAGCTGTGATAGCCAAATCTGCTTTACCTTACCCACACACACACACACACACACACACACACACACACAAACACACACACACAAAATACACACATTCACACACTCCTCCACTCCCCTATGTAACTGTATGCTTAGAGGGAAAACTTGTGTGTTTCTTAACTTCATTGCAGTGGTTATGCCCCCCCCCCCCCTCCAGGAACCCACCCACCCACCCTGTGTGCTGGGCTCCTACACATGTTCTGTCCTCTGGAGCAGCAGGTCCTCCACTAAAAATAAAGTGGAGCCATTTGACTGCTGATCTCCTAAAGCTCCCCCGTGGCTCCCGCAGGGTTGTAGAGTGGCGAGTGGGAGCGCGGCTTAACAAGCAACCCCCTCAAGAGTGCAAACACACACACTTATACACACACACACACACAGGCACACTAATACACACACATACACACACACACACACACACACACTAATACACACTAATACACAGTCTTACATACACACATGCGCGCACACACGTGCATACACACTCACACACTTATAGACACACCGGCACCCACTAATACTCACACACAGACACACTATAATACACGCACATACACAGTTTTACATGCACACATGTACACACACACTTTTGCGCATAAACACCACACACACACACACACACACACACACACACACACACACACACACACACACACACACACACACACACACACGTGCATACACACCACACAGACACACACTCATACTTACACTCACATACCTGTGCAGACTAAGATACTAAAAAGTGCTCAAAAATCCTTCTGACTGACTAACACTGACTTCCCACCCACTCTACAAAGTCCAAGGCTTTTTCTTAAAAAAAAAAATCCCCTGTTTTTGGGGGGCGGTGGGCAAAGTGGAACAAGAGGGAGTGAGTTCGGAGGCCGAGATCAGTGTGGCTTCCAGCAAGCCCAAGTGCTGGGTGTCCCATCAGGTGAACAGTTAATGAGGCGATTCGGGCAGACAGCCCTGGCTAATGCCTTCACACCCGTCTGATTAGTGCGAGCTTCCCCCGAGACAGAAGCTCCGGGAGCCAGCCACTCATTATCTCCCGGCTACAAGGAGGAGAGAGAGAGAGTAAGAGAGAAAGAGAGGTGTGGAGAGAGAAATAGAGAGAGAGAGAGAGAGGTAGAGAGAGAGAGGTGAGGAGAGGGAGAAAGATCAGGGTGGATTTAGTCAGCACACCTTCCCTTGAGCGTCTTGCTCTTGAGCTATCTGTAATGGTTCCTCAATAGCTTTCAGACCTTTCCCCCCTTTTGACTTATCCAGTGCTTTCTTCTTTTTTTGGCGGTTGGTGGGGCACTGAGCAGTGAAATCCTCATACATTGTTTAGCTTACTGGGGAAAAAAAGTAAAAAAAAAGAGTGATACTTTTTAATTAGCTACATGTTGAGTTTGAAAGAAGTCTCTTGCTAACTTTGTGCATGCGAACCCAGTGAAAAACAAGTTCATACCTCAGTACACAGCAACGTAAGGCAA
Source organism: Coilia nasus (assembly GCA_027475355.1). Taxonomy (NCBI): domain Eukaryota; kingdom Metazoa; phylum Chordata; class Actinopteri; order Clupeiformes; family Engraulidae; genus Coilia; species Coilia nasus. The sequence goes on along the minus strand of CM050211.1, from coordinate 8,432,649 downwards.
CAAATGCCACCATGAAAAAAAGGATACATGAATAAATAAATAATGTGCCAAGGGACTTTTTCAGAATTTCACACCCATCCACAGAGCTCAGACATCATATGGCAAAAGCAATTAAAATGTGCAATTGAGTCACAGAGGAAGGTGCTGTTAATTGCAACAGAGAGTCACCACTTCCAAACAAGAAAAGTGAGGGAGGCAAGAGAGAAAATCAGCAAAAAAATAGACACAGTGTTGCTTTTTCTGCTTTTTTGGTTTGTTCACTGGGTGTTAAGCAGCATGTATTTCAGTTTCCTGCGGTCTTTCTAGCCCCTTTCTCCTTCTTTTGTTCTTCATGATGAAGATACTGTACAGCACTGCTGTGGCACCTAACTTCTAATGGCAGTTGTAGGGTGCTAGTCGGTATGAGCTCTCAGGGAAGACATTACTGCACAAAACGGAAACCCAAAGTGTGACAGCAGTGAATGCGCAGTGATGTCTTCAGGGGAAGAGGAGAAGGGGGCCATGACACGACCCAGACCTCCTCGCCTGACAGACAGACAGACAGACAGACAGGCAGACAGACAGGACAGGGCGAGACCCGCTGCTCCTGAGGTTACTGCTCTCCTGGAGGGGCGCAAAGTGGGTGGGTGACTAGACACCGCAAAAGGTTTAGAGAGGGTGGAATGGCCGTGAAGTCAATAAGTGAGATAGAATGAGAGAGAGAACAAGGCAGAGGGAGGGGGGGGGGGGGGGGGGGGCGAGAGAGAAAGACAGATGAAATGGTAAGGAAGTAAAGATGAAGAGAGGGGAGGCAGAAAAAGGGTACGACTGACAAAAAGAAAAGAGGGAGAGAGAGAGGTAAGGCGGTAAGGTAAAGATGCAGAGAAGAGAGACAGAGCCAGAGAGAGAGAAAGACAGAGAGGGAAAGATGAAGAGAGGAGAGGCTGAAAGAGAGAGAAACAGAGAGAGAGAGAGAAAGGTAGAGGTAAAGATGCAGAGAGGCAGAGGGTGAAAGAGAGAGAGAGAGAGGTAAAGAGGTAAAGATGCAGAGAGGAGGAGGGTGAAAGAGAGAGAGAGAGAGAGAGAGAGAGGTAAAGAGGTAAAGTGGAAAAGATGCAGAGAGGAGGGTGAGAGAGAGAGAGAGAGAAAGGTAAAGAGGTAAGATGCAGAGAGGAGGAGGTGATACAGGGAAGCAGCATCGGTCTGAGGTCTTAATGAGCTCCTATATGCCTTTCCTTGGAAACCAGGAGTGAGGCTCAAACAACATGGGATCTCGTTAGGTAGTATTTTCTTTTTTTTTTTTTTTCTTTTCAAAATTTCTGTGCATGGCAGTGTTGTTTTTAAAAAGCACTTTTCCTCTCAGTCCTTTTTGATTATCATACCTGCCCTTCTCTCTACTCTCTGGCGACTGGGTCGAGAGAGGCCTCACTTGTCACTCTCCGGCTCATTTCAAGATGCATGTTTTGCACTTTGTGTTCCCCCCGAATGTGGGAGAGTAGTGTGCATGGGAGAAAGGCAGAGCAGCGAGTGACGGCTCTCATGGGAGCTGCTCCTGGTCCTGCTCCTGCTGGAGTTCAGCACCTACATAGAGGACGGGGGACAGAGGACAGGGGTAAGGGACACGACGTACAGTAGCCCAAATCACACACTGGGGCCAGAGCAGGACACGTGACAGGGTCAGACCAACCGAGACCATGACAAATTTAACAATATCAAAATTAAAAAAAGTTTCTTAAACCATGTTAGATGCATGCAGGCCAGGCCAGTTATTAAGAAATACACACAGAGGGAGAAAAATTGTATGCAGGCAGGTCTTAATAAATTATAATAATGTGGAGAAGCGGTGGGTGAGGAATAGGGAGCAGAAGTTCAGTTGCCTAAACAAGCACTCACATTGGTTGTTGGTGCTACATGGCCTCCGCTGCTAAAAATAGGAATAGGTCATCAAGGAAATAGAATGTGTAAGTGTTGCGTAGAAACATGTCCAGCTGCTAAAAAACTCTTTGCTGCTAAAAACCTTTTTGTTTATATTCCGTTACGATAAGTGAATGAGTGATCGGAGTGATCTGAAAGAAGCACAAAAGCCGTTGCCATTGACAGCAATCATTGTACAAAAATATTTGACCTCCGAACTTTGGAGTGGCCCATTCAAAGTCAATGGGATGATCGTCGGTATTCTAAAAAAGCAGTGATCGTGTGATCGAGTTTTCATGCTACAGTACGTGTATCCCTTTCCCCCACTATACTGGGCCAACACATCTGTAACTTCTTTTATTATTTCATTTATACTTTACATAAGTGGGAAGGTTCATTGAGGTGCTAGTGAAGAAGGGCAACAAAATGAGATGAGAGGGGTGGTAAGGATGAACAGAGGTAGTCTGGTGGAGATGTTCAAAATGAAATCATTTAGCTTGATAGCTGGCATTTAGCCAGTTACTATACCAAACCTTTTAAGTAAAAATCTGATAAAGATCAAGAACAGAGCAAATGAATAAACCATTGGTTCCTAAATAAAGAAATCAGCACAATTTGTAATAATTATTTCATTAATTAATAAGCATATGTTATTTTCTAAAATTACCCACAGAGGAAATCTGCCAATGTGACAGGAAGGAAGTGACAGGTGGTTTGCAGAATAAGGGAAGCTTCCCAGCGCTCGTGCGCTAGGTG